>JANZLQ010000064.1:8556557-8630106 GCA_026212715.1 Elanus axillaris
AGGTAAAGTTGCAATTAAAAAGTAACATAGGCAGAAATTCAGTAAAATTAACTTAATAAAAAATTACTTAGTTACTTTCAGAAATTAGGTGCTAACCCAAGGCTTATCTTTCCGTGTAGATGTCGTGGTTTAACCCCAGTCAGCAACTAAGCACCACACAGCAGCTCACTCACTCCCCCCCCACCCAGTGAGATGGGGGAGAAAATCAGGAAAAGAAGTAAAACTCGTGGGTTGAGATAAGAATGGGTTAATAGAACAGAAAAGAAGAAAATAATTATAACGATAACACTAATAAAGTGACAGCAGTAATAATAAAAGGATTGGAATATACAAATGATGCACAGTGCAGTTGCTCGCCACCTGCCGATTGATGCACAGTTAATCCCCGAGCAGCAGTCCCATTGCCCCCACTCCCCCCAGTTTATATACTGGATGTGATGTCCCATGGTATGGAATCCCCCGTTGGCCAGTTTGGGTCAGCTGCCCTGGCTGTGTCTCGTCCCAACTTCTTGTGCCCCTCCAGCCTTCTCGCTGGCTGGGCATGAGAAGCTGAAAAATCCTTGACTTTAGGCTAAATGTGACTTAGCAACAACTGAAAACATCAGAGTGTTATCAACATTCTTCTCACACAACTCAAAACATAGCACTGTACCAGCTACTGGGAAGACACTTAACTCTATCCCAGCTGAAACCAGGACAGTAAGGTAATTTTTATTGTAAAATAAACTGTTGAAATGCAGGATGTCATCTCAGGACGAGCAATATGGAAAGTAAACCACTAACTCAACCTAGTGGTCCAGACTCTGAATGCCCTTGCTTGAGTAGACATAAAATTATTTCAATAGCTTCAAGTATTATTCATTTTAACTAAGTTATTTCTCTGTAAATGACATTAGGATCTGATCCATATATGACAAAAAAGGTGTATGGGGGACTTGTTGTAGAAAGGCAGTTAATAATACAAGAACAACATTAACAAGGATGTTGATTGTTGTAAAAATGTTACAATGATCTATTAAATGCATGGAATTTTGATTATTGCACCCTATCTTGAACAGTGCAAGCTGTTTGAATCTGACATAATTCTTTACAATAGTATTAAAGCAATTGACTTATTTTGCTGTAAAACAAATGAGAATTAAAATTAGGCCCATGTTTTCCAACTGAGGAAGGCTCCATTAATGCCATGTGATATTACAGTTCTCTAGTAGCTTAAGATCTGACTTCACTAAGAGATTCTTTTGAACAAACCCACTGTAAACCTTACAGCTGTCTTCACAAGAAAAGGAAAGTGTCACACAGTAGGCTTGAAATCATGACTTTAGATTCTCCAGTAGCAAGAGAATACTCTACCTGAAATTGTTCTCTACTAAGACCATAAATCAGACTTTTACTACCAAAAAAGCTCTGCTGGCATAAGGTGGTGGCTTTCCTCTTTTAGATGTTACTGCTTTACAGCAAATCTGTTTTGTACACTCTCCATCTTAATCAGGAAAAAGTTAGGCAAAGGTAGGAATAAAAGATAGTAACAGCCTCCAAAGAACCTTGCTTAGTTAAAATCAAGGTAGCCAGACTTCTTTCCTGAACCTTGCTGAGCACAGTACTTTGTAAAGAACTAGTATTGACAGAGATGTCAAAACCTCAAACTTTTTATTGTCCATTTTTCCTCATGTATATTTTCCCATAAAATAAAAGTCTTAATGAAAAGGGCAACGCTGTTATATTATCTGAAGGATGTGAGCTTTGGACATGTATGTGACAATGCCTGCAAAAGCAAAAAAGTAAACAAAACACACCCACACCCAAAAAAGAAAGAAAACCACAAACCCAAATAAACCAAAAAACCAGAAGAAAGTTGCAGTGAACCTTCTTCAAGAAATGTCTGTATCTAAACTCTGACTGGATAAGCTTATTGTTTTTGTGCTTTACACTCTGAGCGCAGCTCTTGTATGTATATCTTCACATATTTGATGAGGACTAAATCCCCTTGCTTAACAGGCATGATTAAAAATTCCTTCTCCGTGAGCAGCAAGTGGGGTGGCAAATTTAATAACCACTTTGTTGTGAAAGCTACAGCTAAAGTAATATAGATGCAGTATCGTGGTGACTGATGGGGAAAATACTAAGGATTTTTTATTGTGGTGGCATTCTGTTATACTGTTTCACCCTTTGATGTTAAGCATGCACAAGGAGAAACCTAACATAATAACATCGGATGTTTTTTCCTTCCATTTGTAAATATTTGTATTTGTGGACTCTATATCTGACAGTTTTAACTGTGCCAGGTCACAGGGCTTCCTTTGTGTAGTCAAACAAACAAGCCTCCTGGATCACTAGACCATCCCCTATGTCACAGTTGAATGTGGCAAAATCAATTGGGGGGGTGCATATACAATTACGGGTAGAGATTCAATGGTGGTATTTTACCTGAAATTTTGAACTAGCATTAATAGAATGATCATGATCTCAGAGTAGTTCCTCTTTGAGAGGCATCACTTCTGATTTATAATTCCATACTGCCATCAGTTACGGCTATTTGTAGAATTGCAGAGCAGTATAGGCTGCAAAGGGCCTCTGGAGGTCATTCCAACTCCCTGTTTAAAGCAGGACCACTCAGATTGAGCCTATATACAATGTATGTGCCCCTGCATAGCACGGGCAGAGTTTGAGAAATAACCTTGGTATTTATTTAAACCTAAATAAAACCCTTGGTCTTGATGGAAGCTTGTAACTTCTGATAAAGCACTTTTGTGTCTGCTCTGGTTGTCTAAAAAATGTATGGGATAAATTTTAGGCATTCATGTGTTTTATGTATTGCTAGAGTTGCCTTTGCATCTAAGCTAGAAGGATGTATTTCACATAAAACTTGGAGGCAAAGGCAACTCTAGCAATATATAAAACACATGAATGTCTGAAGTTTATCCCACATGGACCAGAAGTATCAGCCTGTTGAGTTACCCACATAATGTCACTGCTGTGAATCAGATTTCAAATATGAAAACACAAGCAGACTACAGAATCCTCCTGCATAATAGAATTATTGTGCGATGAAACTGAAGAGGTTACTATGAATGTAGTTAAGTTCCTGTACCTATTCCAACAGAAATCAAAGCTTAGTTTTTGTATTTCCCATCTGTATATGAGCCAGCTCTTTTAGCTCTAGTCAGGAACCCTTAATCTGGCAAGCATGATGTCTTTTATATATTTTGTTCTCTGTGAAAAGCTGTAAGCTAAAATCAAATACAACTTCAATAAAATTTGCATGTACTTTAGCAGACACAGCAGTTCAAAGAAAAATGGGCTCTAATAGACCTTTGAAGCATCTTTGGCAGTTATATGTTATAATATGGTGACTACTTTCTATGTGAAATGGTCTTCAACTGCATGGGTTTGGAAGCACCAAAGAATTGTAAGGCTAACAGTAATCACAGGTGATTTTGTTTAGACACTTCGATAGGTTTCAAGAGCATCATAATCTGGATGTTTTCTTCCAGTGCTCACATGCACTAAAATTGGCTTAAATGGTTAGCACAGCAGCTTGTGGTATGGTTGTGGTTAAACACAAGTGAGCCCAATAGGATAGAATTTACTCTGTTCTCAAATATATTGCATAGGTGTATTGTGTGAAATGAGAAAGCTGTTATCACAAGAGATATTATGATCAAATCCCAAATATGAGAAAGCTCTTTAAAACTTCCTGTGTTTCTACTGTTTTAAGTAATGTAAATTGCAGAAGTCTTAAGAAAAGTTCTCTGTAGTAATTAAAGCAAAGAAAATGCCAGCATGCACAAAAGTGCAGGGAAATAAAACATCATGAAAATCAGTCAGTACAAAGAAGGAAATACAATGAATGGCCATCTTAGCTTTTCTAGCTGTGTCTTGTGTAACTGCCAAATCTGAGGTGGTGTCATATGTTGCTCTTGGCAGCAACTTTGCTATAGAAAGTTATTTTCATTTTGGATCATTTCAAAACTGTGTCTGTGACAAACTGCAGTGTAGGGGACAAGTACATCTGGCTTGTGCAAAAGATACTAGAGGGACATGGCCATTTCTTACAGTGGTTTTTCCTCTGAGGAGAATAGAATATGTAAGCACATCCTGCAAGAATATCTGTGCAGGGACCGAATTATTTTTAGCAGCTTAAATAATGCTTAACCTCTGTATAGGTAACCTTACTCATAATTAAGTTGGTCTTAATTTGGTTTGATCTAAATTACAGTGAAGGTGAATTAAGACACATGAAATAAGCTATTTAAATTCTGAATTAAACCATCTGTGTCATTTTATGCAATTTAATCAGTGTCCTTCAAATTCACAGAAGGAATGAAGAAGAAGCTTTTCTAAGAACCTTAAGTGCTGTGATGGCAGTTTGAGTCTGAAAACTCATATGGGGTGCAATATTTGTGGAGTACAAAGGAAATATCTTTCTAAAATCCCATTGGCTAAATTTAAATAGTTCATATATTATTTTTACAGACAAAGGTCAGATTGAACAAAGCACAAATGAGCTGACAGAAAGCATTCTTATGCACCTGGAGAAAATGACCGGTAGAAGTTTTTGTGTTTGTGCCAAGTGCAAAGCTTGCTAATGAATTTTATCATAGTTTAGAGGGTGAATGGAACTTTGTTACCAAGGCTGAATATTTTTTTGGCAATGTCTCAGGGCAAAGCTAAGAGATCAAGATAATAAAGTATAAAAACTAAAAATGTTTTGATTCCTTCATTGGAACTGAATTGAATTTACATTTCAGTTTTAGATTTAAAAGAAAGATCTGTGAATTAATTATATCCTCAAGAAATGCAGAGAACTCTCTCTTTTCAGAGGTATGAGGATTAATATCACAAAACATTTCTTTTTTTGAGTTTATACTATAATATAGATTTCTCTTTGATACAGGGCTTTGTTTTAATCAGACAGGTTTTCTGATTTTAGATGATGTAATAAATTTTAAATTATTTCCAATAATATCTGCCTGACCCTTGCCTCCTTCCCTTACCGATTTTATATGGTAGTCAGAGACTAATTGCCTCTGCATTATCATCACAGTGGTCATTTTTTCTTTCTGTCTTTCTTTCCCACTTCTCCCCCTGAATGTATTCTAGCATTTGTAGAGCACATATTTAATAAGTTGAAGGGGAAAAAAACAGAATTAGATCTATAATACAATCTTCCACAGGGACTCTTCAGGAAGTTGTCCATGCACTAAACTGATTTCTCTGCTCGTGTTTCTCTTGCTTGAGGGAACTTTGCTAAGGTCTAGCCATTGTCACCACAATGTCAGTCTTTATTAGAAAACACCAGGAAAAGATGAATTAAGTGAGAAACTTTGTAAATTACCGTAAAAACAACTTGAAAGCTTTGACAAGTGTTATTTTAAGGGGCTCAAAACCAAGTTATTACTTAATTCTTCAACTGTGGCATCTTCTATGCTGGAGCATTGGGACTAGGGCACTTGTGGGTATTAACAGTTACTACTGAAATGATTTGTAGTATACTGAATTCTCACTCAGAATGAACTATAGGATGAACTATAAATTGGAAAAGTATGTTTTTGAGCATCAGTCCATTCTTACAAGCTGTTTTTCAAATTTTCAACATTTCAACTCTGACTTGCATTCAACCATATGTATGAACAGGTAACTAGAAATAACTTGCTTGTTTGCCAGCCATTCTTGATTCTTTTGAAAGAAGAAAAAGGAGAGTCTCACTTTTTCTTATGGGGGTATGCATGGGGTCCTCAGAGCTGGTGAAAGCAGAAGGTGATAGTACATTTTCATGGTCTGAAAGATGCTTGTCCGGCCTATACTCCTCACTCCAGCAAATATCCTGACTTTTATTGAAGTGGTATTAAACCAAGCCTTTCTTTTGTAAGGTTGTGTGGATATAGTTGTAAAGATTTAGGAAACATTTTGTAATTAAGCTTTTCAGTTGGTCACTTTGCTGTTAGGAATACCTGTGGCTTGCATGCAAATGCTGTTCAATGTCAGTTAGTAAAGACGGTGTGAATGCTGCTTGAATACTGTACCTTCCATGGAAAAAACATGACTATCTGTTATCTCACAATGATTCTACTTAGTTTTATTTTTCAAAAATATTTGTCCTTTTCCTAAGTGAGAAAGTCCTTTTGAGAACATAGTTTCCAAACCCCTTCATATAAATTGTTTGTTTTGAGATGTTATCTGAACTGTAAGTATCACATGGAAACCTTTTACAGGTTTTTACACCTGCAGAAAAGTTACATTTCTATTTTACAGGTGTGTATACTAGAGTTCAGTAGATGAAGTCATTATAAGACTAAGAATAGAACAGAGAATTCTTCAACAGTGACGTGTTTTTTCTTAGAAGGAATTGCTTCATTAATTAAACGGCAAACCCACTATGCTTTATGTAATCTCTTCCTTTTGTTGGCTTGTTTCACCCTTCTCATATTGGAAATAAATTCAAAACTGTCTTGAGAGCTCCATATTGTAGCTCATCTAAACATCATTATGAAGTCTTAATGGGGCCCACACTGTGCAGCTGCCTGTCTGTTTTATGAGAGCCACTAGATCTCTGGTGAGGGCATCTTTTATTGTAAGATATTACCTGCTAACTGTTCAGTTTTTTGCTTATTGTTTCCTTACCTTAGCAAACCCTTTACAGTGAAGCTGTTAAGCCAGTGTTTTAAATAGCTTTTACAGCTGCATCAGTAAGTGGAAGGAAACAGAAGAGAAATTAAACTAGAAAGAAGGAAGATACAAAGGCTTTCTTCTAGACAATGGAAATCATAGAAAAGAATGATTCATTCCTCACTTTTTTACACAGTTCTGATTCCCACGAGTTCAGTTAAGATTTCCCACGGTTTATGTTACCTCAAAGTAATGACATTCATATGCTGGATATGGTATTCCTACCAGTGATATTTTCTTTTGACATATGCAGTGTTCACAAATACACAGTGACTAAGATGTCCCAAGCACATGACAGTTGTGTTTTAGGGAAATAAACACCAGAGTTAAATGAGGAGGTTGCAATTATGGTTCTTATACACCAGACAAATCTCCCCCTAACCTGGCAGTGGGTGATTTAGAGGTAGGAGTTAAATTTCAGTCTTTTCCTCGACACTTCCAGTAAATATTCTTCTTCTCTAATACTGAGTGTTTTCTGTCTAAGTCAGCAAGTTTGTTTTTTAATGCATCAAATATGAATGTAGTTGCCTTGAACAATCTGAAAACATTTAAATATGTTTATGACTTTTTGATCATCATACTGAAATGCTTCAACTTGCTGACCATTTTTCTCTGGGGAAGCATTTTCATTCCTACAGTAATGAAGCCCAGAACTCATCTCATTCATTTCTCTTTATATCATCCTAACAACTGAGAGAAAAGGAAGCTGTCACTAGGTGATAGACTTCTGCCAGACTTGACTGCCAGTTGAGTCTGCGATGTGCTTCTATGCATATTTTTTTCCTGTGTTTTTACCTAACGTTTCATAAGCATAGTGCTGATGGAGTAAACTTTAGTGTCTGTGTTGAATCTGTAGTTATAATGCGAGATTACCTCTGTGATCTTCAAAGCAGTACCTCAAACAAATGCGTTCCTCACTACAGTTCAATCTGTGTTGAATTATTTGCAAGCATCCTGAGAGCTGTTCTTCAAGGATCCCTCATTCCAGTATCAACCTGACTGACCTTCACCCCTCTATCCCCTCCAGATTTTATGAAATAATTCACTAGAGAGGAACTTGGACACCACAGAGATTTGGTATCTTTTATCCTTTCAAATAATCAGTGAAGGGAGTCTAAAAATTATTTTAACACAGCAGCCCTGACATAAGACAGCAAATTTCTGTTTCTGCCATATGGCAACCAAAATATGTTTGGCTGACTGGCTGCAGATCACCCAAATCTATGGGATACTGATAAAGACATTGACCTAAAACTTCGGTTAGTCTTATTATTCTGAGATCTTTAAGTGAAAATGCAACGGAGTATTAGGGAAGGCATCCTCATTAAGTATTCAGTACCTGTGAAATGATATCCTGAATATCAGAGCATTTTCCTGAATCAGATCTTAGACTGCCTTTTTGAATGGTTTTATAAGAATCATGAGAGTCTCTGCTGACATCTATAGTTAGACAATCGTTTTGAAGCTGTAGTCTATCCCTCCTACAATTTTCCCACTGATATAGAGTTCTTTTCAGGTTTGGGGGGGAGAATTAGTGGATGATTTATAAATCTGTAACAGATAACTATAAAAATGCTGTTTCTTGTCTCATTTTTACTGCATGCAATTATCTTTTAATTTGTTCTGATTTGTACTTTCAAAATACAGTTTATAGTTGGTCCACAGCAGCACAATTTCATTTTAACTTTTAATAATCTCCATTTAAACAATTTCCTTTAAACATTTGAGTAACTTATAATGCATGTAGGATGCATGAGACACATTTTGTGTTTATCATTTGAAATGAATTTTTGAACCGAGTTCCATCTGCATGTGATGTGTAGTGCTGAAAAAGATTTTAGAAATTATTTTCCATTTTGTTGTGCTGAAGTAAAGGGAAAGTGACATCTGGACAGCCATTCCACTTGCACATCAGAAGACTCATCAAATTACTCTGATACTTGGGAAATTTAAAATCATCCCCTTAACTCCTGTACACTGATCTTAGAAGGTAGTGATCCTAGTGCCAAGGAGTTCTGATTTACTTCAGCAACAAAGACATAAGTGTTTTGGAGTCTCTCTGCCTTTGGCAGCACAGAAAGCAAAGGAGTGACTATAGTTGTAGTTATGTTGCATTTTCCTTCCCTTTAGAATGGATTTTTTAATAAGAAAAGCACAGATCCAGTGCTGTTTGTCTTTAAACTTGTTTTTCATCCAAGGGAAGTACTGTCTACAACTCCTTATGTTGTAACAAACTTTCTGGCCTAGTTTATTTGGGTACAATTTGATGTTAAATTATTATGGGCAGCAGCATAAATAATAAGACTCCTGGAGACACATGATAAATTATTACTATCACAGCTTTTCTCATATAGTCAGCATACTATTTGTTGGGTTTTTTTAAAGTCATGCTGTTTGCATTTTCATTAGATGTTTGGAGATTAAGAAGAAAGGTGATATTTGCAGAACTGTTTGGACTGTTAAAGAGATTTGGATATTAATAAATAAGACTGGGTGAATTATGTATAGATCATAGAAGCCTACACAAAATAAATCAGTGGGAATTTTACCATCTGTATCAGTGGGGCCAGGACTTCATATGTGACAGATAAGAGACAAACATTTTAACTAGAAAAATGTATCCCGTATTCTTAGCCATAAATTGAATTATCATGAAGGGAAGGGGGGAATAGCTAGATTTGAAGAATGTGTGAAAGCATTCAGAAATGATACTCTGTTCGTCTAATAAAACCGTATTTAAATTCAAACAATTTAAAGTCAGTGATGGTTCCTGAGGCTTCTATGGGAAATTTTAGTGAGCACAAACAAAAATCATCAGAAATGACCAGGCCCACCAAGTCCAGTGATTTAAAAAGTAAGATTTGTTCATATCTCAAAATATTCAGAAACAGCAAGTAATGAAAAAGTCTTAAAATACGAATGTTCTTGTACTTAAGGGTATAAACAACTCATAGGGTACTTAATGTCAAATTAGTAGGACAGGTGGGAGGAACATACTGTTACATACTACTGGACTGTGAAATGGCTTGAAGTAAAAAGGAAGAAAAGTTGTTTGACTTAATTACTAAAAGCAAGATGCAGGGCAAGTATGAGGAAAAAAAAAAAATCTAATGCAATTTTAACCACTTTATTATTTAAGAGTAGTCAAGATGTCATGGTTTAACCCCAGCCAGCAACTAAGCACCATGCAGCCTCTTGCTCACTTCCCCCCTCAGCTACACAGGAGAGAAAATATAACAAAAGGCTCGTGAGTCAAGATAAGGACAAGGAGAGATCACTCAACCAATTACCATCACAGGCAAACGAGACTCGACTTGGGAAAAACTAACTTAATTTTTTGCCAATTAAACCAGGGTAGGGTAATGACAAATAAAACCAAATATTAAAACACCTTCCCCCCACCCTTCCCATCTTCCCAGGCACAGATTCACTCCCAGTTTTCTCTTCCTTCTCCCCCACAGCGGCTCAGGGGGTTGTGGAATGGGCATTGTGGCCAGTTCATCACACACTGTCTTTGCTGTTCCTTCCTTCTCAGGGGCAGGACTCCTCACACTCTTCCCCTGCTCCAGTGTGGGGTCCCTCCCACGGGAGACAGTCCTCCATGAACTTCTCCAATGTGGATCCTTCCCACGGGCTGCGGTTCTTCACGAACTGCTCCAGCGTGGGTCCCTTCCATGGCGTGTAGTCCTTCAGGCACAGACTGCTCCTGCGTGGGTCCCTCATAGGGTCGCAAGTCCTGCCAGAAAACCTGCTCCAGCAGGGGCTCCTCTCTCCAGAGGTCCTGCCAGGACCCTGCTCCAGCACAGGCTTCCCACGGAGTCACAGCCTCCTTCAGGCACCCATCTGCTCCGGCATGGGATCCTCCCCGGGTGGCTGGTGGAAGTCTGCTCCACCGTGGACCTCCCTGGGCTGCAGGGGGACAACCTGCCTCATTATGGTCTTCCCCATGGGCTGAAGGGGAATCTCTGCTCCAGCGTCTGGAGCATGTCCTCCACCTCCTTCTTCACTGACCTGGGGGTCTGCAGGGCTGTTTCTCTCACGTGTTCTCACTCCTCTACTGGCTGCAGTTTCTGTGTTGCTGCAACGTTTTTTCCCTTCTTAAATCTATTATCCCAGAGGTTTTATCACCACCGTCATTGATGGTCTCAGCCTTGTCCAGCGGCAAGTCTGTCTTGAAGCCGGCTGGCATTGGCTCTGTTGGACATGGGGGAAGCTTCTAGCAGCTTCTTACAGAAGCCAGTGCTGTAGCCCCTCTGCTAACCAAAACCCAATACACAAGAACGTAAAATAATGTACACAGTATGTAAAATGATAATAAATTCTACTCTGATTTATTATTAATACTTTCTCATGTCACCACAGAGCTTGAAAAATTACAGATATTTAGTTAAACATTAATCAAAAAAGTATATTTTCACATTAAAGTAGTTTCCACAACTGAAGGTATATGTGCAGGTGAGATGTAGAGGAAAGCATGTACTTTAGTAATGTCAGCATGTTTGAAATAATTTGGGTAATCTTTTCATACGTACATTTTGTAAAAAATAATTTCTATTCCATGTTCTGAAAACACCATTGGTTACAAAATTCCCTGAAGAAACTGAAGTATAGCATAACAGCAGTGACTGGGAGCTTGTAGGCATTTTCTAATATTAATTTGAACAGATTGTCAGCAAAGCGGTGGAGGGTCAACGTACCAAGAAGTGAGAATATGGTTGATGAGAGACAATCACCTATTCCAGATAGTATTCAGAGCTGGTGTGAGAAACTTCTTAAATAGTAATTTTTAATGCCTGTGACCTCCTCATCCTCCTGCCACCAAAGAGCTGTTCGTTACTCATATGTTGGTCTTGAGAGTCATGGCTCATTTCTCTACTTTCTTCTCCCTAACAGTGCAAGCAAAAACTATTTTACATTGCTGCTAAGACATCTCCATGTGAAAGTGGAATTCTGCCCATGGGATATTCAATGCAGAGTTGAGAGTTTGGATCCTTTCTTAATGCACATTGCATTCAGGACTCCAGTTGGGCAGTAAGCACAACGTATTATTGCGCTGTAAAAGGACCATCAGGATGACTTTTGAAAAATGAGAATTCCAGCGTCCCTAACCTGGGTAACACTAGATGCAGTCTTTGCTTTGCTGTGACACTGGAAATTGTCATAACCATTCAATACACCTGGAATGCAAAAATGTTCATTTTGTACCACAAAATGAATGTGCAACAGATCATTGTGTATTGCCAAAATCTTCCAACACCAATAGTATGTTCAGCAAGTAAGCCTGAAGTTTCTGTACTCACCCACTTATCAGTCCTTATATACAACTGCAGAAAGAGCATCAAGAAGAGCTAGAGGTTGCCTATGAGATACTATAAAGAAAGTTTATATTTTTCACAACCATATTTTTCTCACCCATCTATCTATCCTTATTACGCTCAGTGCTTCAATGCCCCAAAAACTTTGACAGTTCTGCTATTCCAATTCTCAAGTAAAATCCTGTGTTATAAAGTTCCCTATTTTCCTGCACAGGAGAGGTGCTTATTTAAATGCAATTTTCACTGCTTTTTTTTGTTTACCAAAGTTATTTGTAGCAGGTTAATTATCATATGTTATTACCACAGATTGATCTTGGATATTCTTATAGAGGCGGTAACAGGCATAGCAATTTTAATCCTCATACAGAAGTGCTTCAGTAATAAGTAAATGTAATATTATGACAGATTATTCCAGTGGGTTATGTTTTCCTGTCTATCTAAAGTGAGACCAAAATGGTAAAAAAAAATTTTAACAAGTTTTAACAGGGTAAAACAGCTGAAATATTCGGTATGAAAAGAGCTTAGACAACAAAAAAGTGACTCCACATTAACAATCTTGTGAGACATGATTTATGTTAAAAGAATCCAAACAAGTGGGATGGAAATCTTTTTTATTGGCTCTTAGGGTTTTGTGTTTCTATTATTCAGCAACTTTCTGGTTTGTGGACTGAAAACAAATTAAAAGTACATTTTGGTTAATATGAACTGTTGAACTTTACAAACAAAATGGAGGAATTAGTCTAGTTTCTTGTTAAATGTTTAATCTAGATGTAATAAGCTTTCAAGATTTGTTATGCATTACAGGAAATAAATGTCTCTGAACAGTTTACATGGTTAGAGAAGAAACTGGGCATTAGATCAATTTGCAACTGCTTTCAAGGGCACCTTTCATGTTATAGGTTTTACATTTTCACTTTGCCACTGTGAAAATTAGGCTTTAGCATAGAATCTCCTTGCTTACTGTAAGGTGGGTGCTAACAAATCCACTGAAATTCATTACTCCCAAGACTTTCTATAAAGGAATGGATGATGCTTGTGATGAAGTAGGGGATATCCCCCATGTTCTCTGTAAGAGCAGATCTGGACTGGCTTGGGAAATGCTTGGATTTTCCTGCTATGTTTATCTGGAAAGGGAAGAGAAACACAAAGGAAACAACAGAGCTACATTATCTCCCAGGGTTAATCTAGACCTAGTGCAGTTTACTAATCACTCCTTGCTTAGAACTTTGTTTAGAGGTATGTGATGGCTTGACCCTGGCTGGACGCCAGGTGCCCACCAAAGCCGCTCTATAACTCCTCAGCTGGACAGGGGGGAGAAAATATAACAACAGGCTTGTGGGTCAAGATAAGGGCAGTTTAATAAGTGAAAGCAGAGGTCGCGCGCGAAAAGCAGAGAAAAAACAAATGATATTATTCTCTACTTCCCATCAGCAGGCGATGTCTGGCCACTACCCGCGAAGCAGGGCTCCAGCATGCGTAGTGGTTGCTCTGGAAGACAGAAAAAATGTCCCCCCTTCTGTCTCCCTTTACTTAGCTTTTATACCTGAGCTGATGTCATATGGTCAGCTGTCCTGGCCATGTCCCCTCCCAAGAACTTTGCCAGCCCCAGCCTCCCGTTGAGGGGGCAAAAAATGTTGGGGACACAGCCTTGATGCTGTGCCAGCACTGCCCAGCAGGAGCCAAAACACTGGTGTGTTATCAACACCTTTCTAGCTGCCAATGCAGAACACAGCACTATGAGGGCTGCTATGGGGAGAATTAATTCCATCTCAGCCAGACCCAATACAAGATAGAAAGTAGGTCAGAGCTTCTTAAAAAATATGTTCTTTCCTTGTTCCAAAATCACTTCAGACTGCTTTTCTGTAGTAACCAACTAACACTTACCAGAAGGGCTGTCTCTTTGTTTAAGAAAATACTACCGTTCTCTCCTAGTGCCCTCATGTATGATATTACTCTGCCATGACATACATAAAATCTTCCATTTCTGCTGGGTGAATAAAGCAAATTCTCCAGCTTCCATCAGAACATGTGCATGCATGCTGGCATATCTAATGTTAGACACATTTGTTATAAACAAAGTAGCAGATGTTACCTTACCCACGTATATTAGTTCATTAGAGAGCATATTTATTTCATTTTGATTTTTAATGTTAACTCTTATGTGCAATTTTGCTGCTAACAGAAAAGCCAGTACAGCCTTAAAGCTAATGTTTTATGCTCCATATTTTTTTGCATGTTGTACTAGATGTTGTTTTTCTCTTTATAAGGCAGTGGGGCTGCTTTTTCCTTAACTCAGAGCAAAATAGTGTCCTTGAATGTAATCTCCTTCTTAAACTGGATTTGCTTACAACTTATGGTAATGAAAAGTAATTGTATGTTTGTTATATATATATATATATATATATGGTTCAGAAAGAGGAGCAAAAGGATGTTTTGAGCAGGAAGCTGGACTGGATAACCTCTTGTGCTCTCTTCCAGCCTGAATTTTCCTATGGTCTATCTGAGGTGGCTTACAAATACTAGTGCCACAGGGAGACAATGAGTTAATGATTCATTTCTGCATCAAAGTTTGATTCAAGTCATCCATGAAATGGGTTCATTGGTCTTAGCCTGAAGGCACAGCTTTGCTCTTGCAAGCTCCTCTGCTGAGGTAGTCATCTGTAGAGCTTCACCAAATGCAACTAGTCACCCCTCTGCACCTACAGCAATCTAGACATTAAACTGTATGAGTTGTTGCACTCATTTCACTTAGAGCTTCTATCTGATCTTAAGCCAGTTCTTGAGGAATTAGCCATTAGTGTGTTGTTAGGACACCTGACTCAAAACTGTCTTATGCCTAAGAACAATTACATGGTTTCTGGGCTTGGAAATCGACTGATGGCCATGATCTGTTGGAAGAAGTTGTACCTTTGAGATCGCTGTTTAAACAAGCTCCATTTGGAGAGCAGTGCACATACAGTAGTAGAAATTCTGGTTCTAGTTGATGAGGTCTAATTATGAGTTCTAGCTGTATTTTATCTTCAAAATATCTTTTTGAGTCATACATGTACACGTTTATTGCTAGAAAAATCTATTAGGAACAAATTAATAAATAATAAAAATCAGCTTCACAAGAAGTTACTCCTTCAGTGGGTTAAAAAGAAAGCAGACACTGTATTTGTACTTTGTACAGTAAAGCAGTCGTTTTTCTCTGCCGAGTAAATAGTTTTCAAAACATAAAATGGTTGCTGCTTTCTGACCATGGCAAGTGAATAATGGTTTGGCTGCAGTGGTTGAAATCATAGGTTGTTTCCCACCGTCACTCCTGTCTGTGCATTGCATGTGCATGCATGAACTTTTGATGTTTTTATATTTTCTAATGATTCCTGAAAGAGATTCTGAATCTGAGATTCTAGACGTAGGTGGGACTATACCTTTCCTTATGAGCGATATGCGCTTTTAGCTGGAATTAAATGGAGTTAACTAGGTAACGGTCAGAATCTGTTTGCTCAGCAGCAAGAAAACTAACATGATACAAAGAAGGAATTTTTTTGTACTGCAGAGAGGTCAATTGCTGTGGGAATCACTAGACTACATGTCTGTGTTGTAGTTAAAAATGAAATCTTGATTAAAAGCAATCAGCAGAGAAACAAAACTGAAGTAAGCAGAGGATTGCAAAGTGAAGAAAGGATATAAATCTTCCAATATCTCTTGCACCTGTAAATACATGAAATACAACTGATTCTTTTGCAACTCATGTAGACAGTGACTTCAGAGGCAAGGTAGCATCATATATTGGGTGCAACAGAGAAATTCCAGAGTTAGAACATTGTGAAATGCAAAACAAAGTTACCATGGAAATGAGTAGATACATCACTTCTCAAAATAAAAAGATTTAATTATTTCAGGACTATAGCTGATACTTCTTTTCCAGAAGCTGCATCTTCTCCTATATCACCATCACCAGGACAAAAAACTCCTTATCATTGGTATTTTTTATTTCACCTTTGATTAATTTAGACAGCTCTTGACCAAATTATTCTATAACATGAAAATATTTTAACACCCTGTGAAGTGAAATAAAAATTTAGCAAAAAAATACTGTATGAATAAACAGGGAAATGTCTGTACTTCTAACTTGAAATTGAAAACTGTTTTGTTTAATACTTAAAAATGGAAATTCTCTGAGATTCTTTGACTAAAAGGAAAAAATTGGAAATATAAAGCTGGAAATTTAATTTGTAGCTAGAGAATGAAGGAAAACATAATTGCCAAACTATTCAGTAGTATTTATAACAAAAAATTCCACTTCCTTTGGTTCTTTTTGTAAAGCATGGATGGAAAAACCTTTTCTGTACCTGCAAATGATAAAAGATATCTAACAAGTTTTAGAAACTATCAACAGTTTTTAAATGATAACTACAGACATCCTTGACAAGATATCTAACAAGTTTTAGAAACTATCAACAGCTTTTAAATGATAACTACTGACATCCTTGACTCTAAGTTTGAGAGACATGGATTTGACGGATGGACCCCTCAGTGGATAAGGAATTGGCTGGATGGTTGCACTCAAAGAGTTGCGGTCAACAGCTCAATGTCCAAGTGGAGAGCAGTGATGTGTGGCATTCCTCAGGGGGCACTACTGGGATTGGCACCATTTAACATATTTGTCGGTAATGTGGGCAGTGTGATTGAGTGCACCCTCAGCAAGTTTGTCAACAACACCAAGCTGTGTGGTGTGGTCGACATGCTGGAGGGAAGGGATGCCATCCAGAGGGACCTTGACAGGCTAGAGAGGTGGGCCCCTGTGAACCTCGTGAAGTTCAACAAGGCCAAGTGCAAGGTCCTGCATGTGGTTTGGGGCAATCACAAACACAAATACAGGCTGGTTTATGAGTGGGTCAAGAGCAGCCCTGCAGAGAAGGACTTGGGGGTACTGGTGGATGAAAAACTGAATACGAGCCAGCAATGTGTTCTTGCAGCCCAGAAAGCCAACTGTACCCTGGGATGCATCCAAAGAAGCAAGGCCAGCAAGTCGAGGCATTCTCCCCCTCTGCTCCTTTCTTGTAAGACCCCACAAGGAGTACTGCGTTCAGCTCTGGGGCTCCCAGAATAAGAAGGACATGGACCTGTTGGAGCGAGTCCAGAGGATGGCCACAAAGATGATCAGAGGGCTGGAGCACCTCTCCTATGAAGATAGGCAATGTGAGAGAGTTTGGGTAGTTCATCCTAGAGAAGAGAAGGTTCCAGGGAGACCTTACAGCAGCTTTCCCGTACCTAAAGGGGGCCTACAAGAAAGCCGGAGAGGGAACAGAAACCATGAGTCAACATGATTGCTTCAGTTAATGTGGTGTCCCAGAGGTGTTTGTGATGGTATGTTCTAGCTTTTTTTTCATTAATTGCTTTAGAAATACCAATATGTAAGATATTAAAACTTAATTCAGCAAGGTACTTATGCAAGTACCATCTTGTGTATAAATACAGTCAAGCTAACTTCGGACAGACTGCCCATAGGTTTAATATCTTGCTGTGCCGAAGCTAAAATGCTTTAAAACCCCTTTTTTGGTAAGGCTTATGTTTGGCATGCAGACATAGAATCATAGAATTATTTAGGTTGGAAAAGACATTCAGGATCATCAAGTCCAACCATTAACCACGCCCACTAAACGATGTCCTGAAGTGCCTTGTCTACGTGATTTTTGAATACCTCCAGGTATGGCGACTCAACCATTTCCCTGGGCAGCCTGTTCCAATGTCTGACAACCCTTTCAGTAAAGAAAATTTTCCTAATATCCAAACTAAACCTCCCCTGGTGCAACTTGAGGCCATTTCCTCTCGTCCTATCTCGAGCCACCTGACAGAAGAGACGAGCAACCACCTCGCTACAACCTCCTTTCAGGTAGCTGTAGAGAGCGATAAGGTCTCCCCTGAGCCTCCTTTTCTCCAGGCTAAACAACCCCTGTTCCCTCAGCCGCTCCCCATACGACTTGAGCTCCAGGCTTGTCATGGTTTAACCCCAGCCAGGAACTAAACACCACGCAGTCACTCACCCACTCCCCAGCTCCACCCAGTGGGCTGGAGGAGAAAATCGGGAAAAGAAGTAAAACTCGTGGGTTGAGATAAGAACGGTTTAATAGAACAGAAAAGAAGAAAGTAATAATGACGATAATAACACTAGTAAAATGACAACAGTAATAGTAAAAGGATTGGAATGTACAAATGGTGCACAGAGTAATTAATTGCTCACCACCCACCGACCGACACCCAGTTAGTCCCTCAGTGGTGATCCCCATGCCACCCAGTTACTATTCCTGCATGTGACATCCCATGGTACGGAATACCCCACTGGCCAGTTTGGGTCAGCTGCCCTGGCTGTGTTCCCTCCCAACTTCTTGTGCCTCTCCAGCTTTTTGGCTGGCTGGGCATGAGAAGCTGAAAAATCCTTGACTTTAGTCTAAACATTACTCAGCAGCAACTGAAAACATCAGAGTGTTATCAACATTCTTCTCATACTGAATTCAAAACATAGCACTGTACCAGCTACTAGGAAGACACTTAACTCTATCCCAGCTGAAACCAGGACAAGGCCCCTTACCAACTTGGTTGCCCTTCTCTGGAATCTCTCATGTTTAACATGCAAACATCTTCTGATGAATGTTGCTTCAGCAGTTTCTGGCATTATATTACCATCTGTTGTACCATAGGTTGACATGCATATGTGTGCACATCTCATCTTTCTCAGCTGGCAGGTTGGCATCTCATGTTAAGCTACAGTTGTGAGTGACCTCTGTGAAAAGGTTGAGGTTGACAGCTTGGAGCAGTAATGTCTTAAACTGCAAAATTCCTCTGAGGATACATCAGTACTTAGAGAACTACCAAGGAAAAGTATGAGTGAACAAAGAGCTGCAGATTACAGAACTGTTCTGCAAGAAACACTTCTTCATATTGTTTGGACTCTCCTTTTAAACACCCAGCACAGCAACAAGCATTTGTAATTTGAATGTGCCTTGTACCCATTGCTTAGGCTTACAGAAGTGTGTTATGCTAACCCTGGTCTCCAGGATCTAGATCAAGAAAATGTGCCATGACATTAGGTTGCTAGTTAATATGATTAAAGTGTGGGATTGAATTACTCCCCAAGTAGTGGATGTTTTATTTGCCTTTTTAAGTTGCACTAGTGAGCTACCAACTCACTTTGAAGCTTTGCTTATTCATATTCATTTTTCTGGATTTTGCATGCTCTTGCAGTGAGGGGCTTTTACATGATTTTATTTATTTTATTTTTAAATAAAAAATGTGATAAAAATAGATGAAGGACACCATTCTCTTCCACAGAGGAGGAGGCAGCAATATAGTTCTTAGTGATTAAAACTCAAGATGTAGTATTACAGGCTGTAAAAGATAATGACCCATTATAAAATGCTTCCAGATTTGAAGGCTCCATCTTTTCCTTATGCCTCACTAATTGTACTGGATCAGACCCATGAGGCTGAAGCAGACAGATCATCTTTACAATGGACAGACTCCCCATTGGACACTGACACAAAGATCTGCTGAGCCATCAGTCTAGGAGGTTCATTAATAGTAAGGTGAAATCTGAAGTACCTTTGAGAAAAATGAGTAGAAGGTTAAATGGAAAATAACCTGTGTGAGGTGATTTGATTGGGTTTTGTTCGTTATTGTGTAACTCGGCTTTCCATTGGTGTTAGGTTTCCATTGGTGTTAAGGGCAAAGGCCCTTCCTGGTGAAATGCTAGTTTTGAACAAACTTCAGATTTGCCAAAAATGGTCAACCAAGTATCTGTCATGGATACTTTCTGCTCAAAAGGGACAGTAGCTGGAGAAGGAATCCTGGAGAGTTCAAAGCAACTTTGAAACTGTCTCTACAGGGAAAAATCTCTGAAACAGGATGTTGGTGCAAAGATTAGGACAAGAGTGATTAATCTGTTGTTTATATGAAAACTGGTACAACCACATGCTGATCCATACTAGGGTCTTGCAATTATTTGTTATCCCTCAGTCTTGTCAGTATTTTTCATAACCCTTCTTCAAGTCTGTCCTTTTTCTACAGCATTTTCCTATTGTAACATACCTATATTCTAATGATGTTGCTATTACAGTAACTTGTAACAAAGAGAGTTTAGGAGCAGTCTGAAGTTTCACCATGCAGAAGATTTACTGTTACACTGAGGAAGGAAAAGAAAATCCTTAAGCCATTTATTGCACTTACTGGAGTTCTAGTTAATCATTCTGGAAATGAAAGGCACTGATTCTGGTGTGGTATGAATCTTTTTTGGTGGTACTCTCTGAGTTCTTTCCTACAGCAATGTTCTGTATGAGGGTATTTCAGATAGCAGGAGGATAGCATGCAGAAACACTTTACAGTGGTATTTGACTTTTCACTGTGTTGCATTTCTAAAACTAGCACATTTAACTCATCACTGCATGTTAAAGGCAAAACACCCATGTCTGAAAGCCATTCACTACTGAAGCTGCTGGAATTATATCAATATTGCCATGCTGATTTTGTGTCAAAGCTTTAATTTCAGAGTTACTCTATTTTTAGGCCCCCATTTGCACATAGCTCTGTATTTCTTATGTAAAACAAGAAAGTCTGGAGAGTCTTGCAGAGACACAAGGTTTTCAGGGCACTTGTGGAGTGAATTCTGTCCAGCAGTGACTGGTATCTGAGCTGGGGAAGGGGTATGTATGTGAGAGTATCCCCAAGCCACTTCAGAAAACCAATGTGTTGCACTTAGAAAAGGGAATTGACCTTAGTTAGGTGGATCACTTCAGCTGAAACTTTCTCATGTCTGTTACATTATGCAGTCTGTAGTGTAAGAGCCACAAAATACACTAATATAAATTTCTACATGTTGTATTTTAATTTGGTTTTTCCTTTTAACTTTTGTGTTTATCATTGGAAATGCATGGTGGTAGATAGGAGAGGGTTTAAGCACTGGAATACAGCTTCTAGTATGTACACAGAGTCCTATAAGCATTAGGCTGGACCTTGGTTTTGGGTAAGCAATGTTGTGAGTATGATTTGTTTTCCAGAGTGCTTGTCTTTTCTAGAGAAAAACTGACAACTGCTCTGAGTATTTGAAAGAGAATCAATTAATCTTAATTTTGAAACAGGCTGTACTGTAACTTGTAATAACCTGTAGAAAGTACATTACTGGTAAACATATTATCCATAAACTATTCCTATTAATGTGTGTGCTATGCATTTTTCTAGCAATTTTAGGAGTTATAAAAGGCATGAGGTTTCAATTACAATGTTATGGTCATATACACATCACCTCACACACTGTTGCACCTGTCTTCCTGGCAGAAGCATGCTTTGTTTTCCAGGGGATTGCATTAGTATCTCAGGCTACCTCACTTTGCTTTTAAAATTATTACCTAAATCTAGTTTCCTGTTCCTTCTTTGTATTTTTCTGTCTTTGATTGCATCTATAGCTGGGGAAAAAATTGAATAGGAAAGATAGCGATTTAATTAGTGGTGATGGCCAAAGGGTATAACTGTCATCACCAGAATGAATGACTGCTTTCCAGTAGTAGCAGCAGAACTAGCAAAATTGTATCACCCAATTTATCTACCCATTATTACACTCTGGGAATTCCCCTGTGTGTTGATCACGTACTTACCAGGTGATTGATTAGTCTGCAGCAATACTACTGAGCCTTTTTACAAATGTATTAAGTTTTTCCATTTGCAGCTCTTCCATTTTGTCATATCATGTTTCCTCTAACTTGGACTCTAGAGGGATCTGTACAACATGCTTATGCAGACTAGTTTGCTATTAATGCACAAGTCCCCTGTAACTGATGTGTCCTTCTTCCATACTGACTAAACTGCTGAATTGTTTTCAGTGAATTAAAAATGAGCTCTGCTGTTATTTTCTCTTCAATAGGGATATAGAGTTCTAATTTCCTGTTAGAGAAGTTGTTTATTAAAAAATCTGTCCTTTCATTATTTGTGCTTATGAAGGTGGAGCAACTTCATATGCAGAACATAATTAGCACTTGGAATTGTTTTGATCTAGTTTTCTCTAAGTAAACTCTTCACTAATAGAAGATTTCTACTGGTGAGAAAACTTCTCTTTTAGACACTTGGCATCAAAGTCTAAGTAAGTAAATTTCATGATTTAGCTAGGTTTTCAGTGCAGTGCAAATAATTTGAAATACCTTTCTCAAACACCACTTTTAATGCTAAGTTTGCTTGGGGTTATTTGGGGGGAGTAGCATGAATTGCAAAATAATTAATGAATAAATTAAATAGCTAAAGCATAGAACTTCTGCCTCAGTTTAAGGGCTTTACAGAAAAGTAACATGCTGAAAAAAAATCCTCTTCTGGCTGCACATTAAGATATGGAGAAGAGAATGGAAAATATCTGTAATTCAACCTGCTGCAAGCATTTAAGAAAAGGTTTCTTGTGGAAATCTGTCACCTGTCTCTGGTATTTTGAGGTGGTTGCAATAGTCACTGAGTTAGCTCTTTCCATCGCTGGCCTGCCCATTATGCCCTATTCCATCTCTTCAAAAACCTAGGAAACAGGACCCCTTTCCAGATTAGCGTTCTAGATTAGCTTGTTTCACTGAGAATGCAGATTAGGATGTGGTCCACATACTAGTAATGACAGAGCTATTCTTTTGAAAACTGGATACATATTTTATCTATTACTAGTAAATCTGAAATAATCTGAAATAATAACACTTTGAAAACCCAATTGCATTTTCAGCTGCTATGTTATAATGCTGAATTGACTTTTTCTTTAATGTTACGTTTCCGCCTTGCTTATACACATGTGTAAATTAAGAACAGAAGAGATAATGAGTATAATGCAAAGATTTTCAAGAAATTGTAATGATCAGTCAGGTTCTGAACATGTGAAATCTCAAAAACGTTGTCTTTTTATATGACAAATATTTCTCTGACTACTAGAGTACTCCATTGCCTATTCCCTTTGTTCCACCTCATTTCCAAAGAGTGGAACAATGTTCATTGTGTTGCTCTTTCTCTGCTGAAATTTTATATGAAGCCAGGTGCTTTCAAAAGTGCTACATTCATATAATAAAAATATGTAGAGATAGAAACACAAACTCATGCTCCAGGCTAGTATTTTTGGCTCTGTAGAACACATTTGAACATGAACAATAATGTATCTTCCATTTAACCATCATCTTAATTTAATTTCGCTTGACCTAAGGAGCTGACAGCATTAATCTTCCATATTGATTAACCAGATGGAAAACACTTCTTTCCATGATAGTAAGGTGACATATTTATATCCAGAGACCAAGTACTGATGTGTTTAATCTGCTTGCAAATTGAACTGGTAAGGTACAGATTATTTAGACCAAATTTGGAAGTTAATTCTCATTTACTAGTCATTCTTGCTCAGACCATTAACAAATACTCTAGGCAATTGACAGTTTGGTGGATTTTTAATTGTACTTCCATATGTAAAACAATGAGTTTCTGTAGAAAGTACATACATACTTTATATATATATAAAATACATACACAGGATATATGCACACACTTCATGTACTCTTAAGACTTTCCTCAGATTTGTTTTTACTGATAAATTAATAAATGAGACAACTATCAGATTTATTATGTATCTAGGTTATTCTTCTCTCATTCTGTATTGCATCTTCCTCAAAGACGAACAGGCATCTCCAGTGATAAATGTGTACCTCTGTCTATATAACTTTCAAACCCCTGGATTTGGAGTTAAAAAGAGCACCACCTGATCTATCTTCAGTTAACAATTTGCAGGATGGTCTTCCTTCTCCCCGTAATACAGAGATTCTCCTATAACATAGAAATTAGCAAATGCAATTGAAAAAAAAGTCTTTGAAATGAAAAGAGAGTAAGAATTATAATCCTTAACTTATCCATTATCACTCTCCCCCTTCTGTTTAAGCCTCTTTGCTGCAATAATCAGAACCGCAGTTGCTTAGTCACTGATAATCCTACATCATATATTCATTCCATTATTTTCCTCCAGGCCCTAGAAGTACCTTTTGACCATGATACAGCTTGTCCAGTGATTGACAAGTGTTCTGATAGCTCATTTCACAGCTTTTCTTGCATCTTAGGGGCTGAATTGCTGGAGGCACAAGCTGTGCAGAAAGAAAATCAAACCTTATCAGTGCTTACTAAATTCTTGTTCAGGTTTTTCCTCTTGAGCTTTTGCCTGCCTTTACCAATTTAATTAATGCTTCTATGTCCCTAAGTTACATACCTGCTGACTTTAAATCTGTTGCCATTTATCCATTATTAAAGTAACATTCTATGCCTGATGACTTGGCTGACAGCTATAGAACTACTGCCAAATTCTGATTCCCATCAGAGATCCTTGGAAACAAGGACATTAAATACTTTTTTATTACTTTTTTTTTACAAAAAGGGATACAATTTTTCTTATATATCGCATTGACTTGGCTATTGTCGTTTCTCCTTTCATTCATGTCAGTGTTGCATTGGAAAAGAAACTTCTAAGAGCCACTTGACTGTGCTTTTAATGGTGATGTTAAGGAAGGTAACCAATGGAACTGGTAATATTTTTAGCCTTAAACTTGTTTCTCTTGCTCTGGCCATCTTGCTTTGAAGTTTAAAATTACATCTATTCTCAGTTAACTTCCTGTCCAGGTGATGACCATATGTCAGATTAAAAGAAGACTTGCAGCAAAATCAAGAGGAAAGCATTGCCATCTCTATGAGCTTCCTGACATCAGGGAAGATCCATTGTACAGCCTGATCTGTTGAAAGGGGAACATCATGTCCCCTTCTGAATAAAAAAATTCTTTAGCTGTTACACATTATATTAAAACAGTGATGAACAGTAGTTCTCATTAGCCTCCCTGTAACTCAGCAAGCTTAATGACTATTTCCTCCACACATTTGTCTGTTCTGCTTTGACTGAAGTGCGTTTTTCAGTCTTTTTCAAACCACAGGTTAGATAAGTAGACCTCTGTGCATTAGATTTAAAACTATTGATGAGAGACTTGCTTCTCTTAATTCTTCCTGAGGTTGTAGAAGCAGCCCATCCAAGTCTGCGGATCATGAGTGGAAAAGCTCTAGACTAGGATCCTATGGGACTAGTAGGATTGGTTCAGGAGACAGTATGTCCCTGTCTGTTTCCATTTCTGTATAGCTTTCTTCAGTATTTCTATACTAGCATTTCTGCACTCCTCCCTTTTTTGTGTTTTTGTAACCTTAAGCTTTAATTAAATTACCTTTCAAAATACACAAATTTTCATATACTGAGCATCAAATACAAGGACAACACATGGAGTAAATGGTTATAAAGTTCCATAAAGAATAGTTAATTTTATGTTCACAACTTCATCTCAGCCTAAATCCAACTGATCTTTCAAAATGCTCAGAGGGCATCAAATGAAATTAGCAGGATATAGATGCAAAACAAGCAAAAAGGGCTTACTCTTCATACAATAGAAAATATTACAAAATGCCTTTCTGCAGGTTGTTGAGGGTCCTAAAAATTTATGTGTGTAAAAAGTGACTGGGAAACATAATGAAAGAAGAAGTCGTCACTGGGAATCATTAAATAGAAAGATATCATACTTGGCTAAAGAGATCCCAAACTGAAAACTGCTGGAAGCCAGGGGAATGCAAGGTAAATATATTTCACCCGTTCTTATACTGTTCTCAAAACTGCTCCTACTTCTAAGCCTCTCTGCCCATTGAGAGATAAGATTCAGGGTGATCCTGTACTATTCTTATTTTACTGTTTAAGTGCTTTTTCCCCTTGATCCTGTCTTTGTGTTTGACTGCTTCAGGATTATCTCCTTGGTTAAACATTTGCAATCTATAATGCTTTAATAATAGATATTATTCTAGATGTATTCATTCAAACATTACTACTCTGTAGATGGCACAGGTGTTTCTGTTGAAATTGTTATGCATGATTTGATTTAATCTTTTAACAATGTTTGTCCAAGATTTAACATTTGACTGAATAAAATCAAAATGAACCTTAGCATTTGAAAATTAAGTCTGGGAATCCCATATGCCATAAAATTTCTTATTTTAAGCTCAGCAAGTTTTGAAACATTGAAATCCCAAAATTATTACTTTGCTCAGTAAGATTGGCATCAATTCCTTTTTTTTCTTTTAATGATCTTAGACACTTTTTAGCTTCAGTTGTAGTTGTATTTATAAGTAGCTTTTATATTTTTGGAAGATGACACTATGCAAATAATCTGCTGTGATCAAAATTGTAACATGTAGACTCTGAAGTACATGGAATAATTCCTGCAAGTATTGATATAGAAATGGTTTTGGCTTCCTTTTTCCCCACTATATTTGAACAAGTTGTGAAACAGGACCTCAGAAACTTCTAAATAAGTGTGTATTGCCATTGCAGAAGGCGGCCATGTCTAGGTTTGAATAATGCAAAATGTAATTTCAGCTGACAGCTAACAGTGTACAGTGAATGAAACCACAGTTTGCCATCAAATAAACAAGGAAACAAGTACAGCTGGAGTTAAAAAAGTAGAAAAATAAAATCTTAAGTCCAATGTATATTCTACTGTAAATTAAAGCTTTTAAAATCTTTTGATTCTTTTCAAAAGTTTGCTTGTATTTCAAAAAGTTTGAAAGAAGGCTAGATATATATGAGCTGCTTTACTCTTTTATGAAATGAGTACCCTGGTTAGGTACTAAGCATGTACATGGAGACAGTTTCAGATATTAGTACTGTTATCTCCAGAGCTGGAGTCAATTGTACATTTCAAGAAAAAAAAAGCTACAGCCAAATGTTGCCTAGATGTCAAAACAAAACATTAATGAGGAAATGCCATTTAAGAATCATTTTTTGACTCAAGTTTTTAGAAAATTTCAGATTCATCAGTCTTTATTAAACAGAGAAATGAACATCCAAAGTTTCCATAATAACTTTTCATTTTTAAATTTAGAATTTTTTTAAAATAATTTTTAAAGTTTAAATGCCTGCAGCAGAAATATTTCAAAATTATTAAATAAGTTTTCTAACATGCTGAATCAAAATTAATTGTGTTTCATAAGGCAAAAGTCTGAGTCTGCCTTTTTTTAATCTGAATTCAGCTCTTTCTCTAGTGGAGGAGGTAGGAGAGTATTGGGAAAACTGTGTCCAGCTCAGCTAGTCTGTGTAGAAATTTAGCTGTAGTGTGGACAGACAACATAGCAAATATATCCACCATTCTATGTTTGCCACTGCAGTCTCCAATGTGGTTTTCTTGGGAGGGACTAAAATTTGCCTTGCTCCTTCAGCTTAGACTTTGCTGCTGTCTTTCGTTATTAATGTTGTCCTAATGTCCATACTGGAGGAAGATAACCTTTATTTGTCTAGAGGAATCCAAACAACAGCTGTCTGCTCTATATGGAGATGCTCATTTTGGAAGAATACAAACAGTATCTTTTTCCTGTTTGTTTCATTGATAGTAGTTTGCTACATCTATTCTGGGCTGCTCCTTTGTTTTTGCTATGTTGAGTCTCCTATCATCTCTGTACCAGAGAGGAGGTAGCCTTCTCATTTCAAGCTGCCTCAGGCCAGATTTTCTATTGTCTGGGTCTCATTACAGTTTCTGTACTGGTTTCTGCCTGTCTTAAGAGGGTAGCGGATCAGGTCCCAGTATGATATGGGAATGCAGTTCAGGTGGATCACCTCACATATTGGTCTTTTTGCAATTTCAGCAGCTAATTTTTGAAAAGGTTTAGGCATAATCCTATTGCTGTAGTTTCAGAACAAGGGAATTGGATGTTGAACATTGCTAGTCACTTGGGTTTGGTCCAAATCACGGCAACACACTGACAATGGGAGATTAAATTCCCTTTTGTTCCTTGTTACAATTTTCAGTTAATAATCAAGAGGCTGTGGCAGGCCTGGTTGATGCCTTGTAGCATGAGTGACCTGGTATTAGATTTTCCTGGGCACAAAGGGATAAGGATTTGTGAAGTTTCTGCAATCACCTGTCTTCCTGAAAATCATCAGTTCTTCTGATACAGTTTGAAGCAATTTCAAGACTGTATTTAAAAGAGGGTTAGGGTTCCACTGGCAATAATGCTGGGAGTCAAGGCTGAGGCACATTGGCAGAACATAATTGGGAAATAGTCTCCTTTGTGCATTGTACTTCACTCTGGCTAGTGTTATAAATCTATTTGTTTAATAATAATTCTTATTCACACACACAATAAAAGGTTCCTATTCACACACACAATAAAAGGAGGTGTATCTGACTTGATCATTTTTGTTTTAAGTTTTCTGGTTTCTAGCTTCAGCTGCTTCTTTTATCTTCACTTTGTCTCTTCACTTATATTCAGGGGAACCTCATTCAAATCCAGTAAGCAATTACACTGTGGTGTAACCATGAATAATATTGCTGTTTATACACACTTAAGATAGCCCATTTCTTGACGGGGAATGATATTATGTAGATTTATTGTCTATTTTTTTTAATTCTGTCTGACTTGCAATCCATCTTTCTAGACATTTATGAAATATCTGTCTTCATTGCAACCTTCCATTAAAACTGGAGATGATGTTTTAGCCAATGATGTATATTCTGCTAGTGCTTACAAAGCTGGAGAGTGCATGCAAGCTGCATAAAGTCACTTACATAAAGATAAAGTATGGTGAGAGAAAATCACAAAGAGCTCATCTATGGGTAATGTGTGGAAGTAAAAACATTTTATTAAAGGCAACTTTTCATCCTTTAAAAACACAGAACTAGTACTGAAATCAAGAGGAATCTCATGTATAAAAGCTCACAGACTAGTTAGGTTGCTCCAAGTTGTTCCTAGGGGACTGTTACAACAGGCTGCTTACTTTTATTATTAGTTACAGAGGATGAACAAAAAGAAAAAAAATTTTTTTTCTCTTTTATGACATGACTGAACATGATTTCATGAATTTCCACTGAGGAAGCTTCCTCCAGGATCAGAATATAGCTTTTCTTTCAGTTCAGTAGCCATAAAAAAAGTTCAAGAAAAATCTCATGCTAAAATGAGTCTCTTCCTTACACTTTTTTTAGCAATATACACCTTACTATGCATCAGTTTTACAGAGAATGAAGAGACTGATCATTTTGGATGTATTTATGTATGGTGCAGTTCCTTCTTTTGATTAATGCTATAGTAATAATTTTCCCCAGTAAAGAAGTAAGGATGTGTACTTCCAATCTGAGAATAGGTTTGTTTAGATTAAGCAGCTACCACTGAAAAGAAAAAATCATACAAATTGAAAATTATACAGAAATAAGAACAATATGTCAACAAAATTATGAAAATTTATGAAGATCTACTAAGTGATCCCAGATCATCTTAAATTGCTCAGGCCTTTCAGAACCCACCACTTGTTACTAGTGACCACTTTTGTCCAGAAAACTAGGATTAGTTATTGATACAGCTTGAAAAAAAGCTCTTCGCTTTACTCTCCCTTTTTGCAGTCCAATGCTTGCTCTCCCTTTTCCTTACTTTTTTCCTTTTCAGAATGTTTATTGAATGGCATTTTATTAAAAAAAAAAAAAAGACAGAAGGAATATTTAGTAATATTGATAAGTCTGCAATTGTCTCACAGCTTTGTAGTTTCATTTGCTTGGAAGATAGTGCCCATTGAAAAAGGGAAATGATACATGTAGAAATGGAAATACCTTAATATACAGGCTAGGATTTCCTCCTAAATAATGATTAAATAATGAATAAAATTAATGCAACATCAGATAGTATGGTAAACCATGAAATAGAAGATTTTAGGTAATTCTTTTTGTTCAGGTTAGAACAGTTATCCCAACACAAGCAACTTGCTACAGAAGTCAATATTGGGCAAAACTACTCTACCAGAAACTGAGCCCAACATGCAGACAGCAGTTTATTTTATTAGGTTAAGTAATCCAGCACATTCTGATGCTATCCTTTTGATGTAAATAACTCCGCATGTTTCAAAAAAGGTATTTTCTCAGCTAGACCCAGTGCCATAAGATTCTTAAGAACATGTTCAGATTTAAGTCCAGAGCCTCTGCCCTTAACTATCAGATATAAGGCAAGTCCTTAAATACCTTGCTGAGTAAGAGTCATCAAGTGTGAGATAATCCTTATGGAGGTCAGTATGAAAGTATCTATAAGGATTACATTTGGGCATCATACCAGCTCTTCTTGAAATAAATACCTCTGAAGTGATCCTGCTGGTATCAGTGGTGAAGCGTTTTACTAGGTTTATCTAGAATTTACAATGATTTTTAAAAACTAATCCAATTTATACTTCTTTTAGCAATGTGTTTCCCTTTCAGAGTCAAGTTCATGCATATAAACTCTTTAAATTACGATTGCCAGCATTACTCAGCAAATATCACCATGTTCCCTGCAAAATAGCTGAATAATTGTTTTACATTTCCATGTAAAATATTAAGTGACCAATTCTGTAGCATAATGAGATCAACAAGCTATCTCTAAGTTGCAGAGTAACTTGTAGGGCTGCTTTTTGTATTTTATACATAATTGTATTCAAACAGGTCTAGAGTGTTTATGGAGCATCTTTGTCTATGGATGGTAATAATAATATCAAACAAAAAGAAACATGACAGTTCTTTGGCATATATAGGAGTTTCTCCCACAGTCTGGTAAGGAAGATGGATTCTCACCAGTACAAATGAGAATAAAAGTCCTGTTTAATGGTCCTCTTTCAACAAACCTCACAACACTCTACTAGTAGAGACCATGACATTGGTTTACAAAACTGAAGATGATTCTCATACAAACAGCAACAGCAAGGCAAAACAACGTCAAAGAAAGCATTGACAGCAGATAGAAAATGAATGGCTAAAACTTAAGTGAAGTTTTAGATGAGATAATGATTACTTTTTTTCAGATGCACGTTTGCAATCACATCTGTAGTTTGTATTATTTAAGCCAAAGCATTTCACATTTAAAAGATAAAATACCTAGGAGGAAATAGTTCATCCTAGAAAACAGTCAGTATTTTTTAATTTTTTAGGAAAGGTTTTAAGGAATAAAATTAAAATAATCACAGCTGCTGCTAATTTGAGTTTTCTAATGTGGTCCTGATTTCCCAATGGTGAACTCACTGTGAAAAGAATTAACATGCTTAGGTTTTTTCTGATGTAAAGGTGAGGTACTTACAATTACATTTTTAAACGGTTCTTCTGCTTCATTAATAAAAATGTATACAGTCATGATTTAAAAGTATGACTTTGGGCTATGCTTTTTACATGCACATCTGTACTGTTGATATAAAAGGCAACTTATATTTATTTTTATAGTGCTTTTCTCTGTAGTGGGTTAATAGCAATAGCCTGGATCGCTGGAGTTTCCCAAAAGAGGAAAGAAGTCTGATCTGTCAGTCTCGCTAGTTTTTACAAGTATCTCTGCTGCAGCCAAAGGTCTGATGTAGACAGCAGCCCAGAACTCAAAACTGGCCCCCAAAAAGTAAATACTTGCAGAAGGAACCCTCAGAGAGTTACCCTCAGAGTGCAGGAAGCTCTGCGCTATTGCATGTAGACATCTAACAAACTCCAAATGAGTTGTTTTAAACATGTTACTGACATGCACTTTTGTAACAGTGGTTGCAGTGGTAATTATTAAAAAATTTCGTATATGTATTATGATCTTGGCTTAGGAAAATAGGAAGAGAAGGACTCTAGGCCACCCTTTTTCATCCTGTCCTTTGTAGGGTGATAGCAGCATTTCCTCAGATATAATTTAGAGCTGGTTTTAAATTACAGACATAGCAGTGCATAAGGTTCCTTATTTTTTTTCTGTTGCATCTCTGTAATCTTTCTCAGAGGAGTCTTTGCTTGAGTAGATGAGTCCATCCTCTGTGCTGTCAAAAGAATAGGAGGTTATGCTTCAAGTTATTCAGTTATTCTTGGAATGTATCTTTTGTGTGGTGGATTTGTTTTCGTGTAACTTCTACATGCCAGAGCTGTAGGGGTTTGTGTTTATGACATTGTTACAGTCTGGCTAATTTATTCTTAAATCTTTCTCATTCCATAATTTTCTTTTTGTCTGGGAAAACCCACTGATTTAACTAATGAATCCAGTACTGATTTCTGAACAGCTGCTAATAATAAGAAAATTGTTTTGATGGTTATTCTCAAGTCTGGAGAATGAGCATGCAAGCAAGTTTGGGGCCTTTTTTTTTTACTTTCCAGGATGTTTGGCTTGTTTGGAGAGCTCTCATGTCAAATCCCTTTTATCTGTAATTACAAAGCATTATGAATTCATCTTGGTGCCAAGGGACAGCAAATGACTGCAGGGAATGCTGAAAGCCCATTTATTTATCTTAAGGCCAACTTTTGGTCACAGTGGCATCACTGCCTAAATTCTCAGAGAATTTGTTTGGAGCTTTAACCCTAAGTATGCTTCCCAGGGCTGACTGAAGTTTTTATATGAACTCTGCTGGGAGCAATTGGGAATATATTCCTTTCCTTTCTCTCTTAAATAGTATGGGCTAGACTATTTGTACCAAGGAACTGACAGTCAAATTACAGATAGATTATTTTTATCCCCACTTTTTAAATGAACTAATACCAAAAAAAAATGAACTGATTCATTCCAAATGATATAGGAAGTCCATTTCAGACTGGGAAATGAAACCTACGTTTTTTGGAAGCCCAGTCTTGCTTCTTGGTTCAAAACCTTTCTACCTCCCTTCTGTACTCTTCTACCTTTTCAAATGTTTTCTTGGAATTCAGAGGTATGATTTATTCAGATTGATGCTTCAAGCTGACTTCTAAAGTCAGGTTCTTTCCTTACCTCTGAGATCACATCATCTGTGTGGGACGTTAAATTTGAGATCAGGATTTTGGACTTTTAAAAACTGTGGCTCACTGCTGGGAAAGAATATGGAATGAAAGAGCTACTGTCAAATGTATGAATGAAGTTGATATTGGTAATACATAATAACACAGTTAAAATAGTTTGTGCCTCGGGATTCTTTGTTTCCAGACAGTCTGTAATGTGTCCAACTATGTATGTGCTTCTAGCTACTATATAAGTCTGTCTAGGGAACATTACACACGGATTTGCAATTGGAATGTAAAAGCACTGAATTTTGGGGAAGCCTCAGATACCTTTATGCTACTAATTACAGCTTTCATCTGCTGCTAACTGATAAAAGAAATGTGAGAGAAAAACTCATTTCTAGAGGAATAGACTTGCTGTCCCATCTTTGCTGTAGGCCTTAAAGAAAAAATAATAGAAGCATTGTAATGAACTTTCAAAGATCATCTAGTCCATCTTTCTTCAAGAAGGATTCAAAAATATCTAAATCATTCTTGACAGAATCAGTTCAATGTTTCTTCAAAATCATTTAGCAATGGAAACTCCATAGCCTCTGTATATAATCCATTTCACTGCTTGTCATTCCATGCCATTCAAAAGGTTTTTCTTCTAATACTTGACTAAATTGGCCTTATACCGACTAGATTTTTTTTCCATCTCCAGTGGGGTATATTATTTTCTTCTTCCCAGCCACTTTTTGCACAGTTGTAATCATGTCTCTCCATAGCTGTCTTTTGTCTAGAATAAAAGGAAGAAATACTTTCTAAAATAACCAAGTTTTATTTTAGTTTAACTTTTGCTGTCCAATTTATCTTTGTAATTTCTAATAATCTGACCATTGCTGTTTCTCGTTTCTGGAATTCATTTATAAATTCCTGGATGCTATTTCAGTTAAAGTTTTACCCGTATAAGTAGAAGGATAATATTGTTTATATGACATTAGAACACAAAAATACTTTTTGCAGAAAAGTTTCCTAGTCCTTCATTTCCTACTTTGTCTGTTTTTCATGTCCTCATGTTAGTAGCACTTTGCAAATGCCACTGCTGATCTGCAGTGGTCTGTAATAGCTTGGGTCATCAAAACCATTTGAATTCCAGCCACATCTTATGAGTATTTTCAGTCCAAAATTGTCCCTTTCTGCAAGTGTATGCTGTAGTCTGTCCTAAGTCATGACTGAAAATAATCATTGATACTGAACCCCTGGAAAATTTTCTTCAGTGTAAAATTTGCATTTCCCTGATTGCTATTATTTGAATATCAGAGTTGGCACCCATTTTACAGTAGTTCCATCTAGACAAGTTGTGATGGAAAAAGTAGTTTGGGGAGGACTACAGAAGTGCTGGAGAGTTAAGCACATAATCTTCACCTGTTACACCATGAAGTCCCCTTCTGTTCCCACTCAGAGTCTTTCCTTCTCTTTTCCCCTCATACTTCTCAAGTCAGTTTGTGATTTTTTTGCTTTCCTGGCATCACTTATTTACCTTGTGAAATAAGCTAAAGACAATATGAAAATTAGGTCCCTCTTTATATCTGAGGCCACTTTCCTCACCAATGCTTGGTCCTCCTTGGCTTCACATTTGCACTGTTCTCACAAATGCTGTAAACCAAATAGCAGAACTCTAAAATTGCTGTTGGATCCTCTGCCTTCTTCTGTTAGGATGATACTGAAGTACATTGAGATAAATTATCAAAACCAGATTCTCTAAGAAGTGGCAGAAGGATTTCAGCATTTTAGAGCACAGTGATGTCCTGGACAGAAGAGGCCTGACTGAATATAATTAGAATCCTGGGTGCAGTTACTGATTTTCTGTAGTGTAAATGGAGTAAATCCTTAAAACTCATTCAGTATTAGTTTCTGCCTGCTAGGTAATTCTACTTCAGATCCAAGATCTTTGGAGAAGGGACTGTATTTCTAAAGTATACATAGTGCAAGCAGCTTCATGCTGCCATCTAAAACATAGTTTATTGACTATATGGTGTCTTCTTAAAAAAAATATAAAATCCTCTGCGTTTGTCAAATATCAACGGACCAGTGTCAACACCAGTGTCTATATATGTCACTCCTTACCTGTATTGCCAGTGGTATAAGCAGAGAAGCTGAAGTCTCAGAGAATAGCCTGGGTTAGGAGGGACCTTGAAAGGCCATCTGGTCAAACCTTTAATGGGAAAGGGAGCCTAGATGAGATTATCTAGCATCCTGTCCATTCGTGTCTTGAAAACATCCATTGATAGGTGTTGTTCCATTAATTGATTGTTCTCACTGCAAAAAAAAATATGTTTCTTATAGCCAGATGAAACCTGTCATGGTGCAATTTGTACACCACTGCTCCTTGTCTTCTCCATGTGGCTCCTTGTGAAAAGAGAGCCTCCATCCTCTTTGTGGCCACCCTTTAAGTACTGGAATACTACAACAAGGTCCTCCATGAGCCTTCCCTTCTCCAGGGAGGAGACCTAACTCTTTCAGTGTCCTTTTTTCCATTAGCCATGAACTATTTAATCCTCTTTTTGGCGATTCTTTGTTACAAATTATGTAATCTGTACATAATATCTCTCTTCAGTTGTCTGTTCTGTAGCATGAACAACTGTAGTTTCTTCATTGTTTTCCTCACAGTTTCTCTACACCTCTGCTTATTCATACTGGTTGGTTAAGTAATAACCAATTACAGTAACCTTGCTGATTTTTCTCTTCCCTGGTACTCTCCAGCTGACCCTTACATCTCTGGATGGCTTGGCACAGTATTCTAGCTGAGGCTTTATTACATCTCAGCAGAGTGGGAAGATTATGTGATTTTCCTGTTTGGCCTGTCTGATTTTCTTGACTCGTAGTCAGTTCTTTCACTGTTGTAATTCCCAACCCCTTGTTTTGGAGATCTGTTGCCTGAGCTGTTATTACAAAACTTGTATGTCTATGCTATTATTCCTACCTATAATATATAATAACTGTGTGTATATAATACTGTGCATTAGTCCTCTGTGCTGCATCCTGTTTATTTCATACAACCATGCTATATGGTGAACACATTGATTTTTATTTTGCTTTCCTTTTTTTTAGCTGACAGGAGTTACCTGTAAATGTAATACTTTGCCTTAATGACTTAGACAATGAAATCTGTTGAAATATTTCTTGATATTTTAAAGTAAACTTTTGAATAATGTTAATTGATTCCTTTTTGCAGTTTATTAGAGTCTTAATGATAACTATGTTGTTCCACTATGGTCATACTTTACAGTAGGCTAATTTAACCCACATTTTCCACAAATAACCCACAAATTTCTTATGAAAACATGACACAAGCCAGAATCAGAAGTCTTGATAAAGTGTATGATATCTACTGCTACTTGTCATCTTTTTTATTGGAGACCTTAAAATCAGAAATGAGCAGGTGACTTTTAAGCTGTCACTGGGTAAATTCAGAACAGAAATTTGCACCTGTGACCAGGATGCTCCAGGAGATACTTTCTATGCTCACCAACAGAGTGCCAAAAGTGCCTTCCCTGCTAGCATCTCAGTCAGCCTGAAGTTTTGGAGGAGAAACCTATATAACAGCTTTCTGGCAATTCTTCTTCCTGTTGCCAAAAGAATGAGATGAAAACAGATGAGAGCAAGGGGCTCCTTTTTCTATCACAGCTTCAAGCCTTACATACAGGAATATGCACAAGGGGTACTAGGAATCTGTGTGTATGCAAAATAGTCTCCCAAGGGAAACAGGCATGTCATACAGCTTGAGAGATTGTACAGCTTGAAAATAGTAGAAAACATGATGTGGAATAGTATGCTAGGAGATAAAGTGCATATTATTCCCATCTGTGCTTCAGGGGTTGAATTGGCAGCAAATTCAAAAACCTTTACTAGGCAACAGAAAAGATCAAGAAATATAGTTTATGCTTAGCAGAGCTTTGGCAGAAGGTAGTGTGCGTTCTAACTGGATAATAGAAGAAGATCCGGGGATTAATGGGCCTATACTTTCCAAATGTTTTTTTCTAAGATCTCATGCTATGTCAGTTTTTGCAGAGTCGTTACGGACAATGGTTTTTTGACCTCTAGTTAAAATAGCTTTGAATAGAGTTCTCCAAGAGAAGCCCCAACACTGTATTATTTTTCTGGCATTCATTATTATGTTACATATGGATGTGTCCCTCTGCAGAGGTTGTGTTGTCTGTCTCAGCTGCTATTCCACATTGATAAAAATACTGTTTCTCTTCTCACTTGTTTATGTTAACAGCTTGAGTGTAAGTGAGCATACATGCCACAGGTTCTGGAGACTTATGATCTCCAAGAGGGAAAAAATACCTCTGTTTATTATAGTATCTCTCATGTGGTTCCCTTGTGCAACTCACAAAAGAGAAATTAGCAGATGGTGTAAAATTTCTGTAGTAATTAACAGGTGGCACTTTCAATTCTATGTATTTTTTCTTACTGCAGCCTTAGTCACTGCTTAAGTTTTGTAACATTTCTGTAACATTGTAACATTGATCTCATTGACATTTTTGATAACCTGTCTTTTCCTCAGTTTTGTTTGTTGATAGGAATATGGCCATTCTGATATTAACAAACCCCAAATCAACCAGTCAAACAGAAACAACCAACCAGACCCCAAAGCCAATGCGGATGAGAGGAAAAAACAACATTGCATCTTTATAAAGTAATGCACTCTGTCTGCTTAGACATATTAATGCAGGCTTGCTTGGTAATGTGGTCTTTGGCTAGTGTTCTGTAACGCTAACAGCATTAACAGGAGGTGTTGCAGGCTGTGCTGTCTTGCCTGTGTTTGTCTCTTTTTTTGCTGCTTCTTTTCTCATACATATGTATATGAGGTGCAATACATGTTCCTCCCATTTTCAGATAAGACAATAGAAAAGAGTTTTCAAGGCTACTGATTACTGTGATATTTTATAAAAAATAGCTATGCAGTTTTGTATCTTATCTTTTCCTGAAACTGTGACCCATCCTAAAAGGTCACTGTTGAAGAGTGAACAAATACAATAGAACATATTGGAAATTCATTATTGGAAAGTCAACTGCATCTTTCCCTGAAGTTGATTAAATGCTGATGGGAAGAATAAATTTTTTTGTTTTCCTTTGCTTTCATGCACAAGCTTTGCTTTTGCTTTATTAAACTGTCCTTATCTCGACTCATAAGCCTTTCATTATATTTTCTCTCCCTTGTCCAGTTGAGGAGGGGAGTGACAGAGTGGCTTTGGTGGGCACCTGGTGCCCAGCCAGGGTCAACCCACCACAACTGGCTACACTTCAACCTCTGTAGTACTTTCGTATGAGAAAGTATCATTATAAAGTGGTTGAGGCTGTACTATTACTGATATGGGGAACAGGATTTGAGCTGGTAAAATATTATTTTTGACTCAATATTATCTCTTTACTTAAGTGTAGCATCCTCTGTCTTCCACCTGTTCACTCGCACTCCACACAGACATAATCTTTTTGCAAATATGTGTGTATTCTCTTTCTATTATGAAAAAAATCCATGTTTAATATGGCAGCATATATTTTGTAGTGCATATAAAAGCTTTTAAAAAAGTAAATATTTCTATTACTAACCTGTCAAGGAAGTGCCACCCCAAAGATATCTGAGCTGTGATTACCAGTATATTTGGGGATGATGAGAGGCATTTCCTGCTAAATATTCATCTAATACTGCTGTCTTTGGATAATTATATCTCACCTAATAAAATAATTAATAATCAAATAAATTGTACACAGTGAAGTAACAGCATGAGGAACACCAGTACATAGTGTGGCACTCATTTTGTGTAGAAACATGAAAAATATCTTAATAGGTAAGCAGCCAAATATTAACTAAAAGTCTAAGAAGCTACAGAGTGTCTAAGGCAGGAGTTTCTAAGAAGCTAGGCAGCAAATCACAAGGGAACTGGTACTGGGCCTCAAAATCCAATACATTTTGATGCTGTTTGTAGAAAGTGATAAGCTTTATACCTTCACTTTGACTTTATGCAGCTTCAATATCCTATTGGCTGTAGTAGCTGTCTTTCACAAGGACTTTGAATGTGTACATTGAAGCCAAGCAACAGCCTGAGGCTGGAGTCTTCCCTACTCATTATGAGCTGTGTCAAAGTTACAAGAGAACCAGGTAGATGAGATCCTGGTTGGCTGATTGCATTTTGCTACAATGCAGACATTATTTTGTTGAACTGCAGTCTCAGCAGTAACTAGGACCAGGAGATCTGTGCAATCCTGGCGTGTACCTGATGCATTTCCTTTCCCATACCATTTAGTTGCTGTCTGATTGAAAAAAAATCACTTATAGTGGAGCCTAACAAAATTTTGCATATCAGTGAGTGAATGTGGGTTTTAGTCTTCCACACACTGACAAGCCTGCCTCTAAATCAGCAGTGCAGGATCAAGGCCTTTGCTATTAGAGTCATGCTGTACAATGTTGTGTCTCTTGCTGTGTTCAACAGGGCACCTATGTTATAAGCACTCTTAGCCTTGTGCTTTTTAGATGCATCTCTTAGAACGGAAAAAACCCCCGAAGTCATAAATCCCTGTTAGTAAAAAACAGAACAGTTCGTTCTGCATAAGCAGACTTGTGCAGAGTCTTGCACATAATAGCATACACAAGCTGTCTCTGCCTTAATGGATCCTGTCAAGTTGCTCTCAATCATTCTTAGTATTATCATTCCCCAAGCAGTAATGGTAAAATACATTACAGCCTTAAAGGATACTTTTCATCCCTAAAGTTTAGACTGTTTTTCCTTTAGAATGTCACTTTCTTTATTATTTCATTTTCAAAAGCACTAAAGTAAATCAGGGATATAGATCCCATCTTCAAAAGTGATATAAGGCCCCTAAAATGTAGCAAGGCATTTAGATGGATTTTCCAAATCGTTTTTACCCTTTGATGGTGTTGCAAACACAAATTTTTTAGGGAAGCAGGCTCCAAAGGTCAAGCAACTGATGTGGAAAATCTTGTAAAATGTGTGTGTGTGCATACACATGTGTACACAAGAGAGAGAAGGGTTTTTTTCTGAGGCTCCTACATCGGTATGGAAGCTGAGAGCCCAAGTGAGGTGATGGGTCTGAGGGGATGCTCAGGAAGACTGCAGGAGTTTACTGCAGAACATCAGTTTTGAAAATACCATGCAGTTCTCCTGACCTCTTCAAATGGGTGGTGGAAATTAGTCACTGAACCATGCCATATGGCAAAGCCAGTACTGATGCCAGAGTAGTCCAGTCTATCTTTGTGTCTTTCAATTGCACAATTTTATTTCATTCCTAGTATATGAGGGAGACAATGGAATGTCTCTGCACTCAGTAGTCAGTGCTGTCCCCTGCAGAGTGTGTATGAATAATCCCTACTGAAGTATAACACTGCCTTGAAAAGAGACAGAAAAACAGGTGTCCTTGAGCTCTCTCCTTATCCCTGTAAAGACAAAGCAAAACCTTCACCTGTAGCAGGGAAAAAGAGCACAATTATGATCTTTTTGCAATGTTTCTGTTGCTTAAAGAAATAGTAAGTAGCAGGTAAAGTGCTTTTTCCCTTGGGGACCAATTACATTGGGGAATTATATGTAGTAACATTGGCAAAAGTCTCTCAAATAATAACTGTGATCAAAATGTAAGCCCAAATACCAGAGAGTGAAAATGAGGGCAACGGCTGTATCTGGTAAAAAGAACTTTTTTCTGTTCATGGAGTATTAGTGGCTCTATTGACACACCTGCTGCTTGGTAGGACTTTTTTCCTTGACAAAATAACCCTGCCTATGACCATGGAAAGGCTTGTGATTATGCCCATTTTTTAGTTCTAGTTTGTTGCTGAACCTCAGATTGAGCAGCAGCACTGCCTGACATTCTCTCTTGATTTGAAATTATCACTATAGATAGCCTATTGTACTCCCAGCCTTATTTATTGTGAGGGATGCACACAACACTTGGTGTGCAGGTTCAGAAGATGAACTCTGCCAGTGCAACATCAACCCCTATTGACAAGCAGTGATGCCTCTTACAATTTAAATGCTGGTGAAGTTGCTAAGTGAAGGAAGCTAGCATTGACTTAAACGGACGAGGTGCAACTGTGTGTGTGACAGTGTGAGTGTATTGTTAAAGCCCTGGATAGGCAGAAATATGAAATCTATCCTTACTAGGAAAAAAAAAGAGGCATTTTGCAAAATGATTTTGTTTTGGGATGCAAAATTGCTCTCAAGTTACCTGCAGAGACAGATAAGTACAAAGAGTCTGCATGCATCCGTGAAGGACCAGACTTACTATAATACTGCTTCATGCACTTAGGAACAAGTAGCATGTAATTCTTTTCTCTTATGTGAAACCAGAGCAGAGGTGATAGACTAGGGTTCTAGACCTATCTCAGTCTCAGGCAAGCTTGAATCCATAGCTTCTCCTTCCCAGAAAGGGACACTAAACTCTGAAGGTGAGAAGTTAAATGAAACTGAAGAGAACACCTTGCTCTTGAAGCAACACCTTTATCTTGCTAGAAGAGGAGTCTTGGGGTGAGGAGGCCCTATCCAGGGAGCCCAGGCATTGTTTATTTCACAGATTCTGACATAGGAAGAACTAGGGTCAGAATTGATTTTCTTTAAGTGTCAAGTATAATTTGTTGTCACTGGTGATAAATATATCTGTCTTACGTTTTGCTAACCTGATAGGGCCAGCACAGGTGAATGAGGTGTGTCAGATTGTTGATGGTGCATCTTTTGTAGTTTACTAGGTCCAATCAGATGCATTTGTCTGACGGCAGCTTTTGTGCAGATACAGGATATCACCGGTATCCTAATTTGGTCCTGACTTTCATTAATGCAGCTGGATGGGGACAAAAAGCCTGGCTTAATGCTCATGTTCCAGATTGAGTTGGCATGTATGAGGACACATCTTACTTGCAGGCTGAGCAAATTCGAGTCTGGAAATCTCTAAAACATGAAGCATGAATTCCAAGAATTGTTTTTTTACAGACACTTTTCAAATCAGAGCTGTTTGTTGGTGTTTACATTGAAAGTTTTCCCCTGGGGTTTTAGCTGTAATAGCATTTGCTGTCTCTTTTTTTTCCCATCTGTAGGCTGAGATTAATGTGCTATTATGTCACATTTTTCAAATGAATTGATTTAGTGGTTTAGCATAAAACATTAAAGTTTATCTTCCCTCATTAGTCACACTCATCTGCCATTGCCCTCCTAAACATGGTCCTACACAATGTATATGAGGAGAGCCAGCTGGGCTGATTGTGCACTTGGCTGGAGCAGAGCATGAGTGCTCTAAGTGGTGCACTCTGTGAGTAATAACCCTAGCTGCCAATGACAAACTCACACTGCACAGTGTCTTTCTTCAACTCTTCTAATGTCACCCCTTGACATTAAGCTTGTTGTTGAGAAAACATTGCTCATGTTGTGGGCAAACACTGGAGATAAGTTTGAGTTTGAATCCTAAGCTGTCAGGTTAGACTTTTGTGCTCTTCTGTGGGCAGCCTTGTGGGAACTGCAGAATATGGTACAAAGGATCAATCTTGTACATCTCTCTTCTTCAGGTGGGTGGCAGCTGGACAGAGTAGTCAGAACCTGATAGGAATGTAATGTAAATGTAATGCACATCTTGTAAACTGGGATAGTGTCATTAGTCTAGACGACTTTTGGAACAATGCCGTTATATGCTATATCTTCAGCCAAACTACTGGTAAATTGATAATTTTATCTACAATTAGAAAAACTCAGACTTGGGTCTCCCAAACCAGTCTCATTTCTAGAGGATTACTTGCCAGGAATTTTCTGATTAGTTCCTGATGTTTAATACAGCCAACAGTGTTAATAGTTTTACCCCTTTAGGACTTTGTTGTTGAATTAATATAAGATTTTTTAATTTCTTCTTTTTAATTGGGATTTTAATGTATCCTGGAAGCTATTTCTTACTGACCATGTAATGGTATTTTAGAAACAATACAGAGAACAAGTTGCTCTATAACTTGAAGTGAACAGGACTTTCATTCAGTCCTTTTTGGCTAAAAATCAGCTTTCATACCCAAGCTACCATGTCATCTGTATGTAATACAATTATGGATTATATTAATGCTGAAATAAATTACAAAAGCTATCTGAAGTCATATATAATCAATAGACATGGTAATATGACTTTCCCACTCACAAAAATAACAATGCTCACTTTTTAGTAATGTGGTACTCATCCTATTTTCACATTGTCAGCACTGGTGATACATTAGATGATATAATCTAATACAATAATGCTTCCTGTTATAAGTGTTTTTAGCAAAATGAAATTATCCATGCCAAATAGAAAGATGATACAATTACAGTAAAGAATATATTTATCACTGGAAGTCCTTCATGTATTTAAGTATAGAGACCAGGATTAAATAAATGCACTAGACTGTGTACAGAAGGGATTTTTGGACTGTGTGTGGTTATTCATGTAGTACCCAAAATTCAATAACCATGCTATAAGGACAGACCAAAGCACAAATCTTTTCCCAGATCTATTAAAATCTAAAGTCTGACTCCTGGAGATATTCTCTAGGTTTTGTAGGTACACTGTGGAATATCATGAAACCTGATTCTATACATATAAGTCACCACGTCTTCAGTTTGTGTAAGCTGAGGATCATGCTCAAAAGATTTAGTCATGAGAACAGATGTTTCCAGGGTAAAGGTGTCTAAACCAGATAATCTTTAGACTTTTAGACTCCACATGTGGAACATCTTCATTTCTCAGCAGTATAATTTTTTTGTTTGTAGTGTAGTACATCTGTGTTATTACCAAAGGGCCTTATGGAAGAAACGTTAATTGGAACCCAGTACAGTTCTTCCTCATGGTGACAAAAGTTTAGGCTAACACAAGAGAAAAAAACATGCAGAGACATAAAGTCAGATGCAGGGTGATTTTTTGAGGGTTTATTTCCATGTATCTGGAAGAACAAAATCCTGTGCAGAAGCACTTGTACTAGCGAATCAGTTGTCCTTTTTGTCCATGAATTCAGGCAGGAATTTGCCGATAGAAACAACATGTGAATTAGATGGGTTGATGGTGGAGCTGTAACAGTAAGTTTTGCCTACCGTAGGTTAGGCTTGTACTCCCTGGGCTCCCCAGACTTCCATGTGGGTTGCAGGACTGCCCAAAATTTTTCTGGTGCTGTGTCCGCACTCCATATGTCTCTCCTGAGGCCCCTGGCAGAATGTTTTTTTTTCTGTAGTTGTGCCTGAGGCAAGGGAATGCTCCTGTAACCAGAAGTGGGGCTTTTACGGACTATTTCATGGCACCCATAAATGCATATAATAAAAATGAGACTCTTCTGCTCTTTAAAATGCCTAACTCCAGCCACTTCTGAATTGATGTTTTCCGTCTGATAATGTGTCATGGCTTCCTAGGAATCATAAATTGTCTAAAGAATTTGTGCCAAGTCATGTACTAAGTTGATTCTGAAGCTAGATATCCTGATCCTTCATTTCTTCTTCTGAAATTCATCTGACACCATTGCAGCAAAGCAAAGAGAAGATACCCAAACACTCTCCTTTGTGAGGTTCTGTTCATTGTTGGTTTCATGAGCCAGTAGCAGTACTAAAAGCTTGTAAAAGACTTTCTGTTCCAGCAGACTTGGTACACAGATGTTGCATACAGGTTTTTCTGGAATGAACATAATGAAAATTTTGAAGCAATATATAGCAGTGTTTCATCTGAGTTTACTGGGTAGTTCCAATCCTGGGATGGGGCTGAAACTTATTGCAGAACTCCCCTGCATTTATGAGGACCAGGATCTGGCCCTGTACGTGCTTACCTTTTTTTCTTTCCTCAAAACTGGTAATTAACTGATCAAGTGTCACAAGCTGTGTGTCGTGCTTGGAGGCTTACAGGCCAGATGGAGCTTTGCAATGCTTGCATGCCTTGGGTGCATTATATTACACTGTCTGTAACAGGTATTGCACATATGTAATGCATACAACATGCAGCTGCTTTCCAGGGAGGCTCTTGTTCACAGCACTACCAATGGCAGAGTCAAATCATCATTTGTGCTGACATGAGCCCCACCTGCTGCAGTGAGAGGCTCCAGAAGCTCAGTTAATAATAAAAAATTGGCCCAATGATACAAGTTTAGGAATGAACCAGCAAGTTGGATTCACATAGAATCAGTTTTATTGCCAGGTAAGAAATTCATAGTAATATAGTGAATACATATGTTTACAAATAAACATCCTTAAAAAACAAACAAACATTTTATTGTAGGAAGTATTATTGGTATCATAAACTCTGTAGTTAACAAGTATTAACACAGGTTTACTTACAGAACATACAGTTACTAAAATATTTCCACATAAAATATGCTCAAGTTACACGAAACCTGTGTGAATTAGAGTGCAGCTGTAATGTGTATCTAAAGCATATGGATTAACAGCAACATTCCATAAAGGGTCAAATTAAGTCAGCCAGTTGTGAAGGCGATAAAGATTAAAGGAATAAAAGTAAGATAATGGATAATCTGGGTTGTGTGCAAAGTATTTGTCCTGTGGGCTTTGTCCACTTCTGATAGTCTTAAAACATATGATCATACCATCTAGCAGCACACTTATGGAGAGATGCCGGTGCTCTCAGGATGCAAATCAATCTCAATATAGCTAAAAAAATGGTGTCTCTGTTTAACCACATTTCAAATTCTTAGCCCTTGCATCCTTGACTATGAAGAAGCACTGCCAGTCAGTTGAGTACAGTAAGAAATGCCACTTCCAATTCTTCTTACAACATAACAGTTCTCACTCCTCCCTGCATACTCTTCCAAAACTAAACTCCAGAATTGACAGCTGGTGAGAACACAACTGTAGTAAGTTAGCTAGTAAGGATTTAGCCAAATGACTTGTTTTGGGCAAAGGGCAGGAATTTAAGTGAAAGACTGAGTCCGTTGCCTGCCATCACGCTGTTGCAGCACCGCCATCCCATCCCAAATCTGTTTATCTCTTTGTGGTTGTGCCGAAGGCTTTACAGGCCCAGGACTGTGAGTCTGTTACCAGTGCCCAGTTCAAGAGTGGTTTCACTCATATGAACAAGGCATCCAGCTCATCAGAACCACAGTCAAGTCCATGAGTCCAATTGTTTGTTTAGTTTAAACCCAGATCTCTTTGACGTTCGAGGCTAGTCTGTTAGCCTCTTCCGCCAAATAGTCCACCAAGAGGGAACACCACTATAGAAAGCCAAACAATAGAGACGATATACCATATAACATTTAGTTGAACTACAAAGAACTACCATGGCTAAAAGCAAATACAAAATGAGAGACTAGAGGGGAAAAGTTTCAGTTGGGGAAATGGAGGGGCTAACTAAATATTCTTGACTGTGCAACCACTGCATGGAGATGTAGTCCAGTTTCCCTTCAGGACAAACAGAGGAGGCTGAGCAGGGCAGAACCCTTGTCATCCTTAGCAAAACATGAGGAAATAGCTTAAAGGAACAGAGGGGTCACTGAGAAACAAGACTGTCATTGAACAATAGTAATACAGTAAAGGCACCACCCACGTTTAATTTCAGTCTGAAGCAGTTGAAGATAGGCAAAACATTTAGGTGAAGAAAAAGTCTGCAAAGTGAGAATTGTTACCATCTGCCCAAAACCAGGAGGACTGAGAGGGAATATTCTGATGCCCTTATTCTCCCAGCAGCTTTCTGTGTCATATGATATGTCTCTTCTTATTTTGGAGGTTCCTAAAAATTTCAAATCAAAGGAAGTAAACTGAAATAAAATCTTCTGCTGTTTGTTATCATCCTGCAGAATTCTCTACCAGCCAGAAAGGTCCCATATGCTTTTAATCATAACAGTCTTCATAAATTCCTTGTGAAAGAGTCTTTGTCCCTTATTGTATATATATTTTTTGCACTTTCTATAGGATGGTGTGAAAGTACAATAATAGATGTAAGGGGTTGTACCAAGATGTTTTCTCTTGGCTTTTCACAGGTCTAGTGATTATTAATATGTTTTATACAAAACTCCTCTCTGAAATAATATATTACAGTATATTGTTCTCTCTTTCTTCCTCTGTCTCAAGGCAGGAACGTAGTGTAAATGTTTAAGCAGACAAAGTTTTTCTAGATTGTGCTACTTCTCATAATGGATTTTAGTTTCAAGTAAAAAATTTAGTCAAAGGGTTTGTGATCCATTGTGAAATACAAATGGAGTTTATAATTCGACCTTCAGTGTGTATTGCTGAATGGTATTAACTCACTCTTCGGCCTACAGTTGGCTGGATACCAAGAGTGTCCAGGTGGAAGTTCCTTCCTTCCATTTCCTTTTTTTTTTCAAATTTTATATTTTAAAATTTATTTTTTGCCTTTCAGTTGAGTGCTTGTGTTGTATGTGTATTTGTGTGTGGTTTTTAAAGGATTTCATTAAAAATAAAAAAAAGAAAACAAACTTAAACAGTTACTTCTGTCTTGCTGTTAGTTATGAAGTATGGCTGTGGGCCCAAATAATGCTGGCTCCGGGTTGTCAGTGGGTCACTTAACGTTGGGTCTCCCATCCCATGCTTCCCTTTGTTTGTGTATGCTTGCCGTCTTAGAGACTGGTCGTTGGGATCCCATGTCTTGTAGTGGGAATTGTAACCCAATGGGTGTGTGTGAATCTTTGCGATTTTGGATTTCTGCCCATTCTGTTTGGTTAGGCCACTGTCAATCGTGTAAGCTCTGTCTTCATCTAGGCGCACTGGATGGAGTGGCAGGCTCCCCTTGGCAGCCAGTTCTGCAAGATGTCGGCGTTTGGTGTAGAAGTCATCGTTGACTTTGTCAGCTATTTGGATTTAAAAGGGGGAGGGGACAAAAAAATCAGTTGGACACAAGAAAAATGTTACACAGTTTACAGTAGGTCATGCACAGTTTCATCTCTGGACCAGATACAGTTACAGGTCCATAAGTAGGAGGAATCCATGCCACCTCCCATCTCTTACTTTCTCTCTGTAATATATTTTTTGATGCCATTATGCTAGGGTTTTCATATATGCAGACAAAACCCTATTGCCCCTTAATAAAAGACTGCCCCTGCCCCAAATCACTGAGGTTGTGCTGATATTTACATTATGGGGACAGGTCTTGTGAATCTTACCACTGCTCATCTCACTTAGCATAAAAGGTTTAGGAAGTGTTCAGAAGTATACAGAATTTCTTGGAAATATTGAGGCATCTTGGGATGTGCTGTTGTATGAGAGCACATCCTTTTAAATGCAACGTGTCCTGCAGGTGTTTAAACAAGCTAGTTGTAAGGTCCAATGGTGTATGAGGTGGACCCATTTCTGTTGAATAACACCTTAGTGCAAAATGAAGAATAGGATCTGTTCTTCTAAAGGCTTGGAAGTTCACTAATGATTTATGGGCCTGAAAATACTTTGGGTTGCTGAAGGTTAGGTATTTACCCTGTGATTTTACAGACAATGAAAATCCTAAATTTCAGGTTCTGACATCATTTTCTGGGGCCAGTGCCACTAAGAAATATAGCAATATCCCTGCCAACAAATACTGCATTGCTGTTCTCAAATTAGGATTTTGTCCTCTGCGATTTGCTATACAAATGTCTTCCAGTGCATGCTTTTGCTCAAGTTTGATTGTTGTTATTGCTGGCATTTATTTGACCTTGCTTAAAGGTATGAACCATGCTCAGGAAGCTAAAGGCATTCTGCAATTCATTTGTTTTGAGACTGAGTATCAAGGGTTTAAGGGGAGCTTAACTAAATTTCATTTTTTAAGATCTTGCCTTTTATGTAAAGAGGGTTTATTTACCCCCTTCAAAAATCTAGATTTTTATTTAAGATAGTGCCAAATATGTAGATCAACTAACACAATAGTGTGTTAATACAGCATTGGTGCTTAGCCTGGATTTGATTTTTGCTGTGGCCTGGCTGGATCCATCCATTTTTCTTGAATCTGTGCCACGTAAGGCTTCTCTGTAGAAGTCTTGTATGTGTAGCTTTCTGTACAGCTCAGCTCCTCTTGCCTTCGTGATGAGTAGGAGTAGGTTTTTAATTCCTTGTACTTTTTTTTTGTTTATTTTCCCTCTTTTTCTCTCTCCCCAGTATTGCTGGAGGCTTTTGTTGCATTCTGAATTTTCTCCTTCTCTCTAGATCTGAACTGGATCTTTATGCAAGGTGGTGAAATTCCCATGAGCACCACATTCATCTTCCAAGATTAGGCTTCAGTTCTGTATCCCCCTTGTCCTGGCCCCTTAACAGGGAGGAATACTACCAAAAGCAGTTGCTGTTTATCATGTCATGACATTTTTTGTATAATGACTGTGCAACTGGATATTGCTCTTAAATCCTTAATTTTGTCTTTAAAGAGGTGCTTTCTCTTCGATGAACTGAAATTGCTCGTCTGTGCTATCAAATTATGCTTTGTATGTTTTACCCATCTCCACCTGTATCATTTTAATCAATGAGTGAATGCTTTTCTATAGCATACAGGTGTCTTCTGTTTTAAACAAATCACAGAATGTAGTTAATGGCCTATTCTAATTTCAGTACAGGATGTGCAGTTACAATTGCTCATAGACGTGTAATGTCTTACAAAGAGAACCTGCTAAGTTCTGCTTTGATTTTGGGGTGAGTTGTTTCATTTAGACATCTGTAATCTGAATAATCAGGAAGTTGTATCTATTTCTCCTTGGAAGAGCTTTTTCCACTTCTAAATGTGGCTTGTCCTTTTAGTTTGTTAATATTCGCTGAATGCCACAAAGCAGTATTATATACAAGTTGAATAAAACCAGGAGGGAAATGCAATCTGTATTGATAATTTCTCATTGATCTGTTATCAATAATTGAGAAAAACGGTTGCAGAAAAGGCACTGTGAATATCCACACAGGTATTTATTTATATAAATCTTTATATCATAGGCACTTCAACTCAGCTGGTTAGGGGACAGAGCTTCTGTATCTATGATTTAGACCTTGTCTATATATGAAAAGTCACACTAGCTTATGTAATTTAAATTCAGCATAGTTAATTATGTCCAGCTCCTAATATAGATACATTTGTCTGCCTATTTCACATTTAAATCAGTTTTATTTGCATAGAAAAACTAAAAGCTAAGCTAATCTTATGGAAGGATAGAGTAAAATTATAAGTTTGTACTTTTAATTTGATCTTAGTTAAGCTTCAGCAATTCGTCTTACACAACCAAGATCTCTGATGATCAATTACAAGGTAAATAATGACTTCTGCTTAGAAAAATAACAGTGGTGATGCAGTTATGTAAATAATGACCAAAATTTTCAGATATTTGTATTGCTTGATTTTTTGTGCCATTTTTCTCTTTTGTATGGCTAAGTGAAAAAGGCCACAAGCTCAAGTCAGTTCCTTGGTCTGTTTTTATTTTTTCTTGCTCACACATTTTCCCACTGCCAGCAATGGTCCTGCATCTCTGAATTTTGTCAGACATTAGATATGTTTCTCAGATCTCCAAACACATTAAGACTGATGTCCTCACAAAAGACTAAATTCTATTACTGTTGCATATAAACAACACCTCCACTGTAAAAACTAAGCAAGGAAGAAAAAAGCCTCACAGGGACTGTGCCTATAACACATCTGTGAGATTAATTTTGCTCTTGTTTATGCCATGTTATATGTAAAATTTCCAGCTCTTTATTTGTTTCTTATGGAGGATCATACAGTAAGTAAAATTATTAATTCTGTAAATATGGTTACATTACAGTTGCTTTAACTAATTTAGTCCTTAGTCCCTTTCTAGGGACTTCTCACTGTTCTCTGGAAACAACTTAAAGAGAACAAACCAGGCTTGAATCTGTAAATCCCCATCAGCAAAGTAAAGAAGAAAGCTGGCAAACATATGACGAATAGCTGATTGCATGCATTTTGTCTGGCAGGGACAGTATAGGAGAGCTGCTGTTTGTATTTGTCCTGATCAAATAACAGTTTGCAGGGTTTTGCCTGGGAATTTCTTATGTATGTCTAGGGGTTAAATGCTAACAGTGAAAGCCAGCCTCCTTATCTAATGTTGTAATCTCTTAAAAACAGTTTTCTTCCAGCATGCATGCGCAGGCTTACATATTGGCACATGTACTGGAATTGGGTGGGGAAAAATAACCATTGTAGTAAATATGTAGCAAAAAAACCATTGATAATACCAAATTGTTCAGTTGTTCAAAAAGGCTTTTGGCAGGTCCTGAAGCAGTCCTCATTCTTGAGTACTGACTAAATTATAGGTTTTATAATACCAGTGTGCTATGCCCCAGTGTGAGTGACCTGATGCTGGTATTATGCAGAAACAGTTTTTTTTACTTCTGATTTTCAAAGCAGAAGAGATTCAGAAAAGTAATACTGAGCATGTTTTTATAACAAATATTTTATCAAAAGAAGCATATTTATAGTATCCTGATGCCAACTACTTTAAAAATCAACTGTGAATCTCAGGAATTTCATTTTTCTAAATAACCAGCCCCTATAAATATTTTGTGAACTTTAAACATGCAAAGAGACATTTTGGAGTTACAGGATGGATTTATTATGTGACCTTGGGTATGTGACTCAAGTTCTCTCTGCCTTGGTTTCACCAGCTGTAAAATGAGCTGTTAACACATTGGAGGAGGTAGTTAAGTGTTACGAAGTTTAATTGCTTTTTGTAGAGTAAACTGAGTTTTCATATGAAAGGTGCTATAGAAGTGCCTTTTGCATTGGCTTCTGCATAAAAATCAGTAAAACAGAATTTAAAGATGCAACTGTCATGTTTACAAAAGGAGTAAAGAATTAGAATTGCAAATTGCCAAGTGAACAATAGTAAAACAAGGGCTTTATTTCTGAGTGTTATTCTTTGTGTTCCCTCCCTCCAATCTTGGCAGCTAATTATAAAAATATTCTCAGTTTCAATATTTTTGTAAAGTTTTTACTCCTTTAAGGTAATGCACCCACAAATTTAGTTACTGTTGCAGATGTTCATCTGAAAAAAATACTGTAATATGAATTTTTTCCACCCTAAAATATGTGGCTGGGAGGGGGGAGAATTTGGGCTTTTGTTCCTGCTATGCATGAAATGAATAACTGAAAAAATATAGAAACAATGTGAGTATCAAAAGCAGGGCTTCTCCCTCCCAGTGGAGTACCTTAACTATTAAGCTAAAAAGATGCTTTCTCTTCTTTTGTCTTTCTGGACTAATAAATCTTGCATTTTCTTCTGCTCCACAGCACAAGTTCATCAGGATGTGATTCTGGGTGGGAATCATCCTAGCAGAAGCTGGGATGCACCTTGCTGAGTAGGGAATGTAGATTTAAATCCCACTCAGTTGGAGCAGTTGTACAACCATGAACTTACCATCTAAAAGGTATACCACTCCACTCCTCACTCTTATCTGAATCCAATGATGCCATAAAAAAAGTGACCACAACTGTCTTTTATCTTGATCTTGACTTTGCCAGTATCAGTGTCAAATGTCTCGGGTTGGGACCCTTGCCTTATTCCTTGAATTTTGATTTTGAAAGGATATGGCTACCAAGCTGCTTGGGATAGCAATGTCATGGGCATGACAGGAAAACTTCAGGGGGTTTAGGCTCATTTAGATAAAGTGGCCATAAAGGAATGGGCTTTTGATGGTACATTTTGCTTCCAGTTTCCTGTTCTGCCTAAATCTGTCACGAGGAGAGACACGCTTTGTTCTTTTGCTGGTTAATGATTAGCCATGACCAAACTTAGAAGTTGCACATATTTCTTCAAAATCCACAGTTATATAACAAAAGCATGTAAACTAGTGAGTCGCTTGTAGAGTAAATACTGTGAATGAAAACATATTTCCTTGAAAATCAGTGGCAACAATCCTTGTGGCTGTAATAGGACCACAATTTCTCAGTGCCCTTATTTGAGTGTATGTTATCTGTGCTGAGAGGTAGCCCTAAAGCTATGTAATGTTGTTCTGCTCCCTAAGTTAGGTAGTCTTCAAAGTGGCTGTGTAACCCCTTTTGGCATAAAGAGTCGTGTGAACATGCATTAGCATTGTATAATGCTTTATTTTTCTTGTAAAATATTGCAGTTACAAGCATTTCTGTATAGAAAGTACAGCTAAATAAGGAGGTCTTGGGTAATTCTGAAGCAGTGTTTTTTACTCTTTTCCTCATTGACAGTCCTATCTTTGTGGGTCCATAAAATGGCTTTGAATGCTTGCACCACTTCTTACAGCTATGGGAGAAGTGTAAAATCCTGAAAGACAATTATGTCCTGCAGCTTTTGTGAAAGTAGGCACCTATGAGTGGGAAGAAACCTCTGAAGTGAAAGAGGAGAATCCACAAAGGAGTGAGCCCTTATAAAAGCTCTAAAGACATTAAAAAAAAAAATCTTCAGTGAGAGCTTGCAATCACAATCAGAAGATACAAAAACACATAGGGAACCCTGTTTCTCGGTAGATGTTTCTTATCTAAACATATTTTAAGAACTAGTTTGTGAAATGCAGAGCTTTATTCTAGCCACAAAGAGACTGTATTTCAAATTTAGAGCTAGAGATACAGAAAGCAAGCCAATGGAAAATGCTGGGGGACAGGCAATGACACACCAGATAACAGCTAAAATACACTAACTGCCTATTTGTAGATGTTTTCTGCTTAAGAGCAAAGCTATCTCTATGTAATATTTAACAGTTTATAACAAGCCTTTGCTTCTACACCCATGACTTCGCTCGAACATTAGTGTAGTTACCTGAAGCTATGGGAACCTTACATTTCTCTCTCTAAGCAATGAAAATGAAAACTCAAGGAAAGACAAAAGGGTAATGAATATTGCCTCAAAGACAACATGAGAATTTTGCCCAGGGAAGTACTAGGATACTGCCTTTGGTGGTGCTGTTGTTGATCCTGTCTGAATGTGTGATTGCTTATTCATTTGCTTTTCTAAGCTGGCATCTAAGACAATATGTTCAAAGGCTTCCAAGACATAAGCCAACTCTATGTGAGAATTTTTGCAGGACTTCAACTGAAAATCAAGTTAGTATCATTTCTACACTATCACAAGTCTTTTCTTGGGTTAGGGAAAAAAATGGACATGGACTGAGTTCAAATTAGCTGTCCCCACGTATGAATTGGATCCAATAAATTCACTGAAAAGTGTGTTCCATCCAGTAAAACAAATAACTAACGACCTGTATTTTGAATGAAGGGTTTCACCAAGCATCATGGAGCACACAAGAATTTACTTTGCATAACATGAAGTCTGCTGGAAAACAGAATATAGCTACATGTGGCAGGTAGGTGCATTTCTATTCATATAATGCCAGCAGTGGGTAGGATGATATGACAGATGTGTCTGTGGCCAACAGTAAGGAATGTCGCTACTTCATGGTTGGTCACTAGCTGGTCTCATCTCACGGGCACCAGAGTGGCTGTGTATAAGGTGGGGCAATTTTAGACTCTACTAATTCTAAGAAAGGGTGAAGACCATTTAACATCATTTTTGCATCCCTCCTTCTCCATTCTTGTGTTGAGCTCTGAAAATGCAGAATTCAGCCTGTGGGCTGCAATGCATTGACTTCTGTCCTAAATATTTGCCTTTCTTCCCCCAAAAGTTCTAACACCAGTTTGCCTGTATTTAAGGCATTCTCAAAAGGAAGATAATACTTTATCTCTGTGGATTCTTTCTCATGATTTTTATTCCCTATTACTGATAGAGGTAAAAAACCCCACATAATGCATAGAACCACTCATAAATTATTTTCATAATTTTGGTAGAACCTACTTTTAGTGGCTCTGTGTTATTCCTCTCCTGGACATCTTTAGCACTTTAGTCATTTCTTATAGTGATCTGGAGAGAGACCAAGCATGAAAAGACATACCATATCAATCTTTTCCTCTGCAGACATTGTTTGAATGGAGCTTGTCCACCTCCAGACACAAGACTGCATTTTGTTATCCCAGTGAAACAAAATTCTACGTTCATGATACAAGACATGATGAAATATTAATATGTAGGCCCAAACATTTATTCTCTTTTCACGATTACTTTCATGACAGTTTCTGAAAGGCTGAAGAGGCCAGAATATTTCTGGATTTTGAAAAAGCATTAGGAATGGTTTAGAATAGGAATGTTATTAGACTTGGTAAGTAGAGCCTCCAGTCTCAGCAACGTTGTCTTTATCCACTACAGGCAGCAAAGGCTGCTGCTTGGTTGGGAACTCTGGGACAGAATTTTATTAACTCCTCAGGCATCAGACATTATATGTGGTACCTCATGTACAGGGTTACAGTTCCCTGGAATGTGCCAAAAAAGCACAGCACTACAAGGTCTATTTATTTCTTTTTCTTTTTACAAACATTTATTTACTGTGTAAGTTTAGGCAAGTTTCTCCTTGGACATGTAAAACAGCTTTTCCAATTGGGTTTTGTATACTCGACTATATTGATTTATATAGTATTAAATTGCAATATTTATGATTCAATTTTGCAAAGTGCTGCAGTGATATCGTGATTTGGTTTTGGTCAAAATACTCCAGACACACCCATGTTGTACCTAATGTAGAGACCAATGACATGCAGAATACCTGTATCTAACCAATGTAAGAAAAACAGAGCTTTTCTGATTTAACAGAATCAATAGGTTCTGTCAACCTGGAAACAAATGGTGGCTACATCATGTTAAATTAACATTAAAATTGTAAGTGTTTTCAGGAGACCTGAAAGATATGCAGATAGACAAAAATTATACTACTTTGTTATATCCTCAAGTGATTTAACATTTTAAATTCAAGCATCAAGATGTTAAATTGCTGGTCCAGTATTGTGCAATGAATGATAAACTTGAGAAGGAAATAAGATTGCCAGTTCTATTCTTGAACCAAGGGATGAAATTGTAAAAGAAGTCTAGGAGAATTATGTATTCAAATCTCTGACTTTTCTTTGAAAATGCAGCCAGTGGCTGTCCTATAACTGTAAATATGTTTTTTTCAATTTTTTTTTTCCTAAAGGCCTCTAAGCTCATGTCCTTTCATGGCATCTACAATGGCAAATAAATATGAAAAGTTCTACTGTGAAATATTTATTTCCTTTTATCTCATTTAGGCATATTTATCAGTTTGAGTTTTACTGGAAGCCTTATATATGGTAAGAAAACTTGTCTTTTGTAATAGAAACTATCTAAGGAGTCATGCTGTCATGCTTAACTTCTAAATAAAGCATGACTGTAGTATAAACTGATTATAGGAAATGAGGGTTTGGGTTTCTTTCTAAAAATGCTGTCCAAAGCCAAACAGGTTAACACTTAGGAGATTTGCTTAAAAGGCTTCTTCCACTTCTTCCTTCAGTAATCTTGCTTGCTTTCTCACTGGGCAGTTTTTAATGCTTCTCAAGCAAATCAGTTAGGACAAATCTGATTTTGTCAAAAGTTTGCAGCAACGCTTTCATACATGAACAATAATATGAAATTGTTTGTAATCTTTTTGGTCAGTGAGGACTTTCAGTTTGTTTAAGGGCAGAACTTCCTACCTATTCCAGGACCATTGCTTCATTGTACATTTGCAGAAAAACTGTGCAGTCATGTGCAATAACAGGCCCTACTACTGCAGTCAGAGTAATTCAGGCAGTCCACACACAGCAATGTGCCTTGCTGCTGGGAGTGGACCGCAAACCAGCTGGGCTGTCCTGGCAGGCTGCACACTGAGTAGTATGTGGGTCACGTCGGAAAAAATTTCAGAGTGTTCTGCAATGTGATTCAGCATCTAAGAATGCATGTTTGTTTTCCTTAAGGTGTCAATTTATCTCATTTAACATTGACTGAAAAAGCTGTTATATTCCTGACCACATTTAGTTGTAATAACTGTTCTTAGCACGAACCTAATTTCATTTTTCTCACACATGGCTGTTGGCATTCTTCTGTGTGCTGAATTTCATTTAGGTTTTAATACTTTTTATTAGATGGTTTTGTTTCTTTTAGTATATTGCTGGTTATAACTCTTAAACATATATCTGAATCAGCTACAAATACTCCTAGTTGTGATGATTTAGAAAGCTGCAGGAGAACACAGAAGACCCAGTTCGGGTCTCTGAATACATAATTAAGACATGGTTTTAGTGCTGAAATAAGCCTGTGTTTTTCTGTCTTTCAACTAGTGACATACTAGATTTACACTATTCTTTCCAATTACAGAGTGAGGCCTAATGACCTTTTGATTTGTACTGGTTAAATGAAAAAAGTCCCAGTGATGTAATAACTATTTTTTTCAGAAGTTATTTTTATTTGATCTGTTTTTTAAATGCTGTTATTTTAAAGAATTTTTAGCAATCACTCTGGATTGAAGCTGATTTGTTTTTCCAAAATTAGCTGTGCTATAAGTTGTTTCTATTAGAAAGTTATCTTTTTTCTATTTTTTTCCAGAAAAAATCCTTTTTAAGAGAGAGTTATTAAGCAAGAGAAAAAAAGTCAAGAAGTAATTCCATAGCTGTACTTGCACACATTCTGTTCTTGTTTTTTATTCTCCTTTCCTTCTCTTCCTGCCTCCATACTATTAGACTGTGTGGCATTTGTATTATTAAAGTCTTGTGCATAATTGTCAGAGGTTTCCAGACCAAAGGTGTGTGTCAAACTGAAAAGAAATAGCGTTCTCTGGTAATTGCCACACTTGCACTGTCAGAAGAAAATCAGTTTCATAAGGTTTTCCTGCAGATTGGGCAAACCCAAAGGCAAAGCCTAAGTAACGCCTGCTCTGAACAGAACCCTCTGAGTAGCCTTCACATAAAGCAAAAGCATTTGAGACTGAGCCATAGTCAAAGAAGGATCAGTAATGAAGATCACTTCAATGAATATTTAATAGCGTGTCACACACAAGACTTTTGCCATATTGAGATGTTCAGCTCCCACCCCTACCTTTTTTTCCAGGAATTGCAATCATAACCATCACTTGTGAAAATGAGAACTGGCAGTGCTGGGCTGCAGATCTTTCTCCCCCGCTGTAGCAGGTCCCTTGCAAGAGAAGGTGAACTTTTCACAGGACCACCTTCCATAGCCTCAGAAGCTTTGCAAACTTTCCCACTAAAAAAATTACCTACTGTACTTAATATTATCATTAGCATGGGACAGACCGATATTGTCATTATGTTTTTTTTGATCCTGTAGTATCATAGCTACTACATATCAGATTAATTTTTTTTCAGCTTTTCTTTTCCTCTTATCCTTCATCAAATAAGCTGTCAGGGGAAGGACTTCTGGAAAAATTAACTGTATGCATTACAAATCATGTTATTGCTCTTCCTCCCTCTATGCCTCAAGCCTTTCGTTATTATAGTATGAATGTGTAGGAGTAAAGCAATGATCTCTGTGGCTTTCATCTATGTTATTTTTCTCTTAAACACATTTACTGTCTTTAGAACATCCCTGCAGAACCAAAATAGCAGACAGATAACTGCTGCTATTTATATTATATTGTTAATAAGGGCTTCATTCCTATCAGTTGTCTTACTAGTCTTCACTGGTATTCATGGGTAATTCTGAAGAACATCACACTACTGCTGTTGACATATATCCATGTAGAAAGCTGAAGAATATTAAAGCTTTTGAGTTTTTTAATTTGGTTAGAATCACACACAAAAAAAAGTATTATTTACTTCAGTAAACCTGACTTGCAACAAAGTAATCCTCATAACTGCTTAATATTACCAAGCCAAACCTGAATGTTCATGTCACAAACAATGTAATGCACCAGGCCTGAATGAAATAGTTTACAGCTCTGTTGTCTGCATGGACGCAGATTCTTATGTACTTGAAGAAACAATACTTTCACACAAAAAGTCCTAATGTGAATCAGTAGAACTATGGGAAACAAATTATGAGTATAGGAATTGAAGTCTGTTTCTCAAGGAGTTTGCTTCCCATTCTCCTAAATTTATTCCTGAATGAAGCATATTGATTGTAGTGGAATTTCAGAATTGTACTCTGTGGCTTCATTCCATTACCCTTTGGTCAGTTCTTGGGAAAAATTAAATCAAAGCCCTTCCTTAAAAAGCTACTTTTTATTTTCACATTTTGAGTTTTAAAAAGAAAGGATCCTAGATCATTTATTATAACCTGATTTATATTTTAATATTGTCAGCTTGAAAGACTACTCATTAAATAGAAGTGGGCCCTGAAATTCTTTAGTTAGAGGAACTTTTAATTCAAAAAAATTTTATTTCAATACTATCTTCAAGACTTTTTCCCCAGAATTCATTCAAAGATGACACTTTGAAATCATTTAGAACCTCACTTCCATGTGCTGAGTTTACAACACTTTCTAAGCACTGTGGGTATTTAAAAATGGTGATGAAGTCAAGACAGATTTTCAAAATCTCTGTTAATTTTTTGAAAAACTTCTATGGGGGGATTTGGGACATCAGTAAAGTTCTAAGTTTTCATCATTTGGCACTTCTGAGAACCACTTGCAGGATATCACATGTTGAGCACTTGTACAAAGCTCTTATTGCAGAAATATTGCTGTAAATGACCTGCCTAGCTAATAGTCCATGTGGAAAAAAATGAGTGGAGTATGTTCAGAACAACCAGTGCAATTGATGTGTAGGCTCCATGGTTGGAACTGTAGAAGTCACACTTCAGATTAAATCTAGACTTCAGCTGGGATCCCACAGCATTACTATTTGTCTACAAATATTCACAGTTGTTTTCATATCTTTATGATCAACCTGTACTCTTAAATAAAAAAAAAAAGCTTGCATTGCAGAATGAGAAGTGTGTTTATATGTAGATATGTTAATAGTGTAAAATAAAAGAGAAGGATATTTAAGAAAGGTTGCAACTGAAAATGCTTAACTTTATTAGACTTTGTCTACGCATGAGCAGAGCTTTGTTTTTTATTGGTTCACTTTAGTGTTATTGCCTATGTGTAAAGTTTCACTCACTCATGTGTACTTAATGTGTAAAAAGTCTTGTGCACAATTCATTAATGTTTCATAGAAATAGGTTTGAATAACCCATGCTTGATACAGATTTACTAGTTTCCTTCCTGTGGCCATCATTGATCTCAATAGATGGAAATAAAGGTAGTTACTGTAAGCTTGTTACCTCTGAAGACTGCAGTCTTCAAAGACAAAAGACAAGCAAAAGACAGTAAAAAAACCTGAAAGACCAGCAGTCAACTGGACTCACGTTACTGTTACTTTAGGTCTGCCTCTTGTGTGTTATAAAAAGGGGAAAATTACTTTTTGTTTCATTTTGATTCATTAACACATAATAAGGATTTTAAAAATCAGCTAGTTTCCAGAGAACCAACGTAATTTTTAGTGGAAGGGTTTGAGTTCTTTATGATGTATAAGTGATGGATTGTGGAGTGGTGTTCATAATCTCAACTTTTATGACTTTATTGGTGCTGGTTTCATTTCCACAGTTTTAAAATACATGCTGGTAAAAAGAAAAAATTGCCATTTGTCCATTGTAGGGAATCCACTGTAAGGAACATGGATGGAATGAATATCAACTTCAGGAACAAGAATTAAGAATGCACACATTTAAATTTTCTATTTTGGCATAAAAAAATAGGCTAAGAATTTAATAGATCCTTATAAATATGCTTCATGCACGATAAAACCAAGCAGTCGACCAAATTCAGACAAAACAAATTCACCAGGTGTGAATCAAGCCCAGAAAACTAAAAATAGCGAGATAAACCTAAACTAAATGGACCTGAAGGTCAGATTTCCTTTCTTTCACACGTTCAGTGTGTTGCTAGAGTCTTAAAAATGAGGCAACATAGATGGAAATGTTTTACGAGCATCTTTTTCTGGTGTTAAAACCTCTTGTAAGTGAAGGACTATTTGCAATTTCCTACTAGCAGTCTAGATGTTGCTTCTGCTAAGACCAATGTATCCCCAAAGGGTTACCTTTTCATGGCTTCATTTATTTGCTAAAGGATGGCATGGGCTTGCTTGAATGTCTGATTATGTACAGCAGAATTCCCCAGCCTCAGAAAGAATAATACCCAGTAGATTTTATAGTAAAATGTTGTTTCTTTAAAAGGCTGTAAAAGAATGTCAGCGATGCAGCTGATCTTTCTCAAGATACTGAGGCTTTGCATAAACAGCATATTTATAATTAAAATACAGCTACCTCACTGAAAAAAGAAATGAGTGTGCTGGATGATAAAATACGAAAATATTTTAATCAAGACTCCCCAAGCATTTTTTATTTACTTATGACAGTGCCTGCAGGTATCAGAAGCCAATCTGGTGAACAACAGAGAAAACAATTAAATGATTTAGTGGAAGCAAGAAATGCTTCTTGAAAGTCTGCACACACTGAGCAGGATGTGAAGTCTGGAGGGTCTCAGAAGACATAGGTGGAACAAGTCACACCAGCACTTCATCTAGTTGGGAAATGGAAAGGCTGATGGAGCAGTGCTAACAGGGGGGTTGGTAAATTGAAGCTTGCTGCTGAGTGCTTCTTGGCTTTTCTCCTGTGCCTGAAGGAGAAGCAAGGATTAAAGTATGAAAGACTTCCTTAACAAATGAACACTCAAAAGCTTCAAATTCTCCAGCCATACTGGGCTAAGTAAATAATAATAATAACAATAAGATACTAAGCCTTTATGTCCTACTTCCTTGAGTCAGATCCGTAGTTCCAGTGTTGAATTGGACAGATTGCCTAGTGTAGCATTATCCATGACACTGAAGATACGTCTAGATATATGAAATCATTAACTGAATCACCCTCTGGATATGGCAAATGATGCATTAATCTGTACTTCCTTGCCTGTTTTCACAGTGTTAAATCCAGGGAGCTACTGCCATGTCCCAGATTTTTTTATACATTTTTGTGCAACTGCTTATGGAAGTAGTAGCTGAAAATTTCTTTACTCTTTGAAATGAAAGAACAATTCCTTTTTAAGGCTTCCAAAGAAATATGAATATTTACCTGTCAGTGTAACAGTGTGGGTGGTATGGGAAAGTAAAGTAGCACAAACACATCATATCCAATAGTTCTGTAGTTCTACTTTTTCTAAAAGTTGACTGTATCCACCCCTGTGAATACATGGGCAGGCCTTTTTCACTGTTTTGCGTTTCCATTTTTCCAATTACAGCATTTCTTTCCAGCCCAAAGCACAATGAAATATAGGGAACAGTAAAGAATCTCATCCTCTGATGAGATAGGTATCAGATTCTTAGGGGGCAGTTGTGAAGTCACTTCTACTCTCATAAGACAGATCTTGTATCAACATAGAGTTATAATAATTTCTATAGAAATTGAAGATCTGAAGCTTAAGAGAAGGTACCACCAAATTTCACATCAGACAGGAGGATGGTTCAAATGTAACACCTTAAGAGTTAACCTTATGGTGATCTTCCCGTTTGGATCCCTCTGTGTGTGTAGATGTAAAGAACAAATAAACCGGATAGTTTTCTCACATGCTGCACATTTTGAGGGCGATGTTGCTTTGTGCATTGGCACACTTGCAACCATAGTATTTTCTATATAGTAACAGTGACCTAAACAGGAGACACTTATTGTTTGAGTGTCATATTTGCAGAATCTCACTTTGGAGTTTTACAGCTGCAAGCAGAGCTGGAACACTGTCTAACATTTCCTTTGGGATCAAAGAACTGTGAAGCTTCAAGAAATACTGGGAGCTGTAGACTCACAAGATGTGATGGTGAGGCTGCCGCCAATTATATCCTCCTTCTAGCTTCAATATATCCAATGAATTTGATCTGATTTCATTCCACAGGAGACTACAACTCCCAGCATCACTAAAGGCTTTCTTGGTCTGAGTTTCAGGAAGGAATTTTATCCTTTGTTTGGAAGTTGGGGGGAGGGGGGGGTTTGCAAAAATTTAAACTGGCTTAGTTATCTCTTCTTAAATCGTGCCCGGTTGGTTCCTCAAAGGTTTGTGTGTGAGAGAGTGGAAGAAGAAAGTTTGTGAAAGAAATATAAAATCATGTTAAACTGTAGAAATACTTGTATTCTCTGTTTTACATGTATGTCTGTGCACCTCTCCAGCAGCTGAGTGATCTTTAGCAGAGTCCTGCACATCTTTATAAAGGTAGGTTTGGGGTGGTTTTTAATTTTTGCAAGAAGCTCGAAAGAAAGTTAGTCACTTGGCACTCCCTGAAACTCAGGAAAGAACATTAACTGTTACTGAGCCAGGCTTGCAGAAAAATGTGACTGAATAAATATAACCAATACCTCAGGATAGCAAGGCCAATTTGAGCTATAGGAAACTCTTATTAAGCAACAGGATGGTGTCTAACTCTTACAGCTTAGCAGAGTGGAATTTGAAGTTGGATTGTTCATGCTTTCTGAATGAATGTCCAAATGATGTGTATAAAAATTTGTGATGAGCTACCTTTGTATGTCCTGGGACTTCAATTTCGTGAAGGTGTTCAGATACAAGATCTCTATCCACTTGTGGCTTTAGGCATGTCAGGATTGCTTAAGTGAGCAATAGCCATTTAAGCATGCAGTAAAAACATGGTTGATGAACTGGAAATAAGAATAATTTATGCAGAAAAACCTCTTTCTGCACTTTTCACATAAATAATCAAATACTGCAAAAGCACCAAAGGAAACCAGGATCATGTGGTCTCAAGTGACCAAAAAAATTAAACTATCTAAACACTGGGTGTTCTATTGCCAGACAGCATTCAGTGACCACTTTTGGTGGGACTGGTCTTACAGCTCATTAACCCTTTCCCTCAGATACAGTCTCTGATATTCTTTGGTGGGACAAATTTGGCAGCATTGAAAAAAGATTCTCTGGCTCAAAATAATGGATGAACAGAGTGTACCTATCAGTCAGGCTATAGATGCTAGGAGTTGGATTACTTATCTATTCTTCCAGGAAGTGTGTGTTGCTCTGTCTTGTTTCCGCTACCTTCTGCTGATTATTCCCTGGTGGTGTATGTGTTAAGGCAAGAGAGCAAAATTCTGGTGCAGTTAGGAAAACAGTAAGTAAATCTCAACTCACTATTACCTTGTTGTACTCCAAGCACTCATCTGAGAATATAAAACAGGCACAGAATGTCCTCGCTTTTTTCAGAGATGTAAATGCCAGCAGTCAGTGAAAGGAAAACGTGAATTTAGTCAGTAGCCACTGGTCAGTACTTAAGGAATTCTGGAGGCTGCCACAAATAAAGAAATTCTTAACAAGAAATGAGGAAAATATCCTCCTCCATTGAGCATGTAAGGGTTTGGCTGTACAGTTTGAACTGATTCACATAAAAATATTTCACATTTTAAATAAATTACATCTTCATTGGCCTTTTCAACTCTTCTCTCTTGTTGTGCTGTATCAGATGCTGCAATGCACACATTGCATTGCATACATGCATGAATAATCTAACTTCAAATTGCACTCTGCTAAGCTGTATGATTTGGAGTCTAGAGTGTAGCTTTAAAGTAGCTTCCTAGGGATCAGCTTCTCCTCACTACCAAGGAATTGGTCAGTCTCATTCAGGAACACAATGCAAATTAATAGCAATGGCACTGTTTTCTCTTGTTTTCACAAGCACTTCAGTCTTAGGTACTGAATTTAATACAGGTGCCAAACACAATCCAGAACAGAGATTACTTTGACGTGCTACTTTTCCATGAACTGAATTTCCACAGCAGTCCGTCACTGAGGGATGAGTAGCTCACTTCTAAAATTAGACAGACAAATTTTTAGGACATCTGTAGTTCAGAAGAAAGCAGCTGTGTGGAAATTAATTTAATACTGCCTCTGGTAAAGCATCACTTTTTCAGTTATCTAAACTTCTTACCATGTATGGCGTACATTATGATGAGTGATATTCATGTAGTATAGCTACAGTTGCTACAAAGCAGTAAGAATGCTTCTTCCTCCACCCCCAACCCCCATTAAAGAGAATTAAGCACAGTGGACTACACCCGAACAATGGGATCATGCAGAGTAAGAGGCATTTAAATGAATATGGCTTGACTCAAACACATGGAGAAATATAGAACACATCCCTTATTAAATTTCTTTTGTGGTAAATGAATCCACCCTCAAGCCACTATCAAAGAATGGAAAGGGAAATGGACTACACACACTCATTAACCTGCTATGGGGATGAGTAAATGTGGCTCTGAATGTGAGCTTATGAAAAAAGCCATCGCCCTGTGACATGAATACCAGGTCAGGGTGAACTCAGTCTGTGTCTATTTGTTAAAAAGGTGTTGTCAGGTTAAATATGTATTGGTGGGCCTGATGTAGGCTGATTGCTATTTCCTCTCAGAGGTCTCATAAAGCCAATATGAACTCTGCAATGTGCGGTCTGGCTAGCTTGATGTCAGCATGGTCACAAACCCAGGCCTGGCTAGCATCATGTAAAAAACTCTTTGTGTTCTTGGGATATACCTCTTGGGAGGAATCATGGCCTTGAGAGTCTGAAAGTGGTTAAAAACTGAGTGTATTTAACTCTTGCTCCATATGTCCAGACAGAAGTTATGAATGTATAACCATTTCAAAATCTCTATTGTTTTCTGCTGAAAAGTTTGCATAACAATGCAGAACTTTTGTACTTTTCTTGTGAAAATTCACCTGAATCTAAAACTTGGCTAATGTGGTCTGAGACCAGTAGATCTACAGGCAAAAAAAGGGAGAGGGTAGGAAGGGTAGGGGAAAAGCACAGGAAAGTGATGCAATCCTCCTGGAAGAAGATGTCCCTGAAAGTTATGTTTAATTTAGTTTAAGATTCTGAGAGGCATTATACAACTTCTGGAGCTAAAGTCCACAATCTTTCAAGGTTGATTTAACTATGGTTATAGTCTAGCTGCTTTAAAAACTTGTACTCAGACATCCAAGAAATATCTAAGTTCTAATTTAATTCAGTGGCTCTTGGGCAGATGAGAGAAGTTTCTTCTGAGTGTTTCACATCTCTTGTTTTATTATGCTTAAGTATCTTTTAGCTTTGATGATTGGCTTGACCTAAACTGATATCTGAAAAAGAAGCCCAATATCAATGCATAAATCTATGATAATCACCGCATCATTACACAGTATCATCTTTTGAAGGAATTGTAAAGCTGGTCTGTCTGTATTAAAAATTCAGGAGAAAGATACTAACCCTCATCTTGTATAAACAGATTTTAAAATGCCACTTGTAAGAAACAAAAACGGCAAGCTAATCCAAAGCTAAACTATTTGGCATGGGACTTCAGTGTACATTTTGTTAGTGGTCTACTATCCGGAATTTTGGATAAAGGAATGTCAGTTTGTGATGAAATTTTTTCTGGTGTGATCAATACTAGATTCTTAAATCAGAATGTCCTCAGCTGTTCTGCTGTTTCTCTGAGCTAAATAGCTCTGTCTGGATATAGGCAGTGTGATAGATGCTCTAAATTCGTGGGGAAATGATTTTAACATCCATATGTGTAAGCTGAGCAAGGGTTAATGAGAAGCTATGAATAGACCCTCCCAGTTCTTAATTTATTATTGTCTCGAAGGGGCCTGAAATGTAAGGTTAATAAGGCATTCTGTCTCCACATGGTGTGTAGCAGGTATTTACAGCCCCTGAAAAGTATTATCAACTTATGCTTCCAACATGAAATTTATGTTGAAATCTTTACCCACTATTGTCCTTTTCCCTCCCCATAAGTGTTTCCTTGAAGATGTTCCCCCATTTGCTTAAAATACTAGTGTGTGACATTAGCCAGTCACAGAAAATAGCCACCACTGGGATCTATATTAGGAGTTTTATGATGCACTAATTGTTTGAAATCATAAGGCCTCAGAATATTCCTCCAGTGACCTCCTAACGTACATCCTACAGAAAATGTGAAAATTCTTACAGTGTACAAGTACATTCTCTTTTTGGAAGTATTTAGTAGGTGTCTCAATTATATGCTTTAAATTTGCAACATATCTGATGTTTTTCTCTCTCATTTGTGCAGATAAGTATGGAAAATACTGAAATGCATAGGTGGGCATATTCAGGGCATAAAGAACCAGGGAACACTGTGCACACAACATAGGTGAAACTTGCTGAAAAATGGTGTACAGCAGGTATAGTGTGGTTTTGTATGCATATATAAACACATGCATATGATCACCAATTCTTAAATGTAATTTTATTATTACTAGTTGTAGTTAATTTTTGATATATTTCCAGCTAACATGATATTCTATATGAAATTTTATCATGAAGTAGTCCAGATGAGCAAGACTGTTTTTCACTTTGAAGCAGAACGTCAGCTGACAACAGCAAAGGCAACACACTGATCTAAAGGAGAAGTCATGCATTGTGTTGCTTACTTACCAACTGCCTTTAGAGAGGCGTACTTGTTAAGCTCTTTGCCTGGGGGCTGTTGCTCATACGGGTTTGTGATCTGTCCCAGGCTGGGATATGAATGTTGATGTGCCATCTGAGGGAGGAGGGGAGATGTTGGCATGACATTATTCATCTGTGGTGGATCTGTATTAAAGAAAATCAACAACCATTAAGAAAAAAATAAATCAGTCTTAAGGTTTTAGCATCATTATCCAGTACAGATTAGACAGGATATGTCATGAGATTTAACGCAACAAAACACTGTTTACTACGAAGTGGGAGGCTGAATACAGCAAACCTGTACTTCCAACAGTTAATGGAATGATTCAAGGCTGACAAATGATCGTAGTGTGTATATGCTATCTTTTGTATAGAAAAGATCTTTGAACTAAAAAATAGGTTTTCAAAACAATTGAACACCAACACAAAGACTGAATTTTCTGTAGCATTAGGATAGAAACCAAACTTGAAGTTTATTCTAAGGTGGCTTGAAAACAGGGCAGTAGTATCACTCTGACTGTGCAGTTAAATAGCCAGGCCAATTTAAATTGGCTCATGCAGGCTGCTGCATATATGCAGTTACACTGCTTTTAATACCAGATCCAGCTTGGTTATATGCACAGCATTACGTTGTGTTCTGTAGACATTCCTCACAGTGCAGAATGTACAATTTTGGCTTATGACTATCCCTAGGTAATTTCTGCAAAGCCCATGCTTTGTCTTTATATTTTCTCCTTTTCCCTGACAGTAGGTATCACAGTATCATACCAAGATAACATGTTTTTTGTGGCAGACATACCTAAAAGCAGGAGCTAATTACTGCTTGTGTAGAGTTTTATACCAGGACTTACCCCATATGATTCTGTAGTTGATTTGTTCCTTTACAGTAGAGAATACAGCCTGGATACTTTTCTTTCTAAGATACACCATAGTTTATTAGTTGGTTTTAATATTTGATTCCAGCCTCTAAAAAGTTTGGTCAGAATTGTATGCTGCACTCAATTTGCAAAACTAAATTTCAACTGATTTTGACATGGTCAGCCTGTCTTTTTTGCCGAGTCTTTCTCCAGACTGTATTTTGAGATATTTGGAGCTGATTGTCAATCCTAGAACCTTATCATGGCTTCTGAAATCAGATGAGTGCATTTTTCTCCTGCAATGAAACCATGGTGTTGAATTGGTGACAATACAGTAATTCCCGCAGCATCCAGCACAGGCTTACGATCATATAGAAAGAAAGCTGGGCAGTTAGGGAAAGAAGGCTTATTGTGATGGAATGAGTGGACCACCCTGCAAGTGCCCACAGGATCTGACAGGAACCAAATAACCCTGCAGTTTACCAGGATTTTAAGGGAATTGAGCCACTTAGCTTTCCACCACTTATTAATGAATGTGAGTGGATGAGCAAGAGCTCTGAAACCAGTTAACAGATTTATTGCTGGGAGAGAAAAGGGAAAGCTAAGGCTTTTTTAAACTTCCTTCTTCTTCACCTTTGCTGCTGCCTGGTGCAACTTCTGCTGTTCAGGCTGAGCCTGTCCCTGCCTCTGCAGAGCAGTGTAATCACATCCTCCTACCACATACACATATAAACAAGTTCTGAGGGCAACTCAAGAAAAATGGTAGAAGTGCTACCATCTAATAACAGTATGATTCTTGCTGTTACTGGTTGTTAATAGGGAACAAACTGGTTGTGGATATTTGGTAGAGCTGAATAAGAAATTATTTTCCCATAACAAAAGAGTTTTTCAGTAAGTGTTTTTTTTCTTTTACCCAACAAATGAAATCTGAAGTTGGACTTGGTTTTGCAAATATTGTGTCAGATCAGGAGAAACATTTTTTTGTGATTTCAAAATTATATGTATATAAAATAAGTTGGCTCAGTTTTTAAAAGAGAAATGTATCTTCCAAATGTCTCTTATGGTTACATCTACAAGCACACTTTTGAGGAGGAATGCTAGCACAGCTGTATTTTGGTAACAGGGCAGCTCTAAAGATACCAGCATGGATGGGTCCTTTAATAGAAAGAAGGTGTCAATCTTTTACCACTACGTTCACCATTTTTTTTCTGAGTAGAGCTAAATCAGCACTTTGTAGATGCTACTACCGTGAAGTTCCCTTGTGGTAATTCTTATTATTCAGACTGTCAAAACATCATGATTTCACTGTGATGAAAGTATTGTGAGCACCAGTATTTCTGTGCTCAGTGCCAAAGTGGCTTGCAGCTGTAGACACTTGCAAAAACAATGTAAATAAGGTGTAGTTAACCAGGACTGTTTTCTTATGATAAAAGACATTTTTCTGGTGTTTTTCTGAAGATAATGATCTTGCTTTTTTTTGCCCAATTATTTGCCGACTGGTAGTAGATAAGGGTTCTGTACGCTGCATGGTGTAAAAGATACCAAAAGAAAAACACTGCTTTTGGTTGGCCTTGTAGTGTCTGGAGAACTGCCTCATTAAGGTAGACAAAGATAATAGAGGCACTAATGATCATTCTTTAAGAGAAGATGTATCAAAACATGTAGAAGATCACACTGCACAGAATCATCCAAGAAGGGTCGAAAAGTAGACAAGTGAGGAAGACTAGGGAATACCACTAGAGGACTCCTGAAGACCACCAGAGACCTCGAGTATGCCTGCATGAAGGACATTTACATATGATAATGAGTTCCTGGAAAGTTAATGAATATGTAAAACTTTTCCCGGAAATTTAATGAATACGCATATCAAACTTGTATATAAACTATGCAATTAGCCTGATCAGGCGCACATAATAAGAGGAGAGATCCCCTGTGTGCCCAGCACTGCAGTAAAGGATACCTGCTTAATAGTCTTCTGACTACTGAGTCCTGATTTCAGCTTTTCACAGCATCACTTAGCTGTTTCTCTACTTAGACCTATCATTTTTACTCAGTCACATCTTTAAACGTAGTGAAGAAAGTTACCCCAGAAATATACTGTGGAAAATGAATTAGGTATACTTGGTTTTTGTCTGGGTATTCTGTGGCTGACTATGTTGTTACTAGCTTGCTGGTTTACTAATGTTGGTTGGGTTTGCTTCTTTGAGTGTTTATGAAGATGTAAAGAAACATGTTTTCCATTTCCAGATCATCTCTGACTTCTCTATTGTCTTGTTAAAAGCCTAGAACTCTCCTGAATTATGATTTTCAAGCAAATAATGATAGTTGTTCTTTCACTGCTGCACTTACTGCACAGTGCCCCTCACTCATACCCAGATGCTTACACAAGACTAAGTCATCACACAGAAGACACGGTTCAAATTACTCATTCAACTGGCCATTTGCGCAAAGTAAATTAAGCAAAAGACCAAACTCTGGCAAAGTGCATTGAACTACATTGAAGAATGATTCCTATTTATAAAGAGACTCCCACTGGAATGGACTCCTAGGGCCTAAAAGAAAAATCTCAGCTTGGTATACACATCTGTCTAAATCTGAATTATACTAAATTTTAGTCTAACTGGCCATAACGGGTGAATGTTGTGTTTGTTTGCAAGCTTGCTAAACTGTGTGTGATCTGATTCCTTATCTTTTGGGTCTTAAAAATAAGTGAGAAAATGGTACTCTTACGTTGTTTTAGCCACACATAGTTAATATAATGATGATTGGTAAATTCACCTGTATTTGGAAGCTATTTAGGAAACGTTCATAACTGAAGTAGCAATGGTGTAATGCAAATTCTGTAGCAGGCAGGGTGCTGGGGAGTGTAAATCTAACCACTGGAGGGAGCCCAGGCTTAGCCGTGAGTAACGGAGGTTTTAAACAGGACTTGCCTTGTCCTCTCTGGGGCAATCCACATTTACAACTAAAAAACGTATTGGCCTCGGCAGTGCTGTCTCATACTTGTAAATACTGCTTCAGTCTCAGCCATACTGAATAGGGCTTCTCTCAGGAAATAAAGAAATTTGTCTACAAATACTTCACAAGATCTCAATGTGAAATTTGAGATTTTTTGATATGAGATTTTGCCTACCTGTCCTGAAAGTGGAAAAAATAGTAAGTATTAAACGTGGGTGAGCAAATAATAATCTATTGGATTATTCAAAATATTTTGGGATACAAGGGATTGGCTTAAACTTGAAGAAAGTTTAACCAGAAAAATCCCTACCAGCTTTATCACTGACCTCTAGTGTCAAGTTAAATACTTTATACTTATAAACCAGATATTCTGTGATTGGTATTTGCAAATAGCTGGCTTCACTGTGTGGGGACAACTTTAACCTGAAAGCTGTGGCTGTGCTGATACATTCCTTCTGGCAACCTGACACTGGTACATTGTTCACCACAGTATTCCATATAACCAGCTGCACTATGCCACTGCCAATTTATGTATTTATTTTTAAAAGAGAATATGAACAGCACAAAAAGTCATAACGCTATTTTGTGCCGCAGCTTCAAGCATGAATAGTTAGACCTGATTAGCAATGGTGATATTGTAAAAAACCTGCAATATTCGCAACCTATCTTATTTTCTGCTGAAGCAAGGAAATACAATGCCAGGCTGCTTCTTAACCTCCCAAGACTTTGAGGAGTCATTCTGAACGTAGTGTTAGTGGTTTGCTCTCTACCGTCCTACTACCAGCCTAAAAGGAAGCATTTGAAAAAGCATGCTGGAGCTCACCACACAAAAGCTAGATGTCTGCTGGGCAGAAAATTAGACATACAGGAAAAAAGAAAAACAAATAAGGTCTTCAGATGCTGAAGAGTGCTTTTGACTGTTAGTCCCTTAAAAGGTCTAGGTACAGAAAAGCTTGTGGGTGGCAAATGGAGCAGAAAATAAGCACTGGAAGGAAGCTGCACCAAAACCAGTTTATAGTTAGAGAAAGTGGGGTTTACATCCCAGCCACCAACAATGAGCCTTTGGAAATAGCTAAGGCATCAGCTTCTGGTCACAGTCCCAGTAGTTGATGAAGACTGGTCATTATGTTATTTGTTTATTACCTTGACCTGTATCTCAGGCTGTGCAATTGAAACTTGTATCCAGATGTCACAGCTAACAGCTTACTGCATTTTTCAAGTGAAAATGCTTTTTTTTGGAGCATTTCCACCCCTCCCTGATTGTGAATTTTTGTATTTGCTTTAGTGTGCATCACAGTGACAACAATAACGTAATTGGTTGCTGTACTTATGCTGTGCTCTATCCAATTAAGATGGTGTCATATCTAATTTATGCACTTCATTCAGAAATCAAGGAATGGGCATCTCAGCAATTATTAAATACAAATAAGACCCCAGTGTGGAAACATGTGATGCACCATAGTCACATGTATCAATGTGGTAAGATAAGGCAAAAGCCCCCATTTTGTTTTGTTCTCTGCGTTCTTTATAGAATACATTGTGCTGTTCACCTAGTTTGATTATTCTTGTCAAGAAGCTGCCAGAGTTATGGGAAATACTCAGGGCTAGAGGAAAGGATGCTAGTAGGCTGCTAGCAATAATAAGCTTGTTCACTATTTGAGAGCCAACAACCTGCCATGAATTTCCCTTAAGCTCAGCCACTATCCTCCTCCTCTGCACCCATGGGAGAGTGAAACCTGTTCTGTAGAGTGACCTGAGGATTCATTCCTTTCTGTAGCAATGAAGTCAATGATTTGGTGCTTGAAGACAGAGAAAATGAAAAAGTTTCATAGGCACAGAATGGAATCTATTAGTAAATGAGCAGTTACAGGCATAAGGAAAAGAACAAATGAGACAGGCGATGCAGTAACAAAACAGGAGAGGAAGGGGGAAGGGCAGGAAAGCAGAATGAGATTTTGCTATAAAAGCCACCTGCAGACACACATACAAAAGAAATGAGAACAAGACAGACAAAAGAAGACTGGGAATCCAAGGGGGGGAAAGGGAAAATTCAGAGCAAAATACAATAATAGCTGAGCATTTTCAGACACTCGGGAGAAAAAGATATGCCCTGAACTAAATAAAATTGAAAATAACACCTATGAAAACAGGATAGAACTGAGTGATTAGAGAATACGAGTATAAAATTGCTCCCCTCCCATCCATAACTGCACTGCCACCAAACATATTTGCCTTTTTGTTCTTGAGTGTATTATGCTTAATTATAAGACTAGCTTACTCAGCATTGCAAATTCAAACTCATAATCCTACAGGTCTCACCAAAAGAAACTGCGGGTACTATTTCTGAAAAATCCCAGATAGGATGAAAGCTGTGGGATTTTAAAACTTGACTATGCCTGTAAACTAATTCCTTTCAGACCTGTTCCTTCCTGGATAGTAAGAATGTTCTCTGTTCATGGTACTGAGCTTGCTGTTGGAGTGAAACTCAAATCCTTGGCCTACATACTTGCTCTTGCCTCTCTGCAGCTTGTCACAGTGCAGTTGAACTCATGCTCCCTGAGGTTTTGTGGTGTGCGGTGATGGGTTGACCCTGGCTGGATGCCAGGTGCCCACCAAAGCCATTCTATCACCCCTCCCTCCTTTGCTGGACAGGGGAGAGAAAAATATAACAAAGGGTTTGTGGGTCAAGATAAGGACAGGAGAGATCATTCACTAATCACCATTACGGGCAAAACAGACTCAGCTTGGGGAAAATTAACTCAAT
>JANZLQ010000064.1:8638315-8723936 GCA_026212715.1 Elanus axillaris
CTTTCTTCTTTTCTGTTCTATTAAACCACTGTTATCTCAACCCACGAGTTTTACTTTTCCTGATTTTCTCACCCATCCCACTGGGTGGGGGGAGTGAGTGTGGTGCTGCGTGGTGTTTAGTTGCTGGGGGGGGTTAAACCATGTCACTTTGTTATTTACTGTTATGTCTAAGCAGTAACTCAGTAGTCCCCTGCCTATAGCTTGTAAGTAACAAATCACCTGTAGGAGTCTCACATTGTTCATAGGCAAAGGCAACTGAAGAGTCAAGATTTAAGGCAGAGATAGAGTTAAAATTGGAAGGAAGTTGCTCAGTGTTGTTCCCCTTCATTCAGCAAATGTTGAGGAAAATTTCACTAGCTAATCATCCAGCTAATGTGGGGTCTGAGAAGTATTTTCCTTAAATATGTATCTCACCTGAGTGTATGCCAGTGGCATTTTCTGCCCTGATACACCTGACCCAGCAATGAAGAAAAGTGTGCTTTTTACTTTCTGGCATAATTTAGTTTATTCTTTTAGAGTCTCTCTAGAGATGAAAACATATGTGTGCTACAGTGAAGCTGTAATATCCAGTTATGGATCTCTTCTTTCCCCATCCAGATGTGCAAGTCTTATTAACATCGCTGCCATTTTTGTTTTGTTAGTCTGTGTTAAGCAAACAAAAACCAGAGAAAGATCTCAGAAGAACGGTGAAGAATTAGAGTTCTGTTCTCAGAGAAACAGGCATAATTTGTTATCTTTTAGAATATCAGAGAACAAAATTTGCTGATTATGGAGTATGACGCATGTTATCTTGTTGCATAGAATCACAGAAAATACGAATGACTGGCTTTTCAAAAGATTACCTCATTTATTCCATATTCCTCTCAGGAAGGATTAGTTATACCCTTGATAGATGATAGTCATGTTTTTAAAAAGCCTCCAGTGAGGGGCTCCACAGCCTACTTGCACAGTCTGGTCCAGTTCTAATGCTATCCTGGTGGTATCTTCACCATTAGAGAACTTGTCCTATTATCTGTTTTACATTTCCTTTAAAGCAGCTTAAGTCCAGTAGTTCTCTTATCCTACAAGGATATGGAAAGCAGATGATTACTATCCCTTGTGCTGCATCTTTTTATGTATGTATTTTGAAGTCTGTGCACTACAGAATAGGAATGCTTTCTGTCTTTTCATATAGAATGATTAGAGGTGTCAGAAATCCAGCCTCTCTGAACACATCTTTCCTGAGGTTGGCATCTCGTATCTTCTCATATGCCTTATATCTTGCAGGATGTCTACTTATTTATGCACCCTAGCATACCATTTCATCTCTGGCACCAGCATGGTGGTGTTGATCCATTTCTGCCTTCAATCCCCTAAAGCCCAGAAATCTTTTTATGTCAGACTGCTCTGTCATAAAACCTTGCATCTCATTTAATATGGAAGCACCTTGGTTTTTTCATACCATTATTCCAGCTTTCTAGGATCTTTTGAATTCTAATTCTGACCTTCAAGGCCTTTGAGACCCCTTCCAACTTGTTTTGTCCACAAATTTAATAAGCGTATGTACACTCTATCCTATCATCCTCCTCATTAATAAAAATATCATGCAGTATTGGAGACAGAATAAATCCTTGCAGAATTCTGCTCAATATATCCTTCCATTTAAAAAAATATGGATCATTGGGGACTGTTCTCTGAATGCAGTTTTTAGATCATTTTGCACTTACCTTCTAGAAACAGCTTCTGAATTCTTATTACAAATCAAGTTTTATTATATCTACAGATTTCCCCCATCCAAAGGGCCCGTTACATTGTCATGGAAGGAAATTGCTTAGGTTTAGCTCCATCTGTTCTTGACAAATCTTTATTAGTTGTTATTCATGACCATGTTTTGACTAGATGCTATAAGTTTGATGAATTAACTGTTGATTTCTATTCCTTCCTCCCTTACTTTCCCCTGTCCTTTAATTCATTAATTAAATTATTACTAAATTATTTTCATTGTGTTCTTTCTCCTCTTTTAAGGCTTGACAGCACACCTTTGTTTTTTGACAGTTTTACAGAACTTCGTCCATTGGGTGAGTTCTTAAAAATAATGGCACTTAGAGGACTCAGGTCCTTTCTCTAAGTGTGCAGGATGAATTCTTCTGGGCCATCAAGTAGAAATATGTTATAATTTTTCCAAGTGCTCTTTAAATTTGCCCTCCCTGTCCTCAGGTGTGACCACTCCCCTTTCTGATGCTGATTTTGGTTAGTTTCTTGAAACTATTAGTATTTTTTAGTGAATACTGAGGCACCATCTTCTAAAAGGGATAATTTGATTCTTTGAATCTTCAGACACTAGCTTTTAGTAACTAAAAATTAAAAAAATGAAGTCTTTTGGAGCCCTATATATAGTTGTCTCTTAACACCAAGCCTTATATAAGCGACATGAGCTTATATGAGCCACAGTAATTGGGATTGGCCCTTTATGTAGAATAACAGCTTAACATTTAGCTGGTTAGTTGTGATGTGTTACATGTTGTTATTTCAATAATAGCTAGATTCAAATTATTTTCTATTTATATGAACTTGTTTTATCCCAATACATGCACAAGAGTTTCAGGGGAAAAAATTAGGTGAGACAGAAAATCAGCCAAATAGCTTATTTTGAAAAAGAGGATGGTATCTTTGCGGGGGTGGGGGGGGAAATGCTTATTCTTAACTTCTCTCTTATTTTTAGCTCATCTTATCTGCTTTAGGCCTCTGAAGTAAAACTTGAAATCCAATAATGCAAGCAAAATAGACTAAGTATATCTTATAAGAGCAAATATAAAGTTTAGGTATCCAACTCATTTTCTTTAAAGTAAATCACTCCTAACCATGCAGCTTAAGAAAGAGGTTATCATGGCACCTTGCAGATAGGCAGTCTGACTAAAGTTATATATTATGTTTACAGAGCTTGACATTTTCATCAGAAAGAAAACATACTTAAAAACCTCTATGATTTGAGAAGAGGCATGCATTGTCAGCTTACAAGGTTCAGTGGTCTTTTTAGTCACTCTAACGGTACCAGTGTGTAGCGGATGTTTAGGTTATAACTCCTGCTACCTACTTGAGGCTGGCCACAAACCAGTTACTTGTAACTTTCTCATTACTTACAAATGTTTCCTAGTGTAGCTACTGATGACATTTCAACAAGAGGTGAAATAACCGTTTGTTTCATGCTCAGGCACTAGAGATGTGAAGAAATATAAAATAAAATTAAAAAGATTTTAAAAAATACTTTCTTCTTTGCACTTAAAGTTGTGAATATCAGAAACTAGCCTGAGAAACAGGGGAAGAATATCCAGCTATTTTTTTCCTGGAATTATCACCCAGGTATCTACTAGGGGAAGGGACTTATTCCTAGTTCTTTTATTTTATTTTAAATTGCAGGTTTGTAAGGAAATGAATATAATATCACCAGAAGCCAATTTAATTTTAGGATTCTAAATAATCTTAAGGATTATTCAAAGGTATACTAAGTGATATCAGCCTCCTGGTATTTGATCCTGTCTGCTGATGATGTACATTCCAACCTATAGAAGGAATTGCCAAGTGGATGTGAAAGTGGAGGAAAGGGAGGACAGAGAAAATCTTTCCATAATTAGGACATAGGCAATCCTGTATCAACAGGAACATTATTTTCCTTTTTAGCATTTCAGTAATGTTCCCATTTTATTTTGAACTTTTGGACTTAAGAGGCAACTGTGATAGCTGCTGTCTCAACCCTCATGTTATTTTAAGAACCTCTTATGTGTAATTTCTGTGATCAATAATGTCCATGCACATACACTGAGATGCAGCATAAAGATGTCCTAGTTCTATTTTTGCATTTTAATTGCGTTTTGAGTGGTAACTCTACTGTTAAAGGGACAGTGATGAACATATGTTTCAATAAATGAGAAAATACTATTGCCTTGAAGAAGCAATTTTCAATGGCATTTAAAAGACTTAAGCCACCTGAACAGAGGTTGAGACTATCCAACCTATTACAACCTTTTTGCCAAAATGCAAATATTTTCTTCTAGTCTTTACTGAAAGCACTTATCAAAATAACTGAAATAGACTAGGCACAGGTCACTCTGTTCCTCTGAGAATAAGGCATAATGGGCTACATTATCATAGGCAAGTTGCTTAGTCAAGAATACTCTTCAGGATATGCAGCTGACATGAAGGGAAAGCAGGGGAAAACCTCCAACGGTCCAGTGGTGGAAATCAGAATGGATTAGTCATGTAAAGGCTGAGCATGTGAGCTTGTGTGAACTGTTGTTCTATGAGCTGTAGATGTATTACATCTCTCCTTTTTAGTGTGTAAGTACATGAATACTGTTGTTATCAGTGCTGCAAGTACTACAGCTGGGACCATTTTGTCAGATTAGTATCCCAAGGGTGCACACTCATGGCTTATGCACCATCTTCTTTCATCCTGCTGTGCCAGAGGTATATCTGAGACCTGCAGTTCTTCCTGCCAGAGATTTGTATTGTGTTGCCAGGTTTCTCAGAGACTTCTTTTATTGCTTAGTTCTGTTCTACATTATTCTAAGTTAGACCTTTTTCTGTGTCTTCCTCCTCCTTATAATCTGTGCAGGGAATGACCGCTGGGGTGTGTAGCATCTTCAGCCAAGTATTCTCTTGCAGTTTACAGCTGCCTCTGCTACATTTCCCTGAAAAATATCTGCACTGCAGGTGTCTGTACTATCTCAGAGAGGCAGGAGTAAGATATGGATCCATGAAATCCTATCTAGCCTAACTCTTTGGTCTCCACCTTATTTATGGAGAGCCAAGATAACTGGTTCTGGAGAAATGCTCGTCCTCTACTTTGTTTCAGTGCCCGGATGCATTGTTTGTGTGAGGTGAGGTCTCTGCCAGGCACTGCAGGTGCCCTGACCTGAGCAGAGGTATGCTGACTCCAGAGCAGACTCTGGCACTACCACTGGGACAGGATCCCAGGCTTGTAAGGGGCCAGCATGGCTGGAGGTAACTCTGCAGTCTCTTCAGAGTTGTTGCTGTAGCCAAAAAGGCAAGACACAGAGAGAACAGTGTCGGCAGTCTTGTCCTCTTCCTGTCGGCTTATGGGGGGGGGGGGGGGGGGCTGTTGCTCACCCTACCTCCATACAGATTACAAGCACCATCTCACCCCAACCCAGCACTCTCCAACACTGAAGGCGTATGTAGAAGGGCCTTTATATCCTAGCTGCCAATACCTTCCATGCTGGACAGATGGCCAGGGAAGGTCTTCTGGATCCCTCATTCCATCCCAAACTTTTTACCTTGTTCCTTTTCATGGCTGCATTTACGGAGACTATTACAGCAGGAAGAAGATACATACTATTGTCTCTACATACTACACAGGTTGCTCTGAGAAGGTAAGAAATATATATACTAGTACTTTTTGCTTCTGAAGAACGACAGAAGAACTAGTTGTTGGACAGTTTCTTTTCTTTTCTTTGGAATTTAAAACATTTATTAATTAATGAAGTCTCTCAGCTCCTAGGTTATTCCTTTTATGGCATCTATTTGCTTACTATTCTATTCATTCTTCTCTTACTCATTACAAATTGGTGCATTGTATCATTTGTAAGTTGAGAAAAAAAGTATGAAAATGTAGATCTATTTTGAAAACTATCTTATTTAGGGTGAGATTTTGATCAGTGCTCAGGCTAGCCTTTACTTTGTTCCCAGTGAAACTGATACTCTTCAAGAATAGCAGAATCAGGCAAATTTAGAACATTTCCAAAGCTGTGTCTGAACGTATTTTATGAACACCTACTTTAATGGATTTAGGCCAATATTTAGAAACTGAATTGCAGTAATTCAGCGTATCTTCTGTAGTGATACCTCATCACTGTTTAATTTACAAATGTGGTGCTGACGAATTAGAATCACAGAACCTTTTATATCCTCAACACAGTGCATGTCCATGTGTTTATTTGCATTCCTCATTGCCAGTGTGCCCTAACCTCACACAGAAGCCCCACATCTCACTGAGAACGTCTTAACCCATTCATTTCTTCTGACCTTCCTGATCATCTTACCCCATTCATTTCTTCTGACTTTCCTGATGAGAACAGCTTCTTCATTTATCTTTCAGAGCTGTGTTTTATAATGCAGTCACTGTAAAGTGACTGAGATCAAGAACCCTTTTCACAAAAGCCACTGAATAAAAATGAGCTGTTAAATTAATTCTCAGTCCCTTGCAAATGAACATGGGTTATGTTTGAACTGATGCCTTGAAGGTGGCATGGTTGTTATCCCATGACAGTTCCCTGACCTCTGGTTCAGTCTTTCATTAAATGATAGGAACATTATTTTGAGTCTAGTATATAACCGCTTGCACTAGTATCTGTATTCATGTAGTATTATCTTTTCTAAATGAAGCAATGTACTAATGACTGACATTTCTGACATAAGGATTTTACTTCATTTATTTAGCTACAATCCAAATAAAAAGCTGTTGTCTCACAGTCCTTTACCTTTCAGCAGGGTAAGTTGTACCTTTTCCCTCTTGATGAATTGATACTCAGAAATACAGGGTGTTGGGTTTCAATAATTTGTTACAATGCCACTACATCAAGTGTAAGTTCCTTTAAGAACCATGATTACCTAATACAAAATGATGAATGGGGGACGGGGACAGTTTATTTAGCAATTATATTAATTAACAGTGCTGTTGAACCCAAGTGCATCTTGGCATGAGAACAACACCCAGGACAGATTTTGAGTGCCTGCCCAATGCTACCTGCCCAAAGTTAAATGTGTCAGAAGGCAGGCTGAGTAGGGGACATAATTTATGTCCCTTTATAATATAACAGTTTTTGTCATTTCTGTCTCCTTATTAGCTGGACCGTTGTCACCCATTGGTCTTTCACAGTGCAGTTCATCATCTCAAAAATAAAATACAGGCCCAAAAGGAAAAGTAAAACTCATGCTTCTATTCTCACACATTTCTAGTTATAACCTATTACTCTGCATACATTATTTTTAATGAATTGTGGAATGCCTCTTTAGCTTTCTCAGAACGTCTTCCAAGAACAAGGCTTTGTGGACTCCTGCCAGGTGCACACATGTATGATTTGTATGCTGTCCTTTTCTTTTCTTGTTGGTAGCAAAACTGTTTGGCAACAGCCTTCCTACACTTCCTTCAGTTGCATCTTGCTCTAAAAGTTTTAGAAGCCAAAGCCTCAACCTTCTCTGCCTTAATGTCAAATCCAGTCAGGTACTAGGGCCCCAGTTTTCTGCAGGCTTTCATTTATGACAGCTTACATGAACAATGTCTGGAAGAACTGAAATTCTAGGCACAGCAATGTCAACAGGAGCTAGGCGTGGGGTCAGGTTTTCATCTCCAGGACTCTTACCTACCTGGAAGGCTTTGCTCATGAGCAAGAAGCTTCTTGCACAGATGACTGGAGCAATGAACTCTTTCAGTGTTGCATAGATTATTATGAAAACTTCCATGCAATCTTACTATTATTTATTTATTTATGCCTCATGTGTTAAGAATTTGCCAGGCAGAAAAAGGCACAGTCCCTGCCCCAAGGGGAACATGCTAGAAGCTCTACTATTTGGATGCTTGTGAACTTCCTCTGTGGCCAAAGGCTATGTCCTTGTATTAATTCTGTCAGAACTGTTGCTTCTCACAGCCTGTTATTGTAAATAATCTCTGCTTACAATAGTGGATCATTACTCAACTTCCCACAGAAACTCAATATGCTGTAAATGTGTTTCCCTTTGTCTTTATTATATTTTACCTCCAACTTTAATCAATGCTACTTTGGGAAAATTCTCTCTGTATTGTATATTTTCAGCCAGAATTACTATAGTTAATAGTTCCTTTCCAGTATAACTAAAGATAAATCACATAGTAATCATTTAATCTTCCCTTCTGTATCTCAATTATGGATTTTTTTGACCATGTTCTAATCTTTTATATAATATTTCTATGACTTGTTAAATAACTGTCATGCTTCACCCAAGGGTGATTCATGCTGATAGTTATAGTGATCCCATTGCTTGACTGGTAGAGTAACTTGCCTCTCTTTCTTTCTGTTTCTGAGGAGAAAATAAGTAGACATTTAGTTAAACAGAAGTAGTGGCCTCAAAGCCCAGTACCTCAATTCCTGACTACATCACAACAGCCTTGTGTACTTATGGTGAAGTCACCGTGTAAACAGCACATCTAGTATAGTTTTCTGGAAACGCTCATATACTTCTGCCAGTATTTTTTGCATTTGCGGATGGAGAATTGTTGTAATAAACCAACATTTTCTCATTTTAAGTGCTCTGTACAGAGTTTGTAGCAGCTAGCGTTTGCACATTGCACTGGCCTGATGGGATGGATTCATGTATGGTTAGAAAACTAGATATTCTCATGAGGTAGCTTAGTAGGAATGTTTCAGTTTTCAATAGGAAGAAATGGTTGAAATGTATCATGGTATCCTACAGCCTTGTTTTATCAAATAGTTGGAAACAAAAATCAAGTTAGACAAGACTTTATAACCAAGGAAACAGCAATGTTGTCTGCAAGACAGAGGGGTCTGCCATTCTAATACAGTACATTTAGTATTGAGCCTTTCCACACCCAGTACAATCCACACACAATGTAATTTTGGAGCCAGCAACTCAGATACCTGTATTAGAAGTTGTGTTCTTAATGCACAGGAATTATATGGACAAATAACCCCCCATTTGATTTCAACAGCAAGATCTTTTTGATTAAATTCCATATCTAGGAGAACCACTTATATCCACAGAGAACCACTAATGACGTTGTATCATCTAGTGCTTAGGGGAATTCATGTCAATCACCCCCCCCAAAATAAATGAAAAAACATTGAAACAGAGTTTGCCTTTTGTTAAATACCAGTTGACCTTGCAATTTAGAGAGAGCAATTGTATGTAAAAATTAGAGAATATTATATACACAGAAACAGGATAGGGCATCAGAACGGCTTTTCTTCTGAATACTCCATCTGACTTATTATGAGATTACTAAATGCTCTTGCAGAAAATTCTAGGGGAAAAAAGTTTATGTACTTATACACTGTACATATATCACTGAATGTTATGGATATTAATGGTGCAATAGCCATGCAGAACTCGGAAACTAGAAGTTTGTCCAGCTTCTCTCCATATTTTTATTAAGTTTTTATTTAAATGTTTGAAATAGGAGAAACTTGAGTGTGTTTCCAAGCTGTAGCAAAATTCTGTGGTTTGCCTGCTGTCAGGGTAAGATGGAGAAAGCTGTACAACTCTGAGACTTTTGTCCCACAAATAAATACTGTAAGAATGCCTCCTCTGTCTGTCAACAGTTATTGCATTTATTGAAATAATTTGCAAGATCTTTCACTCTTCAGATTGGAGACAGACCCAGAAGGCAGATAAATATGTGCTTAACTGCCAATTATGAATCTGTTTGGCCTTGGCAGGACTAAAAAATGTAATAGGACTTTTCTGTCTCTTCTCTTTGAAATTCAATAAGAAGAGAATAAAGATTTTTCTGTTATGTTTTACTTTTTTTTTCCTCATGGGTGGATGAGCACCCTTTGTTTAGCTATTTCTTTTCACAAAATAATAGAGGGACAAAGGGCATTTCTGTAATTTATCATACATGCATCAGTCCACTTGACAAGAGATTGGTGAAAGAACCTGACCTTTATTATCATAAAGAGAATATAAGTGGGGGACAACTTTGATGTTGTAGGCACTCTGTCTTGTAGATCTATATGAGCATCTCTTTATTTTAGAATGTTAACTATTGTCGCTTTCTAGCAAGGTTTCCTTAGAGAATAGTGCTTTTTCATAGTGATACTTGGACTTCCTACTGTGCATTTAAAACAAAGGTTTGAGAGATTTTGCTTAGCTAAAGACAGCACCACTTAAATGCATTCAGAAGAGGGCAACAAAGCTGGTAGAAGGGCTGGAAGGAATGTACTATGAGGATTGGCTAAGGACTTGGGCTTGTCTAGTTTGCAGAAAAGGAGGTTGAGGGGCAACCTCATCGCTCTCTACAGCTTCCTCAGGGTGGGAAGTGCAGAGGGAGCTGCTGAGCTCTTCTCCCTGGTATCCAGTGACAGGATGCATGGGAATGGTTCAAAGCTGCACTAGGGAACATTTAGGCTGGACATTAGGAAGCATTTCTTTACCAAGAGGGTGGTCAAACACTGGAGCAGACTTCCTAGAGAGGTGGTCAATGCCCCAAGCCTGTCACTGTTTAAAAGGCATCTGGTCAATACCCTTAATAACACACTTTAACTTGGTCAGCCCTGAATTAGTCAGGCAGTTAGACTAGATAATCGTTGTAGGTCTCTTTCAACTGAAATAGTCTATTCTGTACTAGTCTATTCTATTAAGCCCGAATTTGAGGAAGTGACAATGAATTAAACACCTATTTTCCAGAAGTATTTTTTTGCAACTGTATATTCTATGCTTCAGGGTATTAAAATATGAGGTTTTTCTATGGAGTGAAGGTGAAAACAGGTTCTGTAGTTTCTAACAAGTGAGCTATTCTGCTAGCAGCAAGGTTGCTGACTTTTTGTTCATTTTATACCAGTCTGCTTGGTGAGCTACATTGCTCAGCCACTGATGTCACCTACTGTAAAACAAGATAACACAAACAATATAATGGGGGGGGGGGAAGCAGTATTTTTGCATTTTAAATCTGAATCTGTAAAATCTCAGCTCTTGGCAGGAGTACATTTGAGTTTGAAGAGCCTCTGCATGCAGATATCTCAGCAGGGACAGCTGTGTCTGGAAGAGCCCAGCACTGGTGCATCTAAAGCCAAGCAAGCCTGTTCCCAGCTAGATCAGGTACTACACATAACCATGTTGTGCATGTAGACACATTATTCATATGAAGTCCTAGCCCAGCTGAGGGCAGGAAGGGATAAGAGCAGTCTTTCATCAAAAGTATTTTATTTTCCATATGGGACCCATTTGATAAAAAGCACTTGAGCACAATGTATTAAACATCTAAAGGCATCTCACACAATGGCACTATGCAGGCACCTAAGTCTTTTTCTGGATAAAGACCACATATCCTCAGTCTTATCCCTGACACGGGATCATTTTCATTGCATGCAGTGGGGTTTGAAGAAAACCCCAGGTTTCAGCAATACTGCTTACAGGAATTGCTGTTTTCAGGATTCAGCCCTTTGTAGTTCAACCTTCAACCACACAAACTGCTTATGCAAGGAAATAGCCAAGATCTGCATGAGGCACTGGAAAACATGTTATAAAACTTTCATATATCTTTCTCTGAATAGCTTTACTTCATAACTATTTTTAGGAAGAATTCAATTAAGCAGTATCAGAGCCAATATCATCAGCACAAAATTATATAGCTGTATGTAGCCATAAGTAATAGTACACGTTAATAATCTAAATCATTATACTAATTTTGTACGTTATTGTTGTGATTGTTACCAAAAACAGAATTGAGAGATGTGCTAAACATCTAAAGTTTTGGCAATTATTGTACATTAGCAACAGTTATATGTATTCCAGACAATCACTCACTCCTATATTTGTAGCTGTGTAATACTAAACATATTTAAATGTGTTAATATATTGTAGCCAGTGATTGTATGTGTGCCTGGTTCATAGAAAATCTCTATTTTGACAGTGTGATGGATTTTACATGGGAGCAATACTATCAGCAGAAGAAAGGGTGGAAGGCCTTGTATGCTGAAGGCTATTTTCTACTCTATGTATCTTATCCATCACTACATCATGAGGAGAATGATACTTAAAAGTGATTTGAAACAAATGGTGGCCACTTTGTTTTTAGGGAGAAAGCCTGATATACTTAGTCTAGAAAGAGTAAACTTTTCTAAGTAAAACTCACAGGAGTTTTGGCCATATAAGAAAGGCCAGCTTTGACCCTTGGTTAATCGATAGAGTAGGTTTATGCAAGTTGCCTGTCCCAGGGGCTTACTTACTGTGCTAGAATATGATGCTACTAGGCTTATATATATTTCCTTATATAGGAAATCCTTAAAATTTAAATTTTGGTGGAATACAGCTGTAAATATTGTATTGATGTTATAGTCATAGAAAGAATTGAAAACACACATAGAAAGAATTAAAAATACATAGCTTGCAAAGATTAAGGTAAAATAAGTGGTTGCTTGGGAAGGTTAGCCACCCTCCCAAGAACAAGCCAACTGAATCCTGAATTCAGGGCATGACATTTTTTTTTTTTTGAAAGCACCAAAGCTAGAAGTGTTAATAACAGGTAATAATTCTCAGCAAATACAAAGGACTATAATTTATGATTTGTTAAATTCCAGATTAACTTTTTTTTTTCAAAACACCTTAAGCTAAAGGAGTCTGTGCAAAGACCTGAAGCCCTGTAGTAAAACTTCACACCCATGGCTCAGCACTGATGAGTCTCAAATAAATTGTTCTGATTACAAAACAAAGTGCAATTAGAACAGCCTATTGTATGTCAACTAAATACAAGTATCATGACCCTCAAATAAGTAAAAAAAGTCTTAATTCTAGCTATGTAAAATTATATCAAATTCAGTTTTGAATTCATGTTTTCCTGTAGTAGTATCAGTGAGGGGAAAAGTAAGCAGAAATAAATATTTGTGGGCAATTCAATTGTAATTGCTGCTGGCATTAATAACATTTATTATTCATGTTTTTTTCCTGACTCCTAAATAGTGTGAATCATTAGTAATTTTTTCGTTCTTCAAGAATGACAAAATGAGGACTAAAAATGTAAATATTGTAAATTCATGTAAATACAATGTTTTTCTCTTGTCCCGAGTCTTCAGAAACAGACTATTTCACAAGAGTCTTAAAGAATGCTGTTGTTTATCTCTTGGTTGTTCTTAGTGTGAAATCCATTGGGCTCTAATCCTGAACACATTAAAGCCCATGGCATCAGGCCTGCATCCCAAGAATGTGATGTTCTCGGAAGAGAGGATTTGCAAAGGAGTCTGATGGAGACAGGCATCCAGCTCTCGTGGAATTTGTGATTTGAAGCTAAAGCTGGTCAGAAATGCTTTGCCTGGAGAATGCTGATTTGTGAAGATCAAAGCATTACCCAGGGGCAATTTGGCTTTAACCAAAGGCTAATGAAAAATGGACAGGTTTTGAAAATTCTATCAGTCTCTGTCAGCTTATCTGCCAAGCACCTCTGCTGCCTGCCCAGTGCGCTGATGGGGAAGAGAAAGCTCAGAGCCACTCCCCAGCTTCCTCATCTTCTGCAGCACATCTGACGAGCTGACTGGAGACAGGTCCAGCTCTTTGCTGTTGTGCAGCTTTTCTGGTGCACTGATGTGGCAGTGGGATAATGGCTTTCCAGTTTGCAGCTCCTTGGCAGTCAGCTGCCCAGCTCCACAGCTGTGTCCCATCCAGCAAGTGCAGGACAGCCAGAGCTTCAGTGCTGGACTGGCCTTTTGCAGAGAGTGCCAAAATACTTAGTTTTCATCTAAACCATAAGTAAACTAAATTCTGAAATTTCAAAACCCTTCCAAGCACAAAGTATAATCTGCTCTCATTACTTTTTTACTCTTAGTTGTAACTGTTGTGTTTTTTTCTGGTAGTAAACAACACAAAGAGGTGCATATTCAGTCGTAACTGAGCAATAATATGCATCCAGAATTTCTCTGTCTTGCAGCTACTATCTCCAAAACAACCGTAAAGTGAAGAACATATTCTCCTAGCAAATGCATAAGCAGAAAAAAAAAACCATCATATATAAACAAAGTTGCATAATCTTTTGAAAATCTAGTTGCACTGGAAAAGCATCCTCCAGCAACCCAAGTTTTAATAGGAAATAATTCAGCATTCTGCTGACCTTTACAAGTTTAGCCTTTATGTAGGGATGAACTGGTTGAAAAATGTTTCTAATTCACTTGTCACAAAGAGACACCAGATTTGTGGTTGATCTGTCTCATAAGGAGAGGTTTAATTTTGGTTTTTTACAAGTGCCAGGCTGGATCTTATACCATCTCCCATAGTTCTCAGCTGCCCAATAACTTCTATTTCCTCACAAAAAAAGGCTGCTTGAAAAAAACTATGCATGTGACTAAGATAAAGGGGATAATAAAAAGGTAATCTTGGCAGTTATTGTTGCTTACACATTCAAAACCAGATCCTGCCTCTGTTCCAGGAACCCCACTGTGCCAAGCTGGTTGATGAAGGAGGAAGGATACAGACTTACTGCTGATATGCACACACATATACATATATACATGAGTGAGAAGTATGTCTTTGATCTATATGCTTATAAGTAGCAACAGTGTAGACTGTTGCTTGCTATAAAGACAAGGTATGAGACATAATAAGAAAACATTTATGACCTATAGAGCTCAGTAACAACAGCAACCCAGACTCCAGCTGTAGCTGGTCATTATGTAATGCCACTTGCTCACCAATTTGGACTCCTTTCCAATCAAATTGAGCTCCTGATTCATAGCAGCTAGGAGGACGGAATATGTTAAATTGTGACAGAGGAAGGAAACACAAGGAGTGACAGACAGTGTCTGATGTGACAAGCCTTCAGACCAGCCAAACCTCCTCCAAGCAGAGAATGAAAAAGACAAATATGAAAGAAACTAAATATTTCAAATTAAACTTTACTACTTGAAAATGCATGAGAGGGCATATCAGGACCCCATTGTTATTAGAAACAAATAGTGACAGTAATCAGCAAGAAAAAATGTCATGGGGAATATTCTAAACTACAAACCAACTTTCTGTATCTAGTTTTCCTTATTATCAGTTCTTTTCTAAACAATGCTTATGTAAGCGAGGAAGTACTCTGCCTGTATAAAAAAAAAAAAAGTTTCTATATTTCATTAAAGACAAAGGCATAATTGGATCATTAAATTTCATTACTTTTTGGGAGCTAACGTAGCACTCCTTTTGTTGTGGACACACTGCAGTGGTAACAGAGGTCATTTACACATCATGCAGGTAGTTGTTATGAAATGTGCTGTTATGCTTGTAGATTAGTTACTGTAAGAGAGAGGAGTTTCACTGAATCACCAAATGCCACACTTTGTAGGTAGTTCAGTCAAAGGTGATATGTTCTCCTGTTGCTTAGTGTAAAAATGCACCAAAGATTACGCACTGGGGGGGTGAGATTCTCTCTTGTGAATGGAGCAAATACATAGCCTGTATGGCAAGTGGATTTTATTTATATACTATATAAATGTTCTCAGTATATTTTGATTGGCATCCCCTAAACCAGAGTAGCTTTTCTTTCACAGGCCTACTGGAGTAATCTTCAGATACGATATGGGCTTACATGCAGTTAGCAGTGTACCTGTGTTTAGATGGATGGTTGGATGTGAACTCAGTCCTCGCAGCATGGAGCAGCCCCTGGGAAAGCCCCGGAGGGCTGGGATACACCAGCAGATGGTTGTGTTGCACTTTGGCAGAATTCTACTCCCCAGAGCCAGAGGAAACGTAAAGGATTACTAGGTTCCTTTTAGCTCTGGACTACCTGAGTCCAGAGCTGCTTGGATCCTTGTGTTCTGCCACAAGTACAGCAGTGGCAGAAGGGCCTGTTCAAGGCTACGAATGCAAGGAAGCGCTTGTGGCATACCCCGTGCGTTGTGAGGGTGATTCAGTCTGCTGGAGCAAATTGTTTCAGTGATGCAAAGACTGGGTGGCTGAGTGGGAAGGGAGCCAGCTGGGCTTTTTCTTCACCTAATGTGCACAAGAACATGAGTGTGAGAGTTATTTTGATGGGGTCAGAGTCGCACTAACAAGTATTATGGCTGTTGCAGTGGTGTGAATCTACATTTAGCCCTATTTCCTTCCTCCACTTCTTTTTAAAAGGAATAACAAGAGAAGAATGGCAGAAAAGAAAGTCAAGCAGCACAGCTCTGGGTGATTGGTGCGAAGGAACCACAGGTTGTCTATTGTGAGGCCCCAGAGGATAGGCTACCAGTTGTTTTGGGGTTCATTGCATGTACACTGCGTCCTCTGTCCCTGCCTGGCTGACCAGCTCCAGTGGCTGCTATGGGAAGGAAGGAAATACAGCTTCTCCGTGCCTGCTGAGAGCATTGGGAATGCCTGTAAAGAGTAAAAGGCTTCTATGTTTGTCAGAGATCATATTTTTTGTCCTTACAAATAGCTGATAGGAGGCAGGGGAGAATTGCATTTATTTCTCCCACATGCTGTATATTTGAAGGAGTATCACATAAGAGCTGATGAAAAATACAATTTTATTTCCATTTTTTTCATTTAGTTTCTTTCTCCCATCAGCTGAAGGTTTTTACACCCAGAATTTCAAACATTCAGCTCTTTCTGAAATTACCTTTCTAAGAAAAAGAATAAAAAGGTTTATGAGCATAAACCCAAGACTTTCTAATTAATACCTCAGAGAAATAAATTTATTTAATGGTTTCTTAATGCTAGTGTCCTAATATTATAGTGAAATATGTTAAATTCCCTGCTACTTTGACCTGCCTGATGAAAAGAAAGGAAACATATTCTGTCACTTACAGTAATCATCCCACCTAAAATGGAATTGTTTTCCATATTTATATAATGTGCTGGTAGTCTGCACACTCCCTAATTGTACTGATGTTTATAACCAATTAATCTTTAATAAGTTTATCATCATCGTGCTTTCATCCTAGGGATTCATCTTTATATCCAGACCTTCCAAAAATTTTAATGGTAAATTTAAGTATTACTACACTATAGAGATTGTGCTATTTCTATTAAGTATGTTTCTGATTTACAGGCAGTTGTAGACTTAAATAAATAGCTGTTTCTATTCAAACAAAATGAGGGAACAGTTTTGTCTCTTTTTTACATGGCCTTTTTGGCTACAAGTTGAAATGGTGTAGCCTGCTGTCTGAGACCTCTACTAAATTCAAATGTGGAAGTTTGATTGATTTGTTAGTAACTGTGCATAGAAAGCAAAAAAGATGAATTACCTTAGTAAAAACAACTACAGCTGCCAGATCCAAGCTGCAGAGGAGTCACCAGGGCAGCAGAGAATAGGCTTCCAAATGTTTTAATAAAGGGAGCAGAGGAAAAAGATCAGTAGCTGATTAATCATGTTGATAGTGTTTTCAGGGACATTCAGGCAATAGGGAACCAAATGTTAGGAATAGGTTTCAAGGGAAAGCCAACAGAAAAATCAGAGGAATGCACCCACTGACAATGCTGTGTAGAGATTTAAAAGGAAATAGGAAGGAAAGAGGAGCAGATGAGAGGGTAACTCATGAAGGATCAAATAAAAACCACAGAAATAATTATTTTTTAAAGGTCATAGCAATAAAATAAGACCAAATGAACAAACAAATGAAAAAACTGGCTCCCTGACATTGTGTTTTCTTGTGAACAGCTACTGTAGGTGTTGGGGGGTTGCTTATAAATGACAAAATGGCAGAGCCATCTGTGTCCTCCAGTCATCATGTGTAAATTGAATAAATACTGAAAATCTATTCTGACAATAAACTTTGGAAATAATTTTTCACCTTTGACATTGAAATTTCCTAAGCCGTTACTTGTCAGCTAACTTCTATAAGCACTTCCTTCTGCATCATTCAGGCAGGTCTGTCCTGTTGCAGAAACATAAACTGTGAATTTTGAAGGCAGCAAGATACCACCAAATGCATAAATGGCAGCCAGCTAGAGGGAAGATACTCTTCAGCACATTATATATATTGAAAATTTCCACACTGACACTATGCAGCATCCATGTGCAGTTAACAACATTCTGTTTCAGTGCAATAGCTGAAAAACACTAATTCTGTATCTGACAGAACAGTCATAGATTCTTTGGAAAGATTTAATGAGCTTCATGGTCTTACTGAAGAACAGGAGGGATTTTTTTGTTGTCAGGATGACTTATTAGTAATTGTATCTATTAACACTTTTTAAAAGTTCAATAATTCCTTCAATATACCTTGTAAATTAATCTTAATAAATATGCAGTAGGAATCAGCTTACCCCAGTAACTGACATTTAATAGCATACAATAGCTATAATTTACGAAGATAACTTCTCAGAGTAGTTTAACTCTTAATTAGCCCTAGGGTAAAAGCTAAACCTACAGACAGTTATTTGTTTTTAAAAAGTGTGATGTGAGAAAACATGCATGAATTTTGTTTTGCAGATTTCTACAGGGTAAGTTACGTGTATGAGAACAGCTAGCAAATGGAAAATGGAAGAAGATAAATATATTTTCACTTTAATCTACTGCATTTATCACCTCCAAATTCAGAACAAGTACAACTTTAATTTTTTTTGCCTTTCATGCATTTTAAAAACATATCATCACTTAATTTTACTGTGTGGGCAGACTTGGATTAATGTGAATTAGAGGAGACAAGATCCCCAGCAAATCTGTTTCTCTAAGAGAGTGCTCTAGAACAATTTTTAGTGGGGACTCTTATGTGAGACTGACCTATGACAATGATGGTACCAGACTCTGAAGGGGAGCTGTGATTTTCAAGACATTCATTCAGATATATTGGCCTCATCCCCAAAATACTTCAAATCTGCTGATACTAGATCTTTGCTTTCTAAAATGTCTCTTGATCATTCTGAAAACTGATCCAGGGTAACCTCCAAAGAAAGCTGGAGATCTCCAAGAGAGAAGCTATGTTCAGAAGTTTTAATTACCTGGGGTAATGCAGATACAGAAGAAACTATTGTAGTCACATACAGTTACTAACATGTACTAATGCTTGTCTTCAGAAGTTTCATTCTAAGCACTGTGACTTCAAGTTATTTAATGCGTTTAGGTTATTGCAAAGCCTTTGTTCCTAGTGACATTTTAGTTCTTACTAAAGAAACAGACTTATCATGTAATTACATCACTGCTATTAATTATTAGACCTCTCACTTTTCCTGTGATTGCTACCTTTTTGGGGCATGCTGTTTTAACAACAGTGACACATCAGAGAAGACACTTTGAATGAAGTGTATAGCAGCCAAATTCAGCTTTCAGCTGTTACTGTCTTTTTCTAATATTACCAAGCAAAGATGTTTCAATTTATTTTATGTATAAAGCTATATTTACTATGCAAACCCACTTAACAAATAAGCAAAGTAATAATTTATGTCAGATTTGCTTAATATTATGACTTTATTTTTATTTTATTCTATTTCTAGTTCCTTTAGGTACCTTTTGTGTGAGGTAGTGCACCTTCCACATTAGTACTCCTGTATTTTGAGGCTGGATTTCCATTGTGGTGATTTTACTTGTAATCTTCTTCTCTCTCTCTCTCTCTGCCTTGCTCCCCCTCTCCCCTTCCCTTCCCTTTTTTCTTTGATTATTTTTCTGGCCATACTTTGCCAGCTGTGCAAAACCATTCAATTTCTGAATTGTCCGTTCAATTTAAAAATAAATAAACAGCACCACATTCACTTTTACCTCTTCTCAGCCTCATGTTAGTGAGATTCTTTTCTTGTTGCAATTATGCAGGAGTCTAAAATAGTTTTCAGCCTCACACCATTATAACAATTCACTGCCCACAACAGTTGCTACTTTGATATACCTCCATGTCATTTAGGATTTTCCCAGAAAGCATGAAGTACTGATCCCTTCTACCAGCTCATTTTAAGGATCAGGGAAATTGCCTAACCCTTGAAGAACACAAGGATACATTGAAACTGTACGAGGTACATTTTCAAAGTGGTACTTACAAATTACACATCTCATTAGAAATAATTGAGATTCATCGGCACAACTCACTTGTTCCTTGGAAGTTTTCCCCCATAAAACCTACAATTTTCTCAATTTAAAAGAGGGCAAACTATGTTATAGTGTATCTTAATTTTCAGTGAAAGCATATGCATGTGTCTGGAAGTTCTGAACCAGCTTTAATCCTGAGTAAATGTTCTGACTCTCCTGTCACTGGCCCTGGCCTATTGGACATGGAGATGGCATGGTTTCCTTCTCTTACAGTAAGAAGGCATATTGAGAAAAAACTGTAGCTCCTCTGCCCTATACTCAACTGTATCTAAAGTAATGCAAAAAAGACTTTCTGCATTTTTATTGCACTGACTGGCCCACTGCAGAAAATTAAAGAAAGGTTGGGGCTTGGAAGAGATAGGGAGCTTGCTAATGCATAAACTGAAAACCAAACAAAACCCCTGAGAAATTATATCAGGAAAGAAATATTCTTAAATATTAAAAAGGCTCACTGATTAGTGCTCTCCCACAAAATAGAGTTTTTCTTTGTCTGAGCTCCTGCTGTCATTGAGATTCTTCTAAAACTATCAGGGCCAAATACTCCCATCTCCAGTACCAGATGTGGTTCTGTTGACTTCTACGGTTACTTCACGTTAACCAGGATGCTAGAGGGCAAGATTTGGTTTACTGCATCCATAACTAGTGAAATGTGAAATTTCCATTTTCCACCTGAGACTGCTGAACACTGAAGCATAGGTTCTCCCAACACAATCTGCTTGGTGCTTACACTGAGTGGGCTCACCTCATGGGCAGAAGCCCAAGGAATTTTAAATTTTGTTCTCACATTCATTCTGGACCGTGCTTCTCTCATTTCAGTATAGCTAGGCATCAATTCCCGTATAACAGCTTGAACAAGTTCTTTGTCAATTCTTGTATCTGTTGTATCACCCAAGAGAAATCACTTATGCATATTGCTTTAAAGTGTTGAGCAGAGATGACTTTCTAAGCTGGTGTCATAAAGGAAAAAGCAGCAACCTTGATTCTTGATACTATATACAGAAATATTACAGAATGACGAAAAAGATATGCTAAACAAGATTTTTTTACTTTTCTTGGTGGGCTGAGTGACTATATGGGGGAGGTGTTCTATGAGTCTTTCCATTGGGAGAGGATCTTAGGCTCATATCACTATATTTGCTTGTATACCTCACTAGGTCCTAGCCAAACTGAAAAGATATATTCTCTGGAATTCCATAGGTGTGTTCTAGCACACTGTTCCATTATCTAAGATTAGTGGCAATCTTGGTTACAAAATTTGATATGTCATTTTGTGACCAACCTTCCCCCCTCCCCCACAATTAATACATGTTGTGTAAAACTTACATTCTTTCTAAAATTTGACTTTATTGATAATGAATATAAAAATCTCAGAATAGTCCATCTGAGGAGGAAGGTCTAAGGAGAAGCTTTATGCGGAATGCTAAATCTTTGTAACCCAAAAGATAAGAGACCCCTGCATCTATATGCAGCATCGTGCCCTGCTAAAAAATTGTAGTTCTTGGTAAGATAACCCTGTTTTCTACTGTTGCTTGTAGTTTTGAAATACTGCCACCCAAACATAATAACATACTGGAAAAGGTGGTTTATACTTATAAATATATATGCATATTTAAATTATTAATCTGTATTCTCTAGAAAAAGAAAGATTATTTCTGTATACCTTTTCCCCAGTGGGGATACAAAGCCCTTACACTCCTTCAGTATGAGTTGATAGTACAGGAATGCATGATGTAGCAAGCTGAGAAAAAACATCATGAAGATGAATTACAACATCTATGAAAGGGACGTGGTGAACTGAAATTAACTTCACATCAGTGTATAAATCAACACACAGCGGAAAAGCATTTCATGGGGCTTGGCATGTATCTAAGTGGGACAGCTGTCCTGAAGTATAAATAAATACAAAACAATTGTATGTGAAAGATGCATTTCAGAAACACTGAAATTTGCTCTATACCTGCTCTTTTATGTCAGTGTTTGATATTTTTTGGCACCAGTAAGTATTGAAGTTTATATAAAATCTTTATTTGAGATTTCTTAGAATTTCTTAAAGTGACCATCTTAGAGGCAGGCAGCCACCCTATTTGGATAACTGAGTATCTCTACCTATTAGTACAATACTCTCTGTTTTCCTTATCTTTCCATCTGATACATGATCTTTTAGGAATGGGATGGACTATGAGAAGACAGAGAATTTCTAAGAGTCCTGAAAAGGAAAACACCTTTTCAGCTTCAAACTTAGATCAGTTTTTTCTAATTAAGTATTTATTAAGATTCAGCACTAGGCAATACAATACCTTTTTTAAAAATAAAAACTAAAACCTCTTGACTGTCCGAAAAAGAGAGTGAGGAAGTGTAGATTTTTATGCGTATGCTTATTCACAGACTGCAGAGGGGCAAGATAATGGCAACATGCTTAAACTAAATGAGATTTAAATAGAGTACAACAGATTGATTCCACTTTGGAACAGGCAGTTTATAAACTTGCCAGGGTATCCCTCCTCTTTATTCCTCCACTGATTTCTCTTACATTTGTTGTCTTTGTAATCTATTTACCCAATTGATCTTTACTACACGTCAAAAGGAAGGTCCTATGTTAAAAATACATGGATTGTAACCATTCTCCTTTGTACAATAGTCGGTGTGCATGTTTCTAAGGCAGGTCCGCATGCTCTCCTTCAGAAAACTTCTATCCTTCTGAACCACCTAACTACTGAAATGAAGCTTAATTGCTTAACTCTGGCTGCTGCTTTATGTACTTAGAAGGAAGGATGTGAAAATACTTGCTGCTTAAAAGCAAGAAGTGCCCCAGCTGACTGACCTTTGCTTCTGGTGAATCTTTTCTACTCCTACCAAAAGAGGAGAAGAGCATATTAGTTTTGCAAACGTAGTAGCCTTCCCAGTCATTTATTGATGACTTCTATACAGTGGTAGGTGAAGCTGTGAAGTTGAAAACACATGAGACACAATGTGCTGCCTAAGAAGTGTTAACGGGTTAACAAGTGGGTTACAGCCCCAGTCCTCCCAGCAGTGAATGATCCACTGGTGCCATTCACCCTGCTTGGCAGCCACTGCAGTGAAAGTTGTGATCTCCTCCAGGAGTGCATCTGCTTCAACTTCTGCTTGTAAGTGGCATGCTAAAGTCAGATACCTGCTATTTTAAAAAAGAAAGATATTTTAATTTTTAAACCACTGCTAAATAATTCATAAATGCTTACTGAAGAAGCACTTAACCAGATCAGGAAATTATAAGCCATCCCCACCTAGTCTGTGACTACCTGAAAGTTACCATAGTAGTACAGGTTGGAAGGAGATGAAAGCCCTGCTGCTCTTTTGAAATTTGGTATCGAGAAATATTGGAGAGATGCATCTTAGTATCAAAGTACCTACAGTCATATCTTAAGTATTAGTTCCCTGAGGTACATGAGTGGAGTTAGGAAAACAGTTTCATGGAGTTAGGAAAACAATTTTGTGGATTTTGCATTATTTTTAGAAAAATGACCTTGTTTCACAGGTATGGAGAAATGTTACCAATTTCCCTGAGATGAATACAAAGAAACTAGGAACACTGAAAAAACAGGTACTTAGGCTGTGCTAGTACTCAGAGGTTGATTCACAGTTTTGGTAAGGCAATGGTTCTGTGGGAGAGGGATTTATCTGCAGTGTGTTTGCACTCCTGATCTCTCCTTCAACTTCAACACCGCTTTGTCACCACTCCTTCTGGGTGTCCTGGAAAACCCTCAAGCTCTGTGCTCCTAAGAGTAAAGATCCCACCTTTAATCATGTAGTAGTGCTTTTTTGTCTAAGTGGATACTGTTTTTTCCAATTTCTAGCAGAACTTATTTCTTGAGTTATGTTTAAGTTATGTTTTGATATATAACTTAACTCTACAAATGCTCTCAGTTAGTTAGACTTCTACAAACAATAACTATTAAAATAACAATCTACAGTATGACAGTTGTTTTTCTAGTTTTAAAGCAGTTTTCCTTCTTTATTGGACAAATGGACGGACAGGAGGAACAGTATTATGACAGCTAAAGCTTTTTTTGCAGAACATTTTATTCTTATATGCTTGAATTAATGCCTGTATGGCTTTTTATGTCTGCCTCTCTCTCTATCAGTTGAATTGGGAAAAGTATAAAAATATCACACCTGTTACTTTAAGGGCATTTCTTGTATTTTGTTGCCATTTTTGTCACATATTCTGATACAACATTCTTAGCTGAGTCAAGTCCCAGGCTTAATTCAATCAAATGCTTTATAAAACAGATGCACAATGGTCGTTGCTCTGTGACATTTGGATGATACAAATCACATGAAAGGTGCAGTCTGCCTTCCACTCTCCAGAATGGAAGTTCTTATGGAACCATGTTTAGCCAGGTTGTGCCACAAATTAGACCTAAAGTTCATACTAAAATATTAATTTTTTTTAGTTAAAATAAAATGTTAAAATATTAAACTTGAAAACAAACAAAAAAATCAAATGTGAAGTTCAATGCAATTGGTAAATTGTGCTGATCCCAGTGATTTGCTTTAATGTCCTTGTGTAAAATGAAGCATACAGTGATGGTAATACATGTAATACAAGGAGCCCATTCAGTGTTAGATCCAGATGCAGATACGCTGAAATTTCTCTCCTATCTGTGTTGCATTTACTTTCTGCATTACCTTTAGTGTTTTTCCAGCTAACACAGAATCAACACTCCTACTGCTCCAACAGAGCCTGAGTCTGAAAAATCTAGTTACCTTGTTAACCATGTGCACTCCCTAAGGTTTTGTTAATAAAGGAGTTTTTCTGAATTGTGGTATTTTTAATGCATAAAATATGCTTTAAGTAAGACATGAATCTTTTCTTTTTTATTTTATTTTTAAAGAAAAGTACAGAGTAGCAAGGTGCTACAACATGTTATACAATATATTGATGTTTTAGTGTGTTTTGATACTACCACAGCTGAAAAGCAAAAGCTCAGATATAATCCTTGTTTCTTTGCTTCTCATAAAAACAAAAAGAAAACCTGACTTCATAATTAAGGCAAAACTGTGGCAAATCTTAGTGTATATTTAAGAATTATTTTTTCTTTTTTAAAAGACAAAAATTGCCTCAGAAGAGAATTTTAATCTGATGTTCTCAGTCATGGATTATGGAGTAGTTTCACTGGCTGCATAGGTCTAAAGACTTGAAGCAGGCCAGAGTTCAAGGGTCTGATACCAAAATCAAACATTTAATCCTGCAAATTTTTGTGACTAGAGTACTTCCCATCCATATGACTTTACCACAATAAGGGTTTTTTTCTAGGGAATGTGTACTAAAGGGTGTAATCATAGCAGTGCTTCTTTCTGTGCTGTTCCAACCCAAGCAAGGCTATGGAGCAAACTCCTTTCTCAAGGTTAGCAAGGGGCAGAAGTTACCTCCCTGGCCAGTCTGTCTTGTTGCATCCCAAAGGTGATGTGTAAAGCAGAGCAGCTTGCCTGGTGTTCCCCCTCAAAAAGAGCAATCACAAAACATCTACTAGGGTTCTCTAGGAGGTAGAGGTAGGGAGGCAGAACACTTGGCTCTGCAAGAAAGGAAAAACCAACTTCAGTAAACCTATATTTACTATAGTGAGAATATTAATCAGAATTTTAAAAGTCCAGCAAAAGCTACCATCCAATTAAAAGTAACCCTCCCCGTCACTAGTCTAGTGGATAATTATACAATTAGAACTCTTGGAAATGTCATTATTAGAATTAGATTAGGGAAATTTCACTTAATAGAATAAGATTCTCCCTGGTGATTGTGGCTGGAGGTACCTGGATGAAGAGTGAAATGCCCCATCTCTACCTGCACATCCCTTGGCACATTGCTGCCTGCCAGGGGAGAACCCCAAGGGCAGTTCTGGGGTTACATCCCCAAACACATCACAAGGCATTATTCCAAGACATAAATTGAATTTGCTAGCATGGATGTCTTGTGAGAAATAGTGCACTGGCACTCTACAAATCTGAGCTAAGTATTCTCTAGATTTAGTTGGTTAAATATAGCAGTAAAGTCAACTGGGAAATCTTAAACTCTGCTGTGGAGAGCCAAGCTATTAAGAAGCCACACAGCTGTGGTATATAAAATGGTGATACACTCACCCATTGGACCTTTGTCTCCTTTGCTCAGCTACCTAAACTTACAGTAAAACCACAGTGTTTCATCTGTTTGTTCATATGATCTCATTATTGAAAATGTTCCTTGACAAATCTTCTATCAAGCAAAAGTGCTCATCCATAGGATGCTGGATAGCATGGCCAGTGACACTATGAGCATCTTCTATTCATACGCCTCAGTCACAGAAATATGACACATTATGAGAGATTGAGAAGGGCTTTTGCTGAGGACTCAGGATATTATTGATTTCCTTGATGACAGAGGCAATCAGGATGTTTGTGCAATGTGTGTATTTGACAAATAAGAGCTACAGGGGTGTTTAAGTTGCGGTACCAGAGAGACTCCATCTGCTTTACAAATTTCATAACATTGATACAAAATGTGCACAAATTGTTCGCCAAATGCTATTAGTTGCCAAGCATAGTTATCATAAGTGGTGGTGGAAGACTTACAGCCAACATAAATTACCAAGACCTTATATTTTTATAGGAGACAGAAATAAATGGCAAATTTCCTGAGGTTTAGTTTTGATGCCTATTTGAGGATGACATTTACCTAATGGGCTACAGCCACTTAGATCTGAAACTCCTCCACTGAAAGGACAGTATATTAATTTCCAAATGGCTGTGTTTTGCATTCTTGCTTTCCTGAAAGATACAGCAGATAATCAATGTGCTCCCTGAGAAAGGTCAGTGCGTCTTAGCAACCAGAAACTTGAGCACTTGTGATAGTTCTAATACTGGTCCTCACTTTCACCCAGAAAAGTTTGTCCAGCCTACACAGAGATTCTGAAACAAAATGTTCCAGTTTCAGATCAGTTTCTAGAAAGCAAGTTGTCTCTATACCTGTTCTGAGATCCAAACTGAGCTTTTGGAGGGCTTGGCGGGAAATATATCTGTTCCAAGCAAATAATTAATTGATATATACAGCAGTATTCTTAAGCATTTCTTTCTTTAGCTATACTCACATCTAGGTTGTTTGCACTTGTTTATTCACCCTGAGCTGTGTGTTAAGATTAACATGCTGTCACAGCTAATGCACAAGAAGTGTAATTGCCTGTTTCCCCTGGTTCATTTTTCAAATGCTTGGATTTTGGCATAGTTGGAGGTTCTCACCTGTTCATCTTTTCACTTCTATTATAATTCATCTCAGTTAAGAAAAAAGACAAAGTAAAATTCTCCTCACATCTTTGGTACATTTTCTTGCAACTCTTATTGGCACCAAAGCCTATTTCAGATGCTCCCACTCTTCCCGTCTCTTATTTGTCCTGCCATGATGCAGTTTACCATCCATTCAGCTGCACGGATGCAACTGTTTGTGGGCCTATGCAGTAAAATGGGTCATGAAATTATCAGGTTTAATTTTTTTTTTTTCTATAAAGAGCAACACAGGGGAGAGGGAAACATGATGAGGATGAGGGCAGGTCAACTCTGCTTCTGAGGTGAAAATTATTTGTGGAATTACATCCGTATCAGTTATAACTCATTTATTGTGCTCCATAGTACAGACAATACTGTAATAGCTAATACAGTGTAGTACAGTAACGGCAAGAAAAAAACATGTATACTGATGGTAGAGACATTCCTTTCCTGAGAGGTTCCAACCAAGCTCTCACCATTTGGTGCATATTTACATTCTAAGGATTCATGGTTTAGGGGAACGTCAGACCTCTGTTGAGTTTCAGCTTTGTGCTAATCAGTTACCTTTTGGTGGCAGAAACTGAATCTCCACTTTTATCAGAATGACGTACCCCTGCAGTGTACACCACAGGGAAAAATGAGACTGTAGATGACATATTAACTTTGGACCTGGTTTTGGCCTCAGGAAAAGTCCAATCAGAAGGTGTCCACAAGAATTGCACCTTCCAGCATTTCTTCCTGTCTTTCACTTATGTTATTTTCTCATTTCCTTTATCATTTTCCAGTACATGCAGATGCTCTGTCTGTTCCCATGGGTACTTTACGTACTTCATAGCATCAGAAGTTCTTATACAAAATACCTGCAGGACTGAACCTATCATGCTATGATTTTTTTTGTGTTGCTTTGTTGAGTCTTTTTCCTTTTTAAAAATAAATAGAATTTTGCTTTCTTTTGTGGGATCAATTTTTTCTTCTTTTACAGAGCTCTATCTAATGAAGTTATTTTTTGTGATGAGAATCCTGCTATGATATGGAAGATAGCAGGAAATCAGCCTGACATCAGCGAGCTCTGTTCATCCTTGCCTAACTGTGAACAACATCTGATTTTGTTTAGCTTCTCTACTTTGCAGTGCTCTCTCTGGCAATCCTATCAAGCCTTGATTCAACAGGCAATGATTTTTTACTTTTTACTTGGGAGAGTTTTGGGGGCTCTGGGTGCAGATTTTTTTAGAGACTGAGTTTTATTGCTCAGGAAACACTGACATTGCCCTTTGATAACTATTCTTTTGTCTTCTGTTTAGTGAATCATGTGGCACAGGTACTCTTGGCAAACAAAATGCTGTCACAGGTGAACTTGCATTTAAACTCAGCAAATGCTGATAAAATATCTGAATGAGTGACTAGATTGTGTTTTAAGCTGTTATACAAAAAAAAAGGGGGGGTTCTAGAAGATTTCTAAACCCAGAGGGACTCACTAATACCCCTATTATATCATGCTTTCTAACATCAAGTGGCAAATTTACTGCGCTCAGCAATCTAAATTTACTGTTCCTTCTCTCCATCAGCAAGAATGAAGAATCAGTCCCCCCAATAGACAGACAAATGAAAAAAGGCTGTTAAGCTGCGTGGAAGTGATATGTATGTTTCCTTGTGTTTTGTGCATCTAGGGCACACTGTGTCAAAGTGAGTAATGAGTGTGGGTAGATTAGTATTATGGCAATAATGAAGATGGTCACTAAGTTGGATGGTCAGTAAATGTGTTGGAATCATGACACTAACAAAGAGAAATGTTTCTATCTACACCTATTGCTTTATCTTTCTCTTTAGATCAATAAACTCACTCTAGTTGCTTTATTCTGCTTTGGACTCTACAGTTGAATTGTGCCCTGTGCTTCCATCTGTCTCTCGATGCATAATGCAGAAGGTTCTCCATGTCATTACAGGAAATTCAGCCTCCTTTATCATAGAATCACAGACTGATTTGGGTTGGAAGGGACCTTAAAGATTGTCTAGTTCCAAATCCCCTGCCATGGGCAGGGACACCTTCCACTAGATCAGGTTGCTCAAAGCCCCATCCAACCTGGCCTTGAACACCTCCAGGGATGGGGCATCCAAAACCTCTGTGAAAAACCTGTTCCAGTGCCTCACCACCCTCACAGTAAAGAACTTCTTCCTTACATCTAATCTAAATCTACCCTTTCAGTTTAAAGCCACTACCCTTTGTCCTATCACCACATGCCCTTGTAAAAAGTCCCTCTCCGGCTTTCTCATGGGCCCCCTTGAGGTACTGGAAGGCTGCTGTAAGGTCTCCCTGGAACCTCCTCCTCTCCAGGATAAGCTACCCTGACTCTCTCAGCCTATCTTCATAGGAGTGGAGCTCCAGCCCTCTGATCGTCTTTGTGGCCATCCTCTGGACTTGCTCTAACAGGCCCGTGTCCTTCTTATATTGGGGGCCCCAGAGCTGAAGGTAGTACTCCAGGTGGGGTCTCATGAGAGTGGAGTAGAGGGGGAGAATCACCTCCCTCAAATTGCTCGTCTTGCTTCTTTGGATGCATCCCAGGGTACAGTTGGCTTTCTGGGCTGCAAGCACACATTGCTGGCTCATATTCAGTTTTTCATCCACCAGTACCTCCAAGTCCTTCTCTGCAGGGCTGCTTTCAATCAACTCATCGACCAGCCTGTATTTGTGTTTGGGATTGCCCCAACACACATGCAGGACCTTGCACTTGGCCTTGTTGAACTTCATGATGTTCGCAGGGGCCCACCTCTCTAGCCTGTCAAGGTCCCTCTGGATGGCATCCCTTCCCTCCAGCATGTCAACCGCACCACACAGCTTGGTGTTGTTGGCAAACTTGCTGAGGGTGCACTCAATCACACTGTCCATGTTAAACAGTGCCGGTCCCAGTAGTGACCCCTGAGAAATGCCCCATCACTGCTTTCCACTTGGACATTGAGCCATTGACCGCAACTCTTTGAGCGCAACCATCCAGCCAATTCCTTATCCACCAAGGGGTCCATCTGCCAAATCCTTGTCTCTCCAATACAGAGACAAGGATGTTGTGTGGGACAGTGTCAAATGCTTTGCACAAGCCCAGGTAGATGATGTCCATTGCACCTCCCTTATCCACCAATGCTGTAACCCCTGATCTCTTGTAAACCTCCACATCTGTTGTTCTCAGTTTTTTACTGAATTGCTAATAATACCTCATAGTTGGTTGTATTTGGAAATGTCACGCTACAACATCCAAATTTTTTGCCTCAATATTTACACCAAATGTATGGTATAGAACTTGCAGTATAAACCAAAAGATTCTTTTTTTTTTTTTTTATCCACTAGACATCTATGATCTGTAAATGAACTGATTTTATCTGCCTCAATGGTTGCGGTAGTTTGTTGTGGCAAGCTAGGGTCCATGTCACTGTAACTTCTGCAGTGCTAACTCCTGCAGGCAGGTTTGGGGCCTTCTTGCACTCAAACAGGCATCTGAAGCCTTCTTACTCTGTTAGAAAGAATTTATTTTCGTGTTCACTGACAATTGCATTGTACTTCAGTGTAGCATCCAATTTAAGTTGAAACTGCCTCACCCTCATCCCATGTCCCAAACTGGAGAATGAGGGATACAAGGAATGCAAAAAAGGTGGAGAGACTCTACCTTCTGCTTCCTCCATCTCCAGAAGGAAGGAAGCAAGGCTGGGCACTTCCCCAACTATTGCCTCACATCTCATTTGGAAAAAAATGCAAAAGGATTGGAGTGCAGAGCTCTGCCTATTGATACCACCCCCCCGTTCCCAGCGCTGGGAGAGGCACAGGCAATAGCTGGGACTGTGCACAACACTCCAGAAGTTTCACCCACTAGAACTGGGACACCGGTAGCTACAGCTGAGTCCTCACTAGCTTTTGTCAGTGTGGTCCTTTCTCCTTTATGCTGGGGGTACCATTACCCTGCTGTGGCTCGTGCCTTGCATTTCCCAATCCAGCCTTTGCTGCCTCTGTGAACAAATGAGCAAAGGTTGCTTTGTTCTGAGCTTGGGCTCAATTCCCCTTCCGAGGGAGCCATGAGAAGGCTCTCCTGCAGATGTCTGTTGGACCTCTTCAGCCCTTTTTAATACTGCCACCAGAAAAGACACCCTTAGTCTTTGCCATTCCAATGCCACATCTGCTGTGGTAAATATCGTGGTATATTCTGTTGAGCAGTGTGTTAAGTGCACATGCTGGCTATCATTTTTCATTGCCCTAATCTTGTAAAGTCTTTGCGCCAATACAAAATGGATATCAGATACTGATCTAGCAGCATTTTTCACCCAGGACTTCATGTTTTATTGTGTGGTGGGATAATTTATCAATCTATATCTATAGTACCTTCTTTCCCAGAGACACATATTTAAAATTGGCTCCTTAGAACATTAATTTCTTTCACTAATATGCATGATCAAAATGTGTAACTATTCAAGATATTTTATTTTGTAAAATGGTTAGTGTATGTGTACTAATTACCTATCAAATTTCATATGCATGCTTAATAGTCACAAACCGGATTTGTTTACTTTAGTAGAATTTGGATTCTGCACTAAAATACTATCTTTTCCCCTTTTGTTTAATTCTTTCAATACTTTGCCTAGACTAATATTTCCCATTTTCATTCAGTGAGAACCAGACTGCTCTCTTTTGCACAGTGGAAAAGAGGGAAGTCAGATGAGGGCAGAGTCTGGCTCAAATAGTTTCATAAATGCTGACGATATGGTACCATCTCATGTGAAATGGAACCTCTGTGTAACTTGTTGGGAATTAGTAGATGAGCAAAAAAATCATTTTTTTTTATTTCCTCTGGTCTTACTTAATGCTTATGAAGCATTTTCCTGGCTCACAAAACAATGGCCCCAGGAAAAATGGCTATGTAGAAAAGATATTTTAAAATATCAAAGCTGTTAGTGCAATACAAAATATTTCTGGAAAAGGTTAAAATGTCTCATGTGGTATCATCATCTTCTCATAAAAAATTGGAGCACATCAGCTTGGTGTTCCTACACCTTTCGTGCCATACTGGGGGAGTTTCATGTGCCTGGCCAGAAAACAATGACATACATTACTATTTAAATATATTTTTCTGTCTCCAACTTCCTATTGTTCTAAGTAATATATTCCATACAAGATGAATTAAGGAACATACTTCTCAATTCTGACATTTTTCCTCTTTTGGTTTAAAAATAAGTATAGACTGGTATTCCACAAAAGTACACACTGAATCATTCCCATTAATTAAGGATCGCTTTTACATCCACTTCAAATTATTTTAATAATAGTTTTAAGATTATCTGTTTTGTTAAGCTGAAATATATGAGCAGCTGTGTTACTCCTACAGCTTTTGGCAAGTTGCAGGAATGCAGCACCTCTGCGCAGCATCAGGGTCTTGTGAGAGCAGAGGTAATTGCCCATCCATGTGGTTCTTTTGCATACCTGGGGCCTATTTGCACAATTAATATTCACATCAGTATTTGTTTTATTGTTACACTGTGATTCTCAGCAAGCAAATGCTTCTGGCAGGTTGGTAGGGGTAGCAGAGCTGGGTCTCTCCTGAATTTTTTTCATTTAAAAGCCTGAAGTTGGTGGTATTAGTCATCTGCTTAGTCAAGCATGTGCCTAAACACCTTGCTAAACTGAAGCTGTAACATGGAGATCATAAAATTCTGTTGCCTCCTGGCTGTAGGTGTAAGACTGAATGCCAGCACAGTCTACCTGAGCTTTGAATGGCTTCTGTATTAGCAACAATGAGCTCATGATAACTAAGAAAGATAACTAAGAGGAGATAGTGCTGTATTGTAGTGGCTAAGATCCTTTTTCATACTGAGAGCAATGGTGACAACAGTAACAATGGCAATACTGCTTGGGCAGCTGGTTTCCCTGGTGTCCACCAAGAAGATAACTTTTTTTAGGATTGCCAGAATGCTGATGACAGTCATAGCACTATTCATTTTGACAAGTGCAGCTCTCTTCATGCTGATGCTACAGTATTTTAAAGAGCAAGTAGGGGCCTGATGTCTTCTTGAGATAGTTTATACGCATCCTACTTCGTGTTCTGATCCAGCTCCTGGCTCCTAGCCACTTCTCTTGTCTCTGATCTTAATCTTCTGAGTGATTAGCAGGTTAAGCTACTGCAGCAGATCTCACTTTACCATGCTAGCTGGGCTTGAGTAAATCTCCATAGCTGACAAACCTGAGGTGACGGCACACAGAGGACTGGGCTCACTGCAGAATGGACTTTAAGATGCTGATTGTCTTTGAGGCCAACCTACAAGTGTTTCCTAAAGCTTTCTTACTATATCTGAAGTTTTATATAATACACCAAACGTAATCACTGAAACGTGCTCAGTTTCTATGGTGACGGGTGCTGGTAGAGAACTCTGAGACAGACGAATTGAAGAACAAAAGAGCGCAGGAAGCTGAGAGCCCAAAGTTCACCGTGCAGATCTAATTTGTCTGCATAATGTTTAAAGAATAGCATGAGGAACACTACAGGAAAAAGTAAAACAGATGTAACTAACAATGGATTTCATCTGGTACTAGCATACCTAAGGCTGCAATGTTCCTTCCCATGCTCATTTATTTCTTTAATGTTAAAAATAGTTGCACAGGCTTAAGGCAGCAACAGAGAAGTTGGCAGCTGAACTGGAACTGAACAGTCACTGGAAAGAGGTCTGAGTTTGAGGTCAATATTGTCAAATGTTAGTGGGAATATCTGTGGGATCACTGGAAAATTCTCAGAATACATGCTGGTATAAGAGAGGTATGGGATAGCATCAAGCAAAAAGACAGAACCATAGGGGAGAAGAGGTCAAGCAGCCTCATACCAAGTCTATTTAACATTTGATCTTCTGCTCTTGCCTCACTGCTCATTGTGCCAGTATTTGACTGAATAAGGATCATAACTATATTAAAAAAGGGTTCTTCAAGCAGCAGGGAAGCCAAAACCACTCTACATTTGCTAAGAAAATGGAAGGTTCTTTAAGCAGAAGAAAAAAAATATCATTGTCCATATGTTGTCCATACAGTTGCAGTTACTGCTAGCAGTCATTCTAACTTCCTGTGGTTTGAGCAACGTTTCAAAATACTTGTTTCACTTTCCTTGCCTGAAATCACTTTGCATTTCCTATGGCACTACTGCTGTGATAGTCACAGTAGTGTTGAGGAAGCATTATGTGCTTGACTAACTTCCCACTAGTCAGGTTCAACAAAATGCATTTCCTCCAGCTCTGTACAGCAAGATTTACAGCTACTGTAACAAAGCAAGGGGAGGATGGGCTTGAGCTCATTGACCACAGCCCTGCAGCTTGACATTCTGCTGCAGTTACTGGCAAAACTCTAGGGGGCAAATTGCAGCTTTATTGTGTTGATAAGCACAAGAAGCATAGTAAATGGTGGGTTAGCAAAATCAATTTCCCTGTCAAAGGTCAGTAGGGTTTGTAAGTGCATCTGTTTAGAGAATAGCAGTTTAATCTGTGCAGTTGATGATGTTCATAACTCATACACAGCTAAAAGCTGACTATGTACATTTTATGTGGAGGAAAGAGAGGAAAAATGCTAGGTTTTGGAATAAGGCATTGGGCTAGGAATAGAAAAGCTCATGTATTTTGTTGCTAACTCTGATGCTGAGCTTTTACACAGGATTCATTTGCAAACATAAGACTGTACCCTGTCTGAATCTTAGATTTGAATTGGAAGGAAAGGAAAAAAGAAAATGCATTCCTGCCCAGTAGTTCAGGAGATGTACAGTACACAAAGACTTACTGGATATATTGCTGGTATTGGTTGCCCTGTAGTGGCCAGGGAGATGGAGAAGGGATTCTTTCCACATTTTTCATCTGTGTGCTTTTCTATATGCACCACTATACACTCCACTTATGTTGGAGGCATTTTGTTGACAACAGGAACAAATAGTTGAGACAGGAATAAGAAAAGCCAGGAGTAACACCTCCTGTTTTTTCCACTGCTCTGATAGCAGCTTGGTGCCAGATCCAAGTCTGAGCTCAGTAATTAATTTTTCTCTCCAACTGGTGTTTGTGTGTCCTGGAAAGCAGCTCTATCAGTGTACCACACCGCATTTCCTTAAGGATTAGAATGGGCTGCATTATTAGATTAAATGCAATTTATCTAACTGCTTTTTCATTATTGTGTTTCAGTATGTTACAAAACATAAAGGATGAGATTTAGGAAGTGTAACGCTGCAGTTTCAGAGTTTGCTGTTTTATTGGAGACTGCCACACCCTAAACATTTCTGTAATATGGCAAAGATGGGACCAAGAGATTAATGAAGTTTTAAAATCCCCTCCTAAGCATTTTGTAAACTCTAATATTATGTAACTCAGTAATTACTGGAAACCTCAGAGACAACTGTTCAGATGGAAGTTTTTAATAAACCTATTAACTTTGTAAGTGAAGTGAATTGAAGTGAGTGAGACTCTCAGGAGTTTTATTGACCCTTGCCTTTTCTTAACGGTCTCATGGCCCTCAAGAATGTTTTATTTTAAAAAGGTGCTGAGTCTGTCTGAATACAATCCTGACAGGGAAACCAAAATGTCTGCAGCTTCACCTAAACAGATAGTTACATTTAGCAAGTGTTTCTAGTTTACTGAGAATCACTATTTACTAACTAATCCCTACTGGCTGAGGTATTGACTGGTGAGAGACTGTTACTGCAGGAATGCTTGTTAGATTAAGAAATAAACATCAAGGCTACCAGACTTCCAACATTTATATAGAACCGTCTAGAATTCAGTGCCCTTAGAATTCAACTTGTGAGTCTCTCCAGGAGTGACAGAGCACCATAGTCACATAATACCCATTACAGGCTTCATTGTTAATTGTGGAAAGTTGTTACGATCACATTCCTGTCTTCTGCATTATGATATATCCTTCTGTTATTTTTTACTATCCTAAAAATACATTCAGGAAGTGACTTATGCTGATTGAAAGTCTTTATCAAAGTGACTAAAGCTCTGAAATTAAATGCTCACAAATTATTAATTTTTTGTGAAACTGAAAAAAAATCAGTGTAGGTATTGTACAAAAAGGATTAAGACTTTTAAAATGTAAATGCTTCTCTTGAGATATAGTCATGAAAATGTCATTCATGTAGTAATCAGATAAGTATGTAATATGCTTTTTCTTCTCTCATCTGTATATACCATCTTTGTGACTTTTGTATTCCATTGTCATGTTATTGAGTAGCTGCTCACATATGGCAACTTGACTGGAGGTGGAGGAAAGGGGATTTTTTTTTATTTTTTGTCTATGAGTTTATACTTATTGCTTAGCTTTTTAACAGGTGGAGCTTTATTCAGGAACGTGTAGTTTGTGAGACATCATACTGTCTGAACTATTTGCTATTAGTCATCCTTTGTAAACTGTTTATTAAGCTGAGCATAAACAGTAAGTTACACAGAATAAATACATAGAATAAATAACTATCTTTAGATTGCTGTAAGCTCTTCTGAAGTTTTCATTTTACTGAAGTAACATTCTCTTTGTGAAATGATGTATTCAGAGCACAGTTCTGATACTACTGTCATTCAAAGCAGCATAAAAAATAGCAACTCAAATAGTCAGAGTACTTATATTACTATGAAAGGCAAATGTCAAAGGCGCTTATGAGCTACTGTCTTCATGATGCGATTCTGAAGCAATGGCTAAATGTGCAAGAAGCACAGATCTCACTTGGTTCGGTAGAGTCTGCTCAGATAACTGAATTCCCAAGCTGACAGTCTCCTTGTTACACCAGCCCTTTCAGGGCAAGAGGAAAGAAGCCGACAGCTACAAGAGGACTGAGCCATTCCCCTCATTTTTCTCTGTTCTGTAGGACTAAGTAGCTGTGATGTTTGGTGTAACCAGGAAACTGTATGTTTGTGCTTTTTATGCCATTCATACAGCTGATGAGTTTCTCACATACCTGTTCTTCTAGTTAATGTAATATGCTGTCCACGTTCACCAACAGGTCCATGCACCCTGAACGTGCCAAAGGTAAACCTGCCCCAGAGCAGCTGTAGTTGCTGAACACGGTACAAGCCAGAGTGGTCCTCAGGGGACGGGTATGTGCGGCCACCCTGACTCCACAGCTGATCTGCAGTAACCACAGGTGGCCATTGCAGACACCATTTCTGACATCAAGGTTTTCCTGCCTCACCTCCAGCTGCCTCTCTAGAAAGGCAAAGGCCTTGTAAGCCTTGTGTCTATCTGCCAGGCCCAGGAAGGTGTGCCAGCCACTGTAAGGTGACTAAACTGATAGGAGATGCCTATGTTTAGGAAAATGAATTCCACCCCAGGTGTCATTTCTGAGTAGTTGTAGCTCTGACCTTGAAGTTTACCTGTAAGGGAATCTATTTCAGAAGTCAGTCCTTGAGCTTTTTTTTTCTTCTCTGTTGTGGAGTCTCCTCTGACAGAAGGCAAAAACTACTGCAGCCATTTCATCCACTCACTTGTTCAGTATGCACCATAGGACTGGCTGCAAAAGCTTTCCCTGCAAACCTGTGATAGATGCAGTGATTTAAACAGGTTTTAAAAGTGATTATTCCTCTCTGTTTCACACTTGGGAAAGTATAGCTGGACTACAATGTAGAGATTGAGCCTCCTCAGTACATAAAAGGTGTTGACATAGAGGATTGAATCCAGTGGTGGCCATCAAAGTGTTCAGGGGCCTAGAGCACATGTACTGGGAGGAGAACCTGAGGGAATGGGTTTGTTCAGCCTTAAGGAGAAAAGACTAAGAGGTCTTCAGCTCCCTGATGGGAGGGTGGAGAGAAGGTGGAGCCAGACTCTTCAGGGGAGAAAAATGATAGAGCAAGAGGTAATGAGCCCAAGTTGGAACGTGAGATAGTCTGATTAGGAAAAAAAAAAAAAATCACTGTTAGGGATGTACTGTAAGAGCCTGCCCAGAGAAGTTGTGGAATTTCCATCCTTGGAAGTAACTCAAAATTTGACTGGACAAGGTCCTGAGCAATGGGATTTAAGTTCACCCTGCTTTGAGCACATGGTTGGACTTCTGAAGGTCATTCCAATCTGAAATACTCTGTAATTCTAAATACTGACCTGAATAAGAATAGGCCCATGCACACGCTTCCTTTCTTTAACAAATCTGAGTCCAAAGCAGAATGCAATATACATTCAGGATCTATCAGAACTGGGTGCAATACTGTTTAGACTATAAATTCCAATCACTCTTTTTAACTAAGTTTCCCAGGTAAATCACTGCATGACTCTTAAGCTTTTAGAGCTCCAAGCTGTCAGTGTTATTCAAATAAGAATGCTCTGCTAGAGCTCACTTGGGAAATTAAATAAGTGTAACTGTGACGTGTGTATTGGTCCAGTAAATCTATTGTAATGCCTCCCGAGACTCTCAGAGGGCAATTATATCATGTAGTATCTTCATGTGTGATGCTTGCACTCAAAGTTTTTGGGTGAATCAGTAATACAAGCCTCAGGACTTGCATTTAGTGGACTTTGCAGTTTTACTAGAGCTGATACATTTCCATGGCTGTTCGCTATGTTTTTTGCAACGTTTCCATGAAGTTTTAATGAATGTTTTCATTCCATGCAGTTTAGTGCTCTCTTGTTCGTGATGCATTTCAACAAAAACACTTTTGTTCCAGTTAAAAATCCTAAAGAAGTAATAGCAAAAATGTAATTGGTGAACTGCAACATTTGTCCATTATAGTGTTCTTGTACTGTTTCTATCCCAGGTGTTATACATTAACAATAGTATCAAATAATTTTATAAAGGTAGGATTCATTTTCCATTTCCTCAGTGAGTGCTGTCAAGAAACATTCTTACTTGTTTTCTCATACCATTGCTTTAACCCTATTTGAGCACTATCTTAATTTTGCCCCATTATTCTTATTCAGAAACATTTTGATCTAGTACTTTTGCTAGTATTTAATTCTAAAGAAAACTAACACAGCCTCTTAAAAGCTCTAATGTTTAACTCACAGTTCTGGAGGTCACATAAGATAGTATGAGTGCATAATACTACAGTGTATGGGATAAGTTGGCCACATTAGTCTTATGAAGTAACATCCATTCAGTGGCTTCCTCCATGGTACCTAATTTGATATAAACCCAAGAAATTTGATAATGAAAATCTTTTTTCTGTAAAACTAGATCTGAAAATAAAACACAGCTTGAGAAATGCAGAGAAATCTATACGAATACCACTATTATTCAAGTATATGAATCCTGACAACACCTTTTTTTCCTTCAAAAGAAACAGCAGTAAGTGAGATCCATCAAATGCTTTTGCATGGTTCATTAGCTGTACTGCCTCCACATTTTCACATTTTTTAAACATTTTAAGTGCAGTCACTCATTCAGATTTTGACAAATAGAGCTTTGCTTCTCAATTTAAAATGTGTCATTACCAAGGAAAAACAGAATCCTGAGATTTCTGATCAGACTGAGGTTTTCACAAAGATTTTTTAAATACTTTATTTGTCCTTTGGTTGGACAAGTCCTTGAATAATTGCACTTTCTGGGAAAAATGCCATAATTTCAACCGTTCATCACTGCATGGCAACTTTTTGATCTCCTCCCAGAAATAGCTTCTTATTTGAGTAGAAGATATTCAAGACAGCAACACCAACTAGTCTTCAAAGGGCATAAATATACATGTCCTGTTGGCTGGCCAGCTTCATTTAAAGTACCCAGAACTAACTCAGTCAGTTCTGGTTAAACTTAAGGTGTCACCAAACTATATACAACAAACACTGGTTATACTTTTCACTTGGCTGCATTTGTATTTCAAGCATTTTTCTTTTAAGAATAACTGGCCATTTCAAGCAAGACTTTTATGTACCTTATTTCCTGCCTCATTTTTTAGTCTTGCGAGATTGGAATTTTGGGCCTGGTTTTGGAATTTTGGCTGAACCAGTCTTGGAGTTATGTACAGCTCAGCAGCTCAGGGTTAGCCTCTGTCCAAGTCTTTATGGCAGGGAGAAGGTTGTTTATTTGAATGGGGAACAGAGAACAAAGCAGCAGATTTGACCACATGTTCATCATTAAGCTAAAAATGGTGATGTGGTCAGCAAAAGAAAGGCACTGAAGTCCCCCAAAATATTTTTCTTCTATACCCATTCCTAAAATAAATCCATTCCTCTTTCCCACCCTCTAAATTTCAATTAAGATGGTCCATTGTAGAGAATGGAAGTGATACACTTACTCCTTCTTGGACCTCTTCCAGCTTTAGGGAGAGAAAAGGAGCTGATCAGCTCCTGTGGTTTGGAAAATGCTGGCTTAAACATTTTAATTATTTGTTTGTTGCACAGGAACCACTGTGCTGCAGCTATTGTAATGGTTTGATTTCTTGCTTCTAAACCCCTTCAGTATATCTGCATCTTCCCAAACCTCCTCTCTGTCCTGAAATATGTCTCACACAGAGCAGTACAGAATGCAAAGAAATCTTGTGGAAAACAATTCTGAAATCTTAATGAAATCCACATTCACGGGAATTTAACATTCCCAGCTGTTTTCCTCCTCCTACCAATACACTCTTACAGAACAGCAGAGTATATTATTAAAGGCAAAGATGCTAGCTGTTTATCTGCCTCTTTGATAGGAATTCCAGACATGTCCTATACAAGTAAGGAAAAGATGGGTAAGAATGTATTGCAATGTGTAGTCATGGGTCACGGGTATTTCCTGTAACCTGTGAGTTTTGGAATGAGATTATACTTGCTGTGTGTACATGAGCTAAACCCTCTTATGCTCAATATAATGTTTAGTTGGAAAATATGTGGGTATAATTGGAGTATTACCTTAGTTTTCCCAAATATGGGTGTGCTTGCTGTTCTTGGCAGAATTGCTACCTCTATTTTAACCCTTGCCTCTCCTTTCTCTCATCTCTCATGCTGTTCCACAGTCAGAGCTGGCTAAAATAAGAAATTATGGAAAAATCTCATTCATGACAAATGATAAGTTTGTGCTAACCTTTACTGCTTTTTTTTTTTTTTGGTGGCTGTTGGAAAAATAGAAATCAGAGCCCAATCTTCATCCCAGAGTATTTAGCAGCTGCACAGTCCAGTTCATCTGGCATATCAAAAACTGCATCTGAATTCAATCTAAACCTAAGAAACATGAGTTGGAAAAAAAAGTCAGTACTAGGAAAGGTTTCACTGTCAATATAAGTATTTTTTTCATAAAGGTCTGACCATCTCTACCTCTGTCCTTGTTTCCTAAGTTTTTCTAATGCAGACTAAAAGGTCTTTTGGGGGTATGCATCTTGTCTTGTTTTGCTGTCGGCTACATTTTCCTCAATGAGTGCTTAGTATCTGGTTAGTTTATTTGAAAGTCTAGATAAAAGCTGAGCTGTTTGGAATATCTGGATCTCATTTTGCAGAAAAGGACCTCAAGAGGGTTTTTTTTTCAGCCAAAATAAGTTAATGTCAAGCTTTATCCAGATAAACGATCTCCCAATGTTAATGTTTCACTGCTTAGAATGTCTTTGGACAGCTGTAATATTTGTAGCAGTTCTTTTAAATCATCACTTCTGTCAATTTTAAAATGCCACGGTATAAAGTTTACAACCTTTTTCTTTTACAGTGTAAATGCTGCTGTACTAAGGAGTCAGTCAATATGGTATTATGTTATATGGTATATCTTGTGACAATGGAAGTAGAATAATATATGTGGTATATGTCATGTTGGCTTGAAATTTCTCTGCAGATTGTCATTGTGATGCAATTTGCATTCAACTTTTACTAAAAATGTTAAATGTTCTCCAGTCATTTTTTATATACTGCTTGATTTCAAAACAGTATTCTCAGAAGCACAGTGCTTTGTGCCTTCTAGATAAACTAAAACCAAAGAAATAAAAAATTATATTTTGTCAGATGACTACCAGCTGAGGTGAGTTTGTACCTTGCTGGGTTTTGGAACACATACCAATATTCCAGTAACATTTACTGTAGGACTTTGCAAAATGAGCTGTGATACTTCAGATAAGCATGTGCTATTGCAGTTGCATTTTTTGATGCTTCAGACTACCTCATAGACTATCTTTGCATCTTCCTATCACCTAAAAGACTCTGCGTATTTGATGAAATTGGTTTAACTTGTAATGTTCTATAATTGCCAGCCTCTATAACTGTACAAGATTCTACTTTCTGTGCAGTCAACCATGGCATACTGACTTTCAAAATGGTTGGTAGTAAATGGAAAGCTGTAATTGGAATTCATGGAAAGTTTGCTAGCTTTCAGTAGGATTTTGCATAATAGTAATAATAATAGTACAGCATATTGTTTGCATGTTAAACTTGCTGCCTAGAAAAGTTCTCTGTATGGGTGATACAGGGTCTGGAAATAGTCAAAATGCTTTTAAACTGCACGGAAACAGAAGATACGAAGTGCTCATTCCATTTTCTCTCTACCTCTCAACCCACCTAAATGCACATGCCCTGTTCCAAAGACCCTGTCATTCATGTGAAACTAAAAAGCTCTGTGAACATGGAAATTCTCTGGACTCTCAATTCCCCTAACTAATCCAATTTCTATAGACAAAGCATCTGCTGTGCTTTTAGTAAGTGCTGTATTTGCTGATAGGAAGGGAGAAAGATATTGGTGGGGAATCAGATCTGAGAGCTTCTGTAGGAATCAGAGCTCCATTTGCAAATAACTAGTAAAAGTAAATATAAAATAACAGCTAATTGTGTTCAAGAAGAGCCTTTGGATCTACTCAGTGAGAATCTGTGTTACAGTTATAACAGGAAACTGTATAATAACAATTTGGCCTGAAAACATAATGGAGTTACTGATTCATCTCATGGGATAATTTTCTTTCAGTGGTTTGAGCAGATATCTCTCTACATACTATTTTCAATCTTTTGCTCATTCCCACTGAAATGAATAGAGCTTCTGCACCATTGATTTCAAAAACGTTTCATGTAGCAGGAAGAATACATACTACTAAAAAGACATTCTGTAGTAAGAAAAATAGGTTGTTTGTGTGTTACACATGACTCAGCAGAGCCCAGATATTGTAAATGTTCAAAGTGCTTGTTTGGCAGTTATTCTGGCTCCTAGTAAAGTCTTGGCCTCAGGCATCTTGCCATGTGTTTGAGGTGGGAATGCTGCAATGGAAAACCCACAGCTTTCTTCAAGGCTAAATTAGAGCAGGAGTTGCAGCACTGCGATACAGATTAATTACTACCTTAAAATCACTAATTATATTTACTGTTATTTAAAATTAATTTTATACTATTTAATCTAGAATAATCCCAGGATCGTAACTTTGATGCATTAACCAATGTCAACAGAGAATAAGTGGTCCACTCAAGAGCAAAATGTATGTACTATGTTTTCAGCTCTCTACTCTGTGGGGCAGAGGCAGCAAGCTGAGCAGGAGAGGCATCTGCCCATCTGTCTTGTCTTCAACTAAAATATCTGAATTTCTTCCTCCCATCTGAGTGATGCCCCTCCCAGCCCTTCCCAGCCTTACATGGTGACATGGTCCTTCCCTACAGCGTGCTGTAGGTACTGCTCTTCCCCTGCAACCCTGTAGCATAAGCTACAAACCTTGATTCTGTCAACAGAGGCTGGCAGCCCCTTCACAGCAAGCTTTCTGAAAGGTTTTCTTCCAACAACTGACTGGACTGGAATTAAGAAGAAAACAGATTACTGTCCTAGTATTTTCATCTTCTGCTGAATACAGATACCACCTGGCTCTGTTCACACATTTGCATAAGGAATTATTTTGTTTGGTCTGATGTGCCCTTGTCTTTTATACTGTAGCCATAGCATCCCTGATATGAGTAAACAGTCATCAGGATCAGATTTTTAAAAGTATCTAAGTCCCTAAAGAGGCACACTAGAATTTTGGCTTCATATTTAGATGCCTAAATGTCTTTAAAAATCTGAAATCTAAAGCCTCAGTTTCCAAAACTGTACTTGTATTAGAATCCTGGCTCTTGTCCAGAAGAAACTAATCTGAAGAGGAGCAAAGGAGAGGAGGGATCAGTTGTATGGATGTTCAGGCCTTACTTATACAAAAAAGACTGAAAGTTTTACAGAAGTATATCCTAAAGTTTAAAAATCTAAAAAGGAAAAAACCCAACCTCAAAAATGTATGCTTTTTAGAAATTTCATATTTTAAATTGATCTACTGGGTTTCTGTGGGTTTTTTGAGGCCTAACTAGTTTTTGAAACCTTGGCTTTGGCACCATTATGTTCTTAAATAAATACCCAGCCTGAATCACTTACCCTCCTGCTGAAGTGTATACAGACAATGGGAAGATTTTAGCACAAAGTAGCAGCTTCATGTCTGAATATCTCCATTTTTGGCAGCTTGTATCTCATTCTATTATTCAAGCATGGGGGAAGGATTTGAATGTAGATTGTTGGGTTGGGTTTTTTTTAGTTTGTTTAATTATTAGCTTAGAATCAAAAATAGCGCAAGTCCTGATTTACTTTAACACTAAGGGTCCTATTCATAGAGTATAAGCCACAACCATGAAAGAATTGCATAACTTGGGAACATAATAACTGTAATTACTGGAACAGCAAAGGTCACTGGGTCTATCACCATTGTTTCTTAATTTCCCTTTTATCCCTTTATGCATACAGTCCTATTTTATCCACTCCTTCTTTAAACTTCTTCTCTTGTTATAAGCATGAGTTAATTCGCTGTCCCTGAATTAAGCAGCACGCCAACCTCTCCTGAATGTCTTAATTTTTTTCCTGAAAGCTATAACTTTTCAATGCTTCCTTTTTCTTCTTCACATTTTTGTTCAAAATTTAATCAACAGGGAACCACTGAGAGTGGTGTTCTTATCATCAGCTTTACTTAAAGCGATGTCTATGGAATTCTTCCACTGTAGAAAAGCATTTACACGCCTTGGTCTTCACAATATTTGGCTAATATGAAATTGTTGTATTTTCACTCAACCCTTGCCTGTTCCAGGCTACATAGCTGTTATGTCCCTATTTTAGATATAGTTTATTGTGGGGTCATGGGTCTTTCACCACATCCTGGAGGTTGGCTGCTGCTTTCATGTAAGAAAAAAACCCTCATCTTTAATACAGTACCCTATTATAATACAGAGCACTGTCTGCAATGCTTCTAGTACACTAAGACAGATTATCCATGAGACAGGTTAGACATGCTCTCACAAAAGGCAATTACCAAGGTAGCTTAGAGTTTCCTTTCCTGTACGAGATCACATTTTGAAATATTTGTCTACTTAGCTCAAAAGGAATGCTACCGAATCAATGCAAAACTGTCTAGGGAGCTATTTGATTTGCATCCTCATCTATCTCAGTGTTGCACTGTACTCAGTGGGGTTTCTAAACTTGCTTGTGTGATTGTTCCCTTTTATCAGGTAGGGTACTGAGACTGAGGACGTTAAATAACTTCTACTGAACCATATCAGGGATCTACATCTATGCCATGAATCAAACATAAGTCTTCTAAATCCTGTATCAGCAACCTCAGCATAAGTCATACCTCTCAGAAGAAGTCAAGTTGCTTCGTATTCAGGATTCCTCAGAATTTGAAGGAGACTAGTTTGGGGAGATGTTCATCTGCTTCTATTTTAAAAGTTCATGTCTTCCCAACATACTTTATCATAGCATGTCATAGAAACAATACAATTGACTGGCAAAAAAAACATTAGTCTAGGATAAAGTGTCACGAGGGATTTCTCTCAAGCCAGGAACCTCTTAGTGGTAAGCAGACTTGCAAGAACAGGGCTAAAGGAAAGCAGGTCAAATTATTATTACTTGCGCTCCAACTTGAAATACAACTTTGGCAATAATGCTATGTCATCTTTCTTAACGGTTCTTTTTATCTGGTAAACTTAGCACACAATTCCCTTTTCTTTTACCAGTACTTTGAATGTAAATTTTGCATTTGACTTGAAGGATTTTTTGCAATGTTATCATACTTGTCTTTCCAAAGAGCTTTGTGACTGGTACAAGTTTTCAATCCTCCTGCGGGATTTTGTAGGAAGGATTCACGTATTTTCAACATGCTCTAGTGTGTCAGGCCTGCCCGGTGCATTATCCTGTCAGGATCCTACACTCAATAAAATAGCTTAGACACTGGTCGTGATAGACCTGCCTTATACTCATGTCTTGCTCCCTGCTGAGAAAGCTGAATTAGCGCAGCTGGAAGAGTGTGTCCCTGGGGCCACCTTTGCCCTCTGCAGTGAAGATTTAGCTCCTGCTTATCCAATGCTGGTGAGATAGCTCACTATCTCAGACAGTACACAGTTAATATTAGGGTGAGCTCCACAATGTCCCGCTCAGGAAAAATTTGGGGACTGACAGAGGATTTAAAGAAGCAGCAACATGGAAATACTGGAAGTAAAGTCAGTCTTTTACTGGGCTTATAACTTAGCAGTGATCATGGATCCTGAAACCTCAGTCCCTATTAAGTTTGAAAGTGTTTGTTTTAACCTATAAACCACCTCAGACTTAATAAATTAGAATTAATTTTTTTTCCTGTCATCCCTTACCTGAGAACAGGTGTTCAGAGTAAAGCCACCTTGTGAATAGAAGTCCATTAATATTTTATATCTAAATAAATAATAAAAAATAAGAATAATATTTGTGGATATGAGAGATGAGTAAAAAATAACTTTAAATACATATGCATATTTTAATGTAAAATAGTACTAGCTATCATGACCTGTTTGTCACAGTCTAGATGGACGGCTTTCTTGATGGTCTCCGAAGTGAAATGAGAAGTGTGGAATGGATTAGAAAGAACATGTGTGATGGGTTGACCCTGGCTGGATGCCAGGTGCCCACCAAAGCCACTCTATCACTCCCCCTCCTCAGCTAGATGGGGGGAGAAAATATAACAACAAGCTCATGGATCAAGATAAGGACAGTTTAATAAGCAAAAGCAGAGGTTGCGCACACAAAAGCAAAGAGAAAACAAATGATGTTATTCTCTACTTCCCATCAGCAGGCAATGTCTGGCCACTTCCTAGGAAGCAGGGCTCCAGCACGCACAGTGGTTGCCCCAGAAGATGGAAAATGTCCCCCCTTCCGTCTCCCTTTACTTAGCTTTTATACCTGAGCTGACATCATATGGTACGGAACATCTGTTTGGTTAGTTCAGGTCAGCTGTCCTGGTTACGTCCCCTCCCAAGATCTTGCTCAGCCCCAGCCTCCCGCTGAGGGGGACAAAAATGTTGGGGACACAGCCTTGATGCTGTGCCAGCCCTGCTCAGCAGTAGCCAAAACACTGGTGTGTTATCAACACCTTCCTAGCTACCAGTGCAGAGCACAGCACTAGGAGGGCTGCTATGGGGAGAATTAATTCCATCTCAGCCAGACCAAATAAAACATGGAAGGCAAAACCCCCTACACACTGGTCAGTGAAGCTCTGTGGGCCTTTGAGGAAAAAAGAAATTAAGTAGAACATATGCTTAAGGTACTGTTCACAGTGGAAGCAAAACTTGGTGTTTTGAGAGAAAGGAGAAAGGTTTTTGAATGGTCCATGTTATAAATTAAGCTTGTTAATCATGAAATTCTCAGCAGTTTGTGCCTGCACATTCTGTGATTCCCTTTACCTGAAATACTTCACTTTCCAAGTGATAATATACTGGGCACTGAATACTTGATAATAAAATAACCATTTAGTAATTCTACTCATAAAAAATTAATCTTTATTGCAAATTCTAGGAATAAGGGAAATTTCTAATTGCATTAAGTCACAATGTTTTCTTCAAAATTTAGCCTAAAATCTGTGTGTATATACCCATGATTTTGCAAAAGACCATGATGTAAGGGTTTAGTTTAGCCTGCTCCTTAAATATCCAATTTAGGCTGTCTGGTTTTACTAAGTTCAGAATGGTGGGACTCTTCCATGGAGATATGTAGCATCTCTGTAAACAGGAGCTTGTATTGGTGCAGTGTGATAAATCACCAAGTCCCTCTGCAAATGACTTTTCTGCCACAGTGGGGTGTGTTAAGTAGGAAAAGTCATATCTCAGTAGTTGCTAGAGCCAAAAAGAGAAAACCAATATGAAGAAGTAAAAAAAAAAAACTGTTGAAAAAGAGATGTTTGATTTCTGTCACAAAGGAATTCATTCCCTTTGAAAGGTACTCCATTGCTAATTAATTCACATGCACCTAATGTGTGATTTCAATTTAAAAGGCTAATCCCCTTGTCTGAGTTCAAAGAGTTTGTTTTTTTTTAAAACAGAACATTTCAAATGCCTGTCAAAATGCAAAGAAAATTGAAAGGGGTTAAAACTTAATTGAATATCCTGCCGTCCTTAGGGGAGCAAGGAGGGTGCACGGGAAGCTCACTACCCTGGACTTTAGGAGAGCAGACTTGGCGTCTTCGGGGATGTCCTTGGTAGAGTACCATGGGATAAAGCCCTGGAGGGAAGAGAGGCCCAAGAAAGCTGGTTAATATTCAAGGGTCACCTCCTCCAAGCTCAGGAGCAATGCATCCCAGCAAAGAGGAAGTCAGGCAAAAACGCCAGGAGGCCTGCATGGATGAACAAGGAGCTCCTGGACAAACCCAAACACAAAAAGGAAGCCTACAGAGGATGGAAGCAAGGACAGGTAGCCTGGGGGGAATACAGAGAAACTGTCTGAGCAGCCAGAGAACAGGTTAGGAAAGCCAAAGCCCTGATAGAAATAAATCTGGCCAGGGATGTCAAGGGCAACAAGAAAAGCTTCTATAGGTAGATCAGTGATAAAAGAAAGACTAGGGAAAATGTGGGCCCCCTCTGGAAAGAAATGGGAGACCTGGTTACCTGGGACATGGAGGAGGCTGAGGTACTCAATGACTTTTTTGCCTTGGTCTTCACCAGCAAGTGCTCCAGCTACACCACCCAAGACACAGAAGGCAAAGGCAGGGACTGGGTGAATGAATAACCGCCCACTGTAGGAGAAGATCAGGTTCAAGACCATCCAAGGAATCTGAAAGTGCACAAGTCCATGGGACCTGACGAGATGCATCTGCGGGTCCTGCGGGAACTGGCAGATGAAGTGGCTAAGCCACTATCCATCATATCTGAGAAGTCGTGGCAGTACAGGGAAGTTCCCACTGACTGGAAAGGGGGAAACATAACCCCCATTTTTAAAAAGAGAAAAAATGAAGACCCAGGGAATTACAGGCCAGTCAGTCTCACCTCTGTGCCCAGCAAGATCATGGACTGGATCCTCCTGGAAACTGTGCTAAGGCACATGGTAAATTAGGAGTTGATTGGTGACAGCCACCACGGCTTCCCTAAAGGCAAATCATGCCTGACAAATTTGGTGGCCTTCTGTGACAGGGTTACAGCATTGGTGGATAAGGGAGGTGCAATGGAGAGACAAGGATTTGGCAGATGGACCCCTTGGTGGATAAGGAATTGGCTGGATGGTTGTGCTCAGAGTTGCGGTCAACGTCTCAATATCCAAGTGGAGAGCAGTGATGCGGCTTTCAGCAACCTGGTCTAGGGAAATGTGTCCCTACCCATGACAGGGGGTTTGGAACTAGATGATCTTTAAGATCCCTTCCCACCCAAACCAGTCTATGATTCTATAATCTATTTCCCCAAAAGTGTATCTAGAAATGATTGGTGTGAATGGGTGTGTGTATACATATATATGTAAATGAATTTTTATGTAAATGACAATAACTGAATGAGCTGATCTACAATAAACAAGATTTTAATGAAGATTTCCTTTTATATTTAGCATTACAAAGGCTTCAAATGGATTTTTAAATGAAATCTTAAATTGCAAAAAAATGTACAAAAATGTGAACTTTAAATCAGTTATACATAGAATTCTTGTGATGCTCCAGGATGGTCAGGGAATTCCCTATAGAGATATTTGAATGGATGTTCCCCAGAACTGCCTCTGAGAAAGGGACTTGAAGTGCAAGAAACATGGAACAACAGAAAAACTAGCCCTTAGCTAGGAGAACTATATACAGCAAAACAGTTTTATCTATATATGAAGCAATTTCATTCCAAATGTTGATCTTATGACAATAAATGCCTTTTTTTCCCTTTTTTTTTAAATTCTGAAGAACAGAATGTACTAGAAAAGTCAATTTCAATAAGCATATAAGCATTTTTAAATTGAACTTTTAATTTTTTTATATCAAGCAACACAAAACTTGTATTTCTTAATTTGGAACTGCATAGAAAAATCAGATGACATTGGCCAGCCAGCTGTTTTCAGAAAGTAGCATTATTTTATTTTGAGTAAATGCAATAAAGTGTCCCAGACATATTGCATACTATAGTGCTTAAATATATTTATTTTCTGCTCTATTATTTATTACTTTTCTCCTTCTTTACACTCTCATGCCAACTTCATTTATCTTTATTCAGGATAACTGGAGATGGGAGCAAGGAATATTTGTTTGAGGACAAGCACTTTTGCAAGATAATGAAACTATCTCTTGGCCTTCAGTTAGGAAGAAGCACTGTGGAAATAATACTGTGAGCACAAACCCCAAAAGAATTAACCACAAGATCCCCCTCCAAAAACTAGCAGAAGCCTTGGGATGAGAACACAGGTAGCTGTAAGACCCAATAGTCATGGATGTATTCCCTGCTCATCAGCAATTTCAGATCTTAGAAATGCTACAGCTAGTACAGTTGAGGTAAAGACTGCATTAAAAAAAAACAAGTTCTTTACATCCAAACATACACTACAGTTTTAAAGTGTATGAATGTTGTTGAAACATGCATCTTGGTAGACAGACCTGCGTTTAGTTCTCAGCTCTGCCCTTGCCTGTTTATTGTCCCTTAATCATCTTCATAACCCTTTGCTGGACTCACTCCAGCACAGCCGTGTTTGCAGTGCTGGGGGGCTCAGACCTGGACACAGCACGCTGGATGTGGCCTTAACTAGTGCCGAGTAGAGGACAATAACCACCTCCCTTGACCTGCTGGTCACACTCTTCCTAATGCAGGAAAATGCAATTTAAAATGAAACTTTACATTTAAATTGGAAGATGAGTTGAATCAGTTGTGATGATTTGCCAAGTTCCAATTTTAAAAGTCGAGAATCTCTGACCTACTGTTCTATACCTCCTTGTCAGATCAGATGGCTATCTATGAAGCTTGAAGTCTTGAAGGTTTACTTAATGTTTGTTAAGCATTAAGCATTTTTTATCCTTGTTTGAATACTCCTTATATAACTAAACCCCCCCCCCAAACAAACAAAACCAAAACCCCCACACCTCCCAATGTGAGCATCAACCCGAATTTTGTGTTTAGCAGCTGTGTCTGAGCTCCATGTATGCAGGGAGCCTCTGAATATCCATTTACTACATTGCCACTCTCACAAAGTGTTGAAAGAGGATACAATAATAGGTCAGGACAGAGAGAGTATCAGAAAATCCCAAATAGATTTTTCATGTAGCTTATTGGAATCAAATATATCCTAGGGCAATGAGAAAGAAAGGAGTTCTCAGTCTAAAATAGAACTTTTAAGATTTTTTTCATCCTTTTCATAAAGCATCTGAAAGTCTGAGGAAAAGTAGGGGAAAGGAGGATGAAGGAGGAAAATAGCTTGAGGGATTAATGTTCATGTCTGAAATACACTTTCATATTTTGCAGCTTTCAAGCTTTCTGGTTTGTTTTATGTTTTTGTTCTGGGAGTAACAGTTTTGTTTCCCATAATGCAGAGTGTTTGGTACATTAGGTGGACGCTGCTCTAGCTGTGGTCTGACGAGTGCTGACTAAAGGAGAATAAATCATTCCTCTCAATCCACTGGTAACACCCCTGTTAATACAGGCTGGGGGTACTGTGGGCTTTCACTGCTGCAAGGGCACACGCTGGCTCATGCTTGGCCTCCTGAACACCAGCAGTCCCAGGTCCTTTCCAGCACAGCATTGTAGAAGGCTTGTCTGAAGGTGCAAGACTTTGCCTGTGCCCTTGCTGCATTTCATGAGGTTCTTTTTGGTGCAGTCCTCCAGCCCAATCCTAAGTCTGTCTGAATGGCAGCCCTGCCTTTAAGCATCTGGACTTTACCTTGTGTTAGTCAGTACTCCTCAAAGACTTTCCCTACGCTACAGAGAAAACTTATGAGAAATGTCTGGTAGGGACCTTGTTAATATTATTTGGTTTTCTGTCTAGCAGCAAAGGGTTCAGCTGCACCCATGCTATTTTAAACAGTCTTTAACTTTGTTTTAGCTGATGAGGTGTTCCATTTTCTTTGTGATTCTGTACTTAAAAGTCACATGGATTGCTTGTTTCTTTATTCTCTCTCTTTTCCAATCTAATAGCATATGTTTTTTCATGGATATTTTGGTATTTAGTTCTGTGCTGTTTATCATGTTTTATGTTTGACTTCAGTCATTTAATGAACCTTAATAGCAGCTAAAACTCACAGCCTATACCCAGAAGTGTCCATGTACCTTTTTCTATCTTCTACATACAAACCTCAGCTGACGTGCAAATCAAGACTCTAGACACAAATGCCTATTTTCACAAAGGAAATTGATGCATGTTTGGTTCTATGAGTGACTAAATACAGGGCAAAGACTGAAGATGCATAATTTTGGAAAATTAAGTTCAAAAAATATCACATGGTTTATTATTAACAGCTTCTGATTATTTTTTTTTTTACTAATTGCTCTTGCTCTGATTCATATCTCTGCAGAGCTGTATGTATGTTTGTAGCTCAGCTCAGACTTCACAAACTGAGCAGTCGGCAGTCAGCAATTTGTCAAAGTCTGAGAAGCTTGCTCATATTAGTATTTCGGTTACAAACAGTCACTTTGGGCTGCACACAAGGCTATGACTAAATGTCTTTCTTGGAAATGCTTCTTAGAAGTGTAAGGCTGAAAACATTCTTCTGGTTCATAATAACCTTGGTTGTCTATTGGTGAAAAGGCAAGAACAATTTAGTAATAGCATAAATATCAAGCAGGTTTAAGCATAATAAAGATGCATTGACTGTGACCAACAAGTATAGGATGGCTTACCTTATAAATGTTTATAATACCATCTTTGCTTCAATAATTATCACTCAATAAGATATTTTTGTTTCAGAAAAGGCTACAGGCAAAGATGTTAAAAGATTATTAAGGTTGCAAAACTAAGCATACAGAAATTAAGAAGTGCCTTTTATCCAGTTAGTATGAATACATTATAAAATAATCTTTAATCACACAACCACATGTTGTGTTTTCTATGTTTTCCTAGTGCTGCCAATTCAGTCAGCTTTTCAGGTGAAGACAGGGTAAAATAGATCTACTAAATAAATAGAGGAGAATCTGGGGGTGGAGGAAGGAAACTGTTAACCTGTTCAGTGCTGTGTTGTCCCCATAAGCCTGAGTTAGGCTCATCTGACTGCTGAGAGGACAGCAAATTCTCTTTTTTTTATTGTTCCTGCAGGATCCTGTTAAGTAGAGTCATTTACATACCTCTCGTGTTGCACAGAATGCTTGAGAAATGTAGCAGGCTGTTAAAGAGTAGAAACTGAAACCACTGTGGAAAAGTCTGAGTGTGCCTTTAGGGAGGGTGAGTCCTGTGGAATGACTCATGCTTTACCTGCCAGGAAGGGAGAGCTTGACCACCACCTCTGCCTGTGGCACAGCAGGTTTGTGCCTGAGGGGTTTTGCACGGATTGTACAGATTAATAGTGCTGATGTCTGGGAAACTTTTGCTGAGTAACGCAAGTGGTGCTGGTATACTTGACATAAGTCAGTGTTCCTCTTAAATATAAAATCTCTGTTTAAGGTACTGGACCTTCTTAAGGAGACAAGCAGACTGTTTTTCCTACACCTCTTTCTTAGAAATGGATGAATATATTTCTTCAGTGGAATTTTCACATTGACCAAGAGTTGGTATGACTCTAACATGAATTAGAGAACTGCCCTGATTTATATCAGATTTATATATCAGTCTGAATAGTTAAAATCCCAAAAAATAATAAACAATTGAAAAGAAAGTAAACCAGGAAAAAATTAGAGGCATGGGAACCATCCAGTGTGTAATAAGTTTTTTAAGTATCCCTTTTCCCCCTTAAGGACTACTTTTTCCATCCTGTCTCAAGGAAATGACATATTTTAGGTATAACAGTTGTGTAAAATACTCTCATGGCTTTTTGGGCTGGTAGACAAGTAACACATCCCTTACTACATTCAGGCAGTCGCCTTTGGGATGAAAGGTGACCTCAAGCATATATAGCACTATAAGAGGTGGAAAAGATGTGTCCTGGGATACCAAGTCACCACCTCACTTCCTTGTAAAGTACATGGGATCTCAAATCCTCCTGTCTAAGATGTCGTAAAGATAAATGGTGGATTAATGCCTACAAATGTATCAATGATTTGGTTAGAGTTTAAACTTTTTTATTATAAACAGTAATTTTTTTTGTGATAGTTTCTGATATAAAGTAGTATTACTGAGAATACATAATCATTGCTTGTATATGATAAATTTTAAAATCTTTATGATAAATGGTGTTATTTTTCCTTTCTCACATCTGACAATATAATCCAATAATGCCAAGCATGACTCATATATTGTAATGATTCAGCAAGCTTAGAAAGTCAAAAAGTAGATATAGCTGACTTGAAAATTTGAGAGCCTGAGTAGTCAGAGCTATATAATTTGGCTGTATAAAAAGTAAAGCAATTTCAGTGAAACTGTTAAGTATTGTGTACATTTACACAGAAGTACATATAGGTTGACCAAAAATAATATACCAGAGCCTGATATTGCATTTATTAATGTCAATGACATAACTGCTAGTAACTTAAGTGCAAGTAGGACTTGACTCTAACTTCTTATAATATTCCAAATGTGGAATAATATGAGTAGCTATACCTGATACTTCTTAATAATTAAGACATCTGCAAGCAAAAACTTATAAAAGTCAACAGGATTAAGAGGGTGAATAGGCTAATTTTTCCACAGAAAATCTAGTCAGAAATGGCTACTTTTCAGGCAGTCCAACTGTGCATCTTCACCTTCTTCATAACAAATCCCATCAAAATACTTTCATATTTCAGGTTTGGGAGATGCAGTCAGATTTGGAGAGTAGATGCTCCCAAACACAGGGGACCACTTAAGGGGTAATAAAATAACAAGGCATAGCCTCATTAAAGGGGGCCAGCCAATGAGACATATAAAGTTCTCTGAGGCTGAGGGTGGGAATGACAGGAGGAGGAGGAAGCAATAAAAAAAGAAGTAAATTGAGAGATGCAGATTGAAATTAGATGGCAATTACTGAAAACATATCGTCCATGTCCCTCAAATGGTGTTCTCTGTGATCCAAGTGCCTGGAAAGATCTAAATACCCATTTGTTGCCACTGGGAAAATTCAAATGCTGAGCATTTCCACGCCTGACTCCTCCAAAAAGTTTGGAATAGTGCGGGTGAGAACTTCAGCAAGTGTAAGTCATCTTTGTTCCATTAGCATATAACATATGAAGTCACTGGAGCTGAAACAATTTACACTAACTGAAATTCTGGCCCTATAATTCTTCATTTCTATTATATAAGTAAGCTAGCTTACTATTTTCTACAAAAATTTCATGAAACTATACTTTCCAAAGTTACATATGTATTCTTTATATATGTAAAAATGTTGAAACGTTAAAAAATCCTCTGGTATTACCAAAATTATTTTTTTATTTTCCCGTATCTTCTTTATCTTATCTTTAGTTAGCTTTGTAAGACTCAGTGTCTAAATGTGGGTGATGGTAAAGGCATATGTGGTAGGCAGTTGCCTAAAAGCACATGTTGTATGTTGCACAAACTAGCAGCTTGATGCTTTAATGAGTTTTGATTTTCATCTCTAACTAGCAGGGGTGAAGACTGGCCTATGATGAGAGGACCCTCTGACAGCTTAGTTCCTGGCTTCAGATTTTCAGACCTTTGTATCTGAACTTTCCAAGATTTCGTTCAGTCATGAACTCAAATCTACATAGGCTAATCTTGAGCTATCAGTAAATTTGGTTTGAAAATGTTTGGGTCTTATTGTCTGAGCATTTAGTGCCTTCTGCTCTTGTCTGGGCTAAAATACCATAAAAATACACCATTTGTTTTATTTTTGCCTTTCAGCTCTGCCAATTCTATTTTTAGCTGTAGCCTAAAGGATTATGGCAGTCAACAGACAAACCAAGTGTTATGTAGATGTTGGCTATACTCTAAAAGATATTCCTATAAGGACAAGAAATTAATCTGAAGGATCAGTATTCATCCTATCAGGGGCATTTTCCCTATTTCAGTGCTAGAACAAGTGATTCTTCATGTCTATGTTGTTTTCCTCCTTTTAGAACTGATGTTTGATGTTTATTTATCAAGGGATCCCACCTAGGAAAACTTTAAAATGTTCCAACGTGTATCACACAATATATATGTCACATCCTTGTCTCACCTGTCAGCCCTGATGTTCTTAATACATCATCTCCCAGCCTCTCCTGTACCAGTAACATCAGCTTGATAACTCATCTGTTACATTTTCAAACACAGATCTTCAGGCTTAGCATGAGCTTCCTATCAGCATTCACAGAGCTAACTGTTGTCTGCCTTCATGTCCTTTCCTAAAGCCTTTTTTCCCATATGATGATAGAAAATTTTGAGTGATTATGCAGCTGGTATGCTTTGACCTCTCCTTTTCTTTTCACCAAATATTGTCTCACTGTTATATTGGACTCCCCATTTGTTTCCTGAATCCATCTGTTGCCTCTTTCTTATGCCTAGATGGTATTCTCTGTGACAGCTCCGGCTCATGATTATGTAGGTGCTACAGCAATACAATGAACAGATCAACAACAGCATTCTTATCTCTCTTTTTTGATAGAAGCATTTTCATTAGAAAACATGTCTCATTTAGTTACCCTGTCTTACTTTAGGGAGAAAGAATTAGAAGCTGTAAAATCAGCAGACCAAAGCAGCCCAAACATGTAACTTCAGTGCTTTAATCAAGCAGACAGAAATACCAGGTTGGGAAGTTTCCCAGTCCAAAATAACAGTATTCACCAGCTACTCATGTATTCATAGCTACCAATGACTTATAGACAGAAACTTTTGATGTAAATTGTTTTCTGTTTTAAAGGTTTCTTGTAGGAAGATTGTTCTGCCTCTTTCCCTGTAGTGCATTATTATGACTGAATAAGCAAGAAAAGAAAGGACTTTCACGGTGTCTGAGGCAAGTGATGTACTTTTTACTGAAAGCTGCTTTATTAGGGCTTGAGCTTGAAACTGTTCAACATTTAGCTTAGCCTCTATCAGTCAGGGTGATGCCCCTCACATACCGAGAGCTTACAATGTGTTTGCTAACCAGGCATATGCAGGTGGTACATCTTTGTGCATAGATTTAATCTCAGTAGTTGTCCCCATGTTTACTCTTTGAGAAGTTTACTCATATTGTCTTTGTATCTATACCCTGGCAGTAGACTGTTTCTGTCTCAGATGCTCTCAGCACTCCTTCACTAAGTCCATTTGCTGAAACCTAAAGTATAAAGGGCCTTTACGCCTACTGATGTTTATTTACAAATGGGGAAAAAAGATATGTTTAATGAAATGCAAAACATGCATCTCCCAGTACATCTCCTGACTAAAGAAGGAGTTAACAAAAGTGAAATCAGTTCAGACTTTCAGAGTTATCAGAGCATGACCGTAGATACAGTTCACAGCTCAAAGTGTTTGTGGCAAATGCAGATGCTGCCCTGATCTAAACAAATTCAGGTAAGGGAACTACACAGAACACTACAAAGCTGGAGCTCTGTCCCATGGGCAGGAACACATACTAAATTGGCTGGTAAGAACACAAATCATTATCCATATCTGATACCTAGGTGCATCTCCAAAGGGAAGTGTTGTGGCCAGTCTGTGCGCTCCTAATAGGGCTGTGTGTTAGTTTGTAGCCCTTAGGTAACTTCAGAGGCTCTGTCAGGAGATATCCAAAGCCTTTTTCAACAGAATACCCTAATTTTTTTCTTTTGCTATGCAAAACCTGCTGCATTTTCTAATTGACAAAACCACTTAATGAAGTTCGGTACTTTGTGCTAAACACTCTAATTTCTTTTTTGCATATTCAACCACTTCAAAGGCCTTTTCTAAACTTCAAAGACTACCTTTTGAAGTCTCTTAAATTGTGAGCCAGCTAAAAGGATTTACATCCTCCATTCAAGGAGCATTTAAGTAAATACATCCACCGGAATACATTTTTTTGTGTTTCGTAAGTGTCCCCCCAACCAAATATGAAAAATGGCCCTATCCATAGCAGGGGGGCTACAACTAGATGACACTTAAAAGTCCCTTCCAACCCAAAACATTCTATGATTCTGTGATTCTAAGATAAGAAGCTTGCTGCACTGAAAATTCCTGTACTGCTCCGTGACAGAGAGACATGTTTCAGTAAAACAGCTATTACCATATCACTATTAAATATTTACTAAAATACTACATAAAATAAAAATCAGAAACAAAGACGAACTCAGCTCCCTTCTGATAGTGAGGATATTATTTTCTTAATTCCAATGAAATTTGTAATAGTGCAAACAGGTGTTTTGGGTGAAGTGCTATTGCCAGCAAAGCCCAGCAATATTTTGCCAACCTGATCGTAATTATAACTTGAAGTTTCTGTCAGCATCCTTTTAGAGGTAGGCTGTAATCCATAGGCCACAGGGAAACTGTGGATATGCCTCTTCTTCTTCCATTATGCTCCACCACATGCTCCTCCACCAGCCACAGGAAGAAAGAGGTAATAATTTCTCAGCAGAAATTATATTCCTCCTTTTGGCCATATGTATTGGCTATCTGGATCTGCAGAATAGGACAAAAGGTATCCAGAAGGACTCCTGTATCTGGGACTGTATTTACAAGATAATTAATCTCAGAAACACAGCTATAGTTCAGGAAGAGTCCCAAGGCAGGTGTTCTTAAGCATTTCAAGATAGTTTGTTTTCACTAGTTTGTTTCTACTCTTCGCTATTGTGTGAAATCATGAAAAGGTTAAATGTTAGTCTGGCATCTGATAGTTTACATTTTCTGAAAATGTACTGCTGTCTATATAAATCTCAGTATTCTGTGAATTTCATATATCCTTCTGGTATCCTGATTAGACACTCGGTTGGAATTTTTTTTTATAAAAGATTTTTGGGTCAAAAAATGAATTTTAAAATCAAAATCAAAAGACCTCCAAAACTGAGTTATCTTTGACAAGAAAACAAAATAGGAAATGGAAAAAGTCCAACAAATTATAAAAAATATAATTTGAAAAGCAAGAGTTCATGATTTCATTTCATAATTTCACATTCAGTATGAGTTGTTCAGTGTATTTAAAGACACATCAATAGAAGTGGTGTGCTAATGTGCCTGGCTATTGGCATGCAATCATGTAACTGTTAAATATCAAGTTACAGGTTTTAAACCTTGAAGCTCAGCAGATACTTAGTCCTGACTGATAAAATATCTTAAGCTTTTTTCCTAACTTGTCTTCAGCATTGTTTCATCATCTAAAGTGATAAGAGGAAGACACCTATTGTCTCTGTCTCATTAAGAATTCATTGGCTTTGCCTCGCTGTTTTGTCTTGCTATTCCCCTTGTACTTTGGCTAGACTGTGGAGGAGGCCATCAATTCACCCACTCTGATTATCATTTAAGTTAATAAATATCTGAGACTTCTCTCTATGCTTTCTTTTCTGCTGGGAATAGATTTAGCAGTAAGAGTGGAAGACTTTGCAGTCACAAGAGGCTTGTGTTTTTGGGAGGCCAGCAATAGTGTCTTTCTAAAGTACTTCCCCAGCTCAGTTGCTATTTGATTGAACTAGCCACAGTCCCTCAAAATGCAAAATTTGAAGCTGCCTTCATAGTTTAGAAATACCATTTTAGGCATCCTAAATAAAAATCATACAACTTTCAAAGAGGCTGAGTGTAGCTACCATTTTATTTCCCTGGGATTCGTAAAACGCAATTAGGCCACTTACATAGTAGGATACTTGAATGTGAACACATTTTATTTATCTAGGTTAGACTATTTTGGCCTATTGTTTATTTCATACCCAAGGCTGATATACTTTTTACATGTATTACAAGGAAATAGGTTTCTTCCAGTCCCCTTTAAACATGTTGTTTCATAAATATTATCAGTGTTCAATCTCAACTGTAAATAATGACTCTCATTTTGAGGTAGACCATAGCTTAATTAGTAAAATTGCTTAATTGTCTTACTTACTCACTGTGTTCTCTACTGAGTTATTTAGAGTGTTTTCTATACAAAATGCATTATTCAAAATGCAATTTGTGCTCTTGACTTGCAGGCTTCACGTAGATTACAGAAGCTGGTTTGTTCATTGTTTTACTTTTTTATCCTTCCATATTCCAGTACCTAGATCTCTTAATATTTATACTCTACAAAAAGTGTTCTGTCCAGAATTTCTTCACTCTTACAAAAAACTAATCTAAAGCACGTATCAGGAAGGACAGACAGCATGAATACACTTTAAGATGATAAAACTCCCTCTGCTGTCCTTTCCAAGTCATTGAACAGTAAGGGCATCAACAATAGTTTTGCTCATCTTTCTGGTGGTTTTCAGCAGTTGAAAATATCCTCTTTAAGTGCAGAAGCAAAGGCTCATATGCTGTGTGGAATCTTTCTTTACCTGACACATTGCTAAGAAACTACTATGTTACAATAAAACAAAGTTATAAAAATCCCATTGGAAGGAATGAAAAGGCAGGTGGTATTGTTCCCTAGGAGTGTGCCAATATATTGCATCAAGCTGTTCTTGACATCTGTGATTGCTGTGTGCTCATTAGGAGAATGGGCATTACTGTTGTAAGCTGCAAATGGGAAGAATGAAGATTCCTAGACTTTCTGCCATACCTGTTCTCACTCAAAAGCATAGATGAGATACTATTATAAGGTAATAATAAAAGAAGTTCATTAATTATTTAAGACCTTAATTAATCAGGAAGCAACATGAAGTTCTATCAGCAGATGCTAAGAAACATGTGAAATCCCTTTGACTGTTTAACTTCCTAGATTAATGCCTGGTTCAGGCAGTGTCTGCATTGCACCACTCTTCCCCTGTTGCATAACAGTCCACAGCTGTCCCGCTGTGATCTGCTCCGGCTGTTTGAGATTTCTCTTTGTCACTTCACCTCACTTACAACCCTATTCCTCGCTCCCTAGTGGTATGATTACCACTCTTGGGAAGTGCTGGTGCTTGGGATGATTCTTAGCTACATGTTGCCTTTTAAATAGTGCTCTGTAGCTGCATTACAGTTTCATGAATTTCTTTTTTTTCAGTCTTTGATTAACAAGAAATGGTAACAGAACTGTCTTTAATGCTTGACGTGTATAGTAGGTGGCTCCAGGAATAATCTCCACAGGATGGAATCTTAGCACTCCCCAAATGCTGGCTTGCTCCAGTGAGCAGGGATCTAGGATTCTTTTGAAATATTTAATCTAAAAAATATTTTTCCTAGAAACTTGGAAGAGAAGTTTTCCATGTTATATTAGATGAAGGAAAAGGAAGAACATTCATTGAATTGGTTTGAAGCTAATGAAAAGTTTAGCTTTAGTCTGAGCTTCGAGGAGAGACTTACATGACTGCTATGTTCCCAGCTGATTTGCAATCTCAACTATGTTTCTTTCCACCAGAACCTTAAAACTGTCATTTATATTTTTACAGGTACTTAAGATGTTATGTGGTTAAGCTGTGCACAATAATTCACCCTCAGTTGCAGTCATTTTTCTCTTCCATAACAAGACTTTCATAAATCATTCCTAATGAAGTAAATAAATCTCTCAGTTCCCACGATGCACCATTATTAAATTTCAATCCTTCCTTAGAAATAAAGATGAATGCATTTAGTAACTGCAAATAACTAGAACTGCCATCCTTTAAAATATTATCTCCTGGTGTAGAATTTGAACTAGAGAAATGCATTTACTTTTAAGAATTTGAACATTAATCATCTGGCAAAAGTGGCATACTATATACATGAAAGCTGACAGTGCAGTGGAGCTGTATTTGACACCTCTGGGAAACATCAACAACAGCCTACAAAAGTAAGAGAGAAATACGATGAAGCTTCATACTGAAATATGAAAGCACTCATGATATATACTGCAGTGCTGACATCCATTCTGTGCCCTTGAGAATCTTTAGCAACAGGAGTGTTTCATCATTTGCATTAGTTTGGCAGTTAATTTTTGTACTGTAAACATACAATTTCATTTTCATGTGCTTAATGCCAGTAGAATCGATAAGCCTCCTCAGTTAGCCTTGCATGGGATCAGGTCCTTTGGGTGTCTCATTTGTATGACACATACAACTTTTTCATTTTTGTTCATGTTCTTGTCTATCTGCAATGAAATGGTCCTTCTAAGAAGAAGATGTTGAATTCTTCTTTTAAAAATGCTTATGACATTTTGGCTGTGGGTTTTTCTGGAGGTAAAGTGTTTAGCATTTTTAGGTTTTTCTCTTTCTTTTGTTTGTTTGTTTCCTTTTCATTAAGGTTTATTAAATTAAGATTAACTTTTAAGAATATCTGCTTGACATCAAAATTTTGATCTAGAACAGCAAATCTGTAGCATTTGGTTTTCATTTTATGAAGCATGAAGCGTGTGGTGGATGATCACAGAACAAAAAAATCACATTACTTTAAAGTTTAAAAAAATCCTCTTGATTTGAAGATTAATCCTACTAACTCTGTTTTTAAGATAAAAAAATAATTTAATGGCTTATTCAAACTAGTAATTTTTCATCAATATAAAAAATTATGTTATGGTAGAAAAGAAGATTTCAACTGAAATGAACTAGGAAACCCCAAGACAAGAGTATAGTTCTCTGATCCAATCCTTAGCATGTAAGAAAGTGGATGTAGAGGATTACCAGATCAGAGTAATAGTATTATTGCACTTATTTTGAGAGGTAAAAGACTGCCAAAAGTAATGGCATCACTGAATCAGTCTGTTATGGTTTAACCCCAGCCAGCAACTGAACACCACGCAGCCGCTGACTCACTCCCCCACTAACCCAGTGGGATGGGGGGAGAAAATCAGGAAAAAGAACTAAAACTCATGGGTCGAGATAAGAATGGTTTAATAGAACAGAAAAGAAGAAGGTAATAGTGATAATGATAACACTAATAAAATGACAACAGTAATAGTAAAAGGATTGGAATGTACAAATGGTGCATAGTGCAATTGCTCACCACCTGCCGATCAACACCCAGTTAGTCGCCCAGTGGTGATCCCCACCCCCATGTCACCCAGTTTATATACTAGATGTGACATCCCATGGTATGGAATACCTCGTTGGCCAGTTTGGGTCAGCTGCCCTGGCTGTGTTCCCTCCCAACTTCTTGTGCCCCTCCAGCCTTCTCACTGGCTGGGTATGAGAAGCTGAAAAATCCTTGACTTAGTATAAACATGACTTGGCAACAACCAAAAACATCAGAGTGTTATCAACATTCTTCTCATACTGAACTTGAAACACAGCACTGTACCAGCTACTAGGAAGACACTTAACTCTGTCCCAGCTGAAACCAGGACACAGCCTCACTGTATTTAACAGCTACTTTAGTAGACTAAACAATGGTTACAATCTTCTGTCCATGAAGGAACTGTGCTTCTCAGAAGTGAATAACATGATCTTAAAATACAGCCTGTCAAGACATATGAGAGATGCACTTCCTTTAAGCAAGTGGTATATTTACACAGTTGTATTTAAAATATGATCCAGGTATCAGTGACAAGTATTTGTACCTTAGCAGTAGTGATCACAATACCTACTAAAACCTGCATTCAGGACACCTTCAGCAAGCAGCGTCTGAAATTCCAGCAGCAACTTTTATGTGCAGGGCTTTTTGATGGGCAGTGAAACCCTCACTTTTATTGACATTTAAGCCCTCAATGGTGCAAACTCTTGCAGACAAACGTAACTGTATGCACGTGAATAATATTTCCCATCTCAGAGGAACTGTTTGCGGTTTTGGTTCCCTAAACCAGCTTTTCACTTCACAGTAAATCACATAGAATATAATGTCCTTTTAATGTGTTAGGTAATCAAACATGAAACTAACCACAGAAGTTAAAAATACAACTGGCTTTATTTTAATCAAAACTGAGGTTTCTTTACTGTCCTTTTCCCAATTTGATTATAAAGATTATATGTTGTGTGTCTGAATTGCAACTGCAAGAGAAAATTCTTCATAATTTGACTTATGCTTCTTTAAGGATTAATACAAACAAACTAAACTCAGTCTCTATGCACTGACTGGTATAAATATTTATTTTTCTGTTACAAATAAAAAGCTCTGATGATTCTATTTTGAATTTTTTTAACATTTACAATATATCAAATAGAGTTAAAGGGCTTGCTGCAACAAGAATCAATGGTGCCTAAGAGGTATGTTACATATAGTGATCCACACTATAAATTAAGTTCCAGATCTCTACAAATATTGTAGTTATACCTCTGTGAAGTTGAAAATACAAGCAGCTTCTTTGTCACAGCCTAATTGGATACAAAAATCTTTCTACTGAAAATTTTCAGCATTGTATGTATTTTTGTTTGTATGATGCAGCTGTATATGGCACATGCTGTTATCATCTACTATACAGATAACACTATCGAAAGACCTGGAAATGTGACAAGAAAAGCTTTTCTTGTACTTGGTTAAGCTTGCCAAAAATTGCCATGCTGTGAGTTTTCTTTCTTTTTCTAAGGAAAATAAAATTCACGGCACTGCGGTTGTGGTAAGTGACAGAAATAGCCTAAGGTAAATAAATAGACAGACCAATTTCACTCTTTCTCCTGAGTTTTCACAAAATAGCATTAGCATGGCTCCCTTGCAGTTAACACAAACCCACTCCAACAATTCCATTACTCAATAATTTAACACCTTCTATAGCAGGTGATGTAGTCTTGTGCCTTTCCTTGATCTCAGATTTTACAGGTTTAATCATTTCCACTCAATAACCAAAAGAGATCACATATATAAATACTGTCCACCACTATTTGGTGACATGAGTGAAGCAAATCTTTGCCTGTTTACCATGTCAAATGCTTGAGAACAGCATAGCATGCACACTCCTTATATCCACTTAAGCACTTTAACAGAATGTTCATGTATTGATTTTCGAGTGTCTTTTAAACCACTCAAATGAATTACATGTGAGCATTGGAGCATTTGTGAGTTGTCCAAATGGGCATTGATCATATGTAATGACCTTGCTTCCACAAGGATCATTCTCTTTAGTCCTTTCCTTCTATTTTTGTCTTTTGTTTGTCTAGCCAACATATAGCATATTACATTAATATTCAGTCCCATATCACCAGATGTGTCTCAAACATTTTTGTCATAATAAAAGAAAGAAAATTATATTCCACACAGTTGTCCCAAGTTCTGCATTAACCTCATTATAGCATTATTTCTCATTTAAATCAGTGTAAACGAGAACATAGAGTATTTCTTTATGAAGGATCTTTCACCATAAATATATAAACTGCCCTGTGAACCTCACTAAGCATGGGATCAGACTGCTGGAAAAACAAGCTTTCCTACTCAGCCCATACAAAAAACTTAGAGGATGCTTCATCTTTTGAGGTTTAGCAAAGTGTAATACTTCATTGTTGCCTCTTAAAGCATCCTGCACATACTTTGCATTGTGAAACAGTTTCTTCAAAACTGTGGAATAGCTCCAAAAAGTTCCTCTGTATTGTGCCAGCTTCACAAAAGTAAGTCTGGGTGAGTTTGGTCTTAAATGCCCCATTGGTATTGCAGCAGTCATTGCCTCCTGTGGGAGTCGCTGTGGAGGGGCGGGGGTGGGTGGCCTTTCTGCCACCAAGTGCCTTCTCCAAGTTCCTGCTTCTGCATTCTGTCTTCTCACTGCTTCAGCTTTCTGTGTTACTGCCTTTATACCAAGACTCTTGTCCTGGGGTTTCCTAGTTCATTTCAGAACACGGTTTAGTGGCCATGGTTGATGGTTGGACTCAATGATCTTGAAGGTCTATTCCAACCTAAATGATCCTATGATTCTAAGACAAATAAATACTTATTGGCAAGAAAGCAGCACAGATTTGCCTTATAAAAAGGGTCAGAAAGCCTTGCGTGACCTAGCCCATATAATTTAAGCAGTAGTCCAGAGTACAGTGTGAGATCTTTAACATAGCACTATCTCGTGAATTCGTGTTGATGGTTGGTGATTTCTATCCATTCTCACAAAAGAGCATGTTGTTTAGCAGAAGTGCTGCAGTTATTGTGATATACAGAGTAGACTCACAAACTGCAGATTTCAGTGACAGTTTTTACTGTCTGAGGGCTATGGTTTTGCCTTGTTAGTTAAATCCACGTTTAGTTGCAGAGACAAAATGTTGATTTAGTTTAATACAATTCGCAACACAGAGTTTCACCTACAAAATTACAGGCCTCTGTTAAAAATCAGTCCTCCCCCAAACACAGTTCATACCAATAGTCATTGAACATGACTGTACTTCCATCTTTTCCTGCTGTTATTCAAAAGCTATGAAATGCATAGAAAGATTTAAAAAGATCTTTTCTTCTACAAGTTCAGTACAGGATTGTAAGTTAAAAACATGTCTAGACAGGGACACGTAAACAAAATTAAACCAAATTATTTTACTGCGGTATTCATACATTTATTTTAAGTATCCCTTTCTGTGATATTCTGGTCAGAAACAAATTATCTTTAAGTAAATTAATTTTAATTAGGTTAACTAAAGCTTTATTTCTGAATTACAGTACCTACATGAACTCAAGGCTGCATTGAAGATACTTTAAATTTACATCTTTAAATAATTCTGCTTTGCTTTTCTGCTTACCCTTTTCCATGTAGGCATGGCATCACAGCTGATAGAACAGAACCCAAAGGGACTGACCCTGCCAGTGTGATATAAAGACTATCTGTGTAGTTGCCTGGTATTCTCTGTTCCTTTCACCTCCACTGAATTGCAATGATGTACTTTGTAACAGGACCTGATATGGATCATTTATAACTGGGACTGGTTTTATACACATAAGACCATTAGATAGGTACATTTATTAAAACTCAAAAAACAGGTTTGGGTTTTGGTGGGGGTTTTTTTTTCATTTGTTTGTTTGTTTATTATTTAGGCTTTTATGGAGCTGTATTTCTTTCAATGGATGGATGGCTAGACAGATAGAAATCCTGGCCTTAGTGATCCAGGAATTGTCTCTCTTCCTTTGTTCCTGTGATATAGTTTGTTTCTTGAAACTAAATCATCTTTAGGTTTTCAAAATGTTTGTAAAATGTCTTAAGGTTGCTACATTTATGAGATAAGAGGTTATAAAAATAGTAATTCAAATTGTGAGAACAGCACCAAAGAAACTGGGGGACAGGGAAGCAAACAATGCTTATGTGTGAAAGGGAGCTTTTTGCTGACCTTGCCAAAGGCTAGGCAAGGCACTTCCCCTCCAACAGAATTCCAGTGGAGAGAGGACGCATCTCCTCCTCTCAGTGCAGTAGGAGTGCCAAGGCAGGTGTCAGCCCACGGAATTGGGCTTTTTCTCTTGTAGACTGTATGCAGGAGTATGCAGAGAATATGCAGAGCAGCAAAGCAAAAGCCTTCACATTCTACAATGCTGTGCCCACGGCTTTCCGAATTCTTATTTCTACATGCAACACTTGCAGGCTTGAATGCACCTGCACTGTGCTTTTCTTCTACGATTATAATGGCCAATTGTAATAAAAATCACTGTTCCACCATGTAGGTCTGAGTTAAGTAACAGGAGCACACAGTGGAGAAGGCAAGGGGATATGAAAACTAGCAAGTAAGTTGTGCCTGTCAGTTTGGTATCCTTATTCTTTGCTTTCTTTTGGTTTATAAAACACTATGTTTCACAAAATGTTTTGTACTTCATTCTTCTGTGCTGTCTTATATGCAATGGATCTTGCAGCACTTTACACACATTATTAATAATGCTCCAAAACAACCCTGGAGGTAATTAAGTATTTATTATTGCACAGATGCGTGAGTTGAAATAATGTCTGAGACACAGGGCCTCATTTACATTAAAGGCCCCTTGGACTTCTCTATTATCATAAAATGTCCTTAAAACAGTTGTAAGTTACATTCTTAGGAATGTTAGTGCTTCTTTATCCCTCAGAACAATGTAAAGAGCTAGCTTGTTCCAGGCCAGTTTATGTACTTGATCTTACACTGTGAACTGGCAGTGCAGAACCTCTTGTGGTTTAACTTCAGCTGTGGACATCTGCAAATAACCTATTGTATAAGAAATCCAGTGTTGCTCCCAACGCCATTTACATCAACAGCTCCCTGCTGCAAAATTTATAAGTTACACATTTAATCACTGTCATGATTTCCCTCTGAATCTGTATTTCCTACTTACAGTGCACAGTTTGAAGAGGCAGGAAGGGTCCCTGCCCTGATCTGGGTGCAGTCTGAATTGCTGAAGGTGGCTTAGGTACAGTGGATTAACTTTGCATTGCAGTGAAGTAGAAACAAAGTGTCTTTTAAATTGTCTCAGAATATGGGTGATAACTTCCATTTGGAAAATGCTCATTTCTTCTAGTTTTATTACATGCTCTTATCTTTAGTTTTAATTGCTGAAATTCTGCCCAAGTTCCTCTCTAGGTACCTCTGTTCTTCATTTAGTTTGTCCCTAAATTCATTTGTTGAGTATGGATTTCCCTTGTTAAAACTTTAATGGTTTTTTTTTTCTTATTCTCTCTCTTTCTTGCTGTTTTCTCAGCAAGTTTGAAGCGAGAAAGGAAATTATATTGCTTTTTCATACACAATGTAACAAATACTGTGCTAGGAAATTCCTTTGCTTTCTGCCTCTGCCCTGACCTAGGACTCCTCGCTGTTAGGGACAGTAGGGCTTTGCCTCTGCTTCTCACTAGCACAGCTAAATTGAAGATATACCTTCCCACATCTTCATTACCCCAAAGCTCCCAAAGGAGGTACAGTAAAATGATTTTCAGCATAAAGGAGGTAAGTAAAATAGAAATCTGACAATAACAAGTTTCCTAAGAAATCTTCGTAGTATAAAAAAGGAACTGGTTTGCCTGGCTAGTCGGATTGGTGGCTCCACTTCCTCTCCTATGGACAGTGATCTAGCAATTTTTCAAAAAAGCATTTTTTCCTAATCAGACAAGTACAATCCTGTGCATGAAACTCTGTGGATAATAACCCCAGCTACACATTTCTAACAAAGAACTGAAGGTGAATGCAAGTGCAAAGTTTCCTTTGTTTGAACTTACTAAGCATGTTTCCCTCAGAGTGGAGCTCAGTTTAAAAATTCCCCCCATCTTCGGAGGTACCTCTGAGTATTAGCTCACACTCCAAAAGCAGCGTGACTATATATTAGTGTGGCATTGTGTAAAGATATATAAATTCTGTTTCATATTGTGGCTAATTGGTTCACAATGTCAGTCTGCTACAACTCCTTCTAGTCCCAGGGTTTGTGTTGTCAACACTGATTCGGGATCTTTGCTCTGTGGCACAGACATCCCTAGAGGTTTCTTCCTGTACAGAGAATTCTTGGTGTCAAATGCTGTTTATAAATTCATGTAATTTCTCTCTGCTTTTCTGTTTACACTGATGATGTCAGGGTAGGTTTTTTAGTTAATTGAGGTATCTTCTGCAGTTACTGCAGTAGCAGAATAAAAAATACAAGCAGTGTTTATTACCAGTTGATTTTCTCCCTCAGCAAGAAGGCTGTGAATTTAAAATACATTTGGTTTAAAGGTAGAGGACATTCTGTACAAACTTCAAGGTTGATTTGAATTTTAGGCATAAACCACCTGACAACTTCTCTTTCATATTTTGCTATTTTAGTTTTTAGTAAGTATAGCATCAGTAAGAAACACATACACAGCTGATGCACAAACTGGTTGATCTTTGCCTTCACTTAATCTGCCCTGACAAGACGTTGCTGCTGTTCAGTTTAGGAGTGAAATAACCATGTATTGATCCAAGTGTATACATAAGAGAGTTTCAGCTTCTAAATAGGATGTGTTTCACATTTTCTGCCCTATGACCAAGATTTTAGACATTAACTTAGACATTTATATATCACAAATACTCCATGGCATTTAAATTAAACTAACTCTCTCATCACTGCATTACCATGGCAGGAACCTGAAAGTAAGATTGGATAGGACTTTCTGCATTATCAAATCCAGTTGTTTTCTTTCTCAGGCTACTGTGATATAAATGACTTGCATTTGCTTTGAGGCCAATTGCTTTCCTCACTCTGACAGAGATATTGCTTCAGGAATCCACTGCTTTTGTGATTAGAAATCTATTGTTTGCAACCTCTGTATATGCAAAGCCAGTCTACACCATTTTGTACTTGTACCAACTTTTTTCATTAGCCCAAAGAGCTCTTCTATTTAGTGTTTCTCTCCAATATACATATACCAAAACCAGTTTTGCCTCTTGTTCAGCTGTCATTTTGATTGGGTTGTCACACTGGCTCCTTTTAATCTTACTCTGTAAAACCGATATTTTTTTTTCTCCTTGACCTCTCTCATAGTCCTTCTTTACACTTCTTGCACTTTAAATTGGTGTATCTTGCTTGTGTAGGACCAGATGGCTAGAGCTGTATCAAGTAACCAGGAAGCCTTTTTGGTGCCTTGGGTCACACCATGGATACATCATATGTCATCAAACAGCCCTTAGATTTTAGCAGAACTTTATGTTAGTCCCCCGGTACTGACATTCTATTTTATACTGGCAGAATCCATCTGATCTTTGTTATTTCAATCCTCAAGATCACTCTTCTTCTTGTATGATACTGCTGTTTCCCATATGGCATCTACTTCTCACCTTTTGTCATCTGCAGATTCAATTAGCACACTCCTAGGTATTGTTATATTTTTGTTGATGAAAAGATTAAATAAGCTCAGTCTTTGCACTGGTCCTTGAGGAATTCTCCATGTAAAGTCCCTGCAGCCCGATAGTTGCTTTCAGGATGACCTGCAGTTTACCCACTCTACATTTCTAACAGGTCCCATCTTCTCTGTCTTACAGAGTAGTTGTACATGAGGCATCGTATCAGAAACTGCTTTGCCTTGCTGAAGTCCAGTTTATTTTCTCTCAAACATAAATTATTCTTTCTTAGAAAGATACTAGTTAAATTTAGCATGTAAATAGTGAAAGTATTTCATTAGTTTTAAGCACCATTTTTATAGTCTTGTTCTTTGCCTTACAAAGAGAAACAAACTTCTATAGTTTGCAAAAGAAACAGCTGACCTGTGCTCCTCCATAACATAAATGATTGTTTTGGTTTAAAATGCATCATGCCACTCATTAGTTTTTAGTGTACACTGCTCTTGGAAGAGTGGGTAACTACTTTCATGGATAGAATAGGAACTCACGGCTTATACTCCCTAAATTAGTATGAGTAGTCCTAGTGGATGTGTCACATCTCTGATTCTTTACATGCTGTTTCAGTATTGTCCTTTTGGACCATTGATGCTGAATTATGTCCCCATGTTCAGCACTAGAAACGACTGGGTTAAACTAACTCTATCTATCCTGGGTAGCATTTGAAAATAGTCAGGGCACTAGCCCATGATTGCTCCATTTCCTAGCAATCACCTTGCTCCCTAATTCAAAGACCATACCAGCTAGTTTTCTCTGACTCCTCTGCTCTTGAACCAACTAGCTCTATGCAGTGTAGCTGTGAGCTGTTGAGTGCTGTTTGTTAGTGGCACTGCAGATCACTCCTCAGACCTCCTTTATTTAGCAGAAGCAGACCAAGTGGTTCCTATGCAGCACCCTTGTGACCTGGGGATGTAATTACTATTTAATACAGTCTTTTGCATTGAAGGTGTCTGAATTGCTCTTAAAACTGTGCTTCTATCATATGAAGCCAGGTGTGTATTACATGTCCCTCAGTATGCTGTGAGGGCATATGAGGGCACAAGGACTATTACAGAGACACTGTCCTTGGAGGAGGGAACATGGCAGGATCAGTATCCACATTGCCAGTTTCGTGGATTTTAGAGCAAAATACCATAGCAGCTGGGCCAGCGTGTTCTCTCAGAGAAAATCAGTTGGTCACTTCAGAAAGGAACCTGGGAGTGAATTAGCATGAGCGTAGTGTGGACAGTCTGAGAATCCAGGTCCTGAAAAATGACTGTGCTTGCACCATTTCCCTGACATGTGCAGCCCCAGGTCAGATGATGCCTGAAACACTTGAACACTCTCTAAGTCATGATTCAATGAAACCTGACCACCTTGATAATTTGGACTTTTATCTGATGCCATTACAGGTTTTAGATCTTAAACAAAGTGTATAGAATATAATCCTTTGGGAACTACTTATCCTTTTGCCCATTGCTAGCTAAATTTTTTGCATTGGCTATTTCCTTCAAGGAATAAAAGGAGACATTTACTTCTAAAAAGACAACAGGACTGTGAGAATTTATTTTAAATTTTAGGCAAAAGATTTTTTTTTTGGTAAATTAATATTTTAAATCTATGCCCATCAAAATTCTGTTACTGTTGCTTTCAGTTAGATATAATAAGGTAAAAGAAGCAACCTCAATTAAACTATACAGGTGAGGAAAGAAATTATTTTCAACTAATAAGAATGAAAAGTCTAAATGCTGCATTAGATGTTTAAACTGTACAGTGAGAATCCCCAATACACATTTTAATTTTCATTTAATATCTGAGTTCCTCTGAGTGAAATCCTAGTTGCTTTTGAAAATCTGAGGTTTAAAAACTGCCTAGTGGCCATAGTCTTAAGGCAGAAAAAGGTCAAAGTCTATTACTGAGAGAATAATTAAGGGCCTGGTCCTCAGCTTGGCTAAACTGATGCAGTTCCTCTGAGGTTAATGGAGCTTGACTGATTTACATGAGCTGATAACTTAGCTTCAGCTCCATGTTTTTAGTGAGTAAAATAATTCCTTTCCCATTTAAAAGCAGAACTGCAATTATTTGCTAAGAACTATCTCATATCCATTTAGGAAATATTCCACAATGAAGGAACAAATGCACAAAGAAACTTACTGACATAGATGACCTACAGGGCACCAAGCAAGAGGGAACCATGACAGAGGCAAAGGTGAAGGTCTGCTCAAGTTTTAGGGATTCCATAGGGTACACTTTTTTTGCACTTGCTTATGATGAGTTGAGTAACATAGTGCAAAATATACAGGACTGCTGCTAATCCTGTAAGTGTACCTTATGTAAGCAGATTGATAGTCGTTGTGCTATTGTAATATACACTGTTCATATAAACTAGATGCAGATAAAGCCTGTGTACAATTCCTCCAATACCAATGGAAGAAACATTGTCTCATGGAAAGATCGACAGCTCCTAAAACATGGGTGCTCAAACAGACTGCAATACGTTATTCCAAATATCATGATACTTAACATCTCATTTGCTGAAAAATTCTTGAGTTGTTAATAATGTATGGGATTACCATAAATCCACCAACAGGTAGTATCTGTGAGAGCTGCTGAATGAAATGAAAAGTAGGTTAATTCCGATATACGCATGCATTAGGAAAGGATTTAAAGGAACAAACTGTCTCAGTGTTTTCCACTGCTCTTTGATGGGGGTTAGCTTCGAGTTCTGTGAGAAGCATTCAAAGTTCAGGAGTGAGTTATTCTTTCTTAGCAATGATAGCCAAATCTAGATGAATACATACTGGTCTTCTATGAGAACAGATGGATGGTTTTGTGATCAAAACATCAGATAATTTTCTCTGCTGTCTTTGCTACACACTTAATAAATGTGAACAGGCTATTCACCTACTTAACTTTCCTATATCCAAATTTCCCAACAGTAATTTGCAAATAACATTTGCTTGAAAACACTTGTTTCTTTTGAAAGTAGAAACAATTACAGCCTTGTTTAATTTTAGTATATTTAACATGCTCAAACATGACAGGAGTATCTGCTGTAGATAGGTGTAACAAATGTCAGTCTGTTTGTCAGGGTACTTAGCTGGTGTCCAGGTTAGAGAGCAACCTAAGCCACTTAAAGTCCAACACAGAGCAACTAGAACTGCTGCTCCAAGTCTGACAAGGAAGGATTAACCCTTAGCAGGAGCAGTACTGCATCTACCACAGAGCTCCTTTTCCTCTCCTGCACACTGCAAACACATTGCTCCAGGAAAAGCACTGTCATTGTCACTGTTTTCCCTGAGGAGTGCTGACCAGGACAGGACTGAAACCTATCCAGTGTACTCTGGAGAAAGCATGAACTTTGTTGTCTTGACTTTCCCAAGTTTACCTGAATCCAAATTTTCTGCAGATCAGTTTGTATATAAAATAAAACTATGGGAATTTAGAGTACAATCAAGAATAACTGAATAAGTGAGCAAAGCTGGGAACTGTTTACGCAGATTTGTTTCCACATTTTTTTTCCTTTTAGTCCTAGCAGAATAACATGTCTACATAAGAAAGAACTGAATGCTATTTTGGCTAATGCATATTCAGTAGAAACATTATGTTACGTTTAAAACACCTTTTTGCTTTTAAAGTCTGGATCAAGAAAAAAAAGCTTAACAGCCATATTATAGTCTGAATTTAAAGCACAGAGAGACATGCTCATAACCAGCTCGTAACTGAAACTGATAGAAGAATCATAGAGACAGCTCATACAGAGCTCCACAATACTGTTTTTCAGGAAACACTGATAAATTATATTAACATGGATGGACTAATTATTTGGATTATACAAGGGGTGCAAATAATGCTTTTCTCCAACTGCAAATGTGTAATTTATGAAAATTGCAATATTGTCATGCAGAGTCTCAAAGTGGAAAAAAAACCCACAGATGTGTACTATTGCTTTGGGAAATTACAGACTGGGAATAGGATAATCTGATCTAACTGGAAAAAAGGAGAGTTTCTGTAAACATTATTCCATGTGAGACTGCTCATGGACTGAGAAGTTTCACAATTCTCAAAGAATGTGTTTAATGGGTTTCTTCATACATTTTTCTTTAAAGTAGAATTCTTTATTTATTAGCTATATCTGTATTTATTTACTAGGTATAGCAAGATAAAGGCAAGACAGTCCTATTCACTTCAGTCAGTGAGGCACAGACTGGCCCACATATAGAGGAAATAGTATAGCTGTACAAATCATGATTGCCAATATCCATACACTCCCACATGTGTTGGCAAACTCTTCTGCTTTCTCTCTGTGTGTGTGTGTGTGTGTGTGTTAGGATTTCCGAAGCCTTATGGGAACTGGGTTCTAATCTGTGGGCTTCTAACTAACAGTACATGGAAATCAGGCAGGTCTAAAGGATTTTATCTGGGGGAGAAAATACCAAATTCTTGTCCACTATGCATGGACAAAATAACCTCAGAGACCACTGGCCCAATGCACAGACTGAGCAATCATTAAGAAATTCAGTCAGTATTATGCACATTCTGAAATTAGAGATAATGGCTATTAATAACATCTAAAGCTTTTCAAACTGTCTCTATAAGAAGGTCAAACAAGCCAATATAATCCATGAATAGAAGAAAAATATTACTGCAAAAATCTTATCATTAAAATTAATCTAGACATTTTAGTTACTCAGGTCCACTCTACAACAAATCAGTGATTAAATGTCAGGATCCTGTGTTCCTGGTGATGGCAAGGAGAAAGAAAATACCTGAGTAATGGTTAAAAAAATGCTCCTTTAAAAGATAATGCTCTGATTTTCTACTATGACAGCTTAATAGCCTCTGACTGATGCAATAGAAAGCACTCACACAGACTTACACCATAACCACACACACACGCAGACACCATACTGCCTGCTGCAGAAAGCAATGTCTTCCTAGAAAAAAAAGGAATAAAAATATTATAAAATATCAACACCCTTGTTACTGTTTCAAATTCTTATTAGTTCCTTGAATGTCACAGTCTTTGCTTGGAGCAATGTTCTTCAGAGCAAAATAGTTTGATGTATCTGGGTATATGTGATTGCAGACCAATAGTGATGCTTGCTTCTCCCAGATGCAAAGAAGACTCAGTTTCTCAGGACAAGTTTAATTTTCAAAATAATGGTTTTCTCTCCCTAGCTTTTGTGAGTGGCAAGAGCTCTGGTGCAATAAGCTGTTTGGTCCCATTAATTATGTTTTATTACATACCATAATCAAGAAACAGTTTTCTGGACAACTTTGATCACTCAGGCTTGTGACAATGTTTCCTTCTATCTCTCAAGTCCTTGTGGAGTTTTATTCTCAGACATAACATTTTTTTCAAGAGAATGACCTTTTACAGCAAGTTTCAGAAGTTCTGTTACACTATTCTTTATTTCTCAAAGCTCCGACTTCCTCTAAACAGGTATCCATCATGGCCAGATGTTTTAAATACTAGGATATTGTTTAGTTTGCAGAGCCCAGTTTTTCAGCTTAATAACACCGCTAGGGGCAGGTCTAACAGAGACTGCTATCAGGTCAATACAGGTATTTTTAGTATCATGTTAACTAAATCCAGCTCTTAGCCTTGTCTACACCACGTGAGTTAGCCTGGTTAGGTATAGTGGTTCCAGCTGGGCCAGTTAAAGTAAGCATCCTGTCAAATACTTAACTGGAAAGGCTCTAGCATGCTTGAACTCTCTCTTTTGCTAAATATTCTTTTAAAATATCATCAGCTTTTAGAGTTTTTATCAACGAATCTCTGTATGCACTGTCTTAATTATAGACTATTTATCTTCCTTTTTTTTGGTTCATTTGAATGCAAATCCTGTTCCTCACTGCTGAACAATGGAAGTGTCCACAGCCCTCACTTCCTCAGATCGGGGTTCAGATTTCAGGAATCAAAAGAAAAGAGCTGTGCCAAGCCCGAAGAAAATGAGACTGCTTAAAATGCTTTTGAATTGTAATACTCCACATGCAATGTGATGTTAATAGTACTGTGCAGTAATTAGGGAACATATTGTTTGTGTATGCTGTGCCCTACTACATACAATAATATGTCAGCTATTAATTGGATAGTTTTCATTTATGAAAAAAAAAAACCTTCTGTATGCTGAAATAATCTCCAAATACATTGAAAGAAACAAACTGTATTTGTAACTATTCTTATTAAGCCCTCAAAAGGAGCACGTCTGATAAAGACAGTGCTGGCAACAGATCTGCTTCAGGTGGAACTAGGTCAGTAAGAAATTGTAAGTCAATAGCTGAATTAATTGAATACTTTAAATCAGAAGACAATAATGGAAAGATCCAGTCTTCTGAATCTATGTACTGTAAGAGTGTCTATGTGACTGTGAAATGACAAAGGCTATTACAGTGGAGGTCCTCCTTTCTGAAAGATATGACACCAGAAATTATACCTTCCAAAAGAAAGAAAGAGATTTGTAAGGCATTTTCTTGGTGAATGTCAGTATAAAGAGATGACTAAGTTTCCTGTTCTTAGGCATAAGTCACACACCATGAGATTTATACTGGTATTTACTGGAGAGGTAGTGCTTGTTAATTTTGGCCGGACAAGCCTGTTTTCTACCCATTTGGGGGAGCTTGTGTATCCTTCGGTAAATTGTTAATTCATCTGTCAGGAAGGAAGTTTAATAGAATCCTAATGGATTTTGAATGCACATAGAGTAAAATTTTTCTTTTTGTCTCTGTATTATGTCATGTACAGCATGTTTCAGCTTAACTGAGTTCCAGAAGGAAAAACAGTAATGAGCCCAAGTGGAAAATAGCCCTTCTATTTTATAATTGACATTTTAACTTGGTGCTGTATTCCCCTAAGGATTAAAGGGTGGTCTTTGTTCCAGCCATGTCAATGAGAATCCTTCTATAGAATGTCGTGAGCTCTAGATCAGACCCTAAAAGGGAAGAAAATCTCACCCAAAGGTTCAGAATCAGTTACAAAGACCATGAAGAAGAAGCCTCCTCTCTTGCATGCTCATTTACTGTAAGTGTAGAAATTAATCATTTTCTTAGTAACATGTTGACAATTAGGAATATGGACAATATAAAAATAGTGAATTAGGGAACTTGTTGATTTCTGAGTGTCATTAACAACTCATGATCATGTGTTGTGTTTCTTCTGCACTTCAGTGGCATCCTTGCCTTTCTGCTAAATTGGTTCCAGAGAGCCAAGATCAAAATGTTTAACTGGTTTGTGTAGCCCAGGGGGCTGCCAATGTTTTGTATTCATACTGGGCCAAATCCTTTTGTAATTTGATCACTGACCATTAACAAATGATTACAACAGATGAACTGCAGTAACTATCTTGGACATTGTTACTGTAAGACAGATAACTGTTTAAAACACAAATCTTTTAAGCTAAAATAAAATGTGTTGTGAAGTTTATATTCAACATTTGTTTTCCATAATAAATGGAACAAGAGTCCTTTCCCATAAAGGGAATTCCTTCCTCAAAAATATCAAGTTATAATAGTGGGAAAATAACATGTGCTGCTAGCATATCGTGATTATATTCAATTAAAGCTTTTTTTTCCTCCACTTTCCAGACCATAGTAAAAAGAAATTTGTTCTATTTTTGTCAGCACTGCAGACAGAACAGTCAAAGTGAATTAGTTTTCACTGATTTTCACAGTCATCTGTAAACAAGATTTAATAAAGTAATTAAATGAGGATTTTATAATTTGTAAAGCATTTAACTCAGAATTTGGAAGTGTTAAAAGTACTAATGTACTTAGAATTGATTTGTCTTTAGATTATGTAAGACTTGCAGATATTGCTGTTTCCTAATGGAATCGTAATCAGTTATGAACTATCGGATTCATGCTCATTTTTGTAAAGTATACATTTGAGAGAAGAACTGAGACATTGCCATTGGGAGAAAAGCAGTCTTAAAAAGTCAGCACGCATGGGAATGCTGCACACAAAACTCATTGAAGAACTGGCCTACATCTTCCTGCAGGCAAATCCTTTACTGCTGTTTCAACTAAGACCGAATCTGAGGAATCTGACCATTGAATTTCTTACTTTACATTCTTTTTCCTTCCATTCCACTACACAAATTTTCCTTTCAAAATAACCAGACTATACTATGCTAATTGCTCCAAAGATTTAGCTCCCAGTCTTCTCATCCTCACATTCACTCATTTGCTTGGTATTCCCCAAGGAGCCCACAGCAGAGCAGCGATGCAAGAGCCCGTGGCTGCTGCTCTTCAGCCTCCACCAAACCCCCTGCCAGCTGCTGCTCTCTCCACCCTGGCGAAGCTGCTGGGGCTGGGCCGGCTCTTGCATCTGCTGTGGCTGCTGCTCAGGTTCTCACTGTGCTACAGCCGCTGCTGATGTGGTTGCATCTCAAGAGATGCAGCTCAGGAAGCCACCTGCTTTCTTTTTGTCAATGCTTTGTCTGTTTATTGTTCATAGGAACTCTGGCCAGCTCCTTTTAGCAGTCTCTTCTAACCTGGTGTGTCAGCACCAGATGCGTGGCTAATTCTAAGAGATTTTTGATGCTTTCAGAAGAAAAAGTGTTTCTTTTGTAAAAAAACATGCTTTTTTTTCTTCCTTTTCCATGCCTAAGTGGGGTCTTGTTTGTAAAATACAATGTAATTTTTACAAAGGAGGTAAGATTCTGCTGATCTTAGTTACTTAACTGCTCTGTCTTCTGCATGGAAGAATGAGATAGAAGGGTTATGGAAGCCCATGCACTGGTTGTTAATACATGAAAAACAAATAACTTTTTTCATTTTTCTGTTCTAAATGATGATTTCAGTTTTCAAGTGCAAAAGTTACAGTGGGTGCTGCGCAGGAATACTGAGCCGCCACATCTGGCTGATGGCGTTGGGAAGTTTGGGGAACTGTTCAATTAAATGTCTGGTAACGTCAGAACCTCTGAACACTTTCTCTTAATGAATCCCTCATTCTTATATGTTTCTTGCTATTGTTTCAGAACCTTCCATATGAACTGGAAAATTAACCTTATTATGTTCACTTTATGTCTTCTCATTTAAACATTAAAAAAACTAAGATCTATCTATTGCTAAGCTGCCCCCGCAGAATTCTCTAGAGGTGTTACTCCTCTCCAATGGGCAAGTGAGAAAGCACAACACTCACCTCCTCCCTCTTCCAGCCCAGCCCAGGAGGCTGCTGAGTGAGATGAAAAAACAGTATGCTCTATTGCAACCTGATCTGCATCTGTTGGAGATGACTGCCAGTCATGCAGGTGATGCAAATTAGCGTTCAACACTTCCCTCAGGCTATGGCAGCCTCCTGTGTCTGTGCTACAGGCTGCAAACCTCAGCTGCGTTTTGAAGTCCACCCTCTGATACGCTCTTGCAGTAGGACTGCTTAGCTGCATCTGTTTCTGCCAGCCTTGAGCAAGAGACTTTCCATTGCCAGAACTGTTCTTTGGGCAGTGGGAGGTTGGTTTAGTTCGGATTTCTTGGGGGTTGTGCTTTTATTTTTTTCTTTTGATCTATTATGTCATTCACTGTAAGTAGATCAGTCTAACATCAACCGGAATAAATATTGACTGGAGACTATGGGTCCTCTGAAAAAACCCTGTTGCTTATAGAGGGATGTAACTGGCATAAAAATATTATCTGAAGTAACTTAGTAACAAGTTAAGGGGACTGTTGCTAATTGTTCCCTTTACATCATTCAAATCTGGAAGTATCTTGCTTAGTAACTTTGTTCCGTCTCTTTTTTTCCCCTTTCAGTAATATTTGCATGAAGTTGGCATTTTTTCTGCCTTTCTCTGATCGTCTCACCCTTCTGTATCTTTCCTTGACTCCTCATCTCATGGTGTTTCAAATTCAAGATTGGCAGTAATTAAAATGTCTGCCACATTTTTACTGAATTTAGGCAAACTGAAAACAAAATTTTAGAAAGTCAGAAAACTTCTTTGCATTCATGTAATGGGCATGCAAGTAGAGAATAATATTGGCAAATTTCTATTTATGAAGTAATAGCTGAGATTGTTCTATCAGCAATTATTTTACTCATCATGTAGTCTCCATTGCTGAACAATAGAGGAAGCTGCACAGTTTTTTAAAAAAAAAGAAATTTTAAATACATGGAGCAGAAGTGCTGAAAGGCACTCAGAGCCACATGGACCAATTGATTCCCTGCTGAAAAAAATATTGGCTACTTTACTACTCATTATTTCACAGATTGCCTTATAACTGTGGTTAAGAGAATGGGATCTGTGAATAATGTAATTTGTTTTCATGCTGTAATTATTTCGTGTTGATTTTCATTTTACCATCTATGCAGCCTCTTTAGAAATGGAATATTTGCACAAGCAACTGGATCTGATTGGTACCTTTGCCTAAAGATCTGGGTGGGATAGTCCTGACTAATGTAGGTTAGCTGCTCTTCTTGTAGCATCTGGATTTCTGAGCTTTACATAATAGTGCTCTTGGTGTATGCATGTATCAGAATTGTTAAATATTTTTTAAAACTATGTATTTTCCATTATTGACCACGACAACATAAAATTTGGCATAATATTTTACACTTTTTTGTAAACACAAGGGATTTTCTTTCCATTCTCATGATCAGTGGGTTTGGAATTGTTCTACATATTATTTGATATAATGGTGAAATTTGTTTATTTAATTTCCCTGATAGGAAGATATTAAGCATTCAAACCTCTATAAAAATATGTATGTTTGATGTATTTAAATGTCAGTATGACATTTAAATTTAGTGCCATGAATATTTTCTGTTATCCCTTTCAGTTTCCTCTGGTGTGCCAGCTGGTGACACTCTCTCTAGGGTGGGTCCTGACACAAAATTTGGTCGGCAACATTTTTTAATTTTTATTATTCTTTCTCATTTAGATTTTTTTTCAACAGTGTTGGAAAATATTTTGTTAAATTCTAGGGGGTTTGTTGTATATAATTGGAAAAAAAGAAGGCAATTGTAGGAAAGTAAAAAAATTATGAAGGTGAAAAGAGGTGGTAAATTATGTCTTTTCTAATTCTCTTCCTCCTCCTGGGACCTACAGAAAAGCATACTAGCACCAGCACAAGTAACCCCATCAGCTTCCCTGGGCATTGATCTTATGCCAAATTTAGAAGAGAGCAATCTGTAAACTGATGAACTGAGGCTATGGATAGATAAGGTTACAGGTAGCTTTTCCTGGAGGTGAGTAAAGAAGGCAGGACTTATTTCAGCCTAGTTCACTGTATAGGCATGAATTAGTACATAGGTACTTTATCAGTGCAATGGCAATTTGGTTTCATGCAAAGATTGCATTCCTGATTACCCAGAAAAGCCAATTTCTAACAAAATTCAGATCATTATCAGGCAATATATTGTGATGTATATAGAAAAGCTCCTTTTCCCCTATTATATTCACATCTGCCTCTTTATTAGCCCTGACCTCAAAAATTGGATTTTCTTTCCATAAGCTATACTTGCATGCATTATTAACTAAAAATTTCCCTACTCTGAAAAATTTTATCAGAACATAACAACTATGGTTTCTTAAATCATTTTGTTGCTGTCATTTCATTGCAACAATATTGGCTGAACTTAATGAGGAGGGTTAAAAAATAACAGGAGAAGCATGCAACACAGGTTAAAATTTGGGGCAGTTTCAAAGCAATCATTTTAGACACCTCGCATGTATGTTCCAAAAAAGGTTCCAGTTCCTGATCAAAGTTTTAAGGACTCCATCTCTCTCTGTTGTCTAGGGAAAGAGCCCATACCTACCAGCCAAGCTGGGTATTTATTTAATGTTGCTTGCTGGTTTTAAATTGTAAACAAAATGATTACCTTTCCTTCAATATGACTTAGAATGTGTATTTTCATTTTTAAAATCATCACACTGTATATATAGCTGTGACATTAATTACCACATTAGGTATATAAAATGCCAATTTATTTGCACAAAATCTCCTCCTTAATGATTGCAAATTAGGACAGCACTTACTTATGCATAAACTGGAAAAGGTGTGCCTTTTCTACACAATAATTAAACATCAAACCCATCATGAAAATGACCAAAGCATATGTCATTTCTACTATAAAACAAAGAGGAGATGCTGTGTTAACTTCCCCTGCTATAAGTGTCCCTTCTCTAGTAATGTTATAACATGTAAAATCTTTAATATGTTAACCCTGCAATAAAAAAAATCATTTTTTGCGTGAAGACAAGGTCTGCGAAACCAAGTCAGTTTCCTCTGTAATGACACAGACATAACAGTTTTTAGAGCATACTAAAATTATAAGAGCATAAGCCTGTGCCCATTTTCCATTCATGTTTCTATTATCATCAAAATATGTACTTATCTGAAGTTGGGGGAACATGCTATATAAAGTACCAATTATTTTTATTACCAAACATGCTATTTGTTTTATTTTCCTGTTTGCTGTTCTCAAAGATAAAACAAGTTAGGATTCTGAGCATATTCCCAAATTTAAAATTGTTAAGAAATACTAATATGAGGATCTAAAAATGCCCAGAGAAGTACATAATTACGTGGAGTGTTACATGAAATTTCGAGGATATGGGTTGCAGCCTACTACTCCTCAGATTTACAGTATTTCTCCATTTCAGACCTACCACAAATATGTTTTTAATGGTATTTTAGGTCCCCTCCCTAATCCTAAAATGGAGAAATGTGTTGGGGGAGGTGGGAGGAAAAATTAAAAACTTGAATCAACTACCAGAATTTGAAGATTGCAACCAAGTTTAAGCCTACTTCTAGTAGGGGCTACCATGCTGGTCAATTATTTTACTTAGAGAGATTCATTCTTCCCTAATTAGAACTGGTATTCTGGTGCTAGAAATTACACTGCTTCTTCTGAAACTGAGCATGTGTGTGTTCAGCTCAAGGGCAATTTTTAGCATTCAGATAGTGTGGTACCCTAGAAATTACTGCGATAGACAGAGAGAAAGAATGAGTGAGGTTAGCATACTAGTCACAGTTACAGTACTGAGTCATATGTATATATTTCTTTTGCTGTTGATTACCAAAGGCAATGCAAAAATTTGAGACTGGGTCATGTTGCATGGACATCTGCAATATTGCTCTAAGTACTATGCTGGCTTGTCGAAGCCAAAATATGAGATATAAAAAGAACAAAGCTCCAACTTTAGAAACATAGATACAGTGGTAGTGCTGGGCTTTCTAATGATAAGGAATTAATTTGATTCTTACTTGATATTGGATTACATTAAACTCCAACTGTGTATAAACTGTCCAGTGTTGACTCCTCTAAAATAGATTAAATGCTCTTTCAGTTGCAAGCTCCTCAAGTAGGGACAGTCTTTTTGTGTGCTTTGGAAACCATCTAGTGAATGGTTTGCATTCGAAGTGGAAATGACAAAATTAGTGAGACCATCCCAGAAATTCCACTGGGGAGGTGCTTGCAAGGATTAAAAAAGTATTCTGATGCTTCTCCAACAGCATGCAGCTACACCAGTACTCAGGATGGGTTTAGTGGAGGTTGCTGGAAAGCTGCCAAATCCTAATTTGATAATGACTTGCAATGATTTCATGGAATTTCTTTGTAGCTCTTGGTAAGAGTTAAATTATCTGTCCACTTTATTTTGGCGCATCTCTAAAGGAGGCTGGAGACATAAATGTTGATTATTGTCAGCCAATGCAAATTGTTATTTGAATCAGTCTGTTTGGGTAAAAAGGAGATATTGTATAATAACAATTTTTTTCACAAGAAGAGGCAGCTGAGACACCCTACATTAGTGCAGCATTCATTATCTGTTTCCTTTGCAGCAGTTATTTTTCCTTGCTCTGCTCAAAAGCATTTCCAATCTGTTGTTCTTACTTTTCCTAATACCAGAAGAAGTATTGCCAGAGCAATTAGGAGTCCCAGGTCATTTTGAAGGCTCATTTCATTTGAGTTTGTAGTGTCTTCCCCAGGAGTTTGCCATCCAGCTACAGTTTACTATCCACTAAAACTTATTGGAAGAAATGGAACTGCTCACAGAGAAAAGAAACCTTAGGGCAAAGAAAGAATCATGTGATTCTTTATGCAGCTGTTTGATAAGATGAAGTTTCTTGAAGATGCCAAATATTTAGCGCATTGTACAAAATCCCATGCTAACTTGCCTGGTGTACTTCTTGGAGGTAATCTCGGAGACAGCGTTGCTGCCTTACAGATTAATTCCGAGACGAGTTCCTGCGTAAGGTGGCAGACTGCGCAGCAGCCTCCTCGTCTCCGAGGGCCGCTGCACTGCAACCTGCACTCTGGTACTACTGCTTTTTGAGATGCTTTTCAGCATGTTTTTGCTCACTTGCCCAATTCTGGTAATTCTGGCAGCATCCCATTGTAATCCTTATTTCAGTCAACCCTACAGAAATGGGCAGGGCTTCCAATGCAGAAATCTGCACCCACACCGAATCTTCGCAACACTTGCATACAGTTCATCTCTTCATACCTCCTGTCTCCCCGCAACTGGAAGTCCTTTGCTCCCGCGGAATTCAACCGCTAGCACCTAACTCGCTTCAGAAGAAGAACCCGCTTAATGTGCAATTAAACTTCTCGCCTATTACAAACGAAGCAGCTTCCAGCGCGCACCCCCCGCCCGTCGCTCCCGCTCCGGGCTCGGCCCTCAGCGGCTGCGCCGGGCGGAGCGGGAGCCGCTTCCAGCGCCGGCGGCCGCCGTCCCCACGGCAACCACCCGTCCTGTAACCATGGAAACGCACTGCTACACGCCGGCCCAAGCACGGGAGGGAAAACGTGCCGGTTTTCCACTTCTGAAAACATACAATTACATATCCTGAGATCGGAGACTCCGTCCAAAGAAAACATCACCATATCAACAATCTAAACACATTCATGTGACTCGTCAGCCATACAAGCCCCTGTG
>JANZLQ010000064.1:8724036-8766663 GCA_026212715.1 Elanus axillaris
GGGGGGGGGAATACTGAAAAACATTGCCGTTTCTGCCAAACAACACACAAGATGGATGGCCGCAGAGATAATGGGTTTGTCTTCGCTGTTTCGTTTGTCAAGGAAATGGCTTCGTTATTATCTTTCCTTTACTTGTACGAGAGGCTAAAAATAGGGCATGTATCTAATGCATACGTGTAGAAATTACCAGTACAAAAATGCGCGTGTACGTCACAGTGAGAATAGATAGTTTATCCAGAAATACTTGTATACAATACGCTAAGTCTCATGGTTTCCATTTAGGCTAAGCAATTGAAAAAAGAGAATGCATGAGACAGAGTGGTTTACTTCTTTTATATAGAATATGTTTCTCTTTTCTGTCTATTCTGCATGTGTTCGAATGCACGTATGTGTGTGGCTAAGTCAGCAGTCTATTTTAAAGGGCTTATTGGTTTAAAACAACGGTAGAATAATCTTAAAGTATGATTTGCATTTTGCAATGTGGAACATATTTGTATTCAATTTTGCTATTATAATTTCCACCAGGCTATTTCTTGTCTTCGTGTTCTTGTATAGGTGCTGTTCTTCCACAGCAGAGGAAAAAGAGATGTTAAAGAGTCTGGCATACAGAGCAGAAGGGAAGGGTTTTTCATCGAAGGCGTATTAGTAAGGGTCTCGAACAAACTAAGGAGTGTCACATTCATCTCTCCTCCAGAGGGACAGAGGGCATGAGAGATAAATAGGGTCTACCGAGCGTAACAGAGGGAGATGTCCTTTCACCCTTTGTCCGTCGTGTCAGGCTGTCTCTTCCTGAGGAGCGGGACCCACAGCCAGTTTGACAAAGGTGCATTGTCAAGTATGTCTTAGACGGATTATGTAGGAAGTTGGAAATGTAAGACTAAAATTACAGACTATTTAAAACCTAACCTGTAATTGAATTTCACTATACCTCAGGGGTTTCAGCAGTCAGAACGCAGAGGGCATAATTTGAAGGTAGTTTGTAAACGAGAGTAAGAGGCTGTTTTACACTAACACACCATGCAAATCTCCAGGCTGACTGTGAGACCTGGCGGGTGGTGCATGTAGCAGCACCAGGCATTGCTGCAACGGTTTGTACCACCACAGTGCAGCTTGGGGTGCAACAGCCGTTCAACTGACCCTCTTTCAGCCTACTAAAAATCTGAACTCTGTTGCTGTATGGAAGGTTCCCTTTCAAAAGTGACTTATTTTAAAATTTTGGAAAAAAAAAAATCAGTGCAGCCGTTTCTGACACACATGGCGGCCATAAATAAAACATATCAACTCACACTTTTGAAGATCTGTTCTAACCGTTTCTATTGTCTCATCACTCCAATGTGTCCTTGGTTTAATACTGCAAATACAGCTGCATGTAGCTAGCAATGGGTTGTTACAGCTTATGCATATTTCATAAAGAAATACAAAGTTCTGAACTTTTGAAAACTTCCTAACCTGCTGAGCATAGATTTTTTTTCTACATAACCATTGTTGTCGCTTTATCTTTCCTCTTTCTTCTTTTTTAATTTATTCATTTGTGTTTTCTTCTTCTTGCTAGTTAGTAGTTATGTGTTCAGATGGAATGTTAAAAATATTTTCCTGTTGCTTTCAAAACACATCATCCAGTTTCCTATTGTTTTAGCTATAGCAGTATATAAATGGATTTATTCACACCAAACATAGGCTGAAAATAATCAGGAAGGGTTAAAGAGTGTTTGGACCTGAAAATGTTACTCAACAATTCACAGCTATAAGCCACATTTCCTTAATTTTTTTTTTTTTGGTGGATCAAAATTAGAGCGGATTCAGTTGAATTAGAACAATTTAGGAAAGAGCTATTGCTATTCTTCCTAGTGTGGTCTCTCTGCATGTTATCAGATGGTACTCTTGACCTCGGTTTGACATGAACCTCCTTTGTTTCTCAAACCTGACAATACTACATTTTTAGACTAAATGTTCAAAACAGTTTATTGGGATATGTGGAAGTTTTTTAACAAATAATTAGTATATGCATCTGCTATAGATAATGTCTTTCCCATGGCAAAAATTCTTTCCACTCCATTATTGTCAGTAAAAAGACAGAAGATAAAAGTTGTGTCTCAAACTGTGGATGTCCTGACAATATTTCGAAATGTATTTGGGGTTTCTTAATGGTATATGTATATATTCTGAAAACTAAAAGGATTTGTGACTCTCATTTTTCTAGGCACATTTGGCTCTCTCTTTTTTAGATAAAAATTGTTATTAAATGCAGTGTTTCATATTTGTCTGGTAGTAGAATCTGAACTGATCCTTAAGACTTTATCTCCTGCCTTGACCTCTTAGGATGGGTCCACACAAGTTTTCTCACTGATTCAAGCAGAATAAAGGTCAAAGGCCATAGTTCATGATTATAGAAATATTTTGTAACTATCCGGATTCCAAATGCTGAATATTAAGTAGGAACTGAAGCTTTACCAAAACAAAGACACACTCTTCTTGTTAGGAAGTACCAGTGAACTGCACTAGCAAAGCCACACCCCTCTATGGATGTAGCTATAGTAGTAGCTGTCTTGGTATAGACAGTTACGCTCTTGTATGATGAATTTACTGTATCTGTACAGAGTCACTATATACAAGTAAAATAATCCCTTCTAAAATTACAGTTTTGTTCTTTCTCACTATTAACTTTTGAGCATATTTTTGTCTCCTGTCACTGGATTGCAATATTACAATCCCTGTCACTTTCAGACTGGAACCACATTTGATCACAGACATTCAGGAATTTTTACACCTTCTTGTACTCCTTTGGAAGATATTTAACTTTAGTATATGACATCACTTATTAACAATAACTAGTGTTTAGGTTTTATCCTCCAGGAGGTATATCCCATACAGTCATTAACTGCTTTTGAACTAAATGATTCATAAGTATTGAAAGCGATTGTAACCAGTTATTTGATTTTTTTTTTATTCAACTATTTCAGAATTCTAAAATACAGCATACAGACCAGGCAACCTTAGAAATGTTATCAGAAAACTTCTGCAGTTTTAGGCTAGTACTGAAAGTCTATTTAGCACCTTTTTTTACTTTTTCAAAGTGGTAGCACAGTGTTTACATTTGAAATGCTGGTTTCAAACATCTATGTAACCTTTTGAAATTCAAGTAAAGTCCAGAAATATATATACAGTATGATTTATCATAAAGTAGATAATATATTACATGTATGCATATACAGATGATTTTAGTTTGATACAGGCGGCCACCATACATAATTCTGCTGGAACTTTTGAAGTCCTTGATTCTGGCAGTGAAAGGATGTGGGTTATTGCAGGGTTTTTCCTTCAGTACTTTGGCATTTTGAGCTGGCTGCCTCACTGTGATGATGTGGAGCCAAGAGCTAGTGCTGGTGAAAGGAAGGAAATCAATATGACTCCTTTCTCTCTAGCCTATGCAAAATACTATCCAAGGTGAAGGTAGCCTGTGCAAGAAGTGCTGCCTTCTGCTCTTGCCTCAGCTAACATGGGTGCACAACTGAGTCCATAACCCCAGAAGAGGCACTTCTTTGGAAATTCAGGGAGTTAATTCTTTACAGTAGCACCACTTGGCACACACTAGAACTCACATAACAAGAAAGCAGTTGCACAGCCCTCTTCAGAGTATAACTGTATCCAGCTCTGAAAATACTATTTTGAACTTCATTTCCCCTTTCCCAACTGGACTCGCAATGCTATGACATTTTATTTCAGCTAGTGATAAGCTCAGGATGGGTTACATTTCCTTCTGGGGCTAGTGAGAAAGCCTTACTGTGTCTGCTTAAAACATTTGTTCAAAAAAGATATTAGTTAAAGTTTATCCTCTGCAGTGGGAGCTGTTCAGCTCTATCCCTGACAAACCAGCAGTATGGACATCCTACAGGTGTGCCAGAGATTTAAGTGCTCTAAAGTTCTTGAAGAAATTCCAGGGCACAAGCCCATGTTTTCTGTTTAAGATGAGCCCCAGAATTTTCTCAGACTTAAAAGCTATGTAGACAGTGAGCCTTCAAGTTCAGACTCAAGGAAAATTAGAACTTGCTGGGTACTCAAGTGCTTCAGCATGCCAAGGAAACAAGGAAGCCACCAGCAGTGCCTGGGCACACTGCCCACAGGTACGCTTCCAGATGTCCATAAGAAAGTCAAATGGACAGGAGGCAGAGCATGGTAACACCACAGCTGCTCCAGAGCCTCTTATTTTCAGAGCAGCACAGACTTAGCTAAAGTGCAGCACTGGGCCCCAGGCTATTGCTTTCCTGAGAGAAGGATATATGCTGCTATACCTCAGTAATTCATGAAAATCCTGCCTTTTGCAGTGGCAAAATAGTGCTCAAAGCACAACCATTGCATTTCACATGGGTCTACACAAAAATGTGCTCAAGCACATAGTGTAGCAATGGATAACTTGGATTGCAAGAGCTCTGTACTATTTTTCATTTGTCATCTCTAATTCAGCTTACTACAAAGCTGGACTTCATCTAATGACGACACTTCAGTTGTAAGGTGCATTGATTTTGTTCACACATTTTCCCTCTTTCTGGCTGTAAATGTATAGGTCTCCAAATAATATTGTGGCTGCTAAAATATTGGTGACATCTGTACTCTAAATAAGTATTGAAAACATCTGAGACAGTAGACTATCTACTTCTTTGGGGTGATTTTTCACATCTTTACAATTCACACATAAGTGAACGTGGCCCTGTGGTACGTAACTGTAACAAGTGCTTTTAAGTACATTATAAAATCTCACCATGGCAACATCTTTCTGCTCATCGTATTTATAGTGAGAAAAAGAAAACAAGCAAAAATAATGTTAACCCTGAAAACTTTCTGAAATGTAGAGGTCGAAAGATTATCCTAAGTCAGGGTTCTTCTTTTTGTAGCTGTCTGTAAAGATTCTTGAACATGTTACCAGAGAAACAGTAATTAAAGTTAGGAACAGAAAGTTGTCTTCTTTTGATTCCAGCTTTATATGAAACTACCAAATACCTAGTTTTTGTTTGGGTCACTGTGACCAAATAGAAGTTGATTTCAATAGAAGAAAGTTTAAAAAAAGACAGCACATTTGCTTAGCTCCTCTGAGACCTAACCACACTGGGCATGATGCAGAAGCCCAGGTATAGTCATAGAAAGAGATACTGGTTTGGAAATTACCCCTCAAAAATCTTCCTGTCACCCTATACTCTGGCATCATGTAAATCTGGCTCAAATTGGATTGGCAGTCTTCTTGTAGGGGCTTTACATGCCTTTAAGGAGTGCCAGTGTTTTCTCTATTCTCTTGCTACCTCATTTCTGTAGTCTTTTGAAGGCTTGGAAATGCCTGGGTAAATTGGGAGGAACAATTGTAGAAGAGTGCATTAGGGTTCCTGCACTAGAGAACTGCACTTTAACTGCTCCTCTTGGTATCATCTAGCAGGCTACAGCTGAAGAGATCTTCCAGATAACATGATTCAGAATAACATCAATTCTGTCTGTTCTTGCATTTTCTCTATCCCTCTTCCTATAGTCTCCACAGCCTTGTGTTATAGAAACACTTTATTCAAGCAGTGTGAAAGAGAAGGAGTGCAGGCTCAGCGAAAGGCTCAGATAAACATAAATGCAACTGCAATGTCTCAGGCGATCGTTTCTCAGGTAAAAAATTAAAATGGACAGATTCTCAGGGAATTCATTACCTACAAGTTCCTTGCAACTGTGGGTAAATCTGTGGATGGTCTGAATATCTAAACAAACCATACCACTTTGATACTTTGGTACAGATACAGGGTCTAGAGTTTAACTACCTACTTTAGAAATTACTGGATTTATTTCTTACTTCACTCTAGTTGATTCCCATTCATCTAACTTTTTTAGAACAAGTTCTTTGTTTATATTCAATATAAATAGGGAAGGAAACTAAGGGAAATATAAAGAGATTCTGAATTAAACCCAAAAAATCCAACTATTTTTAATCCTTCATGAATTTTTCATTACTACTTCCCACAAAACACCTCCTGCCTTCTCCAAATGTTCTAAAAAGCACTGCCATTCTTGGTGGATAAAAGCAGTATAAAATAATTGTCTTAAGCAAAATTCCTTCTTTGTTTTTTCTCAAACAACTGCTATGTAGTGACTTTCCATCCAGTGTCTTCTGCAGTGGGAATAGGTTCTTTAACTGTCAGGAGAGTAAAAGCAGTTAGCTATGCTTACAAATCTGTATGGGAACTTGAGCACAGAGACAAATTCAAAGGGCCCTTTTGCTCATTTACACAGAGAATTACAGCACAGAAAGTTCACTCTCAATCACTTCTTTCTGTTACTGTTTTTAGGGGGAAAAAAGTTGTACTGGTATCAAAGCAAGTAGGAGATGCTCGTTCTTTACACTGTGCCTGTCAACTTTCTAGCCATGGCAACGTGATTAAATTGGAGTAGAGAGGAGTAGGGAGGAGGGGCCATAAGACCTGGCTGGAATGTTACTATTCTAAATATCTCAGGCTGAAAGACACACAGTCTAAAATCTAGCACAGATGGAATTTATTAAATATTGAGTTTAGAACTGGTTGAAAAACTTGTCAAAGTTTAGCTTCCTTTCTTTCAAAGATGTTTTCCCATATAAAATCCAGTGCCCTCATAGAGGTTATATTTCAATTGGTTTTGTTTTACAGAGGCAGATTTCACCAGTTCTGCAGAAGAGAGCAGACAGTCAACTTTCCAGACCATTTTTTTAATTCTGTATTGTTATGTTGAACCTAGCACAACAGATTCCTGATCTATGAAGTATTTAAATCTAGTAAGTTTTGATAATACACACTGTGGCATATACCTTGGAGCAAAATTCTTTCTGCTCAAACAGATATCCCAAATCTTATTCTATGAGGCTGCCTTAGGTAGGAATGGGATGGCACAGGCACATGCTTGTAGGTTGAATCACATGCTGGAGGTGCCCAATCTGACAGCTGACATGATAAGCAGACATGCCGCCACACAGGTCACCTGGATTGCAAGGACCACTTTACCAGATAAATATTCTCTAGCTGCTATGCTGCATTTAAACCTTTCTCCTGCTTCAGGATTAAATGCACAAGATGCACCCAGTGGTGAGCCACTCATTTGTGCCCATCATTTACGTCCTGGCAACAGAAAGAGGCAGCCAATGCAGTGAGCATGAGGCAGGGACCACATAAGTTTATTTTGGAAATAATGAGTAATAAATACTTATCAGAACAGTTGGTGTGGGGCTAACATGTAATGACCTTGATTAGTGATCAAAATGACTGTGTTAGGTATTCAACAGAGATGGCCTTACTGAAGGAACATTAAGTGTAAAATGACATCTGCCTTTAATACGCGCTTTGCTTAGTCCAGGGCTCTGATACATGAGAAATTAAGTCCTTGCTAAGCATAGGTTGCCCTTGACTACTAAAACCAGAAACCTCAAGCTGCCTAATACCATGGCATGGGGAACAGTGAGTGTAAAAATGTTTTTGTTCTGGGTGTCTTCTAGACTATAGAGAAAGTGCATATTTTGCCACTCTGGTGCTCAGAGTGATCAGCAAAGCTTAATTGTTCGCTTAAGCAGCCTTTGGAGCAGTGAGAGCTAACAGCTATAAATTGGCAGGGCTGGCCAATGCTGTTGAACAGCAAAAAGACTTTCAAAGAGAGAGTTTTGCTCCCAAGTGCTTATTGTTAGCTCTTTGAGTTAAACAGATTTTAACAACCCAAACAAAAACTCCACAGGGGAGCTTTTTACAAACAGAAAACAAAGGAGCTCTGCTCCAGCTACATCAAAGCTTCCAGTCCTTCATAACCTCTGGTGGCAGCTTGTTTCATCCAAGGCCCGTAACTCAATGCTAATGTCAGTTTTCCCACCTACCAATGAACCATTTTTCTGGAGTTCCCTGATTTAGCTGTTAGCTGACTTCAGAGAAGAAACAGGATTGCTTTAGGCAAAGCTGCAACTGTCCCCATTACCATACCGTGGTTGCCCCCATGAAAGGTGCCTGAGAACATGGCGCTGTCATGAAGGTGTAAAGCCTTAGGTGCCTCTGGATTTGCTCACGTTGAAGCCATCCTATTCAGGAGATTTCCCTTACTATACCAGCCACCTTCTCTTGTGCAGGCTGGGAGAACTGAGGGGCAGATTTGGGCTGGTGAATCCGAAGATAAGATGATAACATTTATTTTATTCTTTTTTCAATTCCATTTTTATCCCTCAGCCCAGTGTAAATAAGGGATAGTAATAAGAGATTCGAATTTATAAAAAGTTCATTGTAATGAAATCCCAGGCACATTTAAGAGAGAACAGCATTACTTTGCATTCAGTGTGGAGTTTTTAATGTGGTTTTGTTCAGAATATTATGAAATTTAACACTGCAGTTAAAAAGAGGGTGTTCTTGTAGCTCTGGATAATTAATGAATCTGAATAAGAGGCAAAACCATCTCATGGCTGCTCCACTTTGACGTGACACAAAGAAGTACATACTGTACTGGTAAATCCATACCTAATGGAAAAAAAATGCACTGGTTGTTAAAAAACAAGAAAAAATATTTAGGCAAGGTGGAGAAATGAAATATATGGTTGTACATGAAACATTGTAGGTATGGTTGAGATTTCAGTTGTATGAAACCAACTGAAAGTTCTGAATCATCAAAACCCACAACATTACAGACCATCCAAAAGTTACAATTTTTTTTCTTTCAAAACATGCTTATAGCCAAAAGACATTAATAAAATCTGAATAATTAATTTCTCAGATCTTTGTTATACTGTATAAATTTGAGGGGGAGAACTGAAAAGGTGAAAATGATGAGCCTTATCCCAACACAATATAATGATCTCAAATTCACTGGAGTCATCCTGATGCCTATATTACCACTTCAATTTCCCTACTTATTTTAATTACCCAAGTAGTCCCATCAGTAAAACATCTACTTCCAAACACATTGTGTTGCCTCCTCCTACTCTGCAGATCCTCTCCTTGCTGCTGGAGTGCTATGTTCAACTCAGCACAGCAGAAACTTACAACGCTGGTTGGATCTAGCTTTGAGTAGACAGTAAATATAAAGTGACAGAAAGCTGTAATGCAGAGTGCTGTATCTGTCTCAATACCGCACTGTGACGGGAGTACATAAGAATATGTCTGTAATATTTCACTGTTACTAATAAAATCTTCAGAGTTTCTAGTTGTTTTGGATATGTCAGGTTTTGGGTTCCTAACTTGAAATCCTTCAAAGAGCCATAAATCTTAGAAGTTTATGGAAAAAAATAAGACCAGCTCAAAGTGCTTCAGGTTAAGGACACCTCGTATTTTTAATCTTAAGCCAATACTATCTCTTCCCTGTAATACGCATGTAAAAGCATACAGTTATCCTCCTGCATCAGACTGTACTTCTGTCCTCAAGAATAGACGGTGGGAGTTAGTTAAGAGTGTGTACTAGGAAGAACTAGTGCTACAGCACTGTTTTCAAGATAAGCACTTCCATTTGTTTCTGCCTGACAGTAGGACTCCTCTCTTTGCTGAAGTCTTTCTGCTGTTAACTAAATTTCTTTCAGGCCAGCAGCTGCCTTCAGATTTTAACAGGCTGATAGGAAGTGATGAAGAGAAAGAAGAATTCATCCTGTAACATCCCTCATTCAAGGAACAAGTGGATCAGCTGAGTGGGGGCCAGATAACTAAGAAAGAAGCTTATAGGTAAACGATGCAGTGGGATTTGAAATTTAAGGAAACTGAAGAGGATCCATCTGGACTGAGTGAAGGACAGGAAAAAGAAATACAGAAAACCTATTTTAGGTTATTAGAGCAAATAACTAGGCCACTGACTAAGCCCTGGCCTGAGGTTAAGTAAGGGAACAGGATGTGGAAAATTACTGGACATTACATGAGAAAGTGCTGAACATGATTGATGGGAGTGTGAGAAAATGACTAAAGTTACAGATAGCGCCATGCAGGATGGCTGGGTTTCACAGGTGGTTGGGGGGAGTTTTGTGAGAAATGGAACAGAAGGCCCAACATCACAGATAATTGGAGAGGTGTTCTGGAGACCTTTGGGGGAGTAACATCTTGCAAGGCACCAAGGTAACTGCATCACTAAGACCACAAAAGACCAAGATTACCTAGGTAATGGTATCAGAATTAGCAAATTTGGGATGGATATAGCAAAACTGGGGGCAGTGGGGAAAAAAAGTAATTAGATGGGTGTTGTGGAGGGCACAGAGGCAGAAGAAGTGGGCGGTAAAAAGGTGGGAAATGAAAAAGGGATACTAAGGTACACAGACCGCAGGATCGGTGCAGTCTGGGGTACCTGTTGGGCAGCCCTGCACTTGACTGCCATAGCTGGGGGAAGACAATAAACCAAACCCACACCTCTGACCATGTCACACAAGCAAAACCTGCTTCTGCACCAGTGGCAGTGAGGCAAGCAGCATGTTTTCCTGGGGTGCCATGGGACACCCCCTCCAGATCAAATGGCCATCCTGGTATCGCCATGTCATTGCCCAACCCAGGTCCGCCAGCATCCACAGCTGCCCATCACTCCCTAACAACAACATGACTGACAAAACTAAAAAGTACTTCTGCATTAAACATGCAAAATCATCACTGACTTGAAAAAAATGCACTAAAACCTGTTGACAGAAGCAAAATATTTTTGTAAATGTGATTTTTGGGGGGGGGGGGCATAGAAGAAATGTGTGAACATTTAGAATCCTTTCCCAAAGACAGAATTGTGCCCTTACTGCCCACAGGATATGTAGTTTTTATCAGGAATAAAAATAATTGTAACTATTCGTTTAAAAAAATGTTAAAAGCCTCCCAAAAGGAAAATTGTTTCACACAACTGTTAAAAGCAACCTATTGGGCTTGAAAGAAACAGTCATATTTTTCATGGTTCACTAAATTCACTATTTTCTAGTTTTCTTGTACAGCTTTTCCAGACAATGTTTGGTACCTTTAATAAACTGGGCAGCTGTGAAGACCTCATCCCTGTCTTTGGTCTTCTCATCCCTGTACCTCTCATTTTCTTAAGTCGAATGATTGCATAATCCTGAATAGTGGTACAGACTTAAAAATACCACCTAGGATCATCCTGCTTTTCATTGTGTCTGTGTAGGCTGAAGAATTCTGCCTTTGACATTGTATGTAAAAGATTTATTTCTGTCATCAACTGGAGCATGCCATACATATAGATTCCTCTTGAAACCTCCACGGCTGGTTACATTTTTAACAATATCTCAGACTGTGAAGTACCTGACACATCAACCAGATACTTATTGTCTTTAATGAAAAATTTTTTTATATACTGCCATGTTAAAACTTGAAGGTTCAGATTCCACCTGCCTCTGAGTACCTTTTCGCTCATAAAGAATCTGGTCAAATTAAATATTGTTTCTCAGGATGGGGTGGAGGGGAGTGAGCACAAGTGCAAACATTCATTTTTTCTGCTACATTGAGCCCTCTTTAATTATGTAAAAATTGACAGTTGTCACAATTCAGAGTAATAGTTTTCTGTGTATAAATTACATAAAAGAAAAGTGTAAACTTTTTATGGTGGTGACTGCAAGGTTGCATGGAAAGGATGCAGTTAGTCATGCAGCCTCTTCCAGGCACAAGAAGTAATTCATGCAAGTTTCTACCCAAGGCTGCCAGCAGAGGGGCAGGTGGCAATGTTCATGGGGGAGTGACGTAGTAGGGAGCTGGAGTATTGCCAGGCTGCCTGAGGAGCTGTGCTACACGTGTTCCTCATACCCCAAAATTAAATAGAAGCAATGGAACTTGAAACCTGGTCCCACCCCTACCATTCCCTACCCCTCCAATGCATTCAGCGGAAATGTTACTGGCTTTCTGTAATCTCATTTTGTCAATTTTCTTCTTAGTGTTACTAGGCAGTAATCATAAATTTTCAGAGGAATTTTAAATATTACAGAATATTCCTACAGGTTACATGTTTATGTGCAATAAAGAATGAGTTGCTTTGACTCTGGTGAGAAGAATGTAGGTCTGGTTTAGAGTTTCATGGCATATCATTTGAGTTTCCAACAGTTTTGCTTCAAGGTACTGTACCAGTCTCCTCTTCTGTGCTGGAATAGCAGATGAGGAAAAAGATGTGGGCAAGTTAGATTTAGGATACCTGTAAACCTTCATGTGCCACAGCTGTGGAAAACGTGTCTTTTACTAGGTAGTAGAGTGTTTGTAAGTACAGATGAAGTGTTTTGCAGCTGGAAAAGGGGAAATACTTGTGTTGCTATGGAAAGTATTTGAAAGACTTTATCTATGCTATTGTTCTGGACAGCCATATCAAAATGTTGAATTCAAAACACGGGAAATGCAGAGAGGGCATTCCCAAAAGAACAGGCACAAAAAATCTATTCTATGACAGGCAGTTTAAGAGTTCAGCTTATTTAGTTCAACAAAAGAAGGCTGAGAGGAGATACGATTACTCTTGGAAAATGTAACTACAAAGTAAATACCACAGAGGATGAAGGGACAGCAAAAAAACAGTTGTTCGTAAACTGACATCAGATAAATTAGAAGCAGATTTCTAGCTAGGAGAGAAGTTAGGTTGTGGATCAACCTCACAGTAGTATCAGGCAGACACGTTTAGATGGACTAAAGAAGTACTGAAGGTCCAGCAGCATATAGGCACTGACATCCTATTTGTTTCAGTCTCCGTTTGCTGTAAAACTATGCTGACTCCATGGTTTCAAGTGGGTTTTAACTGCAGCAAAATTTTTATTGATTGGCTTGTATTCTCAGTTTTTAAGTTCATTAATTCTAAATCTCTTTGAAGTGAACAGGAGAAAAGTTTCTCACTTTGCTGTCTGAATAGGAAGTATTGGATCAGAAGTGCATGTCCCATCTTTTAGAAAGAAGAAAACTTTCTGCAGTTGGAACTTAAAAATTTGGCACTAGAGGATCTGATTTTTTTGAAAGATAACAGGAGAGAGTATTCATGTTTTAATTGTCTATAAAAACTTAGACTTAAAGACAAGCTTTAAACCTGTGAAAATAAAAGAATATAAAAAAATAAATTACAAAGCTGCAGTGGTTACAGTACTATAATTCTATAGAAAATGTGTTCCATTATGTTAATGAAAATTAAATACATTTTTTTGATTGCAATATAGATGTTTTCCATTACCTTATTTTCTCAGTAATCAAGATATTGATTAGAGACCATTTAAGAGATATATTTCACTTCAGAGAAAAACAGATAGATAATTAAGTATACACCAAGTTCAGTATTGTCTAAGAAATGTGTCATTTCTAATGAGACTATTTCTTATACTACCAGAGACACTCTTGTAGTTTCATTAGTGAAAAAACTTCTGAGTGTTAATAATGAAAGCATATTAATAAAAATATGACTCACAAAGTAAAGAAAAATTGAAGGGCTGTGACAAACAACAAAACCTTCTGATGCCACCACCTATTCTGCTGAAGTATCAAATACACTGTCATACATACTACATGTAGAAATACTTCAGAGTTTGCAAAAAAAAATCATTTTAAAATTGGAAAATGCCGAAATTTAAGACTGTCTATGTAGCTGTACTTGTATTCTTCATGCATTTGCATTTCATAATCTCTCAGCACTTTTTCCATAGGAGCCTTGCCTTTTTGAGTGCCAAGGGTGAACAGTTCTCACAAAAAGCTGTTCAGCACCTTCTGATACACTTTTTATGCTGTGTGTTGCACCAGTTTTATTTGTTTCTCACTGTTCAAACTGTCTCAGAAGAGAAATAGTTCTCACATAGACTTTTCTGTCTCATTTATCACTACTGTCTCTGAGGGCTTCACAATGACTAATTAATTTAACTTCATGAACTCTTGCAAGATAAGGGCTGGCATTTAATTGAGGCACAGAGAGATGAAGCACAAAAGTATCCTCTAACTTGGAGGTGCACTGTTAAGATGCTCTGAACATGATGTTTAGAACAGTAAAGCTCTTTACATTCAAATTGCAAGTCATTATTCATCTCAGTTGCCATAAATAGTGCTCAGCATTTCTGTCAATCAGAACCTAAGCTCAGGACAGACACCTAGAAAATAAGAAATGAATGGCTATGACAAATTTGCTTTAAGTGCCTTGCTTAATGAGAGGAGTATAGGAAACCTTTGACAGAGGCAGAGCTGTAGTGTGATTTTCTGAGGCAGCATTTAACATTTGGGGTGTGTTTCTTTTCTAGCAACTCCCCTGCCTCGTAGCTCCTGACTAAACTCAACCACAAAGGAAATGCATGCAAGGTATGGAAGCAGAGACAGGTGACCCAGAAGGAAAATAGAGACACTGTCCAAGCTTAGGGTTAGGAAAGCCAAAGCCCACCTAGAGCTGAATCTGATGAGCGACATGAAGGGCAGCCAGAAAGGCTTCTACAAGTATATCAGCATGGAAGGAAAACAAGAAAAAACACAGGCCCCCTGCTGAATAGGGATGGGGCCCTTGTGACAAGGGACATGGAAAAGCTTACTATACTCAATAACCTTCTTTGCCTCAGTCTTTACTAGTAAGACCACTCATTGAGAATCCCAGGTACCTGAGACCACTGGAAAAGTCTGCAGCAAGGAAGACTCACCCTTGGTGGAAGAGGATCAGGTTAGGGAGCATTTAAACAAATTGGATGTGCTCAAGTCCATGGACCCTGACAGGCTGTACCCACGAGTGCTGAGGGAGCAGCTCATGTTGTTACAAGGCGACTGTCTATTATCTTTGAAAGACTGTGGTGATCAGGAGAGGTTCCCAAGGACTGGAAGAAAGTAAATGTCACATCTCTCTTCAAGAAGGAGGAGTCAGGGAACTACAGGCTAGTTAGCCTCACCACAATGCATGGGAAGGTAATGGAGCAAGTCCTCCTGGAAACCACTTCCAAGGCTTGCCCTTTCCCTCCAAAAACTTTCTTCCTTGGTTTCTGCTTCCTTACCCAATTCTATTCTACCTCTGCCAGCTCACTTTTCAAGATTCCAGTTTAAACTCATCTCTGTCATTCACTTTAATGCAGACCTCACTGGTTGGTATAATACCTTCCTCCACCCTCCTTCTCTGAGCTGTCTTTCCCCTTCCCAGTAACTGTGTTCCAAATTAGTTTCCTTCCCTTGGGTTCCCACTTTTCTTGATCCCCACCTCCACTTCCTATGCCCTTGTGACGGTCTGACAAATTATAGTCAATGTCTGAAACATTCATTAAAGAACTTTGGTGGAGAAAACAGCCTCTGTAAAAAGGCTAGAGTTTTGTGAACAGGACAATGTGGCCGAAGGAGAGGGCCCCATGGAGGGTGGAACCGCACTTCTTCAAAGCCACAATTCCTTAAGTGACCAGGAGAAGGAGCACAGCGTATGCACCCGAGGAGGGGGCCCCTCGGAGGATGGGACTGTGTTTCTATCTTAAGTGGTCACACCAGCAGAGAAAGAGAGGCAACTCTGCAATGAACCCCCCTCCAAAACTCACAAACCAATTCCAGAGAACCCCAGGAACGTGAACTGCGCATGTCAAGACCACCAACTAACACACTATAAAAGAAGGGAGAACGAGTTCTCAGTGCATGCCCTCTGGAACTGGATCTCTATGCTGGCTGGACGAACACTGGACCCAGGACTGGTGAAAGTCTTTTCTTCTCTCTTTCTTTTCCTTCCTTTCTCTCTCTCTCTCCCACTTTTCCTTCTCTCTTTCCCACAGTCCCTACACCTCATCCTTTTAAACATAAACCATTGACCAAGTCTGAAACTAGGAGTAGATCCAGCTGCCCCTGGGCTCCTCTTTGAGAAGGAGTCCAGAAAGCAAGGGGGTCTGCTCTGAACCTCGTGACTCAATGGGAGGGCTCTCCTTCTGACACAGTTTTATGTTCCTTTTTCTGCTCCTTTTTCTACACCTCCCTTCTCTTTTCAAACAGCGGCTTAATGACATGTTGCAAGGTTCATATTGGTAAGTTCACTTGTACTTGGGCAAGGTTAGCCAGGTTGAATAAATGTTGATTGTTGTTTGAATTCCCCTGGTATCATTTCACCTTAATTCTGACAAAGGAAATCCATGAACCTGAGTCACTCCAACTTTGGGACACGACAGCCCTTCTCCCACCTATTTGCTGAGTTAGGCGAAATGTTTTTTAAAGGCTGAACTGCTCTGTGTGACACTTTCTCTAGCTAAAAATAAGTAGCCTGAAGCAGACAGCACAGAAAACAACTCATGTGGTTGAAGTTTCTCAGTGCTTGCAACTGAAAACGTGCTCTTACAAAGCAGTGTTAAGCAACCTTAATAAGAGACAGACCTACCAGTGTGCCAAGAGCATATCTCTTTAAAAATGTCCAGGATTCCTAAATGCTGTCCCAAGCAGCTAATGTCCATTACAGCACAAAATAGCATGTATACTAACCATCCATTAAAGCATCTGATAAAAAGGCAGGAATTTTTCCAGGAAACAGATGAAAATACTTAAAGACTATATTAAGTATTCAAAGACTTAAACTATAATATGCATCATTAAGCTTCTCTAATTCTAATGACCAAGATACTGAAAACCAAAATGTGCAAACAAATACTGCCTAAAAATTAATAACACAGAGTGAGGGTTTGCCTGCAGAAACACACACAAATCCCACTGATGTCAGTGCATAGTTCCTAGAGGCCATTATTTGGAGCTCATGTCTGTAACCATAAAGTTGCATTAACAATCTATCTGTGTGAAGAAAATTAACTACCAACCTAAAGAATATAAATTACTCTATTAAAATTTTTAGAGAATGTTTGTGAAATCAATAAATTAATTCAAGAAAAATCACAAAGCCACAATTATTTTTTTAAATGAAGACAGTAAATTTACAGTTGAAATTATTTCCGTTGTACTGTTCACATGTATGCATGTTATATAAATAATAACTGCTGTGTTAGTGGCAAAAGAAGATTTTTAGGATGTTGTTCAATGGCTGACAAGGATGAAGTGAACTGAAACATATTTTTAACATGAGGATAGATCTTTGTTTGAAGGCTTTATAAAGGAACTTTAGAAATTTAGACCAAAAGCTTGGATTTTTTTTGTGTGCTTTAGACCTCACTTTGGCCTCTGATCACAAGAAAACTGGTGTTAATCCGGAATACCTCCTGTGAAACCAACTAAGGCTTTCAGAATTTATGCTTCCAAATCCAAGCGAAGAATTTAACCCAAGGGCCCAAAGCCAGGTTTATTGAGCAAGAGACATTTGGTCTGGCTGCAAGGCGGAGAGGCTGTGGAAGCTGGCCAGCTTTTCTTCCCAAGAAGTGATGTCAGACTAGTCAGTAGATGCCTTTGGGCATTAGACATCATGGGAAATAGCCAGACTCTCTTCTGAATGGGAACTGTTAGAGAGTGCCAGCTGGCATCTCTTTCAGAAGGCTCAGGGGAGATGGCCACTACTTAAAAGTGCCTTACTGGTTGTTGGCCTCTTGTTTCAGGGCTGCTGTGACTTGCTCTCAATCCTCATTCTTTTTGTAACATAATGTAATTTAATTTATGACCACAAAAAGTGCAACAAGAAAGGGAAAAGATGAACAATATTATGCTAAATACAACCAGCCATATACTTGAAAATGTAAACATCAAACTATTCCCTAGATATATAATTACAGGGAGCTTCAAAGAGGGAAAGGCACATTTTCAGCAAATACATCATATTTTGTATATGCTGCTTTTGCCTGAAGGACAGGCTGGTTTTCTACAGGAGCATAGCAAACTGCTTTTAAAGAGATCATCAACCAGAGTTTGTGGCTAATCACTTGGAGCTCCCATGAGATGTACAGAAGCACAAAAGAAAATAAAAATAAAAAAGCAAGTCTTGCCCATCTCCAGCATGTTCATCTTTCCTTCCCAAGACCCTGAAGGATGGCATACCAAGCCACACACCAGGGTGGTGGGTAACAGGAGAAGCCATGCTCTGACATATCCCCCCTTCCCAGCTCTATGAAATTAGTGCTGGAAGAAATAATTCTGATCCTACTCCCTGGTGTCAGTATCATACAGGGAGCTAGACAGGCTGTGCTGGAAGGCTGATTTAATAGCACCAACTGTGAATAAATGCCCTTAACAGGCTCCCATCCTACCCACTGCTGCAGTCTCCTCTTCTGGGAACTGCACTGGGCTGCTGTAAATGTCTCCTCCTTCAGCCTCTGCTTTCAATTAGATCCCAAAGTCCTGTCTCTGGAGACAGACATAGGTATAAGCCCTGGCCCCCATGAACCCCCATGTTGCCCTCCACGCATTTGGACTACACTGCCAGAACCAGCTCATAATCTTTCACTAGTGCATTCACCTTTGCAGGGTGCAGAGTTAACTGAGGTATCCGCTGCTCCTACCGAGGCCAGCGAGTACTGCAGAGGCCTCTCTCCATGGAAGCTCCAGTATTTGCAGCACGAAATTTCCTTTCCAACTCTGAGCCATTGCCTCCTTCCAGTGGCCTTAATCCTCTCTTGTTGGAAGGGAAAGGCATTCTGTAGGGCTGGCTGTTATGACTTCCTTCATCAGTTTGTAAAATCTTTAGCATTTTGTTACTAGAGGATCTGGTCTGTTTTTCAGAGCTCTGGTAGAGGAAAAGTAAACAGGAGGGAAATGACTAGTTTGTTGTCCTAGTTTGCTGCCTTGGGCAACTGCCTGCTTTGGCTGTTCCATGTGAGAACCACCTAAAAGCAAGCACTGATGAAAAGTTTCCTGAATAAATATCCAGGTAATTCTTTTTATTGTTGTTTTATTTTCTAAAACCTCTTTTCCACCTCAAATAAAAAAGCCCAAGAAGATCAGTAGTGACTAAGATTTGAAATGTTTGACTTGTATGCTCTTTCTTAACAGCTTTCACTTTCTGAAACCTGTTTCTGGGGAAGAGCAGCTCCTTCTTCTGCTGGTATTCTTTGTACTAGCTAAAAAGATACCTTGGCCAAAAGATACTGAGGACTAGATCTAGTAGACTCTTTGAAGCTGGAAAGAATATTTTTGTAGTTCCAATTTACAAATTAAGAGATTTCTTATTTAACTTTTTCTAAACTTTTTGCTTAGATGGGGAAAAAGCCAGAACGCCAGTATACAGGATACAATAAAAAATATCTGTTAGCATAAGGATGAGCTGAGACCAACTCTCATTTGTGCTCCAGTATTCATCTTTGGACAACACAAAGGAGAATCAGAAACAGAGCCTGAGGATGCCTCTGTGAGTAATTTAAACTCATGTTTAAATCTCCCTTGTCTGTGGCAGACCATTTTACCTCTGGCAAGTAGTTTCTGGTGTCCTGATTCCTAAATACTCACATTTTGCATTTATTATCTCCAGCACCCTGTAACAATATTCATTCTGGAATGAGTGTGGGGGTTTATGTGGCTGCATTTGATTTATCTGATGCTTGAAAGCAAAGGGGCTGACTTAAAATCAGTGAAACTTTTTCCTTGGATTGTGAAAGGGAAGCAACAAAACTTCACTTCTTACATGTTAGGAAGACTTCCTCAGTCATTTTACTTTAAAAGGTTTTAATTTAGCAAACGGAGTTTGACAAGAATCAAATCCTTGGCATAATGTAGCACCTCTCTCTCTTGAGTATTTGTTTCCATTAAATAATTGACCTTCATTTTTTTCCATTTTTTGTGGGCAACAGTAGAGCAACATCGACATTCTGCATTTCTGACAAGGGAATCAGATTTTATTATTACCCCAACACATTAGTTCTACAAAGGACCTAAGGGTAAGTTTTACTAGCAGATAAAATTAGTGACTACAAATAAACTGCAGGGCTGAAAGGCAGAAAACTGTGATGAATAAAAAGCCCTAATGTCATATGAGAGAATTCAGTGCTAGCCATATTAAAAATTCATCTTGCTGAAATATATTCAGCATGAATTAATGTGAATCTATATGTAATAGCTGGCTAAAATCTCTGCTCTGTGTTACAAGCACATTGTCACATAAACAGAAAAACATATGGTAAATAAATATAACAACATAGGAAAGCAAAAGGCTCTTACAGCAACATGTAAACATAGATTTCTTCATTCAACATGCCTAAATGTGATGTGATTTTTATGTAATATTTTCTATCTATCAACTTTTTTTTGTTGATTGGGGGATCAGTTGTTATTTCCCAGTAGTTGAAAGGCTAACACTCATCAGACAATTCGTGAGTTGGAAAATACAGTCTTGTTCTTTCCTTATGTTACATGGTGTTTGATAGCCAGAGTCCCTTCTATGAGATTTAATGAAGAAATATTTCAAAGCAATTGTTTTGCTCGTCAGGTTTTTCAGCCTTTCTTTATGCTGACGAGTGAAGCCTTAACTCCTCTCCAGGGCTGGATTCAAAGTCCACTGTGGTCACTGCAATGACTCCCATCAGCTATAAAAGGCTGCAGACAAGGGCCCACGTGTAGTGTTGAGCTGGGGGTGCAGAAACCCTGTTGCTTCAACTATAGCTCTGGGGACACAACTCATACAGGGACACTGTCTTACATCCACTTAGAAATGGTACAGCATGTACCTCCTTAGCGCCCAGGCAACTCCCCTATCTGCTTTATCTTAAAGAATAGTGAGGAAGAATAATATCCTGAGCATGGGGGAGAGAAGCAACAGAGCTGTGCCAGGGCTGTAAGTGCTCTTTGAGAAAGACCCATGCTAGGCAAAGAATGGGTTACCTGACCCCATCCCTTCTTACATCCTGTAGGTAAAACAAATACATTTCTTTACCAAACTATAGATCAACACCAAACTGTAGATTAACAATTCAGTAATAAGAAAACAGTGATTCATATGACTAAAACATCAGTTGTTCTTGTCCACATTCCTTGCACTCCTGCTTTATGTTGTTTCACTGCACTTACTCAATAGCATTCCCTAGTACTTAAAAAATCTATAAGGGATAAGATATATACACCTATTATTATGCTGAAGAGGCAAAACAGCATAGTAGCAAAAAGCATAAGAGATTCTGTTACTTGTCTTTTTGAAAACAAGTCTAATGTAATGCAGTGCGTGAACTGCCTTTTAGAACAGCTGGAGTCTCCTGCTCTACTAGTTCTCCTTTGTGACAAACTGGATTTAAGACAGAGGTTTTAAGAAAGAGTTGCTGTCAGAAACAGTTGTTTTTCAGTTAGATTAAACTGTCCACTTATTCCTACCCTAAAACAGTCTTATCTGGCATGTCCATCCTTTGAACCAGTTAAACTTCAAAACCAACAACATAGGAACTAAAATGAAATACATTTTTCTGGTTTTGTTTTTGTTCTTAAAAGAGAAGAATACAGAAAATAATGCAAATACAATATATTCCTACAGATATCAATCTACAGATTCTTTAAAATTTTAAGAAAATTATAAAAAATTTACACCTATATATACACTCTGATTTTGTTATGTTTAAGCATAATTTCTCAGTTTCCAAATCTTCCCATTACTCAGAATGGAGGTACAGAGTTTATGCTGGCAGCAGAATGCTCCATGAATAAAGACTCTGTAAGTCAGCTAAAACAGCCCAAACACTCCTATTGCATCTTGGTTTTGTCAATCTGCTCATTCCCAGGATCTCTCAAATCTCAATAAAATGAGAGGAAGCCTAATGCTATTTTGATTTAATTAATGCCAATAGATTTCATATCACCCCACCCCTGCATTCAAGGGGGATTGGCTGAGTCTAATTTAAAGCCATGGCCCCACCTGTCTGTCAGGTGGATCATGATGGGAGGGTGGGGACAGTTTTTTTGGTAGGGTCTGGGCAGATGGCTGTAAAGGTTTCCCCAGTCCATAGCATTTTATGGCAAATCAGAGTTAGAGAAGCAGATATCATCAAAACTCATCTCTGGTAGGGTATTTTCTTCTATAAACTACTTTAGTAGTTTGGTACTGCAACAGCTGTGTCAAAGCACAATCCTTATATCCAAGTGGTTTCTGAATTTTACAACTGTATTTAATTCTGAAAAGTCTAGAAAATGATAGGGTTTCTTGTATTGGCTGTTTGGGGTTTTTTTTAAGATACTGAAAATATCTTATTAACATGAGCACATTAACTGTGCTATTAACATACAGAAAATCACAGTTTGAGGAATGCCTGTTATCTCTCCTAGGAACGATGCATACTTCAGCAAAGTGAATATATATTCCACACAGGGAGGAGAGGAGGCAAGAAAAGGAGAGGTTTTAAATCAAACAAATACAGTGAATTAGACACAGCCTGGAGTATGCTATTGCAAGAATTAAAGGTATGTGTATGGTTTCTTGAAGTCTAGTTCTAAGTTATTGTTACTATGATGTTACTTAATGACTTTTAATATTTAAAATGTATTTGTTCTAAGCAAGTGTTTCAAAGCTTCACATGTTCCTTCGTGGACACATTCTAGATTTGCTGTATGGACTTTTGTTTGCAAGGAGAAATACGTATATCAGTGGAGTGCAGAGAACTATTATGAATTAAAACTGCATTAAAAATTCAAAACCTCAAAGGTTCATATATGTTGCTTAAAACACAAAACAGAAAAACAATGATTAAACTAATGATTGATTGTGTGTAACTTCAAAAATCTAATTCATGAAGATAGAAAAAGCGATGAACACGGAGTCAATGGCATTACTTTCTATGGCAGCTGTGGTATTGATTTCTAGCCATCAAATTAGCAAAAGCTGAGACAAAGAATCTCTTATTATTCTTCCCAAAATTCTATATCATAGTCTGCTAACTCCAGGGTACGCTCCAAAGTTGTGTATTTTAATATATATTCTTCAATTGTCAAACTGTATAAAAAGCTCTATTTTCTCACACTCACTTTCATTGTCTTTAATTGTGAGGCAGTTAATCAGCAGATGTCTCCATCTCACCTCTTTCCCAGTCTCACTGAAGTTACAAATTAACTCCTGTGTAAAATTTAAAGAAGGGTAACATAGAATTTTCCCAATTTGGTTTGTTTTTTTTTTTAAACTCAAAAATGAAGTTGCTTTAAATAAAGGAAAGGGATTCTTGACAAAAGATCCTTTGCAATTCTATTTAGGCAAATGCTGGGGATGCCTATGTTTGGAATTAAATCCTTAAGGATACTCTGCTGGATAAACATGCTTCTCCAAAGAAATGCAGTGAGACATCTTGTGTATATTACAGTCAGCTGTGGACAGCATTCCTTTCACTAGTTCTGATTTATATGCCATTGTATCCTGGTAAGATTAATGAACTGTGAAGGATATGTGGACACTGTGTCTTCATTTCAAAGGAAGAGTGTGAAGAATTTAAATAAACATAATGTTTATATGGTGTATTTTGTTAGGATCTGATGACCGTTTCTGCCTTTATAAAGCCTGTGGGGTTTTTGTTTGTTTGTTTTATAGGTGGTTCTGGAGCTTGCAATTTTTAGGCAGTAGTTATGTTGGCCAAGAGCAACTATGAGCTATTATTTCAACAAACATTGAAAATTTATGCTAGATGAGCTGATCAGATTTGTACTAGCTACCAGGTAATGGTATGAGGGTTTGGAGGTGCTTTGAAAAGACAAATTTATTGTAATAAGATTCCTCTGAGAGTTGCTATAAAACATGAGTAACACAAAAGAGTAAAAGGAAAAAATTATCTAAAGTTGAAAAGATATAAAGAAAAAAGGTCTGGATGCAGCTGTAGCTTTTCTATTACATTACAGTCATAAAGAAAATTTAAATGGCCATCAATGAATTGTAGGTTTGATACCATTTCTAAGTTTGTTTTCTATCTGTAAATTTTGGCTTAAGTATTTTTTTTCCCTTGAAATCATCCACAATGCTGTCTCCAGTAATTACAGTCAAAACTACCACTGTCAACCACAGAGAATTAAATTCACTCAATGGCTAGGGAATGCTTCTAACAATTTTTTCTAATGCTTGTGACAGAATGTTATATCCCTACTGATTTTAAAATAGTGCAAATACTAATGTGCTGTTGGTTAGAAACAAATAATAAGAATTAATTTTTAATAGATTATTTTTAAATCTCTTTTCTGTTGCTTTCTCTGTCACTGTATTACCTTGATCACTATGTGTAGACCTGCTTTACATTCTGAAGTATGTAAGCTACACAAGACTGAAGTATGCCTATGAGCCTTTAGACTGGAACGATGTTTCTCTCTGATCAATTGTATAAAATTAACCAATAAGCAAAAATTGCTTATTTCTGTAATAATTATTCATTGTTCTACATAAGCTGACCACAGACTGTAAGTTTAGCTGTTACTAGACAAACTTCGGTATTTGAAAAAGTAACACATCCATATATGGTACTAGAGACTACTTTTTATTGTAGCTTCGGTAGAAAGATTACCAGCCCAGTGATTTAGGATTCCAAGTTACTCTGCTCTGAGCTGGTGACTATGGGTCTCACACAGGTGTATGTTTACTGTTACAGTATGGGAAGACCAGTCCAAATGCTTTCTTCCCCAAAAGCTGCATCACAAAATTTTGGTCCACAGATCTATTTAACCCAGGTCTTTCCAAAAGCTGTAGAATAAAATTCTAGGTAAATCTAATCTCTACCAGTTCTGGCAGATTCAATCGTACTGAGTGAGGCAATCAATCAAATATCACGAACAGCAGAAGGGAAGAGAGCCCCCTGTAACCAGGAAGAAAGGTTTTCCTTGATTGTCAGAGCTTAAATCTCTAGCAAGTAATTCAATATAGATAAAATAATTTTATATTTATCAGTGTTTTTTAAATTCTTACATTTTAGCTACATACGATGATCATCAACCAGAAATCATAAAGCACAGATCACAGCCAGGAGAGAGGTTTAAGGTCACTGGGCACAAGAACAATGGCCAACACCATAACTGAAGGCCTTCAGATTGAAAATTAAACATATTTGTAAATCCCTCTTCCCTAACCATCAGTAACACATAAGCACAGAGTCAGTGGCATACAAATTTTGAAAGTCTGAGGAAATACCTGTGATTTTTCCTGAACTATCATACACATTTAACAGTGAACTCCAAGGTTAGTTCACTATGTAGTGGTGTCAAGGTCTTCAGAGCAAATACTTTCTCCGGTCAAAAAGCTGAAAGGAAGAGCCAATCTGTTTGAAAGCTGGGCTTGATAAAGCTTTAAATAGCATAGGACTTCCTTTCCTAGAATATTCTGACAGACTTAAAATTCGTATTTAAAGTTTTGCTAACTTAATGAAAATCGTGATGTTAAAGAGATCATAGTTGTCAAATTAGAAATATGTTTCCTCTGCACTGTTTTAGGTGTTCGCCAGAACAGGTTTAAAGCTGCCTTTTTTCCCCTCAGGCTGGTAGCACCCCAGGACAGTTTTTTGCTGTCATCTACAACATATTTAGCAAAATAGCATATACGTCAGTCATATGTATGAGTAGTACCTGATACAGAGGTAGATAGAACATGGGGAATTACTGCACTTGATGCAAACTTGCCACACACAAGTTTTCACTTGATTGTTTATGCTAACATAGTATTAATTGTCACATAAAGCCATCAGTGAAAGTTTGACTCTTAGAAAAACTAGCTGCAACAGAGCTGGGTTTTCAGACAAAGTGAGTAGAAGCCCAATCCAGTGTGGATGCTGATGCCCTTGGAAATGCTCAGGAATAGTGTGAAGAACTCCAAATCTACAAAATCATGCTGCTTTCTCTCCTGTGTCTGTCCTACAGTATGTTCTTTGTTATTGTCTGTGAATCACCAAACATCCTTTGTGACGTTTATATGGTATAGATATTTATAACTCTAACACTTGCATGTTAGACAAAAGGTGATTTACAAAGTTCTGCTCAATCTGACAGCTGTTACTACAGCATAGCCAGATTACTTGCAAGTTTAATTATAGATAGGCCTACACTGAAATGCTACAGTCACCTGTTTTGTACCAGGACTGCCAAATAGTGAGTGGTAAATAATAGCATGAGTTATGTTTGCCTTTGTGTAACAAAGAGTCCTGGCCTTCACATAGGTAACTTGTTTTCAAGTATCAAATTTTCACCTGGCTCTTTTTAGAAGGTTTGTGATCAGGTGAACTCACTTAGAGAATTGGTTAGACTTTTATTCAAAAGGTACAGAATATTCAGAAAGAACCATTTAAAATATGATGAAACAAAGTCCAATCTTCATGAAGAGAAATTTGCCCATCAATCTGGGACCAGTGACTGTATTCAAGTACTAATGCCAGCAAGTTTTTCTTTGAGGAAAAACTGCCATCACTAACAAGAACAGTTCTACATTTGTCCTTCAAGTGCTTCCTTTGTGATACAATGAATCACATCTATGGAAGCAAACAATGAAATGCATCAAAACTATGTAATTCAATACTGCAGAAATTGCCTTATGGAAACAAGGAACTGTCGACAAAATTGTTTTATGGATTAGGCAGGTGAACTGAAAGAACTTGGCTCTCTAGTGGGCTTCCCAATGTCAAGAAGACAACTTCCAAAAATACTAATTCAGAGGACCTTATGCAAATCCTACAAAGTCCCTTACATCACCTGAATGATTCAGAATGAGAATGGTATATGATATGGATCATAACTCTGACCATGTATAGTGACAGTTATGAGACTAAGTTTTTAACAGTATTTGAATTTTGATATCTACAAGAACCTTACAGTAAATATTGGAACCTTTGTAGCAGTCAGAAAAAGTTACATTGTTCTTTCATGAACATGTAATTGTAATAACCTAATATATAATAATAGATGCTCCAAAAATAGTAATGAAAGACAACTTCAGTATATGCACTATAATATCTTGCACTCTGTGTTTCCTAAAATAGGTCACTGACAGAGAATCTCTGATTTTAAATGGTAATCCTTAATAGAAAGTGCTTCACTTATTGCAGGTGATGTGACCTTCTAACCAAAAATTACATAATAGTAGTTTCAGATACTATTTTCAGTGTCTTCACATTTAGACAATTTTTGTCATTAAATAATTCTTACTGTTGAATTGCATAGCAAGGTTACATATATGTTCTGTATTCAAACTTCAAGCTATAGTAGGTTCATTGCAATAGCTTAACTTGAACATTAATGTTCTTATGGAAAGCTTTGTCAGTTCTGTCAGTCTCTCAACGCCACGATAGCCCATCAGGGCTGACTTGTTTCATTATGCCCTCTGGTGCTTTGTAGGAATGGTCATTATAAATCACTCTCTGACCAAATGTAGATACAGATGGAATCAATTAATTACTGCTTGCCTGCTCTGAGAATGATCATCAATGCAATATAGCTAAGCAATACTAATCTCTAGTAACCATCTGGAACCATTAAGACAAACTGTATCTCCTTGCCCAGGGGAGGCAAAAGTTTTAGAAGCCCTTGAGGCACATGGCCTCTCTGAGTTGTCTATAGTTACAACCAGCTGACAAAAAAGCCAAGAACAAGAATCAGGTCTTCAGCAGAGTTTGTATTACTTATCCTTTTTATGAAGAGCTGAATGTGATTTTGTAGTAGAATATAACTGCCAAACATAAGTTTTGGTGAAAACAAACAATGCCATTGGAGGTTATAGCAATTCCAGGATCAGCAAGAGAAAAAAAGAGCTTGGGAAAAACCTAGGCATGATCTTGCGTGGACATGAGAGGAACAAAGAAATGTTGAAGACCACCAGATGGGTGCAAAAGCTGGGGTTTTTAACTCCAGATTTGCTTATTAAAAGATATATACTCCAATATATATTAAAAGACATACTCCAATAAACCTCTGGGTTTCTTGGGATCTGAGCTGGATTTCATATGGCATGGATGATAGCAATGAGCCCACCCAAATCCTGATGGATCCAAGTCTCTCAAAATAAGAGGAATGCATGCCAATGCAAATCTGCTCAGAATCACACTTTTACTGCACTATTTTGAGGGTTCTCTGCTTGCTGCAGAGGTTTTAATTCTTTCTTTTTAAAAGTGTAGCTGTTTTCAGTAAGGTAGCATTAGAGTGCTCTCAGTAATAACACTGCCTCTGTGATCAAACTGGCAATCAAGCCTGATCCAGAGCCTGAAGAAAAGACGTATCTCCATTGAGTTCGATGGACTTGCTTTTGAATCCATAGGTAAAAGTATTCTTATGTCTTTTAAATTAGTTTAAACCTTCTCCTTAAATAAAGCAAAATCCTTATTTCTAATATTGAGCAAATTTAAAACAAGTAATTGCTCCTTAAAAGTATGGGGATTTTTAAACCTCATTAGCATCTTGCAGGTGCTTGCGAAGTGTAGCAACTTTAGAGAATTTAATACTGACAAGTGAAACCATCCTTATTTTCATATTTGTTTGCAGCATCAGGGTCTGAATCTTATTTTTGGTACTAGAAGATTAGTTTTCACCTGGTAAAAAGCTTAACACAGGAGACCTGGAAGCTATTGTTCTCTTTACTATGAACATCACCTCACAAGGAATATGTTTATTATAGCTTGTCATTTCCTTGGAAACTTCTCTGATACCAGTCTCTTTACAAGCAGAAACAGGAATTTTCTGTCGCTCAGAAGAGAAAGGGCTGAGGTAAGATCCATTTTATTTCATAAATGGAAGATTGGATGAGTCTTTCTTTCTTAGCCAAAGAATTCTTATTTAGGTCTACATTTAACAAAGTACTTCAAACACATGGCTAACATGAAGTGTTTGAGTCAGGCTGTTGGAATCAAAGGAACTATGAAAACCTTAAAATGCTGCAAATGTGTACCTGCCTCACAAAATCTGTGTCTAAAAAATTATTCTAATTTTTCACTGTTTCTGGTAAAAGCATTCAAATGTATGATTCAAATAATCAGAAAATTTCATATACATATATTTCAGTGTTTCAAATATGCAGCCCTGAAGATGGTGGAAGGCCTCTCCATATATGTCTTTGAGAATTATAAACTGAGAAGTGTAGCAAAAGCAAGTGAACCTTTATAAACCCATTTAGCTGATTTGCCTCTTTTCCCTGGAAGCAGATATATCTAGCTTTACCAGGTACAATTCTAGCTGCTTGGTATGCAGGTTAAGACTTTTGCTAAGCAGGTTATTGTTGGTTTATGTTATGTCAATAAATAAGTGAAAAGAGCAAGATTCATTCATAAAGGGAGTGGAAACTACAGGAAGTCATACAAGGGGAGGTAGAATCTCCCACCCTGTGCTTTATTTTCATTTGTTTTGTTTTAAGGGTGTTGTCTTACCAAAAAAAAAAACCAACCTAAAAAAGCTCAACATTTTATTTTAAAAAATATTAAAAAGGGAAGAAGCATGTGTGTGCGGCGGGGGGAGCTTGTTGTAGTAGACAATGGCTCATGGAGTACATGGCTTCTTGACATGAGTTGATTCATGTCTGGCCAGTTCATGTTGGCAGTAGGGAAGGGATCCAGCTCCAGATAAGCCTGCCTTTAGAAATTACTGATGCACAGACCTTATGCTGGCCATCAGCACAAGCCAGCAGTGAAAGCTATCTCAATGCCTGCTTTTCTTTTTCACACAGAATTAAATAGGAGTTTTGTCCAAGTAAGGTATGGCTACTCTAATAGATTAAGAGCAGGCACTGACTGCCACCTTTAAATTGATCTCTTCTATGTTCAGAAGTCCAAAGAAAATTTTGCAGATGTTAGCAGGTAGGAGAGAGAGAAAGTATTTAATTTCAGGATCTGATTGGGGTTTAGACTACTTTTTGCACTCTACACAATGCAATTCTCTTTAGGCTTCCCTTCATGCTAGAGCATGACATCTATTAACTGGAGTGAACTAATACAGGCATTTAAATGCAAATGATTAATTTGGCCCTGGTCAAACCTTGTGAATTGCTGAGCACTAAAACCAATAGGAAGAAAGGATGGTTGGCACTTTCAGGCCTAGTCCCTGTATATTTGCCTAATCAACTCCCTTCTCCTTTACATGTTAAGTCAGTGATGTATTTCACTTTTAATTGAGGGAAGGTGTGTATTATGCAGAATATTTTTTTTAATTGTTATCATAAGACCTTTCTTGGTCCAAGGCTGGTAGATTGAAAATTTACTGGCATCTTTTCTTTCAGCGAATTGAACTCAGAATTTGGAACTAACCTTGGTATTAGGTTTTTCCAAGTAATTGATAAATGAGTATCAAAATCCCTTTTCTTGTCAATCAAGAAATGTAGGGGCAATTATCGTCTTTTTAAAGACTTAACAATAATGGACTGTTTGCTCATAATTACAGTGTCAAGGTCATCAGAATCTTAAAGGAAATCATATACTGCCTCTGCTCTGCTGTCTCCACTGTTAGAACTATTACTTTAAGTTTATAATGTTCTATATATTTCTTTGAAAAACACCTACATCTCTTCAAAAAAAAGATCTTTAAGCCTGATAAGACCTTGAATGGCTTGCAAATCTAATGCAGTATTGGATCATCTCTTTTGTCTCATTTTTGCTGATTGGAAAGAATTATTCGTCCCTGAATGCCAAGGACAGTTCTGCAAAATTGGCTGAACAAATGAACCAATAAACCCAACCTGTATGGTTATCCTCAGTATAAGAAAAGAATACAGAGAAAAATAGCTCTCTGTGTATACAGAGACAAGGAGAAAAGGAAAAGATATTTTTTTTTCTTGGAAATTGTCTTTGACAGTTTTTGAATAACTAATACTCAAATAGAAAAAGCAAAAATGTTGCCTTGAAAATAAAAGCAATCTAAATGCCAAATCCTAGTCACAAAATTGTAGTGCTCTGGAGGCTGGATGGCTGACCTTCAGGGAAGCCATGATGCAGCAAATAGATGTGAGGAGATAAGGGACTGGAGCAGGTGGGAGAAAGCATGGTCAACACTGTGGTCACATCTCTGTGATTCATAATAATTACCAGCCCCAGAGGGCAGTGGAAGCCACACAATACTCTAGTGTTGGTAGAGTAATCTAGCAGCACCAGCTACTCCAGAATGGGACATGTGCTGTCCAAATCTGATTAATTTGGCCCAATGCGCATGCATGCCTTGAGAGGCTGTGTCCCAGAATGTCACAAAACTTGCACAAAAAATTCTTAAAAGAATAAAATTAACTTGGGGTAATTTTAGGCTATTGTAGTTATACTCCGTTGGTGGAAGTCTGTTTGGACGTCGATTTTGCTTAAGTGTGAATCTCTCAGGTAATCAAACTGTAGTAGTAAATTAAACAGGGCCTCTGTCCCAGCCACGGCATTAGCACACAGTTGTCCATATTCGTCACTGGTTTGCACAGCTGCTGCAGATTTGGTGTGGGCTAGCAGCATGGACCCACATGTCTGGGCATGGCTCGGGTGACAGTACAGGCCACAGACTGTTCCCAACAAGCAGTTTGGATGGTGCCACTGTCTGAGATGTGAGAACAGTTAACTTTGTGGACATGTGCTCTGCCATACCGTTTGACCTCAAGCCAGAAAATTACTCCCAGTTCATTCTGTTTACTAGTATAGTTGTAGGCTTAAGGGTCTTGTCTGTGCTGAAAAAACTGACTTTCCTATTTGGAAGGTTGCCTGCATTATCCTGCCTCACTTTCTCTACCACTTCAAACCACAGTGAAATCCTGTTTATTGGTTACTGATTCATACAATATTTTTTAGAAACTCAAACCTGAACATTTTAGCTATCTCTGTGAAATTCTGCTGCCTATTGGGACCAATCATTCTGTACCACAGGTAGGGTGGTACTCACTATTCCACTGCTGTGCCAGGGGAAGATCATGTCCTGGCTTCAGCTGGGATAGAGTTAATTTTCACAGGAAGCTGGGCGGGGGCACAGCTGGGACAGCTGACCTGAACTAGCCAAGGAGCTATTCCATACCATGTGCCATGATGCCCAGTATATAAATGGGGAGCGGGCTGGGGGCGCTCTCAGCTTTCGGTGGGGGAAGTGGTGGAGCGCCGGGTTCCGGGTGGTGAGCGGTTGCACTGTGCATCACTCGGTTTGTATATTCTTTTATCTGCATCGTGATTGTTGTACCTTCTCTTTTTGTGTTGCCCCAGTAAATTGTCCTTACCTCAACCCTTGAGGTTCTGGTTTTTTTTTTCTTTTCTCTTCCTGATTCTCCTCTCGATCCCACTGGAGGGGGGCGGGGGGAATGAGTGAGCGGCTGGGTGGTCCTTTGTTACTGGCTGGGCTGAAACCATGACAGAGAGCATGAAGAGCACCACAACATTTGGGAAGTAACTTAAAGTCTTGAAATCCTAGAGACCAAGAACTGCAATTTGTATTCAGTGCCCAGGAGCAACACAAGTGAAAAGAGTTTCATTCCTGAACTCAGAAAAAAATAGCCTGCAAGTCTAAGGGCTAAAGCATGGAGAATATCTTCCCTGTGCATCAGGAAGTTCCATGTTTGAATTAGAATCTTCTGCAGGGCATGACACAGGGCTGAGCTTTACAGAATATGGTTTTAGGCTGTCAGTAAGAAAAGGGAATCACAGAAGTGAAACAAAATAAGTAATATTTTTGGAACCATTCATTATGATTATGTAGGAAATCTGTATTTTATATAAGAAGTATAGCTGCCCAATATTGTGTAAGAACCACTATATGCGTTTATAGATCTGTCACAAATTAATTTTCCTTAATTTTTCAATTAAATTATTTATGCTTTTATTTAGCATTGCAAGAAGCAAGTGAAAAATAGATTATATTTAAAAATTCAATTAAAAAAAAAGCTGTCAAGTGCTTAGTTCTGAAGATTCATGCTTTTATTTTGAAGGAACGGTATTTTGGTTGTTTTAATTTAATTGTTAAATTCCAGAACTTTCCTAAAACTACATAAAGCTGTCTTCATTTCTTGACTTAAGTGTGTGGAAAAAATTAACTTCCATTCTGTGTATTGATTCTTTGGTCTGAAAACAGCAGATTAATATTTCATATTATTTAGTTTATATATACTGTAATTAAGACTGATACACTGTAATCAGTCTGCTTCAAATCATATTCTAAAGTGTCTCATAAATTAGATTGAATCCTGTTTACTTTTCTTTCCTAATACTGATAAGAAAAATAATTACATTTACAAACCAATGTATCTGAATCTTCCACTCATGACACATTTAATAAAAGATAGAAAATCTATGGGCAGGAACATTATTTTCCTTATAATCTATTATGTTCTTATTTCTTCCCAAAGATATGCACAAAGTAAGTGGCGTGCCCAAAGGTTCGATGAAATTTAGCTTTTACCAGTAGCTCCAGCTTGTGATCCAAACTAAATTATCCTCAACTTAGCTTGGTTTGAAAAGCTATAGTTTTCCCTCTGTAACACTGCATGCTGTTGGGTGATAACAATGTTGTACCTATTAGATTGAGAATAAGATTCTAACTTTTAATGCTATGTAGCAATGCATACACAGAAGTCATTACAGTTCCTAAATAGAGATGATATAAGTGTATTGCGAACACTAGAGCAAAAAAGGACAAACCCTGTACTGATGACGTTAATCAATGTCAAATTTCGACTGTTAAGCAAGAGCTGAGGCTCCCACAAGTTATGTGGTCATCTGCCTTTGCAAACGAGCAAAAAGTCATGCGGGGGTAACTACAGCATGAGCAAAGCCCTAAGGGGTAAATATTGCAAAGGCATATAGTGCTTTAGCCAGCAAAGTCACTGATAATCAGATAGGTGTGGCTGATTATAAATAATCATTTAGCAAAGGCTGTTTGTGAATTCTGAAACATTTGAAACAGCTCAAAACAGTGTAATCAGACATGACACTGACTGAAAGCTGCAGAGAGCTCAATGCATATGTTTTATGAATACAACAATTAAATCCTTGTGAATTTTACAGTATGTCAAATATATGTACCCTGCACTGGAAACATGCCTCCTTCAATTTTTCCTTTGTAGGGGATTTCTGTCACAAAACATTTTATTCAGCACTTGAACTATTGTACAAAGTTATTTTTCCACCATAAGGCGATCTGTTGAACTCAAATATATTTGTCACCTTTAATCTTTGTAGAACATTGTACAGACCATTTATGTTTCCCATTTTGCTATTAAAACTACCATTCAAAATAGTAGGTTTTTATTTGTTATGAAGAATTCTGTTCATCTAACTAACAGATACCTATACACTGCAGAAAGCATATTTTTCTGTTTGTTTTCGTAGGGGATGTAGAAGTGTAGAATGTAGATTGTAGAATGGGATGATGACACCAAAGTAGCACTTTACCTCCTGTGCTATCTCTTCTCCAGACATGTTCCTTTTACAGCACATTCTTCACACTATATACCTTCATTCTGCTGGTCCCCTTGTAAGTGTTAAGCATCCCTTGCCCTAATGTGGGCCAGTTTGCAAATGGCAGTAACTAGTTTTGTCTCTTATTAGATGCTACATAATGTAGTGTTTTATCCTTGTTCCTGATGAAAAAAATGATAAATTATTACATCTATGGTGTATGAGCTATGTTTGTCACAGTTTTTTCCTACACTGCTTGAATCACAGCTTAAATTCAGTTAAGTCAACAGAGTTCTTCTGGTGAAAACTCAGCACTGTAGGGAGGCAGGTTTGCTGTTTTTCACCAGGCTGCAGTAAGATTACATTTTTATCCTGAATTAGTATGTGTAACTATTTCTTTAAAAACAAGGATTATGCTACTTGCCTATTTGAAGAACATGAAGGATCACTTAAATAGACATCCATACAGCAATGTAAAGAAGTAAGTAAACCATAATTTGTATTTCTGACGTATGAGATATTAATTTGAAAAAGAACTTCTCGGCACTGACTTAGACTTATAGCACTTCAGAAAAAATTGCCAGATGTTGAAAGTAGAAAAAGTAAAATTAAGTCTTTAGACTTAAATTACAGTATTATATTTGGTTACGTTGCTTTACATTTGTTTAAAATAACCAATAATATGCAATTATGTAAAGCTTTCTAGTGGAATTTATAGCATAATTCTAGAAAAGAAAGTCTTGCTATGAAGACAACCTGACTTTTCAGTAGGTATGAAAGGTATGTTTATACCACTGGACACACCTGAATCATCATTCTTAAAATGCTAGGAGACTTGGTGGTTCCACCACTTTAACTCCATCTATGTATTAATATCCATCTAGAGATTCACAACTTCTTTACCAGTGAGTTTCCCTGGAGATGCTGACAAATGTTAGCTAAGAAAAAGAGTGATTGATCATTTCATCCTAGATGTTCAGATCTCTGGAAGTCAACTAGGAAGTCAAGTCTACACTAAGTCTAACTCATGTTAAAAGGAATACAGGTGCATGCACAGAGCACTAAATTGCACTGTGAGTTCAGCATATCTTAAAGGCATTAGACTTGTAAGCAGTATGTCCACCTCTACTTTTCTCCTGAGATTTCCAGGACAGCTACCTACATGCCTAAAGTGCAATGCACCATTCCTTACAGGGAGCCAGGGGTATACGTGCCCCTCATTTGTCCACTACTTTATGCAGTGGCTTGGATGAGTTAGATTTCACTATAAAACTGTCAAAAACTCAAAAGTCCAAAATATTGAGAGGGCTAATCAAACTATGCAAGTAAAATATGTGTAGTAAATAAATAAAAGGCATTAATTGTTTTAGGTTTTTTTCAATTTTAAAGTTCAAAATGTAAGGCACTGCTTTGTCAAGAAATTCCCTTGTTTACCTTTGGCTTTATCATTTGTGAGAGTAATAACCATCCTTATCTCATCTCACATGGCTGAGAATACCAGCTGAGTATGAATCAAAACCTCCCTGCAAGCACCCAGTTCCAGAGGAGTTTACATTCAGCTTTGGCCCAAACCCTGAAGATAAAGCTCAGCTCCACAGAGGCTTATTTTTGGTCTGGGTTTACACAGCAACTACTCACATTGTGTAAAATACTTGCAACACGTGCCTAGGCAAAAAGACAACAGACTCCAAATTTCTGAAATTCCAAGTATCAGGCCTAGTGCAGTATCAGTTAGTGAGTTAAACTAGGATTATCTTGAAAGGCTTAACAGAAATACTGAACACCAGCAAATGTTCAGGACAGAAACAGTGAGACCTTACAGTGTAAGGCATTGTAAGCTCTTGGAAATGTGCTAGGGTGTCTGACAAATGGAGTTTCAGATTTCCAGCTGCTTAGAATTATTTAGACAAAAAGTGATCTTCATATCCTTGCCTTCCATTCCAGAATTATGGAATGTCACTGAATATTCAACATATTTGAATCAGAAAATTGGACGATATGGTTTATGAAATAAAATTAATGGTCAGCTGGCATATAATTAATCAATTATTTTAGTCTACTTGAATTTGGAAATGCAAAGTCCTGAAAATAGACTTTAGGCAATCATTTTTAATAGAAAAGCAGCAGATTTTAAACTCAGAACTTTTCTCTAATACTTCTATTACTGTGTGCTCTTTGATCTTTGTCTAATTTTCATAACTTCCACCATTTTCCTCATGGAAGCAATAACTAGCTAATAATGCACACCTGTTCATATGAATATTCATGCAAATATTTAAACAAGTTTGTGTCCATGTTCTTTTCTCCCAGTTTTTGCTGTCTGCAAATATTCCAGGGAATAAGGTCCACATTAGGAATGTTTATGAAAAGAATTGGTTTTAAGAGGATTAGAACTTTTTTCTTTGTATTTTGTATTGTACTGTAAATTGACAGTAGAAATCGTAATAATTTGGTTAAAGAGCAGTGGCAAGTTATATGCCACAAGTACAAGAACAACAGCGCAGGCTTCATGTTTCTGAGTCCAACTAGACAAATAATTCTTATAATTATTTGTTGACTATTGTCTGTTGATAGCAACTGAAATGAAGTGGGGCAAGACCAGTTATACAAAAGAAGGCTTTATGTGTAAAGGTGAATTCCTAGGCCAAATGCTTAGTTATTGGTAGCCATTCCAAACACACCACTGTGCACAGCCTCAGGTTCCCCTTCAGGTTAAAAATACATAAAGCTCATTTTGGAGTTTGGTGTGCTGTTTTTTGGGTTTGGGTTTTTTTTCTAGACAAGGCGAATAAGGCTTGGCAATGAGACCTGGCATCACTAAGGAACAGAGTTTTCCTGACTTGCCCAACAGGAGAGTTCTGTGTTACCACTGACCTCATGGTATTCGCTGTCAATGCCACAAGAAGAAATGCATTACGTAGCTCAGTTATGATATATTCAGTACCACTTTACAGCTCTTACCTCCTTATTTTGGATTGGTTTCGGTTGGCGGGTGGTTCTGGTTTTTAAGTGGAAAATGGCTGTCTGATTTTTCTAACTTTCACCATATTTAAAACTGTTGGGTTCCACTGTACACTTTACTATTGGAATAAGAAGGATGGTTAGAGTAAGCAGTTTAGTGAGGCTGCATCAGAGGCTCTGCAGGATTGGTGACGGCTGGCCCAAATTAGAGAAACCCCATACTGTACCCTGACTTACACTGCAGAGACCAATACACAGCTCCCCTTGTCTGGAATGGACGAAGTCCAAAAAGCTGACAGTCACCTTCCTCTACTCTTCTTAATGATAGACAGTGAAGACCTGGACCATATTCCTTTACAGAATCTTTTCCACTAATGCCATGCCAGGTTTCTATTCAAAGGGCATTTCACTTCAGATTAAGTGGTACAGACTTTAGTATTTTACTTCAAAAGAGTTTGCAGAGTATAAACATCAATGCATTCTTTAATAGAAATCATAATACAATGCAAACACAATTAGTTTAAAGCAGTTATGTTTAATGATATAGCAGTTATCAAAGCTCAATTATCCTAATTAGAAAATTATTCTGTAAGGCACATTTTATTCAGTGTTTGCTCAGCCCTTTACAGGATGAGTCCCAAAGACTAACAGTGATTTAGGTTGTGGTTTTTAGCTGAGTTTCTTATTCACACATCATCAGAAAAGAAATATGATGTTATTTATCTGTCTTTTAAAGTACCTCAATAATTTTTGCACAATAGAGAAAAATACCTCCATTATAGCAGTCTGTGAAATTAACTGTTGTCTCGTATATTGGGTAATATGCTGCTTCCATCCCTCTTCAGTTAGTGAGATATTTCTTGTTACAAGCAGGTTTGTAGATTTTTCCCATATTTGAAGCCACTGACTTGTGGTATTAAAGTACATAAAACTTACTATGTAATTTATGCTGTGTTATATTTATTTACTTTTTTTACTGAATGAAAGTAAAACAGTCAAACTCAATTTCTTGTAATAAAATCCGTGATCAGCCTCACCTTGGTCGTTGGTGGTAAAGTTATGGCTTTTAAGGGGATTAGCTCTGTTTCTAAACACATGAAGGACAAGAGGGTGATTGAGAGCATCCAGCTGAGATTTAGAAAGGACAAATCATGCCTGATCAATCTCATTGCTCTCTCTCAGATGAGGTTACCAGCCGTGTAGAGGAGGGGAGGACAGTGGATGTTGTACACCTTAATAATTAGCAAGGCCTTTGTCCCAGTCTGCCATAGTCTCCTTATCACCAAATTAATGAGATACAGATGGGATAAATAGGGTGAGTGAAAAACTGCCTGGAGTGCTGGGATAAAAGTATTGTGACCAGTGGTGCTAAGTCCAGCTGGCAGCCAGTAGCTAGTGGGGTCCATCAGGGATCAGCAGTGGGACCAATGTTACTTAATGTCTTCAATAATGATCTGGAGAATGGGATGAAGTATGCTCTCAGCAAGTATATGCATGACACCAAACTGGGGGGAGCCATGAATACACTGGAGGAAAGGGCTGCTCTTGAGACATGGACATATTGGAGAAATGGGTTGAGCAGAACTTCACGAGATTCAACAAGAGAAAGTATGAGGTCTTGCCCTGTGAAGGAATCTCATGCAACAGTGCAAGCTGCAAGGATGCCGTTCTGCAGAAAAAATGGTTAAATATTGCAACAGGTTTCCCAGCAAAGTTACAGAATCTCTGTCCTCTGAGGTGTTCAAGACTTGGCTGGACATGGCCCTGAGCAACCTGATCTATTCAGACCTGTTTTAAGCATGCAGTTGAACTAGGTACCCTCTGAAGGTCCCTTCCACCCTCAGTTTTGATTCTATGACTATATATTACTTATTGTGTAGTGCACCTTGTATACATGAAGACTTTGAAGAATGTAGCATTTCTAAAATTTACATTAATTTAGGTAATTACTATGTGCAGATCTATAGGATGGCTACTGCAGTGTCATTTTATTTAATTTTTTTTCTGTGAGTTAGAAAACTCGGTTCCCACTCTGAAAAAGGACTATTTCATTGACTTCAGCTCCAGGCTAGTGACACATACATATTTTATAACTTCTCTATTTTCTCACTAAAACACTGATCAGTGTGTTTGTGCAATTTCTAGGAGATAAAAAGACAGCATAACCTTAACTGTTTGAGAAGTATGGGAAAGAGATAAGAAAAGGCTCTAAAAGCCACAGTCCTTAAAAATGGGCTCATCATTTTGAAGAATATGATCTATAGTAAGGTAGAGATCCTCCTTTAAAATACTAAGTAGTGAAATCCTGAAATAACTGACTTCATGGCAAGGGTTGGTACTATGACCCTCCATGTGTATTATGTACCACAGTACAGGAATAAAGGTTGTCTTGAAACAAGTGACAAGTAGCAAATTGTTCACTACTTTTCTTTCCTTTCTGGTAATGTCTAGTTTTTAAAACTCACTTGTGAATATCCTAAATCGATACTGAGCAACCTTTCTAATAGAACCAACGTGTACTTCCTTTCCATGTGATATCTAAACATGATCTGTTTATATAGGTGTATCTTCAGTACAGCCTGGGGAGGTTGGGGATTTTTTCCTCACAAAAGAATAATGGATTTAAAGTTAATGATAACTGGCAGCCAAAAGTCTTATGGGATAGTTCTGGCAGCCAGGTATTACTGTCATGGGAATATTCTGGCCACACACCTGCTTTCTCAGAAATGCCATCTCTAGCTGCAGGAGCACAGTGACACAAAACCATGGGAGAATACGTGAAAGTGTGCCCACAGAATCCACGTATTCCAGGAAAAATAGTAAAAGCGTTCAAATTAGTGTACCATGAAAAAGTGTCGTGGTTTAACCCCAGCCAGCAACTAAGTACCATGCAGCTGCTTGCTCACTTGTCCCCTCCACCCCCCTCCAGCGGGATGGGGAGGAGAACTGGAAAAAAGGGAAAATTCGTGAGTTGAGATAAAAATGGTTTAATAATTGAAATAAGATAATATTATAATTGTAATGAAAAGGAAGATAACTAGAAGAGAGAGAAATAAAACCCAGGAAAAGACAAGTGATGCACAATGCAATTGCTTATTACACGCTGTCTGATGCCTGAGCAGGAATCCGCCTCTCCTGTTCAACTCCTCCCAGTTTATATACTGCACATGACATTCTATGGTATGGAATACCCCTTTGGCCAGTTTGGGTCAGCTGTCCTGGCTATGCTCCCTCCCAGCTTCTTGTCCACCTGCTTGCTGGCAGAGCATGGGAAACAAAAAGCCTTAACTTAGGATAAGCACTACTTAGCAACAACTTAAAATGTCAGCATCTTATCAACATTATTCTCATACTAAATCCAAATTACAGCACTGTACCACCTACTAGAAAGAAAATTAACTCTGTCTCAGCCAAAATCAGGACAAAAAGGGAGCTGATTAATAGGATTACAAGCTCAGCATTACTAGAAAGCATAAAGTCAATTACAAAAATTTTAGGAACTGAAGCCTTCTAACTTTTTCCTATAAGCTATTAAATAATTTCTTTATTTTACTTAGCACCTGTACAAAGTTGTTAAATAATAACCAGTGGGCTCAGTCTGCTCAGCTAGCTAATGTGCCTGGATTGCCTATTTTACTGGTATTATAGGCATTTTTGGTAAAAAGGAAAATCTGTGGAAAAGGGACAACTGGAAAACTGTCTTAAAATGGATTGGGTAGAGTAACAAGAACCTTAGGAACACCACAAAAGATAGAGACTGGTACTCACAGGACAGTCAAGTGGTGTTAAGAAGACTTTCAGCTTGTCAAAAAGTGAACGCAGAAGTGGCAGTGTCTTGCTGGCTATAACACCTGTTTTTCTTCCACAAAGCCTGTAGTACTTAGCATGGTGAGGCTGTGTCAGCATACCCTGTAAAGTGTGCGTTCTGCAATCCTACACCGGGACAGTTTTCTCATGGTAAGTCTCAGTCTTTAAGAGCTTTTCTGTGTCAGGCTGGTTTCTTTTGTTCTATCTATAAAGGCTGGAACAAAAGAAACTTGTGCTGGCCAAAGCAAAACCCAGCATTTCTACAATCAGGGTTGAAAAATGCAGGAAATAGTTTTAATATTGCAACCCTAAAAGATAACAGAGAGCCTATTTGAAGCAAGAAGTGTCTTGTTTTTAAATATATATGTAGTTTCAAAGTGCCCGTCCTTTGCTTCACTCTACAGTTTGAAAAATCTTTTCTAAAATGGCATGTTTTGACCATGGATTGGTAGCTTCTCTAAAATCAAGTTCATCTTTTGATGTCTAAGTAGGATTATTGTTATATAAATTTTTATATAAATATATATGTCCATGTGTACGCACATCATTATACTAAAATATTTAATGATTTACTTTATTTTATCCAGCTAATAAAAGCAGTACCCAGCAACTACATATATATATATAAAAATAGTATAATATTCAATAACTTTTTGTTTTGAGACAAGCAGGTTTAAATGTTTCATACTAATAAATAAAACATAAGGGAAAATGATAACTGACTACATTTCAAGGTCATTGAATGTATTCCTATTTCTACTCTTACTGTCACTGTTAGTGGCAAAAGATCTTAACTGGAGACAGCTTTTCTGACAGCAAGTGCAGCAGGTTTGTAATTTTGTTTTTGTCAAGGGGCTGCATCTTGTAGCCTGACTATGTGCAGAACAAAGGAGGCTTTCAGCTCTTCGGGTCTTGAATTAGTGTGAATGGCTTAACGGGCTTCCTCTAATCCATCAGATGATTGCATTTAATGTTCCGCTATTAATCTGCTCAATTAATTAAAATCAATATCTTTATGAAATTTGCTGTTAGAAAAGCCTTATGGAAAGAAGATCCTCTCTCACCAGTATGTTCCATGGTGATAAGGGCAATGCTATGAATGACAGTATAAACGTAAGTTCAAAAGTTACCCAAGTTTATAAAAATCTCATTAGCAAGGCTTGTCTGACAGAGAGAAAAAAAAAGAGAGGAAAGGAACCTAATGTTTTTTCTTTAGAAAACACCATTGTGTAAAACATTATAATGGAAAGGCCGAGTATCTGCTTTCCACAGTGTGGTCATTGAGATGCTGAGTTCCTCCCACAGTTGCCCGATAGCCTGCATAGGCTAAAAGAAAAGACAAAAATAATCAAAAAGACCATGTTTGCATCTTCCAAGATAAAAGCAAGCAAGGCAAACAGTTCTTTTTATCCATGGGCTCCACAGCAAGGGGATAATTTATTTATTTTCAATGTGTACTGTGAAAGCTTCTGATGGGCAAAGAGTTGTCACACTGGAGCGTATAGCCCTCCTAGTAATTTCTCTGGCTTGCATTACCATTACTGGTACTCTGCTGGCCATAAATGAAAAGTTATTGGCCATGAAAGAAAAATCACCTTGTTTCCTATTCATTCTTTTATGCCTTTTGTATTGAAACCTCATTTCTCTTGACCACTAGTTTGATGATTGTTGATGGTTTTCAGTTAGAAAAACAAGGTTATTTGGGGGTTTTATAGCACTACCTTTTCCATACCTGCCTCACAGAGCTCCCAGGACACTCAAGAAAACCACTGAGTATTAGACAATTTATGCATAAGCTGCAAATTATTTATACTTAAAGA
>JANZLQ010000064.1:8766689-8799122 GCA_026212715.1 Elanus axillaris
GGGGGGTGGAAATCAACACAAGCCTCACATTTCTCTTGTTTGTCCCTCATGTTGTTAAGGAAAGAAATTATTTTATTCAAGACATAGCATTAAAACAGTTATTTAAAATCCTTGTGAGGGCAAGCAAATATATTGTTTCATTTGGCTATGACCGTCAGTCAAGTACTCATTGTAAAATAGTGGTTCATATTACTAAAACAATGAAGAGATTAAATTTTTATTACATGTATTAGGCTGGCAAAACAGAAAAGATTAATATAAAATGAACTGATTAAATTAAAACCTTTGATTAGCTCTTCTAGGAAGAATTACTTGCCTAGTCTATTATGTCTGTATACATACGTGAAGAACACGGGATTAATGTACAATTACTTTATCACCATGAAACTTCTGTTGGTATATTGAAATATGTGAATGGGTTTGCTTTGTTTAATTCTGAGCTATTGGAAAATCACAAGAAAGGAAATCGGAGGTCCTTAAAGAAATTAAGAGTCCTTAAGAAAACAGCCATTAATTTAGGGGTGCCCACTTCCTGGCGCAAATCTGATTAGCAGGCTTATTTCTCTCGTATTTCAAATTCAGAAGGACACTAAATTGTTGAAAACAAACCTTGTGTCTACAAAAGTAATATGACCTGCCTGCAGCTAAAAGTGGAGGGATGCCAATAAAAGAGCGTGTTCATACCCCCAAGCTGTAACCAGCTACTCTGGTGTTCTTCCAGCCCCATTTTGTGAAGCCACACTGAAGACTATGTGAGGGGAACCAATCTAGCTTCAACTACATACACAGCAGTTCTTTGCTAAGTTATTTTGAAGTCATAATAGGCCTTCAGCCTGACTCAGAAGACAGCCATGCAGCAGCGGTGCTATTGTAATTGGTAGGAAGGAGGAGGGTGATACTCTTCAATAAAGAGGCAGGAAGAGGAAAATGGCTACAGGTTGAAATGAGCACACTCTGAGCAGTGTTAGTGCTGAAAATGTTGTCTGGTGACATCACAGCCACAAGGAGTAGAAGGATACAACTTGCCTCAGGCGTCCTGGGATACAGCTGAAGTATGTGTTTTAGTGAGGTCTTAAGAAAAATGAGCCAGGCACGCAAACCATGCATAGTTTTAATATTTTTGCCAGGTCTCCCTCTTTTTTTGTGTTAAGGGATGGTGCATTGTTTCAAAGGAGCTACTGTGGATTATTGTACTCATAGGGCTGTAGAGGAGAGTACGGTGTATGGGAAATACAGCAGTCGTGAGACAGCTGGAGCTGGGTGGGGAAACCTTGAGTTTTTCTGTCCAAAAAGCAATAGGACTGCAGGATGCACAAGAGGAGAGTCTGAGGGGCTCACCAGAGACCCATGGCACCACTCACTACGTTCTCACGGCAGTACACTGAGAACAGGGTGACTGCAAAGCCTTGTGATCCAGAGTAAAGATGGAATGACCCCGCAGCAGAAGCAGGGCCTGGCAGCAGTAGAGAGTACCCACACAGAAGCAGGAAGGTACCAGGACTGCTAGTCACCCCTGAACCATCACGACATGACACTTTCTTCTTACGTAAGAAAATCATTTACACGGCTAATGATTCTGTCTATCATGCCTTTAATAAAAGAGCAATAACAAAACCTGTGGGTATAGTATAAATGGAAGGCATACTACCCCCTCATAGTATTCAACAAAATCTATACAAAAAGCCAAGTTCTGCTTAGCTTTGCAGGAAGAACTGGAGGAAAAGCACTAGTGTTTCACAATGTGAGGAGGGTAGCATTCTTAAACACAACATAAACATGTTCTTTTTACTCCAACAGTCTTGTCTTCTACTTCCAGCTCAACTTGTTTCCTAATTTGACCTACTTCATACTAAAGAGCTTTTTGGTATGGGCATCACTGGCACCTACTGGGTACCTGCATACTCCCATGTGAACCAGCAGCAGTTCCCATATGAACTGTTGGCCAAACTAAGTGCTTATTTATTGAAAAGCACTGGACAGAAATGTAAGAGTTTTGGGTGGAGATGTTCTGCTTGTGGATTATGTTCACCGTTGCCATAGAATATGGAATTAGACATGCTCAAATATTTTCAGTTACATTGCCCCATAAAGTTAACTCACAACAATGTTCTGCTGAAATGTTAGTAATCCATGGAGGGTTTTTTTTAAGCTGTGAATTATCAGTTACTGTGAAGTAGAGGATCTGTTAGCTGGAGTTGTATGTCTGAGGTTCATTTGACTATTGATTTTTTTATATATGGACTTGTTATAGACTTTGTGAAAAGCCTCTTAATCATTTGAGAAATATTTGTGCCTCTTCACTTTTATAATTCATCTGGTACTTCATACTGAAAACACTGCCATGACCACTACAGATAGAAACAATTAATTGATAATAATGTCACTGATGTAGTAAACCATAGCCATAAATTTGTTCAGAAGTACATGGTATATGACCTTAAACTGCTTATTTGATGTTCCAATTTATGCAATTATCTTGCTATATAAAGTTGGTATAAGAAAATACTGTTTGGGAAATATTTTTAAATCCACTGATCATTCATGAAATGCAATTATTCACTTACTTTAACTCAAACAATGAATTATACAATATATTATATTTTAAGTATATGTTGGAATAATAGGTTATTTGTTGTATTTATTTGTGTTTACAAAATCAGGATTGTTCTAGTGCAAATGGTAAGATTTTGAGACTCAAGACACATACTTTCTAAATGTATCTGAACCAGCCACCATAGCTGTTGCTGTGTACGTTGCTGACTTGTTTAGTTCCCTAATGAAGTTGTGTTTAAAGATGTCAGAATTGTGGCCAGTAGGCTTTAGTATCTCTCCAAAACTAGGACAGAAATTTCAAATACATTAAAAAATACAAAATAATGAATACCATTTTCCTCAAGTTCTCCTTCAAAACAAAGAGCTAAAAGGATCATGCACCTTATGCTACCTTGAACAGTGCTTATGCTTTACATTTCCAAATGGTACATCATGTACAATGAAACTACTGCTCAGCCACTTAACTGCCATAGGATTAAACACTATTCATGTTAGGAAGTAATAACAATTAGTACATTTCCTACACAGGAGCAACCCAGACAAGGGGCTCATTCCTCAGGGGAATGGGGAGAAGAAAAAGAAAATTGTGCTATGTGATACAAAGATAACGAAAGTTACTTTGCACTATGTAGCTGGTGTGTAATTTTGGATAGTTGCCCAAAATTGGCATTGGCTGTACTCCATTTTTTAAAGCCTGAAGCAGCATTGTGGGATTGCAAAGTTATTTGATATTGAACTCAGACAGCAGGAGAGGAAAGTAGAGCCAGAGAAACTGTAAATAAAAAATAAATTACACCTATCAATATCATCTCAGAAATTCCACATACAACTTTTTCTGTAAATTCACTGCACATTCATCCTATGCCCTGAAAAAGTCAAAAAGCCATTTCACCAGATATTTAGAAAGTACATTGAGTGTACACAGTGGTTTTACATGATATATTGCACTGACTAAAGCATATGCTTTCGAAGAAAGAAAAATACAAGAGTCTGAGATCAGAAAATGTATTCTTAGTTTTTTCTAATATTGAGGGATTAGGTAATTTTGAATTTTTTCATTGCAGCTGTGTGGAATGGAAGAAGGAAGGATTAACATTGTCCTTTGAGGAGGCTCTTAGATTATTTTTGCGTAGGAAATTCTACTGCTTGTGCTACTCATTTTCCCAGAGTATTAGCAAAAAATGGAACACAGAAAATGGAAACAGCCATCTTGTATGTCTTTTTTCTTACTGTGAGCACAGGCTTTTAGGAAACTAAAATATAGCTGAATTTCAGAAACACCTGACCATGCCAAGGCCTGCAAACTAAATTACTTCAAAACCAGTTTCAACATAAAAATAAAATCTATTATTTAAATGTTCAGTGGACCTACAAAGTTGTCCACTGAGTGTCTAAATCAAACAACAAAAATCTTGTTCCTTGGTAATGTGAAGGGAAGTTTCTGATACTTGCATAACACTTCGTATATGTGGTAACATTTAGTCACGTTAAATAATAACCTTTTCCACAAGTGACATTCAGCAGTATGGTACCAAAGCCCTTACAAAATTTTATTTGATTAACAGATAATAGTTTATTTGGCAGAGGTGACAGGTGCCTGTAGTAACTTGCATCTAGTTTTTAGTCCCTAAGTTGTGTAAAAGTAAACTTAATTACTTGCAAAAAAAAGAAAAGAAAAAAAGCCAAAACCAGTCCTATTTATTCATTCCTTTCTAACAATTTATTCTGTTTCTATAAGAGTCCACTTTACTTTGTTCATCTTCCATTAATCTCTATTTATCTTGGTAAATAAATGAATGGTATAGTCCCCTATATTTAAGTGTCAGAGACAAGGTAGATTTTTAATCATTTCCTATACCAAAAAAGGTCACGTGAATTTTAAATTTTGACACAACTGAGAGTATCTGACTGAACTATTGAATAAAACTTTTTTTCACACATGTATACTAATAACTTAAAGCAACCGTGAACAACTGCCTTTACAGGTTTAGTGATTGGCCTTCTGACAGAAGACTAATGTAAGGGGCTTTGGTGCTTAAGACACATTTTTCAGTGACAAGGATAGTTGATATGTTACCACTAGATATTTTCAGTATTTGGTCTGTATTTCATGGAGATTCTCATCTGAAAAATGTTAGTTTGTCATCTGTATTGTTAAGTTAACTTGTTGTAGAAGATTGTTCAACAAAGCAGGCGTAAACAGTTTTGTTTCTCTCTAAAAATAGTGCTAGGTCTGGTTAATAGCACTTCAAATGCTATATATTAATGCTATCATTTACCATAACAAAAAAACTCCATCCCCCTGAAATAAAAAAACCTTCTAAACAAAGGACACCTTTCTATCTGTAAATATATTAAAATTCCCAGAGAAGATGTTAGAGACTACAGTTCTCTGTTCATACTGGTATCAGCAGAGACACTATAAACAGCAATGCAACCTGCTCTCCTGTTCACAGTCTGCACTATACCCCTGCAGGTATGAAAGGATACATTTAAGAGCTATAGCAATTACTTTGTAAAGTGAACTGTGCCCAAGAAGGTTGATGAAAATATCTGTAAAAGCAGGAGAAGGAGCCTATTGTAGAAGCAGAGGACTGACCAGGGGCAGGCCTTTAGAAATCACTGCCCTCCTCCTCTCTGAAAACCCTCTACAATACCACGTGAGTTATGACAGTGATGTGGGCATAAAGTAGATACTATATTAGTTCCCTTTATTTAGGAAGCTGGAAATTATCTGGCTCAAGACAGCTGCCTTGACTGCTTGGACTTAATAGATTCCCTGATCAGGCGGAAAGCTGCAAAGAAAATGAGATACAGTAACTCGCAATGGTGCAAGGAGATGTCTGTTCCATATAAAGGATGTGCACAGACAATGTTTTCACAGCACTGACTCTCAGGCTTGATCAGAAGTTGCTAATCTTAACACACCTCTTTTCCTTGACTTCAGTGAGCTTTGGATTGGGCCCTTTGAGAGCAGGTATAAGCTAAAAATATTGCAGTGCCAAGATGTGTAAAGTCAGTAGAGAAATGTGATCAAATTTATCATTATAATACTCAGCAGTTTGTAAACTTATTAACATTCGCAGAGAACATGCTGTTTTACCTGTGACCTATAAATTCTGGAAAGTTCAGGAGAATTGCCACTCTGAGAAATGTTGATGGCAAAGATATTTTGGGGGAAGTATGATGAAGCCAAGTAGTATAGTTTAATTGAAGTTGCTATTGTTATAAAAGCTTCATGGGATGCAAATGACAAGTCACTATGCACCCAAACAATTACTGAGATTGCACAGAGTGGGGTTAAGGTTTATGAAATTATATAGGAAAGTGGGAGTTGGGTTAGCAAGATATTGGCCACAAATTAAAGCACATTTCATACAGTAGGGACCATATATAGCAATAAGAGGATGGTTGATACTAATGTCCCCTATTCCAACTATGCTAAATGTTGTTTCAAATCTGCAAGTATTGAGGGGAAAAAGTGTAAATTCTGTCTCAGATCAGTAATATCAGCTGCACACAGGGATCACATGTAGACACTAGAAAGACTATTGGAGGGGGAAAAAAAAAGATACAACACGCATGAAAAGATTTACAGACTGAATAGAGAATTGTGAATCTTTAGCTGTGGCAGAACACATTGGAGAATCAGCAGCCATTATCTCATGAGAAAGAACAACATATATAGTGCTTGAAATCTTTTTCTATTGAAAGTGCCTTTCCATTAAGAATTTTTTTTTAAATTGTATGGTTTTGCCAATATGTCAAGATTTAAAAAAAATATGTATATGTAGTATTTAGAGCTCATTGTCATTAGGGACTATCCATAACTAAATGAAAAGTTGAGAAGAGTCTTTTGCATTGCCATGATTTACACCCTAATTCTGTATTTTCTTCAGTCACAATGTGCTTTATAGCAGCCTCAAAGCTATGCCAGCCATCCTGGCTCCTAGTGAGTTAAAGCACTACCTGGGGTTGCTGTCACAAGGACAACTTCAGTGATGCCCTCTTCTTCTTCTTCTTCCTTGTAAAAAGGCTGCAATCCGTGGTGCTTGCTACAGTTCCTAAAAGGGATGGCACAGCTCTAGCTATTTAAGGGTACTTCTGGCCAACTGCACCAAGTTCCTCACCCTTCTCATCCCAAGCCATGCAGTTGGGCAGGAATGGGCCTAACAATTACAAAAAACCAGTCCACATCCTAGCCAAGATCAAGCTAAAATATTATGGATCAAAGTAAGACTGACAGTTCCCTGCTGGTTGTATATAGAGCTGTGGGAGCTACATGTAACTGTGATTTGCTGCAAAGGTTATATCAACATGTTTTTTAAAGTGCATTTGTGAAGGCAAAATCCAAAAATGAGACACTCCAAATTAATGCCAACAATTGCCATACCAAACTGCCACTTATTAGCTGCTTGTTTGTGTTATGCTATGTGTATGCTACATTTTCTGTAGAAGAACTACCAGTATTGAAGAATCTTTTCAGCATCTTTTAAAAAATTAGAGCTGTGATCCATCCTGTACGTCATTTATTACAAGTCTGTCAAATACTGAAACTCTAAAACATTATTTTACTCTCAAGAGACAGAGTATTAATCTGTTTATATCAGGTTGGCAAATGCTCTTAGGAGAAGATCAAAGTTTAGGAATATCTGAATAGACCTCATTTGGCAAAAGGCATGTGAGTTGATCAGTCAGGCACAGATATTCAGGAAATTAACTGATGTCTTGAATCACACTGCCATATATGTGATAGGAATTTATTTGTGTGCATATCTTTGTCTACAGAATGAAAAATAAAATAGCTTTGAACATGTAGCCTTGTCTCTCTCAATTCAGGCTTTGGCTTCACTGCTAAAACTTCCAAATGTGCAGCTGGAGGAGGGAAGAAACAGGAATTTCTGATGTAGACATTTGTCCAGTAGGAACTAGATGGAACTTCCAGCTTATTACACATGGACCATTGAACAACAAGCAAACACTACTCTCTCCCTCCTGCATATTTGCAGTGTCTGTGGATTTCCTCATATAGTTACTTACCCTATTAGCTTAAGAGGAAAGCTCTAATTGCATTCACATAAAAGCAAAATCTTCAGTATATGCTGTTTCCATTAGTAGTATTCTCCTTTTTCCTACTATCAGTTAGGGTTTAACGTAACTCTCAGGATTATAAGTATATTTTACACTTCTGCTTTGTATTAATATATGACACCAAAGCAAGTAAAGAAAAAATTTAACAAGCATTTATCAATAAAAAAGAATTTGTCACTCAAATACAACCCTCAGTACAGAAGGACAGCAGCAGTTTGGCTTCATAGCCCATATGCTGATTATAGGAGCTGCTAGGTGAAATTATAGGACTTGTATTATCCAGAGGGTGTCTGTATAGATCATAGATTTAATAGAACTCGTTTTTTCTTTAAAAGCTATGAATCCTCACAGTCCATGCAGCTAAGAGTTGGTCAGAGATGGAGGTTGGCCAATGTAAGCATATTGCTGTGGATCACAGTTTTGCCCATTCACTTTTCCCTTTTTTTTCCCACAGCGAGGGAACTTAGATACCACTGAGATTGCTATAGCCTGCAGCGTGTTGTGACAACAGTGAGGCAGAAGAGAAAGGAGAGGCACTCCACCTTACTAGATATCCCAGTTAGTCTGTCAGTCTGTCACAGAATTTGCTCCCCCGAGTAACAACTCTAGCAGAAATTCAATCAATAAAGCTAACATGCTTCTGTTTAAAAGACCTCTATTTTTCCTCTCTAAGACCAAATGTGTTCATAAATTAAACATTTGCTAATAAACACTCTCACCTCTGTTTTTAGCAAGTCTGTCTGCTTAAGAGAACAGGTTACTGACACTATTAAGAAACTGGCAAACTTACTGCTTTCCCGATTATTTAATGCTCAAAAGATTAGAAATATAGTGACAGATAGTTTAGGATGCAAACTTACAAACTGGCCACTGTTACACTCGCTATGATTGTATTTAAACTGGGGATCCAGAAGTGACAAGCTCCATATTCTATTTAATCACCATCCAGTCCCTTAAGCCTTTTTTTTTAAATGACAGTATATATTTGTCAATGCCTGCATCCACTTCAGTAGAAGTTTTTTGTACACTCAGATTTTATATCTGATTTTTGAACCATTGCTAAATAAGCTAATTTCTTTAGTGAATTGCATAAAAATTAATAAATTAGCCTGGGTGGTCATTTTACATTTTTACATATTTTACATACTTCAATACTCTTATTTGGAGCATTATAGATATTAGAAAACTTAGGGTTCCCCCATCGCCCCCCAAAAATGAGCTCGTGATTAGTACCAATTATTAATGTTTTCAAAGTGTTTATTTTAATAACTGTGTTCACCTGGAGTTGCAGGGAAAATGGAGTATTCTCTAGTCAGCAACTATGATCCTGGCAGACTGCCAGGATGTTTGTGACCTCTAGAAATCCTTAAGGTTTTGATCAGCATTTCCTTATCCCCAATACTCTGTTGTTTCTGTTTTAAATTACATCTCAGTGTACCCAGGGTAGGTAATAATGTTAATGTAAGTGATACAACAGATAGTTACAAGCATCCTTGGATTATGAGATGGGCATATCTTGATTATGTAAACAATAATAGTGTTTATTGTATTGTATTTCTGAAATTATTATAGTATTACGCTGATACAAATTATACCATTGCATCTCAAGCATATTTATTTAAAACATAGTGGATGGAATTCAAAGACTATCAAAGACAATGAAAGACAATACCTGACTTTCCCCAGTTTTGTATCAGGATCAGTATGCTATTGTAACTTTCACATTATTTTGCATTAATTCCTAAGATCTGAAGATAAAAATTTCTTGACTTTTCTGTGCTGGCAGAGTTAATAGTTACCATAATTATAAAGCTTTGTAAATAATGGGTGAAAAGATCACGGCGCTGCTGCTAACACACATTTGTTTGCATCAGAATGTGCAATGGAAGTCTTGTAACTATGCATAATATTAGAAAATGCATCTCTCAGAAGGCACTTTTTGTTTATATATTCATATAAAGGTGTATTAATAACAAACAGGTTCTTCCCCTGCTAACACTCAAAGGCAAGGCAATAGCAAAATGAGGATTGCTTACACAGCTGAGGAAAAAAAAGCACTGTTACTCTCCATTTACTGTTTCGATCCAATGTCAATGGTGCACTGAGAATACAATGTCCTATACATATTATATATTACACATCACATGTGGGGGGGAATATGTACTAATGTATGTTGCTATGTATACTGTGGCAGCTTACACATACTTTGTACCTAAGTGGCCAAAATTCAGAAATTTGATGGGGAGGAAAGAGGGATGTCATATTCCATAGCAGATAATATGTAGAGTTGCAGTTGCAGTATCCTGAAGTGATAAGAATGCTAAAGTATGTAAGAAAACACAATTGTTTGTTTAAAAAATGCACATTGTTTTATTTTAAGCTGAGTAGCACACTTCGAGCTTTTAAAAATTCGTAACACTTTCTCAGCTAGGATTGGTGTTGAAACTGAGATAAACGTATGCTGTCTTTTCCCATTATCACCTTTATGGATCCTTATGCTGCAATGACACTTTAACAGTGAGTTATTTTCTTCCATGCATTTATAAGTGTTTCCATTGATTTCTTTTAATTAATAATGACCATTAAACAAATATGGTTTTTTTCTATAAGTTACAGAGCATGACATGAATTTACATATTGGCAATCACTTCCAGGAACCAATGTCAGGTATTAGCTATTTCATTTCATCTCTTCTGGCAGTATTTTTCTAGAATACTTGCCTTGTCACTAACTGTGGCATATCTTCATTACAACTGTCAGGCATAGAAAAGCAGAATCACAAACATGAAGCCAAGAAAAGCTTTGATGGCCAAGAAAAGATCAAGTGAGAGAAAGAGACAGAGATTGAGCTGAAACTGTGCTATCATCCACTAGGTACTCCTCCGGGTGCAGAGAATGAGACTGTCTGGCCTGCTTTTGAGTCACAGCTGGGTAAATCATTAAGTTGTTATTACTATCATTGTAAAATGAGTTTGGTTTTCAGGCTCATTTTTGCTTATTCACTTTCTGATATTATTTATCTGCGGCTCAAAAAGAAAAATATAATAAGGTTATCAACAAAACATCTACCAAATGAGTGAAGTTGATACAGTGCCAAATGGTCAGTCCAGGTGAATTTACCCATGGGTGTAATGACTGTTTTGCAGACACAGCTCTCTGTTCTGAAAGCTCAGTGAGCTATGTAGGCAGCTCCAGGTGTTACACTACCTAGTTCCAAAATTTTGAATCCTTTTTGAAAAAAGAATCTCTGGAGCATTTTAAATTGAACCCTCTCTCTGTGTGCTTTCTGACATCTTCCTTGTGAAGTGAGGCTCTCCATTGTCATCTTCCTTTGACAGCTCTCTCATCCCATACGTTCAATACATCCGCTCTGAGCAAGTTACCTTTTCATCTGGCATTTCTTTATGTTAAGGCTATGCTGATCCTCATTCGTGAATTGGATCTGCCAGGCTTGCTGATCTTTTATACTGTAGTTTGCCAAACCTAGTTTGCTCTGACTGTTAGTGATGGCAGTGGATACAACTTCAGACAGCTGTGGCAGCAGCAATCTATGCTATCCAGTTGTACGTATCTAACCATAAATATGATAATGTTGTATTGCTGGACCACAGCTAGCTCTGCACTGGCTTCTGCAACGCCTTTCTACAATATGAAGCACAAAGACAATCTGATGGCACTCGGCTTGCATGCAGTCAGACTGAAAGAAAGCTGAGGTTTGCTTTATATGGACATAGCTCCAGCTGTAAGGCCTCACAATTTTTTATATGGAGGGTGTGTCAGGAACTGTTCCAATGCAAGAGGAAGCGTGTACCTGGTTTAGCCCCGTGTATGATGTAAAAAAGCACTCCATGTCTTAATCAGAGGAAAACTGGTGAGAATGACAGAGTTAGGAGCTGTCACTGATACCAAATCCACAAGACAGAGGAAGCAGTCTGCATACCACTTGCAATTCTCTCACACAGGTCAAATCTAGTGAAATCTGTGACTTCAAGTTACTATGAGAATATTTCAACAGGATTCTTCAGATGTTAGAGTATTGATCATGACATACTGACTGCCAGGATTCAGTCATACCTGTGGTGTTGGACTATGCAAATGTTCTAGTTTTAATTTACTGGGATAGTAATTAAGATAAAATTCTTCTTCTGTTAATTCCTTCAAGACTTGTCAGTAACTATATAAGAAGAGTATTCTTAAAGTTACTCGCTCATGATCACCAACTTCCAGGGTGCACTGATCTCAAACTCTATATAGGCTACAGGTATATGGGGAAAATAAATCCACTTCTACATACATAGATTTCACACAGGGAAATAGGCACTTAGGACTTCTCCCTTTGTAATCTGCTACGTAGCCTCAGACTGCTTAACACCACTGACTTTCCATCCTTGAAGCTGGGCAATATCTTCTTTCCCAAGAGTGTTGCAAGCCATAAAGGACAACTAATGATGCTTTTGAACAGCATTAACTGTTGTGTGGATTTTCCACTTGGAAGCTTCTAGCATACACTTAATATCATGTAAAGTAGAAATAAGAATAATTAGCAACTAATAAATCATCTGCCAAGTTTTGAGCTTATATTTTCCTCTATGATCTGATCTTCTGACATATCCTGACTCCCTTCAGACTTTCCTATACAATTAATTTAGAAACTACAAACCAGGCATCGTCCTGATAGACAAATTCTTTGAACCACAGGGAAGCATATGTGCCATAGATTGTTCTATCCTTCTTTTCTCATTTTCCTGGCATTCCCAACCTTTGGTAACTAGATCTCTCTATTTGATGATTACAGACTCTTAGAGGAGCATCTCAATACTTACTTGATTTATGGATCCAAATTTTGTGCTAACAACACCCTGTAGCATTTTATTGCACTCAGTAAATAACTCTAGATTTATTGCTCTTAAAAGAGAACAGGGCTAATGTAATTTTTTTTTTTTTGTTTCGCTATCTGTTACTCCCTCTAGTAACTTTTAATCCATTTGCCCCTTCTGGTGTTATTGAGATCTCAAGGATGAGATGGTTCTAGCTGTTAGGAAAATGAATGAAATGACATGGCTGAATGGAGACAAAAGGCTGAAGTACAAACTCTGTAGATGTTTGCTTGGTTTGTTCTGTTTGCTAATCAGTCAGTACATGTATACCAGAATGGATAACTCTGAAAAAGCCAGAGAATATTATTCTTTATCCAGACAAAATCAAGAAATGCAAGAGGAACCTGAGGTACTGCATATGGGTTATTGAGATACAGAGGGTTTGGAGTGGAGAAGCACAATCTTTCCTATTCCTGATGAACAGACATGAGAGGTGGTAAAGAGACAAGGGGAACATTAGTATTATTCCAGTGGACAATTCAGCAGAGTAAAGCACCAAGTTACAGAGCCAGATTTTCATGGACCACTTGTCTTCCTTTCTAAAAATGTTTGGGTGATTTTGACACTTACAAAATCTGAAAATCTTTTCCTATGCATAGAGCAGATAGGCGATTCACACTGCAGCATAACTCTAGCTCTGTGTCTCTGGTTCCAGAGACATCTTCATCTATGTCTCTATATTTGTAGAAATGGTGGAAACAGTGTCACCTAGGAAATAAGGTGTAGCTTGCAAACAAGTATTTCAAACCAGATTTCACAAGTAAATGTTAATGGATCTAAAATGCTAGATTATGACAATGCAAGATCATCATATTATAAAGTGTTGTAATTGGCTTACTCTGAGAGGAAATAAGCCTAATCTATTTGCATATAGTTGTTTAGACCTCTCTATAAAAGATCTGTAAGGATCACAGTCAGAAAGAGAATTAGTGAGTTAGGTAATTCTTAGGTGGATGCATTAAATTATTAATATAATGAACAAGTCATAGAAAGAGCTACCCTAATAATATAAATTGTATTTTATATACTTATGCTCTATAATATATCTGCTAAAATGTGGACATCTTCAAAGAAGCATAAATTATTTTACTTTTAATATTCTTCAAGATTCAGAAGTTTCTGGTAATTGTTACCACTTTTTTATCCAGGTTTAGCCCCTGGCCTCTCTATCATCACAATCATACCTTTGCATGGTTAAGCAATAGTATATTGGGCTCCCAAGGCAAAATTTTAGTTTACTGACTTTGATGCAAGAACTTGCAGACACAAGATAAACCCCACATACTAAAGAATAAGGAGATGGCTGTTAAAAGTTAATTTTGCTCTAAAAGTGAATTATAACTCTTAAAGAGATCTTTATTCTAGTTAAACATCTATGCAAAAAACTTCTGCAAATGTGAATGCTTTTTTTCTGATTTTCTATGGTTTCTTGAAGATCTTTGCTGAGGCCAATTATTTCCAAGAGAAACTATTCCCTTTCACAGACCTCTTTTCTTAAGTGGAGGTCCTTAAGAAAGGAGGAAAAGCAAGAACCAAAGAAAAAATAAAGTGTTAAAATTATGAGAAAGAATTAATCGCTCATAAATGTAAATTATTTTGCTTTAAAAATCCTTATAGGAGTTCATCTAACTAAGTAAAGCATTTAATGGCCATCTAACTACAGAGCTATGAATAGAAACTTGAAAGTCTTCTAATTGAAATGGTGGTCAGGTTTGTTTCTGACAAAAGATAAAGAATGTTTCTTCACAGTACCGCTGGCTGTTCAGAAATTAACTTGGAACTTTAATAAGAAACTGGATTACTATAGGAGAAATGTAGTTCTCCAACCTTCCAGCTTTGGAAAAATTAGAAATAGTTTAATCCATTATTATAAATGCAAAACATATTCTTTAAACTAGAGTTAGTCATTTGATGAGGTAGAGCAAAGCTTTTATAAAAAAAAAAATCACATTCCTGATTCTTAGCCTAGACTCCAGTAGGAATTGCTGAGAGTGTGATGCACAGCAACTCCTTCAGGCCCTCAGATGTATATAAGAAAGAGCAAAAATATATAAATCACCATCAACTTCCTTAGTTTAACCACTGCATGAGAATTATTCTGAAAGGACTACTTTTCCTTTTGGGAAGCTGTTTATAAAATACTGTCGGTAGGCCTCATTCTTTTTAACACGGGGATGCTCAAGAATTCATCTATTAATTTGCTTCTGAATGATATAAGCATATTGTTTTACATAGGCCAAACCCACCTGGCGAGACTAGCAGACCAGTTAGTCTGTACTTGGCCAACGACCCCCTTGCAAATGTGCTGACTCAGATCCCTCCATACTTGGAAGGTCCTCAGTGAAACAAATCTCCATTGTGCTCAGTTCTCTACTCACGTAAGGTTCCAGAGAAATTTTATACCATTTACATAAGTGAAAGCTGCCACCTGCCATTCTATTTTTCGCCAGGGTTCGGTGGTTGAGAATTCAGTATCTACACAAGCCCTCCAAGAGTCCTGTTCTGCATACTGAGGGTGAAAACAGTTGTTCAACTACAGCAGCTGTGCTGCCAAAGGGGAGGAGTGTGGAGGAAGAGCATGAAAAGGTTCCCTTTCTCCTGTATGCCAAGGGCATGGACATTTTCCTCATTTGCAGACTCCCAAACTTTCCTGAAATCAGAACAAAAATGGAAAGTACATCTAGCTGGAAACTACTTCTAGCCTCCTGACTTCTGAAAACACTTCTCAGGAGGTTTTAATTTGGTAAATTATTTGGTAGTTTTCACTGCACTTCCCCTGAATAGCTTTTATTACTCTTGGCAATGAACATGCATTTTTCCTTCTCCAACACTCAATTCTCTAAGCTGTGTCATGGGGTTTTTGCAAAGCCCTAAGATAAACTTCCTGCATATCCCTTTATCTCTCTCCTTATTCAAGATTAATAACAAAAACATAATTCCCCTCAACAAGATATATATGAGGTCCTAAGTGAGTTGTAGTGCCCCTGGGTAAAATCCTTGAGCCATTAAAGATGGTGAATTCTTTACTATGACTTTTGACCAGTCAGGATTTCATCTAATTGGCTTAAACTAGCCACTACTGTAAGCACTGTCAAAATCCTGCTTTTGTTGCAAGGCTCACGGACTGCGCCTACCCCCCACCTCTGAATCACACCCGCTACCATTTTGTAATTTGTGGCTGAAAACAGGTAATCTTCAGTGCCCCATTGATAAAATGAAATGCTAGCAGACATTTGCCATACTTTTCTGTGTTGTGGTACTCTTTCATATGATGTCCAGAACGGCTGGCCACAGACTTCCTGAAACAAAAAGCAGCAGCATCAAACAGTATTTGTAGCCATGGAGGACCAGCTTGTTACAGGCAGCAGAAAAGACAGCAAGAGGAAGCACACGGGTTAGTATGCATGGAGAATATGTTAAGAGAAAACAATAAAGCACTTCAAGAGTGCTAAGGAATGATCATATTAACCCTGGAACAGCAACTATCTACATGGGAAAGGCTGGGGGTTTTTTCCTGGCTAGTACTGTAGAGTGTAAAAGGCAAACTAACACAGTGAGAACAAAGTTTTCAGGGTAAAAAACAGATCTCTGTTTGAGATAGTTTATTGTGGACACTTCCAGCTAAACAAATTGCTAACTCCAATAGTGTCCAAATTTTGTCATGCACACTCTCTTTTGTGTATATTCATATGTGTGTATAAATAACTGTTTATCAAATATGCATTTCCTTTAATTGCTAAGGAGTGGATGGTAAAAGAAAATCTGATTATTTTGGATTATGTTACAAATTCATTACAGATTCAGAAGTATAGTTATAGCCTTAAGGTTGGGTGCACAGACATGTTTCTTAAATGTATGAGTTAAAAACAAAAAAAATATTACTGAAGGGTTCTGAAAAGCTATTTAAATGTGGTAACTAAAAATCAAAGATTTAATTTACTTGTATACCTAAGAAAACATTAAAATCCACATTGTAATCATCTGGGAATGATTATCAGTGTAGTTTTGTATCATGGTTCCGGAGATTTTTTCCAAATTTTTTTTTTCTATTATAAAAATCAACAAATCTATTTCATAAATATTAAACACACTCTGTTCCCTTCTTGACTTTATCTTATGATAATAAAACTGGAGTCAGACCCAATGTGTACGTTTCAAGGAGAGTTATGATGTAAAGCAGAGAACATAGAACAAAGGTACTGAAAAGCATTTATGATTGAAATTGTAGATTGAAATTCGTTAAAATATTTCTCACTGAATAGCATATCACAATTGCCTCATAATACTGGGATGTGTATTCATAAGCTTTTTAATGTATACAGCCAAACTCTTCTACTTTATTTTCTAACCACTGTACTGATTCTGCTTGGCAAAGCTGGTATGACTGATTAAAAAATGAAGAGGGAAGTAATTTTACAGAATGTTAAATTTCTGATAAGAGCATTTTAACATCTAAAATATAGTATCAAAGCTACATACAGCCAGAGTGATAAAACATTTATAAGTTTAGCTGTGGATATATCAGTTTGCAATAGTCAATGCTTGCGCCTGAACGCATGGACAGAAACTGATGTATTAATGAATGTATGTTTTTATAATTTCTGTTACATATCTATGATTTTTAAGACAAAATATGAGGCTAGGAGTTAATGGATTCAGGGAGATGATTAAGCTGTAAGTCAACAGTTAAAAACGATATTGTTTTGGCATGGAAAAGGCAAGTGTAGTTTGTTGGCAAACCAACAGTGAAAGCAAAAGGTATTTTTTCTTTGCCTTTCAATGAGGTGACTCATGCCATATTAAAAAAAAAAAAAAAAGGTTTCTCAGTCTATATCCTCTTCATTTTAAGGAGCTAAAACATAGCAGAATACAATCATAAAAAGGTTGTGTTGTTGGTTTGGGTTTTTTTATTTTTCCAAAACATGATTCCTATTAGTTTGGCATTGTTTCCTATACCAGTTTTTGACATCAAGAATCCCAGTGTCACGAAATATTGCAACAGGCATGAAGCATTGATGATTGATCTTGCTGACAGTTGTGGTTAATATTGGGAATATTTTGCACTGGAAGTTATTCAACATTGAGAATCCTTTTATTTAGTGTGCTTGTCCAAAGATAAAATACAACTTTAGATATTAAATTGAGTAGTATTTAATAGGTATAGCACCTCATTAATAAAATTCAGTAGTAAAACTTAGATTGCAAAATGCCAACAGTAGAGGATGCTTATTCTTCTGAGCATTGGCTTTGTTTTCAGATGAGTATTTGATGACAGGACATATCAATTTCTAATAACAAACACCTTTGGAAATAAACCTTTATTAAATAATTACACTGATAGTACAAAAGTAAAAGTGGAATTAAAGGGAAATGCATATCTGTTTTCCAAAGCCAAACCGCATTTAGATACTGAACTTTTCATCTTGTATACGGTAAATACATCCCTGTACTATTGGGGAACATGTCAAAGTATTTTAATCTGCACACCCATGACAACAAAATTCATCTGATCGTTTATAGGTGCTTTTCAAGTCTGCTGTGGTGTGACTTAAAGCTGCCTATATAATAGTCTAGTACATCAATGCTCTCTTCTGTCATGACAATAATTTATATTTTATTAAATAATTATTCAGCCTTTTAAACTACATTATAAAGTGTAGAATGTATTCTAAATAATTTTCATTACCATAATGTTAATTATTGCTGCTAAAGGATAATGTCAGTGATTAACTGTATTTCTCCCAAATACATTTTATGTTGATGAATATCTTTATTGATATGTCAAATTTATCTGAATTAAAAGCTGACTAGAAGTAAATGATAGGATGCAAGGCAGTAATCTAATCTAATTGTTCTTATTGTACAATAAATGAAGAAAGATAGAGGAAAAACTTCATGGCTCAGTCCTAATGGAAATGGTTATATGGAGCAGAGTTTATGAAGACCTACCCAACATAGTTCAAAACATATCCCACTGACTAAAATTGCAGGTAGGATTCATAACATTTTCACAGTTTCCAATAAGATCGTATCTAACAAGAAATATTTTAGAATAAAGAGACCCACTGAACATACATAAGTGATGTTAAGTTCAGAATTTTATTTGATTATAGACCCAGGATGCAATCCCCCAGTCCTTGTTCATGCAAAATTTTGTGTTTACTGTTTTGCTTGCTATAAACCAACAGGATCATTCCAAAGGTATGGAATTAATTGTATGGTAGGAGCATTCCTAGAGTTCTGACATACTATACCTCGTGAAGACTGGTGTAGCTATAAATAAAAAGCTATTGTGTATGATATTTATTAACATCTTCAAAATCATCCTGTTTTCTAAAAAAAATTAACTGATGAAATGTACAACAGTCAATGACAAATGACATACTTCATTTGTTTTACTTTTTCTCTTTCCTAAACAAACTCTTTCCTAAACAAAGCTCTCATTCTCAGGTTGTAATTAACTTCCTTGGAAATACTTATTGGTGTTTCAGGAAGTTTCATAGCATCTTCTCATAAATCTGCATCTGAATTAAAATCTGAATGTAAATTAGAAACATTTTTTATCTTAATGATTGTGAGTCTAAACACGCATTCAGAACTGATTAAACATCACTGTTTTACAATGACTGACTGAGTTGCAAGAGAATGCATCTTCAGACTCTTAAGTTTATATGGAAGATTTTGTTTTCAGCATGGAAGCTTTGGAGCTCTGGAATGCATTGCTATAGCTGTGAGAATATTAACAAAAATTCTATCACCAATTTGTTAATGCTTTGAAGTTCTACTGATAGCATAATTTCAGTTGAAGCCAGTATCTAGAAATCTATTTCAAGTAGTTTAAAAAGTGGTCTCAAGACAGCTGTGACAAAGCAACTTGCAGCTTTTAACCTCAAACAGAAATTGTATTTTAAAAATACAGTATTTCTTTTGACATGGCTGGTGATAGTAGTGCGGGCTTTTCCTTGGATGATTAGTTTTATAAAGCTTATAATTTAAATCTGGAATTTGTCCTCTATATTATGCATTACAACCAAAATGTAGTAAGTAGCCCTCCCCCAGGGTTAACTTAAGTCTACAGAAATTTAATCTAGATTATCAGATTTTTTTTTAAATAGTGTTAAGGTTCTTCCTGTATAGAACATAGAAAGCCCAGTAAAATGAGATTTTGCATGCTAGCAGTGAAGACTAAGACTTTAAATGGAAACAAATTCCCAATATTTATGGACTGCAGTCCCTGCCCTCTGTCATAACACTGTAGTTTCTGGCAAACTAAGTACATCCTCCAGTTAAGCCAGCCATTTTATTCTCCCTCATTCTTCACTGTCTCGGAGTTATCCATCAGCAGTACTTCTTCACTTCTCCTTCTGTCACTGTGCTAAAACTATCTTTTTCTTGGCTGAAAACTTATTATTATTGTCCATCTTTTCACTCAGAAAACATGGCTGGAACCCTGTCCTTCTAATTAAGATGTGAATAGCCAATTAAAGTTTATGAAGAATATAGTCTAATTCCTCTGGGCTAGACCCGTGCATATAGCCAAGGCCTAAAAAAAGCATTGTACTGTAGTCAAACAACCTAGATACTAATGAAGCCAAACATACAGTTATTTGCTCAGTCCTTTGAATTTTGCACCCCTCTGTCTGAACAAGGGTTTTGGTAGAGTTTCAAGGCTCCTGCCACCAGAAGCATATTGTTACAGTAATACCTGCACTTTCTCAAAGACTACTTCTTCAATATTATGCAATACATTGTCCAACAGTTACTGCGTAAGTAAATTAGTTAACATGTTTTGTATGCTTCAAGAGCTTTGCATTTCAAAAAATAGTACTTCTCTTTACTAAAGTTTCTTAATATTCTTGTATGCTTATTGCCAATAAGCAACAGTAGGAATTGTATTTAGGCAATGCGACACAATGAATCATCTGATAGAAGCATGTTTATGTATGTTAAACATAAAAATAATTAGTTTGCCAAAGACCACTGTATTCAACAACAACAAAAAGCATATTCACTAGTGATGAAAGAGACTGCAAAAAATTCTTGCAAATTCTAACTGTATTTTCACAGTGTCAAACTAGTGACAGTTTCTCTCAGTGGAAAACAGAGACTGAGCTTCTATTTGCAGAAATGGGGGAAAGCACAGGAATACACAATACAGAACGCTTCTTCTAATATGCAAGAACTTCAAAACATACCCCACTATTTAAATGCTTACTGTCTCAACATAGAAACAAAGAAATAACAAAAGTTAACTTATCATAAGGCACCAGTTAAAGAAATGTCTTAGATTTGTTTTCAGCATTAGCATTTGTAGTCAGTAAGTATCCAGGACAACTGACAATCAAATGCAGCAGCAAACACATTATTCCCTTGCATATATTTAAGAACAGAAAAAGTCGTTTTAATCACATGTGCTGCAAATCCTTGGCCAGTATTAAAACTGACCATTTGATAGAGTGCAACACTTCTATCTTTGAGTGGTGTATTTACAATTCACTTCTTTTTTTTAATGTTAAAATCAAAATGAGGAAATAAACCATACATGTCAAACTATCAAAAAGCTAGCATTTTTCATCTTAAAACCTCCATAATCTAGAATTGGCTTTCCTTTAAAGTCACTTTTATCTTGGGAGTCTGTATAAATGCTTTAAATAAACTAGTGCAAAGCTAGCTATTATTGAGGAGAGAGTAACAGAGCTTTTACTGATCATTAGGAAAAGTGACTGTGGATTGCACTAACTTGTTTGTTTCATTCTGCTATGAATTAGAAATAATAGCAGTAATCACGTTTCAGAAATGAGGATGTGGCTACAAAGCCTCCTAACTCCCACTACACCAGTGTTATAATCCCAACAAGTTAAATAAATTGCTCACTTCTAACACAGTAAGTAGAAAGGAAAAAAAAAGACAAAAAAAGAAAATCTTGAATGCTGCTGCATTCTCAAGATTCATGAAAGTCAGAGATGAACAAAAGAACTCAAATTCTGCAGGAAGGTTTGCTTTTGGTTTTATGTTTTTAAGATAACCTTTAAATGTCCTCTTTTTTTATTTTATTTTATTGAATGTTCCATGTTAGAAAACTTGAATGCTATAATTCTTGGTAGATAGCTGCTGCTTGTTTACAAATCACCACAACATTCTAATGTGCATGAATAAAGGGAAATAACGGAAAAGTAATCTTAAGTAAAGCACAATACTGGAAGAAAATGTTGACAACTAACAACCACTAAGAACAAAATAGCTTTTATTAAAAAGCATCTAGGTTGTCTGGATTCACATGGGCAAAGAAAAAAAAACCCTGTTTTTATCCAGAACCTCCAGTATGTCTGTTTGGGACAAGAAACTGAGTAAACTGCAAGACACTGAAAAGAGATTTCTACTTTTGGCCTTCCATTGGACTGCTAGTTTTGGCAAATAGCTGTGCTAGCTGCAGGCGACTTAGAAATTCTTTGTCCTTCAGTAACAGACCAGAAACAAAACCACACTCCTTTTCAGTGTCAGAGATCATGTGAAGTTTGTCATTGTGACAGAGCTTCCCTTCATAAAACACTTTCAGAATGGGTTGGCAGCATCAGCAAAACGTTTTCAAGAGGGCAGAAATAGCAAATGAACATTCAACTTAGAACATTTTTAATAATGTTTGGCCTTCAGTAGTTCCTCTTCAGTTTTCTGAAAGGCATAATATGGAAGGTTTACATAATGGCTAAGAAATTCCTCCTGCTCTCTTCATATATGGACCAATATGAGAAGTACACCAGTCTCAAATTTTTAAGTCTCATTTTGGGATGGCTAGTAGATAGAAAGTGGTAACTTAGAAAAGAAAGTTTTAAAAATACATATCAAAGTGTCCGATGCTATAATTTTGTACTATTTCATTTTCTCTGTATAAGTAAAGATCTAGAAGAGAATTTCTACAAAAGCTGTAATTCACTCTGGTTTATCTGCTTGTAAAAATACCAAAAAAGGCCAGTGACTTTTCCAGCACTAGTAGGCAATGCTGCACTGCCAAATTTTCTGCAAGTAATATCCACTCTTGTAGAGTTTCAGAACTCCACTATAAAATTTCAAATTGCTAAGATGCTGGACTTGGAAAATTTGTCTTAATAATTTTTCTTTATAAAGATTTTTTTTCTGCACCATAAATGCCTGTGCTCTCAACAGACTTTAATCGTTTGTGATGTTCTGGCTAATTCTAGTGGGTAATTTAGTCATGTTTTAGATGAGTTGATGAGGGAATATAATGGCAACAAATACAGAATAATGATCTACTTGCTATGAAGCAAATGTATGTAGTATTGGTTATAGAATGCCTTGAGTAATTTCACTACTTGAAGGTCTTCACTGAACAATCTAAAATGATTGACTTAATCCATAAAGTTGATTAAAGACTGAAACAGTTACCATCTTAGTTGCTTGCTTCTGAGGTTTCCATCTGTAGCAGGAATGCCTGAGCTGCATGTGAAGCAGTCTTGGGACTGCCCCTATTCATTACCCAATGGTTTAAGATAGCTCCAAAGTAGCAGTAGTGCTTCTATGCTGTAAATTGCAGTGGTGCAAAAGTCATTTCACATATAATTCCTCCATCTGTGCCAGAGGGTCAAATTCTGAGACAAAGGTGGTACGGAGCCATCATAAGCCAAGATCATAAGGTACTATTAAATGTATCTTCCTTTTTCTTCCTTGATGCAGTAACTACGTGGCTCTGAGTTGCATTTATATGCAAGACTTTATAGAAGCGAGGCTTAAATCTGAATTCAAAGCCAAGAAACAATGAATTTAAAGACCTGCTGTCTCATGTCATATATTGTAGTATACAAAGAGTTTTAAGCAAAATATCTCAGTGTGATGATAACAAAACCCTAGATACAATCAATGCAGTAAGAATCTCTTTACTTTCTGGCTCCTTCATTAACTGGGATTCTGAATAAACATTTCACATACAAGAGAAAATAAGGATTGTACCCTAACTGCATTACCATTTGGCATCTTTCTTCTTTAAAACATGGTCACAGGAAGGATCAGAGATCAGCAAAGAGCTAATACACAGAGCAAAGACAGATACAGTGCATATGCCCATCCTCCTTAAACCTTCAGAAGTTCACCACCTCAGCTCTGGCAGGCTAGAGCACCTTTGATTGAGAGAGAAGCATAAGTTCCCCTGCAGAAGTGGTGTGTTTTTATACAATTAGGGATGTAATGCTGCAGTATGTATGTACTTCCCCCTCTGCAGTGTAGAACTGCACAGGCCCAGGTGGAAGTACTTTGCTGGAGAGCAGCGCAGACAGATTAAGTGTCACACTTCACTATATGTGGTAACTTTATTAGAGGTCACAGCTTTAATTCTCTCCTATTACTCTGTAACGATACACATAAGAAATTGCAGGCAGCCTCTACCACAAAACAAGCATCAGGAGTGCATGCAGCATATGAATCTGCTCTTTCTCCCATTGTTTTTATACCCTCCCCCCAAAAGAAAGCAGTAAAATCTCACAGTAACTGCATAGTGCAGTCCAAATAAAATGCATTCTTTGTCTAAATATAAGCAAATTTTCGACTTTGTATAGTTCCAGAAAGATAAGGAAAAGACTAATGCATATACTTTAAATGTTTCAAAATCCAAATACCAGTAAAACTGTATTTGCAGTAAAATGCACATCTACATCTACATTGATCTACCACACAACATAAAGCCACCCACTGCCTAACAATCTAAACCTTCCTGAATGATACTCTTTTCTTTTATAAATATATTGAAATTGAATTTGTAAATATATTATCCATAATTTGTATGCATGTACATATATTCATGTATGTATATATATTTAAGACATGGATGAATATAAAATACATAATTACATATCCAAATTAAAAATGCAGTGGAAGCGTTCACCACAAAAGGAAAATGAGCATGAGAAAGATCTGTACTGTGGTCTAATACAAGACCCAGAAATAAGTTCCTAGGACTTCAGAACCACTTGAAATGTCACCATATTTCCTCTGAAGCTCCAAGGTGCATGTTTTCCTTGCCTTCAATAACATAAACATGTAATGGCAGATACAGAATAAAAATATTATTTCAAACTTAAAATAATAATCTTCATCTAGCCTTTCCCTTAGAGAGAAAAAAAATGAGAAAGTAAAAAACACATGCAACTTGATGCTCTCCAGGGAAGTATTCAACTGTTTTACTAGTGGAGATGATACAACAGCCTAATCAGACCACTTTCTTACTGGATGTTACAGCCCTATGAAACATTTTGTTAAATCTTGCTGTAAGCTTAACTACTTGTATTTTAGTATAGCAAAGCATAGAATAAGGCTCAGCTTGATGAGCTGAGCAAAAATACCAGGTAGAAGGAGGCAAAGATACAAAACCAATAATAGTCAACCAGGACAACTAATTAAAAATAAATATAATAACTAATGTTTCTATTCAAAATGGCTTTCTCTTAGTGTTGCACTATTTGCACTAGGAAAGCCTAAATATTTCTACTTCTGAAATAAAGAATAGTTCTAATTTGCAAGAACCCAATGTACTGTTGATCTTCATTTGACATACAGCAATATTTGTTTCATAATGCTCATTTTAGTGCCAGCATTCCAGATATTGATAAAGTTATAATGCAACTTACGTATATTATTTGGAGGAGGTCTCGTTTCCATGTTTTCATAATGCTGCACATGTACTACAATGTTTAGATCTCTTTCCATATGATCTGTTGTACAAGGACCTTGAGGCCGCATAACGTCAGCAAGAGCCCTGAAAACCAAACAAAATCAGAATGAACCTGCAAAAAAGGCATTACCAATATATTCCAAGTTTTTTTTAGTTTGAGATGCAGTCTGTTATAATGTCTGCTAGAGAAACCTCCATTCACAGCAAAATCAGGGAATCAGATTCATTGTCAGACTTCGCACCTAAGGCTCTTTTTAGGTTGTCTTAGACAGTGTGCTAGCAGCAATAGACAGAAACACATTAAGTTCTTTAGTTGTCCTGGCTTTGTAGGAACATAATTTAAGCTTGTTGAGACTTGTAGAGTTCTGCCATTGCATGTGCTCAGTAACATTGCCATCTTGGTTAAGCTGAGCACCTCAGCACCTAGCCCCTGTCTATAGCTTCACAAACTAGTTATCTCCACACCTAGAGTACTAGCAGGGCCTGTCAAAGTAAATTCTCACACTTGCATTCGCACAGAGTACCACACAACACAGTGGCCTTGGCCATTTTCATTCAAAAATGCCACCAAAGTTGAAAGGTCACATGATTTTAATGTAGAAATCCAGTAGGCATAGCACTTTTCATGATCAGGGATTTAAGCTTTTCCCATCCAGAAGGGGAGATCAAAAATGTCTTTTCTAACTTCTACGAGTGCCCTAGTCATTAAGATGGAGCAAAGCTTGCACAGGAACACTCCTTGCTGCTTTGAAACAGGATGAAAGCTTTATGCTAGCAATGAGGGAGCAAGCAAAAGGATTCCTAACAGTCAGGCCAGGCCCAACCTGATGCTGGTTATGGACTTTTTCTGCAGAGCTGCAGGCAGTAACTGTATATCTGAAAGAGAGACAGATTCATCCTGCTCTGGTGTATTTTCTAAGGACTGGTTTCACTGCCAAGCAACCTGCTGAGCCTAAGTCCATTCCTAGGCATACAGACAAGCACACACACCTGTATCGGCCATGTGGATCCAGAGTTAGTGACTAAGTTTTAAGCTCTGAAACTCTCAGTACGGTAACATCTAACTCTCTCTGTGATTCTGGGCTGTGGATTTTTACCATTGACTTCTGTAGGAGCAGGATTAGCCCTTAGGTATGTGCCATATATCTACCTGCTGAATTACTGTGCCAAACAAAGTAATTGGCCCACCCACAGAAACTGTTTCCTTAGGCAAAGGAAAGCTATGGTATGTGTTACCAGTGTCTTCAGGGTTCAAGGAAGTTTTTTCTATTTAGGTCAATGCTGACCATTATTTGCTTGTTTTTGTTTTACAGTTTTAATTTTTAGACCCCTTAAGCTATTTTTTTTAAGGAAATGGATGCAACTTCTGGGCACTGTGCCCAGTGTAGTTTAATTTTCTGAAAAATTATATACAGTGTCCCAGATACTGCATCAAGAAAGACTAGTTTATAAACTAATAAATACATAAAAATAAGCACATTCACTGATGAAATCCATGGCAAGTGCCATCTAGCTCCTCCACTGTACTTCTGTGTCATTATGATTTCTTGATCAAGAAGCACTGTACTTTTTAATATTTAAAAGTAACTTCATTTAAGTTACAGGCAGAGAGGAATCCTAAACTGGATCTTGCTTTCAGATTGCAGGAATGTTGCTTTGGTACACAGCTGAATGATACTGATGTTTCATTGTGTTTATGGCTAGCATTATGTTATTAAAATATTAGTTACAGTTGCGATCAACATGTTACCAAATACTCTGTTGATACTGTAAAAGGTCAGAAGATGGTAACCAAATGATTAATGGTATCAGAGCAATGCTCCCTTTTGAAGCAATGCTTATACAGCAGAAATAGCAGAGCTGGCCTACATAGCAGAACAATAAAAATTCAATAGAAGAGATCTCATAAAGGTGTGTAGAAAATGATGCAGAAGGGAAGCATTATATTGCAAAACATAGTTCACAGTAAGTAGGGACCAAAACCCTTAGTATCTAGTCAATTTATGCAAATATGTCTCTATACAAATATGATTATTGACATGAATATTAATTCTAATTCCAGAGGCAGCTGGACACATTTCTGGGAAGGGAAGAAAAGCAAATGAAAGTTCCTAACTTCAGTGTGGGAGTTAAACTGTGAGATCTCATAATACACGGATTAGTATTTCCCAACTTTGTGAGAGCAGGTTTCCAGAAATGCTTTCCTCATTGCCCTTAATCTGATGGTAAATATTGTTCACTGTAGACTTTAAGTAACACCCCATATGATAGCAGATTAACTACTGCCTGTCTGTAAAAATGCCAACTAAATTTTCTACCATTTTAGGGTGGCTTTTTTCAAAGAGGTTTTAAGAAATTAGCTGTCCAACTCCCGCTATATTAAGAAAACAGCAACCAGTCACCATCAAGTTCTATTTTTAACAACACAGCACCTATGTTTATACTGTGTTAGCCAAAGTTGTACAATCTTCTCAGGGCAGAATAGCTCATGTAACAAAGAGCTTGTCCTTATCTTCCACTGATGTCAAGGAGAGTTAAAAATGTGTAGCAGCTTGTACCACTGAAGTACAAAGGAACTGCTGTACCTGCATTTTGTTCTTTTAGGGATTTGCCCATATAATGAAATGCATAAAGGGAGGTTTGTGCCCCACTACCTGACAAAATCCTTGAATAGACATTTGCTTTGAAAAATCTCATATAGACCAACAGACTGTTATAATACCTTCATGCGTATGTCTCACCTGAATATTATCATACAGATTTTGTTCATTATCTGAAGAAATGGTTAGAATGGGTTCCACTGAAAAATTATATATATGTAGAGGGTCTTTATCTACACCTTTGCTATACTGAATAATTTTTTTAAGGAAATGCAATATACAAGATATCCTTCTAATCAGGTAGCGATATCATTAGGTCCTGTATTTTGATACTGATTGCAGTATTACAAAAGTGGAGAAATGTTACCTGCATAGGAGTTCATGGCCCAGAACTATCCAAGTATCATAAAACTTCTGCATTTCTCCTGCATTTTTCTCCTTGGATATGTAATACTATTTTCGGGTGTTATAAAGCATGTGGAGCCAGGCATTTCCCTTTATGGGTACAAACTTGAAGAAGCTGAAACACAGGTTATTTCATGAAAGGTCACTTGTCACATTTTGCCTCCAAAACTGGGTCAAAACCCATAAGGGAAATAATTTCACACATGGGATTCAGGATTTTGGCGAGTCAGACTATTTTTGGCCCCAGCTACATGCCTTTTGAATGATCAACAAAAGGCTTAACTCATGAGATCAGCACATTGTGAAGGAAGAAAGAAGAGCTCAAATGGTTCACAGTAGTTGGAAGGCTGCTAACATACTGTCAGAAGCACAGCTTCAAAAAAACAAAAGCTATAGTGTACGAGCATGATTGTAAATATTGTCCTTTCAGTTCTTGGTTTGTTTGCACATTCTCCACAAGGATTAGGGAAGAAGACAAAGGTGTGGTTTTATTTACAGAAAAATCTTCATGAAACAGATGTAAAGCTTTTCCCTTTTCTACTCATTTTCGAGAGAGGATTCTCTACTTTTATTGATGGAGCCTGGAAGTCCCGTTGATGTAGTCTTAAGCAGCATGAACATGCTGCCCTCCTATGCCTAACAGAGCTTCTAGGTCTGTTTCAGGAGGCAGATAAATTGTGTCCTTTTAGGCACAATACTACCACATTCATTCCCTTTGCCGTATCTGATAACACAGACCATCTTATTCCCTTATTCTCTTCGAAAGCAGGAGAGTAAAGGAAGAGTTACTCCATTTGGATACTACTATTACTGCTTAGTTCTTGGACACTGTAGCTGAAGGGAACCTTTATCTCCTTTTAATGTCAAGTAACAAATTGAAAACTTAGAATGATATAAACAAAACATCATCATACAATGTCTAAAGCGAAATATGCCATGCAGAGTTAATACTGTACTCCCCTCTCCATTTTCATCTTCCAGATTTACAGTTCCATGCCAACAGTAAGAGTGTTTTACTGAAAAGCACTGATCTAACAAGAAAGAAAATATCAACAGTGCCACACTTAGCCTTTTTTCTCAAAACAAAAGGAAGTAACAAGCTGTCTAAAAAAAGGACAAATTTTGACTCTCTTTTCCTAAAAGGACTTGCCCAATAGAGATTTTTTCCTATGGGTTGTTTTCACTAAATAAATACATTGCCCTGATGCTTTTTCATTGTCAAATATTTCAGGAAGATTCAGTGAAATTAATGGAGTGTTCTTGGTTTGTTTTGGTATAGCAGTAAACAAAATGCAATGAAAGGCAAGTGTATAGAAACTACGCTCACCAAGCCTGTGAAGTTTCCTTTATTAATATTGTACCACTCTTATACACACCAGTGTCTTACTTCAACAGCAGATCCACTGACTGCAAGATGAAATAATGCAAGGAACTAATAAGTGTGACACAGTTTTAATTCCTATTTATAAGTCAATGTTCTAATTCCCATGTGTCAGGTCTCTGTTCATATTTTTAGTATATAAAAAATGGAAATATATGATTTACACTAGTTGTATTCTGTTCACTCTTTTTAAAAAAATCAACCCTCATAAAAAAAAGATCATTTTACATTATTCATTGTCTTTTTTGGTAAGTACCATCCCTTCCACAGGTGAATTTGTTCAAAGGAATGAAGAGAACTCAAGTGTTTCATGTAGCCATTGGCTAGGGAATGGAAAGGAGACAATCTTAGCTAAGGAAATAGATGACTAATCAGCCTCTGTGTGTTTCTTTCTGCCAGCCAAAATGGAGTAACACTTAGTACTTTTGGTTTGGCCTCTCTAATACTCTCAGTGCATTATACTTTTGCTTATTGATAAGGTTCAGTACAGAAGAAAAAGTGTTCTTTGGGTTTTTGTTCTTTTTATATTGTAGTGATGTTATAAAAGAAGCTGAATATGAATATAGGCTATGTATTATTTTAAATGTTGGTACTATTAACTGTTTAAATAGATAAATTATTTATTTCTTAAGCTTTGCAGCCTTTTTTTTCAGAACATTAGTACTGTAAAATGAGCTAGGATGGAATATTTTAGTTCAATACACATTTGAGGACAGAGGTTACTTCAATTCTTCAGTCAATGAACAGAGTTTTAGATTGCCAAAGGGATTAACAAATCTAATTCCTTTTCAGAATAATGGTAAACCCACCCCACAGCTGTAATAGGAGTGTGAGAACTTTTTTTAAAAAAAAAAAAAGCTATAGCACTGCTTTTGCAGAACATGACTAGCTATTATGTGTACTGAGTGGGTGACTGTTTTTCCATGTGACCATGACTTTCCAAGTTTCTGTATAAACCTGACTTGAACATTTTCATGGCAAGAAAAGCACAAGATCTCAGACACTGTTAAGTAATCAGGGTAACAGACGACCTTTTCTAAGAACCACTTCAGAAACCTAATCTTTATGCATACATGACTGAAGGATTTCAGAATGACTTCCCAATCCCCTATAATTCTATTTCTATAAACTAAGACAGAATATCCTTTCAGAATACTTTATACCTGTACTTTAGATAGCAAATATTTCTACCAGTAGAAATAGGACCTATTTAAGCCATATATAAGCAGGGATGGCTACAACTTCACTTTATCCTGGTTTTTGTAACTGTTACGAGCCCTGCCTTTTTGCCTGCATGAAGACATTACAGAAAAGAGGCTGAAGCAAGGGAGAGCTTTTTCCAAACAAGCTCTGTAGTTTAAGAGTAAGAATTAAAAAAGGAAAATGGAATCCATGTATTCTTTTTCTTAATTTAGTAGTTGAGGATATTCAAAATGCCTAAAGGATTGCTCAACGAAAAACATCTTTGCAGAAGTATCACTGACACACAATGTTAAGTTGACTAAAATTTCTGCAATGTGCTTTGTTCCTCGGTAGTAAAAGCATATCCATATCAGCCAGTTTATAAATAGCAAATAATTGCTAGTGAACTGGTGATGCATTTGCAGGAGCATTTTTGTGGCTTGCTCTGTTCATCTCAGGATAAGCAGTTAATCAAAAACTCATGCAGAAACTTCAGTAAAAAATAAGGCTCCAGGTGTTGAATTGATCTCTTGGACTATCTTTCAAAGGATGACTCTTCATCTAAGGTTTAAAGATTGTGAACTACACCATTACCAGTCAGGGCAAGAGGAAGCTTTCTGCCACACTGCAGATCCAGTAGAAAGTATCCTTTCAATTGCATTTCATTGCTGAAGTTGCCCAATATGCTGGAATCTATTTAGACTCTTTAATGGCGCTGTTTGCCTTTTTTAATGCCTTTCCCCCATCTGCTTTACTTTCATGTGCCTGGGATTAGCATAAAGAATTAGACTGACTGCAAACTTGACAAATGTGTTATGCCTTGATTTTGAACTGCTGTGACAATCTGGGTTTGGAATATGTTGTTAAAGCCATTGGGCTCTGTCCTGAGCTGCCCACCTGCCTACCCACCACTAGGCAGCCAGTATCTGGAGTAGATGGTACATAGCACACCTAAACTCTAGGTCGAGAGGGTCTCTTCAATGTAACTCAGCCATTGCAGTGTGGATACAGAGTATAACACACACATATATGGATGAGACAAGACTTTCACATACCATTTTTTACCTCTCAACAGCAACTGAAAAAATGTTAAGAAATTCTACAATATCTTTTCCTTTTTGTGTCTCTCTCTTCCCTTCCACCCTGGCTCATTTTCACAGCTTAGAAATTTTACAAATAGCTCACACACTTGCAAGCGTTGGGGGTGTAGGGAAGGTCCTGCCAAAACCATTTTGCAGCTGGAGAGGGAGGGTGAGATGACATTTGTTTACATCCTTCTGTTGAGAAGTAAAAACATTTTCCAAGCTTTGAAACAGTTGGAAGAGGGAACCCATCAGGCTTTCTGTAATTCAGTGTTGCTGGTTTCAGGATTTTTTTGTTTTCCTATTCGTGCACAGTGTATCTGGGAACACTTGCTGGATCTTGTTGGGGAGAGGGTCAAACACTGCAGATAAAAATGGACTACTGTCTGTGCAAACTCCACAATTATTTCTAGTCTTCCTCAATATGCAGGTACTTTGATAACCTGGGCTTGGGGAACCACAGGATCTCTGCTCGCCAAAGTTGGTCTCTCTCAGTCACCTTGCAGGAGAATACAGCCTGCCTGGCAGGAGGTGTTTGTTTAGCAGGAACGCATGGGCTCCTCTCTCCTCTTTAGGGGCAGGGGGG
>JANZLQ010000064.1:8800847-8830749 GCA_026212715.1 Elanus axillaris
TCCCCCTCCCGTCAGGCCCGCCGCGGAGCCGGCCCCCACCCCAGCCCCGCCGTGGGGCCAGCCCCGCTCCCCGCCATCCCTTACATAAGAGACTTCCCGCCCGGGAGGGCGCTCCCCACAGGTGTGTCTCCAAAAGGGCGGGAGCGCCTCCTCGTCCCGTCCCCTCCCCTCCGCGCACGCCGCGCTGAGGGGGGCAGCGACCAGCGCGCACCGGCCTGGGCGCCCGGCAGGGCGGGGGAGACGAAGCCGGGGCGCCGGGCGGCCTCGGCCCCACACAGTCGCGCCGCTGGCTCCAGGCCGAGGTGGGCGCCTCGGGGGAGCCGATGCTAGCCCCAAGGGAGGGAAGCAGGGCGCCGCTCTCCCGATAAGTAGAGCGCTCCTCCCGGTGACTGCTCTCCTCACAGGCTGGCGCTGCCCGGAGAGTCACTTACCTGTGAGGCAAAGGCAGGTCCTCCCGGCCCAGCAGCGTCCATGGGGCCGTACCTCCGCTAAACCATGGGCGGGAGCGGGCGCTGCCCTCACCCCGGCGCGCCGTGCCCAGGTACGGTGTTACTAGTGCTGCACGCTTCGGAGCGGGGCCACCTTTATGTCTGCTAAACGTGAGCTGCCCCTGCACATCATTTATTTAAAAATCTTGTTATAATGTCAGTCAGGCTGGCTCCAGAGGACACAGCGAGGCAGCGGGTTGTTTGCGAGACACAGAATTAAAATAACTTCCCCCAAACAGAGAATTGACTCTGGGAAAGACTTTTTAGTGATTCGCTCCCCATCCCTGTTATTTAACTCTCTCATCTCCTTCGTTTGGTTTGGCAGTAACCTGTGCAAGTAGCGGTAATATTATCCTGAATACTATGCTGCCACCAAATGTAGGAAATAAGCCCATTATGGCGTGGTTTAACAGCGTGGGCTAGTGCTTAAAGTGGCTTCCCTTTTCCTCAGGGTCATGTCTGCGATAGCCTCGCCGCGGCCTTGCGGGCCACTGCTGTCTCTGGGGAAGAGGGGCTGGAGTGCTGGGGCTCTGCAATGGCGTCCCTCTCCCACCGACTCTTGCGCAGGGGCTGTATTGCTGCCACACTTCAGGAAGTTCGGCCAACTCCGTGTGGAGTTGTTAAGCGGTAAATAAACAGAAAGGTGAGGCAGAGGACAAAGCAGACGTTTGGAATCCGAGAGGGCTGTAGTTAGCTAACTGCGATCCTTTGCCTTCTCTTAAAAATAGACTCTAAGTACAGTGATGATTCCACGGAACAGTTTGACGGTAAGCCTTGCGTCTTTGTCCAGGAGGTAGGTTAGAAAGCCCCTTTATTTCTCAGCAGAGAAAAACAATCAGTCCCAGCCAAAACCAGCCTTTTTTGGTTTTAATATTTAATTCTTAAAACCTTCACCTCATCAACATCCCCTTTCAAGTCTCCTCTGAAATCATCATTCCTCCCTTGTGTATACTTCTCTCTGCTATTATTTATTATTTAACACTTTGTGATGCAGTTTGTGCTGAAAATACTGCACAAAATGAATCTGTTCCATACTTATTATGGCATCTAGAGACATTTAAGGTCCAGTCCTGTCAGGCGCTTAAGATTATGCAAGTTTCCCTGTTGATCTGACTGCTAAAAAGCTGCTTAAATATTTTGCATGATTAGTGCTATACATGTGCAGAAATAATAACATCAAAAAATTATTTATTTTATGGGCTATTAATCCTGAGTAACTATGGTACAAGTTTCTTGTCTCACTGAGTTCCTGGGGTTTTCCTTAAGAATTCCCCTATAGCAAAAAAGCCCAAAGGATTTAGGCTAGAATCTAACATTTGCAGGACTCAGGTCCATGTGATCAGAATCCGACTTAAAGTGGCAGGTACTTGGGGAAAACAGGAGGGTGATTAAATCTCCTTCAAAAATAATATTTATTGTAGCTCCATAAGACTTTGGATCAGACCTATAGAACCCATAAATCATGTTACCCTAATTAATCATAAGTTACTCTAGTTCTTAAGCTCTCTGTGTCTGTTAGTCATATCAGCAGTGAAGTTACCTTAGCTGTACCATGTCTTAGAATTCTAGTAGTGAACTAGAGTTGTTCTAGACTAGGACACGAACCCTTTTTACGAGACCTGCGGCAGTGTGTTTTAATGGCTTCATAGCATGTAGCTGTAAGAACACCTGCATGGCCAGAAATCATAAAGTATAATAACAGAAACAAGAAAGCTAGTTGAGAGAAAACGGGTATTACACACAGTACTGAGGCACATCCTGGGTCATTATGTGATTTATAAAGTTTTCTCAAGTCAGTCAATAAACTTCTAATTTATTTCAGTTGTCTTCATCAAGTTGAGAAACATGAAAGAGTTCCCAGTTTAGCACCATCACCTTCCACTTTCAAGATACTGCTTTAAGGTAAGTAATAATTACCTACTCTTCTACTGTTCTACCCCATAATGAATGTATTTTGCCTCTGAAACAATTGAGGAGATGAATGTTTCAACTAGAACCTAGACTTGTCTTTACTCAAGTGCATATCCATTTAGTTAAGTGCAACACAATTTTAGGCACAGACCTTATACAAAATTAAGTATTCCTATTATATTCTCCTCTTAATTTTTTTTCATTTGTTTTCACTGAGACTATCACATGTGGACAAATGGCAATGCTTGTTCAACTTTAAGCTAGAAAATAGGCGCTTTTTTCTGATAAATCCCAGAGCGATGTATAGCCATGTCTCAGTGGAAGTTACATAAATGCATACACACTCAGACTCTATATATGTGTGTGTGCATTATACATGTTCAGTTCTGTGTTTAATTGTATGTACTCTTAGATTCTGATTCCTGCAGGTTTTTTATGTAAATAAGAGAGTTTGAAAAGAGTAAAATTAGGAGAGAAATTTAATGACTTAACCTAAATGTTGAGGTGGCAATAAATCTGAAGAATATAGAACAATTACAACATACAGAGCAATTGCAATTATCATGTTCAAAAGTCTATATTTCATTTTTGTTAATAATAACAAAGTTGATGCAACCTCTGAGTATTTCCTAGGGACTGATTACCTGCTAGAGAGAATAGTCTTTTGGTGAGCACTGAGTCAATAAGGCCTTCAAGCCAATCATTAATTCCTGAGAAATGCCATATAGCTCAATCATTATTATGAAAAGACATTCCAGAGCTGTGAAGATCTGTCCAAAAAGCAGGTAGACAGGCCTGATCTCAGGCAGCATTGATGTGGAAGGTAGTTTGTCATAAGAAATGTCACATGGAAACTGAAATGAAGCGGTCAATGTCTGTTTCCTTGATAGTTATTTCATACTGTAATGGGATGTTTGGATGTATAGACAGAAAATGTATTGCAGCTGGCAAACAAAAGAGGTGATGATTCTACTATAGCAGGCCTACTGGCAGCATGTTTGCAATCACTAGTCTTTAAAAGTATGGTTAAATATTAGAAGATGTCTGCTGTGGAGCAATAAGGTAGCTTGAGACATGAAAGAAATACCTTAGCAGACAAGAGTTGAAGAAGCAAAATGTGTTTAACAAGGAGGCTACAAGTGACATGAGGTTTACAGATACTGAAAACAGTCCCATGATTTACAAATATTGTAAACAGCCCTGAATGACACAACACAGAAGTTTGTTTTGAACACCTCTGCATTCTTGAATCAGCATACATCACAGCTCCATCTGCTTCTACTAAGTTTTATCATTCCTCTATGAGGAGTATGCTTTCCCTTTGGTATCAGGCTTGCTGGATGGTTAAAACGCAATTGGTTCTAGACCTTTCTTTCAGTTACACAGCTAACACTTCATAAGCCTTTGTTCTTTTAGCCAATAACTGCAATCATTAGTATCATACCAGTGCAGCAACATGTGAAATCCCAGCCTGCAGTGTGTTGACAATAAACATACTTCTTTTCTAATTATTGAGCACACATCTTTTAAACTAACCTTTCTCTTTTCATTAAAAAAGATGCACATACAGACTGTGACAGAATGAGCTTGTTCTTGTAATTTCATGAATTCACAGCAACTTTAACTAGAACATCTTACAAACATGGAGCATTTTTTTAGTTATTGTCATCAAGTTTGAAAAAAATACACTTTGCACATAGCAAAGGGATCATCATTAGGAGATCTTAATGAGCCAGGAGGTGCTTCATGAATGAAAAAACACAAGAGACTTGTTTTCATGGCTCACTGAGGACGAATATAATTTATTGCAATTCTACAATGTAGAGATTACCTTTATCACCCTAATATTTTTCCTCTTCAGACTTCTTGTAAAACCAAAACTGTAGTAACTGCATGGGTTGGGGTTGAGACAGGCAGTAACAGCATTCACATTCAGAATGGACTTAATGAAATCCTGAGAGTTCTTGTAGCTTCAGTTTAATTCAAAGGAAATTCAGAAAAAATCAGATAAATTTAGAAGGTAAATGGAGTACTTGCAAATATACAAGAGGAAACATATGTATACTGCAGACATCTTCAGTATACAGCAGTGGAAAAAAAGTGCCAAAATGTCTAAAGCAGCTTTCAGCAGTATAGCTGAAAAATGAGTTGTGCCCTCAGGTTTGTCTGCTGCACAGCTATTCCTCTGGTTCTGAACAAGCAAAACTGCCAGTCAGTTTCTCTCTTTGGCAAAACTGGTGTTACGTTTGAATTATAACAGTATTGCAAGTACCTGTGAACAAGGTAAGTTTCTGCTTGTTATAAATTAGACTGCCACGGAATTTAGATCTGATATGATTGACCATGTGCCTGAGGATTACCACAACTGACAATGAAGGCTCTGCAGATCATTCCAAACTTGTGCCAACAAAATCTTTATGTCTTGTTAACGAAAAAAAAAAAAAAAAAGAAAAGAAAGGCTACAAAGGATAAAAAAATATTGGAACTGCTTTTGTATCCTTCCAAGTGAAAACCCAGCCACCTTTCTTCCCATGAGTTCAACTTTTCAAGGCAGAGGGTAAGCCTTTCTAAACAGACCTAAAATAGCATTACAAATTTTCAAGGTTAAAGTCAGTATAATAGGCTGTATACTGTGCTTGAGCATAGAGAAGCTGTGCTTAGACATAGAAGAGGACAGATAGCAGAGAAAATTTTCTAATCTTCTGCTGTCTGACTCTGGTGTACGTATGAACAGCTGAGGAGTTGATCTAACCAATACATCTTCTAAAAACTCCTCAGTAAATGAGATTAAGAGACAAGTTTTCATCTAGAATGCATATTCTATAGGCCTGGAACATCTATGGGTGGAAGACAGAACAGGAAGGAGTCAAATTAGTGAGTCAGTTATAGTCTGTTAGTTTTAGCACTATTAACCCTCAGGGGCTATAGAAGTGAGCTGTAAACCTCAAAAGTGAAGAACTTGCTATTCACAGAAATGTAAAGTTGCTGTATTTCTTAACTACCAAAATATTTCAGCCGTCATTTATTTTGCATGTCTTCCAAAATGTACTTTCAGGCAGCCAGAATCAAAAGTTCTTACTGAACATTAGACCTTTTTAGTGTGCTTCCCTGATAATAAGCTTTAATGATGTCTCTCCATATCATTGTCACAATATGCCCATCTGAGGCTTGATGTATTTTGTATCTTACATATGGTAATAATATATAGATATAGGAACTTTCAGATTTATGAAGAAGAAAATTTCTCTGACAGTTTCATTTTTAAAGGATGCTAACTGTTAAAAGATGCTCAGGATTTTAAAATGGTAAGTCACAAGATAGATGAAATAAGAGGTACAGAAAAAGTAATAACAGTCTGAGCTCTGTGATACTTTTTTGATTATATGACACTGCAGTTTTCATGTGGCTATCAGATTCACTTATGCAATTACCATGCCTGGCCAAGAGTGTCAAATGTGGTTGCCAAAGGTTAAATATCTACAGGCCAACTCAGTATTGACTAAACTCAACAACTGTCTTTCCACTGATGTAAAGTAGAAACTGCACTGGGTGATTTTGTTCAAGAGATGCTGAATAATCACAGCTTACGCTGAAATTACCAGATGTCTGAGTGGTCAGTACTTCTGAAAAGCAGGTCACATATTTGAAAGCCCAATGATGAATTCAAGGACTAAATTTAGGCACATATGTTGGAAAACTCTTGATGTGCACAAATACATATACGGATTCCAGACCATGCTTTTAGGCAGATGGTAACAACTGTCCCTTCTTGACCCCACTGGACAGCCAATGTAAAGAGCAGTACTAAAGCTGGCTCCAAAGGGATTTGCTTCTCTGTCCTCTAGCATGATAGCCAGTGAGAAGAAATACTCCATCAACCAGATATACTGACAAATGGGTCAAAAACCCATGAAGACCTCAAGGTGGAAAAGTAAATGCCATTTCTTATGTTTTCTATCTAAAGAATGTTCTGATAAAGTTAACAGGATTCAGCACTGATATTTCTCAGCACAGTGCAACTCTTATACCTACATATATGTAATACCTATCTAGAACATCTGTCTAGGTATTCTGTTATACCTACCTTGAATGAAAAGGCATCAATCCATTCTCCTTGCTCTTTGCATCATGTCAATAGTAAACTGAAAAGTAAATGCTTAAAGTAAATAATGTGTAGCAGAACACTTTTTATAATAATTCTTTTTTTTTTTCTTGTGGTTTTGTAACATATATTTGGCTAGAGTTTTTTTATTATTGTGAAAGTGCTGGATATCCCACAGCTGGATAAATAATAGGACAAATAAAAGAATTTTAACTGTAATGTGAAATTCACATTAGGGAGTCTTCATAAGTAGTGCAAAAAAATGCTGACAGCAGATTCTAGTGGTATCTTTTTGTTGTAGTGTTTACTTAAATCAGCAGATTATCTCTAACCCGCTAAATATAATCTAATGTTAATAACCTATTTAAGATATATTCTCCCTAACATATACAGGATATTATTGAAGCATACAATAAGCTTAAACACATTTTTAATACAAAGTGCTGTCACCCTAGAGTACAGTTTTCAGAATGGATTATTTGATCTCTATATTTATATAGGCAAGTAACATTGGAGTGAAATGTAAAGAAGCTGCAAAAGGAATACTTATGTATAATATGGAAATAATACATATAGGGCCAGTTGTAACTGAATACTTGGTAAAAGGACAACTCACAATTTTCTTGGCTGTGTGTGGGAATTAGTCTGTCATTCGCTCCCACATGCTTGACAGAAAGCTGGCCTCTTTAAAGTCAATTTTGTAATTTATATACACCTTGAAGTCTTAAATATGATTTTCCAGTTTAACAAATTCTCCCTGTGAATATAGCGATTGTTCTTCCTTAAAAAGAAAAAATACAAAATTAAAAAGGAAATTGCATGTAATTTCTATGCAAACTAGAACAGTTGAAGTGAGCCTTGATAATACGATGAAGACGCAGATAATTTAGATGGCTGAACAATAGGATCACTTTCCTACATAAACAATGCAAGTATTTCAACACAAAAATGACCATAAGTGAAAAAGAGCAGATATCTCATGATACCAAATTATCTCACTTGTTTCTGTCGCAATGTTCAGCTCAAGTTAAAAAAACCACTTGCACAGCAAGATCAGAAATAGATCCTCCATGAGAAGACTGAACCTGGGTCTAGTTTTCAGTCTTTTCATCTCATTGCAAAGGATCATTTTTTTAGTATTAGATCTGTTGGTTATCATTAATTACTTATTAACAGCTGTATGCAAAGGACAAAATCTTGACTCATTAGTGTTAACAGGAATATTACCATTAAATTCAATGGAGTGAAGATTCCACTCTAAGGATCAAGATTTAATAAGTTTATTCTCATTGAGAAGTTCTTTATAGGACATAAAATTCCATTTGCTTCAGTGGGGTCATTTTATAATGCTAGTGTTATTCATAATGAAAGCTAACCACAAATCTAACTTTAAAGGCTACAGAAAAACACATACAGAAAAATTAAAGACAAAAATAACAAAGATAAGGGCCCCATTCTGATGCCATTACATGAGAGAATGTAGAAATATTTATGGATATAATATTCTCACATACAGTGCACCTTTAAGCTCCAGTGCAGATATATTGCTCAAAATGTATTCAAACAGAACTCTAGTCTCTATGTCCATCATTACATTGAAGCCCAAGGGAGGCATGGTCTGATGGCACAGTGGTAAGGACAGCTCTCTAGCACATATGCTGAGGGAAGCCACCCACACTATTAGGGAAGCCAGTAAAAATCAGCAGCGTATTCAACAATCCTTGTTTCAACCTTCCTGCCTACATCCACCCTAAGCAACTTTTCTGTGCCCTGGCAGTGTGAGAGGATGAAGGCTACTTAACACTGACTTCATGACCTTTCATTACAGTTGCATTCCTCTGGGACAAGAGAGGAATAATCATAGCTTACACTGAAATCACCAGATGTCTGATGGTCAGTACTCTATACCATGAACAGATACAATTTTCCTGGCAGCTGGCATAGAGCTGTGCAGTTCATTCCCCAATGATATTGGAGCAATTAGAAATCTCAGTTCTTTAAGAATAAAATGTAAAATCCATTCTTTTCACCTACCTGTTCCACAGTAATAATAATGAGAATAAGAAAGCCATCCCTCCTAGGACATGAGGAGAAACTAGAGATCCTTTACTGTGATTACTTTAGAGCTTGTAAAGGTGTTCTGATACCATGGTGATGAACGCAGTATAATTGCCAAGATAGATGATGGACCCAGCTGGCACTTCTCCCTCCTCCCCAGTACATCACAGTGCTCACCACAACAAGTTTATGATTTTTTTTCCTAAAAATCTGTTGAGTCTTATTGGTCTTTATGAATTTATTTGCAGAAACCACAAAATGCTCTCTTCACTTTGATTTAGTCTAGACTGTATGAGAGAGGTGCATGATTTTTTCAGAAATGACACCCATATGGTATGTTATTTTCTTGATAAAGAAACTCCTCTAAAACCCTAGCTGATAAATAAAAAAAAGTGACTTCTCCTTCTTGGCAAAAGAATATTTTATATACCTATCTGTCATCTTTGGCTCAGTCGTCTTTGGCAAGCTTTACCCAGAATGGTATTATTAATGTTTGTTCAGGTGAGATTTATTGTTCAAATCTCAAACAGAAAGTCCGCTAAGTTAACTTCTACTTTGCACTTTTTCTATGTACATAGCATTTATACAAGGATGAGGTTTTGGTTTGGTGTTTTTTTTATCTAGAAGATAAGATAAATACTTGCTAGACTAGGCTATGTAAGAACCCAGAAATGTTCCAATTTTCTTTTCTTCAAGAAAGAGAAAGTGTGAAAAATGATAGCAATCTCATTGGTTCACAAAACCATTCTCAAAATATTTACTCAACTCTAAGCTTCAAATAGCAAGCACTGCTATTTTAAATTTCCAAATTCTTCACAACTGCATTGTACAAGAATGCCATTGTACTTTACACTACTTTGTGTCCTTGCTGGCAGCATCATTTTAAGTCAAAGTCTGAGTGAGTATGGACAAGGTGCTAATCTTTCACCTGCAGAAGTAGAACAAGGTATTCTTAGGAGTAAGTGGAAGAACTGCTGTTGCGGGGGAAACCAGATGCCAGTCTCCAAGGTTTATAAATCTATTATTCAGTATATTAGGAGTGAAGCGTAAAACATTTTTCATTGAGAAATTAAATTTGAACTGATCTTAGCTACTGAAGTACTTTATTTGTGTACATACCTGGATGCTTCCAAAAACAATTATACTTCAAAAGCTGGATGAAATAGTAAGTACTGGGAGAATATTAGTAGATTAAATTCTAATGGATCTAAATGGGACCAGGGCTCCTTTCAGCCAGGGTGAATTTCACCATTTATTTGCCTGAGTTGCAGAAATCTGATTAACCAAAGTTTATCCAGAAGCAAATTAGTGCTAAATTGTGAAAATCAGAGTTTTGAGACTACTAGCATAGCCTTATGCTAGCTTTTTTTCATCCAGAGTCCAATTAAGCAAACCTGGCAGAAGCCTTAAAAGCAAGTATTCTCTGCTAGTTGTTAGTAAAAAATTGATCACTCTTTTTATTAAGACAAAAGGTGCCCGATGAGGAGCTGAAGGAGAAAAATAGAGTGCAGCACCAGAACTACACAGATTTCTTCTGGCTTTAGAAGCCAAGACGAAAGACTGGGAATTCTAGTACCAGTCTGTTTATGGTATCGTTATTTCTGGCTGACAGCAAGGTAACAGATGCTTCTTCAGGTCAGGACTTCCTAGCCTGTTCCTAGACAAGTATCCTATCCTTATTTATGGTAGATGGACTTCAAATATTGTAGCATATCAAGTGCATGAGCAGACCATGTACAGATCACTCAATGCCTTAAAACGCACAGTGGGAGGATCCCTAGTACAGTTTAGCAATACTGTATTACAAAACCTGCACTGGGAAAGAAATTTAGCCTTAGACAAACAGTCAGTTCAGTCCCAAATAAATTCTCAAAAGAAGACTCAGGAGAGACAGAAGTTAAGCACAGTCTTTATACGGATTCTCTGCACAGATTCCTCCTTCTTTCTAGATGAATGAAAATATGCTGACTTGTCTAAATAACTGTTTATATGGCTATCTCTTTTATATTTAACAATATTTAAACTTTGACTATAGCTTGCCTGAAAATAAATATGTAAATCAACCTAGTTTTCAGTTAAGTTTGACTTTCTCTTGAGCCAAATTAGCCTTGAAGATTTCTAGACAGGTAAACAGAATAGTTGCTTTCCCATCAGCCTTTTACAGCAAGGAATATGATGATCTCCATCTAGATAAGCCTGGAAGTATAATAGTGAATACTATTTTGCCAAAAGTTCAGCACTGGCAACTTCTCACCAATTCTTTAATACTTTAATCAAACAATATGGTGGCAGATAAGACTAGGTTAGAATCGCTTGAGAACTGATGAAGGTAAAAAGGTACTGTCATTTTGGAAGCAGGAATAAAAGAAATTTGTCATATGCAGAAGTAAATATTGTAGTAAAGTGCAGCTTGATACAGTATTACATCACATTTTGTATGTCAAATACGTATAGTACATCAAGATCTTCACCCACTGAATCAGATTCATCAATCACACTTTTTATATATTATATATGTTTTGTGCATATACATATTGTATATACATAGATATGCTTTTTCCCCAAAGCCAGTTATTCTGTTCCAAATGCCTGACTCTAGACTGTTTTTCTATAATGCCTGTCTTTTGGAGAAGAACCTCAAATGCAGACTCAGATACATAAGCTGTCTCTATAGGACATATAGAGAGTTAGATGCCTCAGAAGGATGAACCCGAAAGTCTGCATACTTAGTGGAAAACATGACAACCAACAATGAAGTGCTGATCACAGAGGTCTATCTCACCCAGTGCTCTTCTATGGAGGTTAAATAGCTAGCAGAAGATAGCAAGCAGGTGTGTCTTCCTAATCAATTCAAGAATCTGGATTCTGAATCCTACTTTCATCCTTTCAGCATAAGAAGAACTTGTCCCTGGTTTCTTTCTGTTGGGTTTTGTTTGTTTGTTTGTTTACTTAACAGAAACCATTAATAAGAGATGAAGAAGCTAGTTCACATTAATGTGAGGAAGGACAGAAAAAGAGAAGAGGTTCTTTGGTGAGCAGAATATCATCTTGCTTACAGTTGTCACGGAAAGCCTAAATGTGAATCATTTGGACTTCACTTTGCTCTTCAAAACTGAAGTGGTAGGACAAGTATGAGTACTACTACACTGACACTAGATACACTCCACTGGCTCTCCAATCAGTGATTACTTGTTCACATTCAAGGCCTTTCTTCAAGGTTTTCACTGGAGTACAATATAATTCCTATGGCATCTGCAACTCAAAAGGTCACTGCATTCTCTGAAAACATTTTGAGTTACAGAACTCATCATGAAATGGGAGTAAGGAGACATGCCTTGAAAGTCTAAGCCTAAACACCAAAGATCAAAGCCTTGTACTGCATTTATAACTGCAACAACACTGCAGTTGAATGTGATAGATCTTTTCCCTGGAAAGACTTCTTCCATTCATGCCAAGATATTAACATAAAAAAGATTTATAGGGAAGGGACACATGCATAACCACCCATCTTACTGTGAATTCATGTGTGCTACAGATTTAATTAAAAAGACAGTACATTTGTATTTTCTTGATATTAAAGTTAATTAGCAAACACCAATACCAGTCAGCAATCTTGCCATCTCGGCAAGAGCCTTGGTTAGGTTGTTAATATACAAACACCACCAGCCCACACTCTACTAGGAATGATAAGCTCATATTTTTCTTATCTGACCTCTTTCTATTCAGGACCCCAAATACATAGGAATGTATCATGGTTTTGATTTATGCATGTAACTCCAAATGACAGCATATGCATTGTGTATGCCATAGCTTCAGTTATTAGGAAGGTTTTAAATTTCCACTTATTTTAGTTTTTATTTCCTCCTAGGCACTTATTATATTCTTCCTAGCATGCTGAGCTCTTCTAATGTTTAGAAATATTGTGGAACTGCAAAAAAGGCACAGTCAATTAATTCCTTCATTTGAATAATTAAACATTTTAAATACTCCCTCCATACCTTATGTTCAGCTATAGATATATTATTAATAGTAGCTTGTACTGTGTGCTGCAAGAGAATGTTAGGCACATAATTCCTAGAACCTGGGGAGGAGAACATTTCCTGACACTATGAATTTACCTACCCAATGACAAAGTTATCTTGTTCTAATTCAAACATGTTTCACACTGTAATAATTACACCGAATGAATGTTATGCTTTTTTATGAAAAATTCAGCACAGTTAATTATTCAAAAAATTGTTATGGTTGATGAATCCATCCTACTGTGTTCAACAAAAATGTTAATTGTGCCTCACTATTTTTAGGATGTTCTTGTTTTATCATTCATTCCAGTAGCTTAGTCTATAAAGTACGACCATTGCATAAGTTCAAGACATAGGTTTGTAGCCAGACTCTCTGTTGTCAAATGGGTGTCATCAACAAGCCATGGCTAAACATGGTTCGTTACATCTTTGCCTATTGAGTGCATCCCTTTAGACAAATGGCCTTCAGTCTCTCTTCTTCTTTGGATTGGCATTGTCTAATTTTCCCACTCTCAGACCCACTCTTGAGCAACAGCATTCAATGACTCCACCATGCTTGCTGAACAAGCCTGACTAGGCTTCATAGCAACAGAATCTTAGTTTTATCTGATTTTAAATCTGGAGTGTCTGAAGCAAAAATGGATGGAGCAGTTCATTTTGCAAGGCCACTGGGTAAATTTGCCAAAAAGTAAATTTGCTAAGCATTGAATGTAGCACTCTTCTTGTTCGTAGCCTACTGTTGTACAGAACATATAGCATCTACATATTCTCTACTGCATATGCCTGCAACCAACTGACAAACATCAAAATTGTCTTGAATGGCTCCAGGTGATCTGGAGAAGAGGCACTTTGGTTAATTTCTTCATTTTGCCTGCTGTACAGGGGACATATCTTTATTGTGATCATAATTCAGCAAATGTACACATGTATTGACAAGACCAAGCAGTATTTTCATGAATAAAATTTTAGTTCTCCATTGTTTTAAAACAGAAGAAATTCAAAGAGCGGGAAAGCCACTTTTCTATCATCAGTTAAAATCCAATTTTTTATATTTGGGCATTGAACTCTGTTACATTTGTAAAAGAGATTTGAAAAATATTGGAGGGTTAAAAAATTAAAAAGAACACCACTGTGGGAATACGCACAGTGTTTGCTGTCATTGACTTAGTTGTTATGAATAAGTACAACTGGAAGAAATCTGAAAAAAATCATCACAAACACAGGAGAGGAGGAGGAAAGTAGTTGAAGTGAAGGGCTGGTACAAAACAGGTGGATTACTTTTGCCTTGTAGGGCATGCAGTCTTGTCCTCATCTATTATTAATTTTGAAAGTAGAAGCTTTGTGGTGCATGTTATGTCTTCACTCATAAATCAACCTCTGTGTGCCTCTACCTCTGCCCAGATTTGATCTTTATCTCTTTTTACCCAAGGCCTGTAAAACACCTATAGATCTTTAGACCAGGAACCCGAGAGAAGTAGAAAATGTAATTTATTGCTGAGATAATACTGTTGAAAAATGGATCCTTCTGGTTATCTAATACTATTATTAATGGAAAAGGAAAGGCCCTTGAAATTCTGAGAAACAAAAGTGCTAGACACAGTTAAGAGTCCACACTGAAACATAAAGAAATCAAGTACTATTTAATTTTCAAATAATATTTCCTACAAATTAAACTAAGAGGTTTGTAATAGCAATAATTACCTATTCAGCACCCTCCATCAGTCTCTGAACTCATTTTCTTCAGTCATTACTTGAGTGAAGAAAAAACTTAAATGGGTCATTTATGCTTAAATTAATCTGTGGTTTTCCCAGAGTACCTTCTTTGTTCATCTCCAGTTTTAATTACTGAAAAACATTTTGTTTTATAGAAATCTGTGGCAAAATAGATGCATCCTTCATAGTCATCCTGTTTCAGGAAGTTCAGTGACTGCTATATTAGTGACATCACAGATGGTAAAGTCAATTTTAAGATCTATTTCACATGCAAAACCTGGCACACAATATGAGTGAATACTAATGCATAGAAGAGTTCTATGAAGGCTTTAGGGGACATAAATCATTCTCTAAGGCAGCAAAGATTCTCTCAACTGCCAATGCAATCTATTGGTAAGGCTGTATTTTGAGGGGAGAGTAGTGGTAGTCTGGGACCTGTGAATGCCAATCAACAAGAGGGTTTACTTGCCTGATTAATGTGTAACTACAGTTTCTAATCACGCAGAGGACAGTTCTGTGAAGTCAAACCTCACTGTGTAGCAGAAGCTACAACTTTGCAAAGTGGTATGACAATGGTTCCTCTTTCACAGTTTTCTTGTAATCACAAAGACTATTTTTTTTTCTCAGAGTAATCTGAAGTCATTGTTTCTTTATGTCTAGTTTGTTATATCCTGTCAGAATAGTGATGTACATGTGCTTCTCAAAAATATATTTGGTTAAACAAGTGAGCTGCAAAGACCCTACATGCTAAAATTTAGGCGGCCAAAAAAAAAAATTTTCCCTTTTGTGATAGAGGATGAATTCTCTTTATAGAAGAAAGCAAGAAAAAGGAAGTATCATTTTTTTCAAAAAAAAACCAAATTGCATGTCATCTGTAATGTAAAAATGAGTTTTTCCAGTCTGAAAAATAATTTTCTGCTTTGAGCAAGGAAACAAAGGGATTTGCCCAGTACATTTGCAATGCATTTTGAGTTAATCAATGTAACGGTAAAACAAGAATGTCCTTGTTGTATGCCTAGCTGAAAAAACATATAAGTGCTCTGATTGTTTATTGAATTTTAATACTTGAAAGATTGCTGCTGCTTTGATTATTTTTTTTGGCAGAAATAGCAACTGTGGTTAATGATCATCTGGGGTTTTATTTTTTTCTAATAAAATGTAATTTATCAGCAAAGAAGGAGAAAGGAATGTGAGAGTCATGCATACAGATGCATAAACTAAATACTGCTTCTTCTGCCAGATTGCTGCTTTTGCTTGTAAATTAATGGAAAATTTGTTTGTTTAAAAATAAGAAAAGTCCAACAAGTCCAAATTTTAGATCTAGATGTGAATTAAAAGCTCTTAAATCTTATCTTCTTAGACCAAGTCCAATAGTATATACTTGAAGCCTACAGTACTCTAAAAACACACACATATATATGTATATATACTGAATAGTTTCTTCAAATCTATATGCTTAATTCTCTTCCATTTGTGACTGGACAGGTCTTGATGAGCAACAGGGTTCATAAGCTTTAGATAGTAGGTAAATGCTGTCCAATTCTGACTGGAATAATTCTGGAGAACATTTAAGTCAGAAAGTTCTTAGATAGTTCAGGATGAGGTGGCAGTGAATCACAAATTTTCTGCATAATTTTGGAAGTGGGTACTTCAGTTAAAGCCTTGATTTTTTTCAACTAGTTCTAGCCCTGCTGGACTCCTAGGCATTTTTTCTGTCTAGCAGTTTCAATCCAAACTCATGACCCAAACATCCATGGCTCTTCAGGAGTAAACACCTAACGTCAAAAATATGCACCAGATCAAATAATTTCTTCTACTCTAGCTCTTTCATTCACTGGAGTCATTAGTGGTCATGACTTTTGAATTTGCTGGCAGCCTGGGTCTCAATTACTCAATGAAAGGTGCAAGCACTCAGTGGACCCGAAAATGAAATCTCAGGATATGGAAATCCAAAATCAGAGGCACCTTGACTAAAGCAGAACTCTTGAATATTTGGCAGCACACAAAATGAATGACACATCTTACAAAAATGCCCGGTAGATCTAGATAGAACCTGTATCTGTGTCAGAAATGAGAATTCAGTCTGCAAAACAAACTGAGTTAAATAGTGTGTTTAACTCATTACATCAACTTTTATATCTCTCATAGTTACAGTGATTCAAGGAATATATTACAGGTTTCTTGAACAAATGGAGCCTGCCCACACTAAATGAGTCAGATAAGAATCAATTACATTGTGAATTCTTAACTGTGGAAATAATCGATGTTAACATTGTTCCCTTCCTAGCAAAAAATATTGGTCCTGGTCAACCTTTTTAAGTTGGTTTGTGCAAAACATTCTAAATATTTTTTGTATTGTTTTGTGGGCCCTTTGAAAATGGAAAGCCATTTAGTATCAAGGCCAAGTATTAACAGGACCTTTTTTAACATTGATAAGCACTCTTTAGTGTAGTAATTCATTCATGTTCCTATAGAATGTCAAAGGAGCAGACCTGAAGTTTTATCATATTCTCTAAAGTTTTAGGTTTAGATTGCTCTATGTATTTATACCTGCATAGTTATCCTGGACTCTTTTGCTCTCAGCAACGGAATGGGAGATAGAGACAGAGGGCTAGTATAAGATACTACTGTAAGTTTTCAAAACTTACTGATTTTTATCCATTAGCTGTTCTAGGGAGAAGAATAGGAGGGGTATCATATGCCAAACCTTCCAAAATGTTACATCTGCTAGGACTGCTGTCCTGTTACAAGGTTTATGGGAGATGGAACAAAAGATTAATAGAAAACAGACTTGATGATACATTGTATGTATTATTTATTTTCAGTATGTGTAAATCCATGTTGTCTCTAAACAAATACAATGATGTGATCCTTTTTATATCATCAGGTTTTATTAATTCCCATTATTTTCTCTACCTTATCCCTCAAGGACTCATATATATCAGCATGCACTGAAAACAGATGTTGATAATCTTGTCTGTGTTGTTTACACCTCCAACCTTCATTGGATTCCCTGAATTCCAGATGGCAGATAGTCATTCTATTCTATATATAAGATTAAAATGGTTTCCTTTCAAATCTGCATATATGTCTGTTCTTTTACTTTTAATTCCAATGTCTAGACCAACCCTGTTCTGTCCTTTTCCCTTTTGTATTCTTCTGGTTTTGCTATTTGTTGTCTTCTTGTCATTTGCTGAAAATAGAGAAAGGACTCTCTCCTTCAACCACTGCTTTGACTATTTTGCTCTTTATATGAATTGCTTATCAGAGCTAGTGTATTTTAGAATTATTTACTTGTTTTATTAGTACTTCATGTATGTCTCTTGAAGTGCATACAATGATACTTTAAATTGCAGTAAGAAATGGAGTGTCTGCTACTGGATTTTTCAGAACTTCTAAGTTGTTAAGAACTAAGGATTGGCAGAATGATCTAAGGTGTACTAGAATAAGTCTTAGAAGATCTGGACTCCTCAGATCTGCACTATTCTAATCACAGTCATTACTAAGCTAAAGCTTATATAAGCATTTTCTTTTCAGTGTCTCCATTTCTCACTTTTTCTCTATCTTATTTTCAGTATACTGGGTGCTCTTCCACAGTGGTATGTTCTCCTCTGTATGCTCACACTAACTTTTTAAAATTACTAAAATTATTCTCAATTTGTACTCTATAAATAAGACCGGACACGTGGTACTGTAAATTATTTATTCAGTGTCATTATATTCATGACACTTTGTATAACAAATCAAGTCGTATGACAAAATTCTGCTGCTTTATCTAGGCCTCATCTGGAATAAGTCCATGAAAATCTATAATTAAACTAACAGATCAGTAGTAACTTTAAACTATTTAGTCATAGTAAAATGAGTTTAGCTGTATAGCATTTGGTCCATGATCTTGCCTTCAAAAATGCATACTTCCAATTTGGCAGAGTAAAGGAAGCAGGAGAGAACAGAAATCCCCCTCCTGCTTATACACTCCCCATCCTCAGTTCTCACGTTTATATCCAAATGTTCCTTTATTTCTGCAGTTGAAAACACTTCTGCACTCAGGCTGCAAAATCACAAGAAAATGTGTTTAAATTACAAAATGGAAATTTCTTGTGGCATCCTCATTAAAGCAGACAATAGTTAAGCTGATGTAGTATCAGAGGATTCCATGTGAAGAGGAGACAACATGGGCATGCTGCACATTCACCATAGTCATTACCTAGAAAGAGCTGAGCACCCTGAGGCTCATCCATGACCCATCCTGCAAAGAGATCAAATGCAGTACTGACAACAGAGTTTTGTAGTAGAGAGCCCCCTACACATGCCTAGAAAAAAGAGCTGTGAAATTACAGAGATTTAGATAAATCTAGAAGATCTTAGAATCCACATCTCTGCCAGGTCTGATTCAGTCTTTCAGACATGCATAACTTAAGAAAAATGGTTGCCTTTAGCAACGCATCCAGGTTAAGACAAAGGTAATTTGGTGTGCTGATCACAAGCTCACATCCTTATGCTACAAAACTACAGTATGCGGTCTTGCCAAAACAGTAACATTACCTCTACAGTTTTTGGTCCAATCCTGATAGTATTTAACTTGCAAAATTCATCCTGAGTTTAGCTGAAGTCATGCAGGAGTCATATATTCTGGTATATAACTGCTCAGCCCTATTAAGCAGATGAGAAGAAAATGGAAAAGAAACAAGGCAAAAAATCTCTTTGGATCATTCAGCCAATTGCTCTTATATTAGCACGAGCAGTTCCAGCATTAGACCATGATCAGGCTGCACCTGAAAGTCAAAAATGCACTTTAGTATTTACTTGCTTAATGTACCAAATGCTGCCTCATAAAGAGGTGAATTGACAAAACTACTTAATAAAAAAAACCTCCTCTAGCGCTTTCCATCTAATGATCATCAAGCAGTTTACAAGCAGGAATTAAACTGTTCTCACTTGTGGATACCACCTCCATTTTACAGATGGAAAAATAATCCAGCCATCGGAATGCATATTAGTTGATAACAGGAACCTTATCTAGTGCTTTGCTACAGATTTCACAAGATGAATAAAAAGGCACTCAGAACTCTGCATGTCACACAGTGCAGAATAATGGTGTCCCAGCTGTTCGACAGGGAAATTGCAACCGTGTTATCCTTCCTGTACTGCTAGGTCAAAAAGGGACTCCAGTCCAGAAAAGATTGAGAAAACATTGCCTTACAAGGGCTATTTCAGTTATTCATATATTTCTGTTATTACCTGACTGTAATAATGGAAAAATGGAAGCCACGCTGGCTGTGGTAGCTGCCCACAGCCACGGGCAAGGCCCATGGGGAATGCAGGGCCAGGCTGGAGTTAAGTGAAAGCAGACAGCAGCGGCAGACACCCTGCCTTGCCTTTTCCATGTAACTTTGTTTCTTTTAACTTGGTCAGTGCAATTACCGCTAAGAGGAAATCTGACCTGGAGAACACCCCTTCAAGGTTCAGAGGAAGGCTGCCAACGCTTTCAGATGACACCTGTTTACTTCAGTTCGCAGGTTAGGAAAAAGTTGAAAATGAAGGCAATCTACTACTTCTTATATTATTATTCATTTAAAAGCCTGCGCACTTTGGGGGCAGGCTTCACTCCCGGAGGCTGCGCTCTCACCAGCGAACACCCCCAACCAGCCCCCGCCGCCTCCCGAACATGGCGGCGCTGGGCAGCCACCCCACAGCACAGCCGCCCCGGGGCCGTGCCCCGGCTCTCTCCCCGGGAACCTCTCCCTACGTAGCTGGCTGACCACCCCACCGCTAACGGCCGCGCTCAGGCCCAGCTTCCCCGTGCCGCCAGCGCGGCCCGCTGCCGGGGCTTCTTCCGCCCGCGTCTAGGCACCGCCCCCGGCGGAGGCAGTGCCGCCCCCTCGCCGGCCCGGGCCCCGGTGGCGGCTCTCGGCAGCGGCCGCACGACGGGCGGGAGCTATGGCGACGGAGGGGGACGCGTTTCTGAAAGCCCGGGGCAGGACTCTAACCGCCTTTCGCCAAGGTAGGCGCCGCGGGGCCCGCGCCGAGGCGGCAGCGCCGGGCGGAACCTCTGTAGAGGGCTGCGGGTTCCGGCGGGCTCTCTTCCCCGCCGCGCGTAGTGCGGGAGCGACGTGTGGAAGGGGGGCCCGGGGCTCGCCCCGGCGGCAGCTGGAGGAGCACTTAGTAGCGGGGGAGACGTAGGGCAGGCGGTCGGAGGGACAGGGCTGTGGGCCGCCGACCGGCGGCAGAGAGCCCGTGATAGGTAGCCCCCTGCTCGGGGCAGCAGGCCGAGTACCGCCTGCCGCTGCCGGGCTGCGGGGGCTTGGCTGAACGCGGAGCTGTGGCGGCCCGCTGCCCTTCTGCTGTGCCGGGGCGCGCCCGAAGCCTCCGAAGTTTGTTACCACGTTAGCTGGAGAGCAGAGGCGCGTTGAAGCGTTTGCCCCGCGGTCCTGGCCGCAGCGTGGGTGGCTTCGGCTCCCGTGGAGAAGATGCTAGCGGTGTCCAACACCAGATTCGTGTTAAAATGCTTGTCAGTGCTGCTAAATCTGATTTCCGTAGCTTGTGAAACTGTTGGTGCTGGCGCTATGCTGTCACGTGTTTGTACCTATAGGGGTGACCTAAGAGGTTACAGGTAGCTCGTTGTTTACGCTGATGAAAGGCAGGGGTACCATAGCGGATGCAACTAGGTAAGATCCTAGTTTCTTCAAGGTGCTTCAGTCTCTCTCGGGGTAGAGGTCAGCAGCTTGTTCCTCCCCTGGCACTTCCACGCTGTACCGAAACAGCACCTTTAAACCCTACTGCTGGTAGTGTTGTCCTAAAAGCAGATTTGTTACCTGGTGTGCAATAGACCAATCTCACACATTCAGCAGAGAGTTGCTTTATTCTGCACAGGGTGCTCGGTGGACTTTCCACAAATCAAGCAGACCAGATTCATCAAGTGTGTCCCTTTATATAGTAACAATTGCATCTGATTTATTAAACTACTTCTAGTACATATTCAAACTATCTAATGCACATGCAGAGGATTATATAACCATGATACATCAGATGCGTTCTCCATATGTACAGGGGTCTCGGGTGGTCTTTGGTGGTCATTTGAGTAGGTATCCCCTCCTCACTTGGATGGCTAAGTTGCACTGTATCAGGTCAATGGTTCATTTCCTGCCAAGAGGGACACACCATCGATCAGGAAGAACAGAATGGGTCAGAATTAGTGCACCAGGTGAGGCACCATTAAACAGGAAGAATAGAAAAGATCAGAATGATCTTGGTTAACTAACTTAATTTAAAACAGGACTTTCTAATCTACCACAAGATTTTCTATATCTGACATCAGTAGTGCCTGCGTATAAATCAGCTCCATACGAGACACGCTTCTAGACTTACCTTCTCCCAGGTGAATAAGGTAATGAGGCCACTGCCAAGCCAAAGATGGCAGCCACCTGCTGACTGCTGGTTCTCGTTTTGTGGCTGGACCAACAGAGGATTATGTTGAACATATGTCTGTATCTCACCTGTTTGTAAAATTCTCCCAAGGATAAGGGTTCTGCAGTATGCCTAGGTTTTTTCAGGTGCATAACTAGCTCTGTGTTAAGAAATCTGTTCCTATTGCCATGCATGGAAGGTATTTTATTTCCTTGTATTTGTTTATAAATTACAAATTGTATTGGTTTGGTGAGGTGGGCAAGGCTATTCAATCCCAACAATTTTGTGGTATTTTCATTGGAAATATTTGGCTTTGCTTGTTGCCAAATAAAGAAAAATCACCAACTCTGAGCATGTGAAGTATATGTATACAGTCATTCTGGCAACCTATTAATTGCAGATGGTGTGGTTGGTTTGGAACAGAATGCCTAGCATTTGTTGAGGGGACAGATGGCAGACAAGCCATCTAGTTATATCAGCTGTATAGTGAAATTGTAACAAAAGGAGTGTTCAGTGGTAGTGTAAAAATTTCTGAACAAAAGCTTCATGTAAGTACTTCTTGAAAATTGCCTTAAACATCGAAGAAAAAAATGTGATTTGGGTTATCGGTTTTCCAGGTGTGTTTCTTTCTCCTGAAGTGTGCTTGTTTGTTACCAACTGGTTGTTTTTAATCTTGTTCAGGACTTTTTAGGCTATGATAGTCCAGCTACCATCTTTGGGTATGATGCTTCTTTGTCAATAATTTACTTAGCTCTTACTTAAGAGGCTAACATTCAACACAACCTTTTAATAACTAAATGTTTGGAAAAAGAACCAAGGGCTGATAAAACTGAGGAAAAGTTTCTTGCCATTTAAGATGAAAATCAGGTATCTGTGTTTGTTGTTTTCCTCAGTCCTTAGGTTTCACTCCTCCTGTTAAACAGGTAGCTACACAAAATATTTACTGCCATTGCTATGGCTTGGCACACAGTTTCCTTTTAACATTTGAGAGTCACTATTGAGAGCTTAATTTCCTTTTTTTTCTTACTACCCTTCCTGCAAAATCACTCTTCCACACCCTATCCCTTAATAGTAATTTGTTCAGTCTGCCTTCACATAATGCGGAGGTTCTACCTTTATCCTGCTCTAACCTACTCTTGATATGTGACGTGAATCAGAAGCTCAAGGTTAGGGATCCAAATTATCCATGTAATCAATGGAGCATAGTAGAAACCAGTGCATAAATACCCTACTTTATTGGCAAGATACCTTTATTTGCTTTGGCTTTACTTTTATAATAAGTTGTCTGTCTTTTCTACCCATGTGAAATTACACTTCAGATGTCTGCTACTTTTATTAGTATTTCAGTGAAGAAACAAGACCATATATTTGGGTAAATTCTGTCTTCACTGCTTCTTCTAAAAAGTCGTGGGGTTTTTTTGTTTCAGTTTGTTTTTTTGTTTCAGTTTGTTTTTTTGTCTCAAGTATGACAGTAGCATGCTGTGCAAAGAATTTCTCTGAAAGTACATAGAGCACTTTTTTCAAGTAACTAAACAAGTGATAGTACTATCAGCTTAACTGTTTGAGAAACGTCTCTGTTTTGAACCTGTCTTTTGCTAGTTTTGGCCGATTCCTTTATCTGGAAGAGGTAGATAACCAGCATTGCATACTCACCATGTTCTCAGCTCCACATGTGATTTTATGTTCCTCTGTCATGCCTCCCTCACCAATCTTTTGCAAACTCTTTAAGTTTAATCAGTTGCTTCTCTTATTTTTTATTTGCTCTCTTCTCTATTCTTTTCCTGTCTCTGCTTTTTTGCCATTACTGAATGTTGAGCTGACTTTTCTTTGTAGCACTTGTTAGAACTATCATTGTTTACATTAATTTGGTGGTGTTTTTCCCGTGTGCGCTATCCTGCACTTTTCTGCATTGCAGTTCATCTGCTTTCTTGAATAGTTGCTATGTAATGAAGTCTCTCCCCAGTTCTTCACAACCAGCACTTATTCTCATGCTGCCAAATGGCTTAGTTTTAGCAAACTTCATTTCCTCACTATTCAGTTGCTGTTACAGGTGGGTTTGAATCTGTTGAACAGTATCTGTCCCAGTACGGATTCAGGTGGGATCTGTGTGTCTTGTCTTTTTTTTTTACCTGTTTTTTATGCATGCGAAGACTTCATATTTCAAGACAGCTTGGTTTCTTTAAGAGTCTTTGGTGAGTAACTGTCAGATATCTCATGGAGATGGTATCAACTGGATTTTCCTTGTCCATGTAAAAGCTGTCGATTACTCTTAATGAAGAATCAGTAAGTGCAGTAGTTACTGCCTTTGTTACAGTTTCCATTAACCTGCCTGTACAGATGCCAGTTTTGCAGTCAGTAGTTACCAGATTACTTGGAAAACCCTTTTAAATGTAGGCGTGATACTAGCCATCTTGCTCCTCTGGTACAAAGGCATTTTTAAGCAAGAGGTAATTCTACAGGGGTAGCTGTTTTTTCTACTTTTGAGTTCTTCTGTGGATGCCACCTAATCTGAGTAGTTTGTTATTGTTCGTGTCTATTTGTTAAATCATCTACTGGTATTTTGATTTGAGACATATCTGATGCACTGTCTCTAAGGGAGAATTCTGGCATTAGATCTTCACAAGTTCCTTCACAATAAATGTGGATACAAACTTTTTATTTTTTCTTCTGTTCTGCCTTTTATCTTTGGGTGCATCTTGCATGTCTGGAACATCTGTTGGCCTTAGTGATTGTCTGGCAGGCTACCTGCTCCTAATTCCTCTAAAAAAGGCTGTGTTAGTTTTCAGATTTATGCTATTCCCAGTTGTTCTTCACTTTTTCTGGCTTGACTTATTGGACTCTTCTATCTAACCTTCCAGTGTATAAAGTCTTTCCTGTTTTCTTTATTTGGATGCTTTAGCTTTTTGAAGGATGCTGTCCTGCTCTTACTAGCGTCCTTATGGCTGCTGTTTATGTTTAGTCAGTCTGGATTCTTTTTGGTTTCTGAAGTTCTTAGTAAATGCTGTGCTTATGGTGTGAGACTCCGGGATAGTGTCTTTGAAGAGTTTCTATGCTGCCTTCAAGGATTTTTGCACTTTTTAAAAGCATCATAATTACATATAATTTGCCTTTCTTTGAAATTAAGTACAACCACAGTTGATTTCTTATTTTTTCTTGCTTTCACATGAGTGTTGGATCTTGGCACATTATGACTACTGTTCTAGAGCTCTTCAACAGTAATATTTTTGAGCAGTGATCAGAACTGCTTCCCAGCTAGCATATTCCATTCCCAATACTGTCTCCAATTCTCATATGAATTAGGCAATTTTTTACGTGGGTTTTGAGCAACTTTCTGTGACTTCACCTTGTCATTATGCAAGCCACCCCCCTTCACACCTACAGTCTTGGGCTGTAAAGTTTCTGTAATGAGTTTACATGTTAAATTTGGGGGTGGGCATAAAGGCATCTGAGGGGGCATTTCCTACCTTGATAGTTATCCAAGAAGTTTAAAAGTATATATTTTAAAAATAGTAGCACTGCCTAATTTATTTGAGAAACTGTATTCTGTCAGCGTTTCTACTGACATTATCTCTGTAGTTTAGGCTCACCGTATATAACTTCTGCACTAATTACTCTTTTAAAGGGTTTTATTTTCTCTCTGTAAAATGTATTTTGATACCTGTTTTGAAGGGGTTTTCCCCCTGGTGCATAAAATTGCACCTTCCATAATAGGTTGCCTCGGTCATTCATCAGAACCTTCAGTAGTCATATCTTTGGTAGTCTCTCAGGAACACATGAAAAATATAGCTGAAAGAAATGCATATTTCACTGAATTGAAATCTTTTGTATTTGGACATACAGACAATAACAATGGTGGTTTTCATGCTATAATTATTGATAATGTTTCAATAATAAACAAGGAATTACTAAGGATTTAGTGCAAGTCCTTTATTATTTTTCAAGCTATTCCAGGACTGAGAGGAATTAAAAGAATTTCCTTTAAAGGTGAACTGCAAAACAATTGCAAGGAAAAAGTTTTTGCCTTTTGTGTTGTTTGTGATGTATAAATACTCCCGTCACCTAAAAAGATTCTGTTTTCCTTACTTCTTTAGAAAACCAAGGCTGTGCTTCTTGTCCAATTTTACCTAGAAAGAGAATCACAGGCATGATTTGTAGACAGAGACAGCTCAGGCAGGGAACCATGTACCCATATTTGCTATTTTGTGATCTTTCCGAGAAGTGAAATTAATTCTCCTGGGAAACCCAACATGAGAATGGGGGCATTTTTTGTATTTGTTACTGACCATGATATACTGAGCAAGCACTAGGCATGTGTCCATGTCCATTCTCCTCTGACACAATAGTGTATGTAGAGAGATTACGGACGGGAGTAACTTTTCATAACTAATTTGTTTCCACGAAATTCTGTAGAGTGTAGAGGAAGAAGAAAACCAATATACAGTTGAAACCAAACAATGTACTTTTAAAAAAATTCCACTAGGGAAATACTGGAAATCCCACCAGTACTACATGGCTGTCAGAGGCCAGCTTGCAGTGGTTTATATGAGCAATCTCTATATATTTGTGATCCTCAGAGAGGGGAAGAGAAATTAGGAAAAGCTACAGGGGAAGAAATAAAGACAAGGCAAGATATTAGCTATTGTCCTCTATAAATGGTGAGGTTTGGCTTAAATCCCACCTAGGTCCTTGAAGTGTCTTTTTGTGCACAATCACAATACATGGCTGAGGTTTTCTCTTGTGAATTGCTGCTGACTACTTTGGCCCTTCACAGAATTAATCCTCAGATAAAATTAGAAGCTGGCACCATTTTTCAGCCTATGCTGCTAAAAATACATTGCATTGATCCTCTCTCCGTACTTTAGCATGCATGGGAGCAGAAAAAGAGTGGGAAGCTATTGAAACTGAGGCAAAACAACATGTTCTGAAGTTGGACTTCCTCCATGGAGATCAGCTGTGTAGCTCTTAAGGAGGCCTGGGAATAATACGGATTTGGAGTAGGAGTTTTGTGTGGCTTAATGTGTAAAAGCAGCTCCACAGACATTATTTGTCCTTCAGAAATGGAAACTGTATGTTGTCGTGATTTAACCCCAGCCAGCAACTAAGCACCACGCAGCTGCTCACTCGCTTCCCGCCCCACCTCCAGTAGGGGGATGGGGCAGAAAACAGGGAAATGTAACTCGTGGGTTGAGATGAGAACAGTTTAATAAGTCAGAAAGGAAGAAAATAATAATGATAGTAATAATAATAAAATGGCAATAGTAATAAAAAAATAATTAGAATATACAAAAGTCATGCACAATGCAATTGCTCACCACTGACTGATCGATGCCCAGTTAGTTCCTGAGCAGTGACCTGCCCCCCTGGCCAACTCCCCCCAGTTTACGTACTGGGCATGACGTCACGTGATATGGAATATCCCTTTGGCCAGTTTGGGTCAGCTGTCCTGGCTGTGTCCTCTCCCAACTTCTTGTGCCCCTCCAGCCTTCTTACTGGCTGGACATGAGAAGCTGAAAAATCCTTGACTTGGTATAACCACTACTTAACACACTGATGTTTTCAGTTGTTGTTGTCAGCATTACTCTCATAATGAATCCAAGACATAACACTATAGCAGCTACTAGAAAGAAAATTAACTCTATCCCAGCTGAAACCAGGACATACATACATCAGTTATCTGAGAAATCTGCTGACTTTTGTCTGACATTTGCATTTTCTTATTGCCGTGATAAATGCAGAAAGTTGCAAAAAGCGTCTATGCGCGTAGGAATGAAGATCCAATTTGCAGGCGTTCTCAGCTCAACTCAATTTTGTGATGCAAGGGAGAAGGCAGAAAAAAATTTTTATTAATCGAATCCTAATCTTCTGTTGCTTTACCTAGCATGCACTTTGTCTAATACAACTGCATAGCTCATCTAAAGGCTTGAAAATTGAAACTCCTAGCGAGAAGGATGCCTTTGATGTCATTCCCATAAAAGTCATTGCTTGCTCCATTTGAAGGGAAGATAGCAACTGTACATGCTATTTAATTGAAACCTTATGGAGTAGCATCTAGGACCTGGATCATGACTAGATGATCACTGCAAAAACAGCTGTTCCCCCTCCCACCACTTGTGCCTGATGCTGTTACTAACCCTCTGCCAGACTTTGGCATTCTCCTAGCATAGCAACAGACTGATTTGTCTGAGCACTCTTCTTGTGATTCAGTGCAAAGTCCAAAAAAATTGTTCAAACAATTTTTTGTGGTGCCTGACTTACTGCTTAAGCAGACAAGGTTCATTGGCATGGCCTATGGTACCTGTTCTGCTTGAGGGTGCTAACAAGCAGCTGGTGAGGGAGAGAAGTAGGGTACAGAAGTTTTGTTAATAATCATCTGAACACAGTCCATTGATAAGTCATTTAATTGTTGGGCAAAAGACTTCTGGATCCATCTGTGGTAGTGGAAGAGGCTTTTGCATGCTGTTTCTCATTGCTACCCTCTTACCATAGTGGTCTTTTGAAAGAGCACTTGGGCAGGCGTGTTTCCTGGAGTTTTAAGCAAAGTTAGCCAAATTGCACTAGTTGCAACACTTAAACTTTAGCTGGACCAATATTATGCTTTGCACAGATAAGGAAAAGCTTGCATTAACTCCGCTGCAGACAGACCAGTGAGGGAAATTAACAGTTATTTCCTGGATGAGCTGAACCTGGAACAGGCTTAAGTTGGTGCAGGTGCAAGTTTGCACCAGTGGTGTTGTATCAATGCAACTCTCTTCATGATATTCTGCTTTTATTTATAGTACTTTTTGGTAATTGAAACACATTCCTGATAAACAAAACCTCAAGTTTTAAGTTGAAACTGCGTCTCCATATACTATTCTGTTCCCATATAGTCTTAAGTTTTGTAGGGAACAAAATCAGTAAGTACCACTTGATAAGTAATAAGCTAATGGAATTTGATTTAAGTACTAGGTTTATTTGTTTTTAAATAGGTTTTCTAGTTGGAGTGATCAAATAACAAGACAAAGGTAGAAAATATTTATTCAACCTTACTGTTATTTTTATAACTATTTGATAAGTTATTAAATACCACAAAAATAGCTTTTGACTAAATTATTTGACTAAGACTAGTTAATTAAACTAAAATTTTAAGTAAATGTTATTTATGTAGCCCTGATTCCTGGATCTTTTTCTGTTGTCTCTGCTTTGCTTTCTTCATTTTATCTTTTTCTTTCCTGTGGGAGAATATAGTGTATACCTCTGCATCGGTTTCAGTTCCTTTCACTTTTCACCTCCTATCTCTTTCCTTTTCTCCCCACTCTTCTTCACCTCCACCCCTGCATCTTCTGTTTCTCCTTTCTTTTGCCACTTCTTGATTCTGTCTGTGTACTAAACTTCTCTTTTCAAATTCATCTTATCAGTGCCTCTCTCTCTGCCTCACATGACCATCATTCACCCACTCAAAAAAGAGCATCTGTGCACAGTCTTGGAAACATTCAGGTACTTAAAACCTAGAGAGCTACTATCTTGGCATGAATATAAGGCAGGAAAAAAAAAATATCCATGAAGCATATATTAGAATAGCCACTCATCTGGCTTTGCAACCTGTTTTGCATCAGCTCTGCATGCTCCCTGACAGCACGTTGTCTGCTTGCCAGACTTCTCTCTGTTCAAGCATTATATATGAAGCTCCCTGTTACCTGGGACCTGGTCCAGCCCTGCTGCCTGTGCCAGCCAGCCTGCCTGACAGCTACCTGGCCTGCTGCAGGTGCTCCAGCTGCCTTTGGCCACCAGACACCATCCCTGGGGTTCTGGAAAGGGAAACAAGGTCTTTTAAAAAAAAAAAAGACTAGCTGTCTTTTCTAAGTAGTTCCTGTAAAAATAAATAGATACATGTCTCTATATTTTACTTAGGCTACTATCGTAAAAATTACTGGCTTACAAAACAAGTAAATTTTTTCAGCATTGATTATCAATACTGCATACCAAGTTGCTGGAAAAGGGACAGGTGTTAAAAATCCTACCATGTTGTTCAAAGATTTGAGCTTTTTTCCCATTTAATGAGTTTGAGAATTGTGCCACTCCTCCAAAACAAGGTCCTGTTTCAGACTGTCCATTTTTCAGTTTTATTTTGTGTAGGTCTGTCCTGGTTTCAGCTGGGATAGAGTTAAGTGTCTTCCTAGTAGCTGGTACAGTGCTGTGTTTTGAAGTTCAGTATGAGAAGA
>JANZLQ010000064.1:8830849-8876878 GCA_026212715.1 Elanus axillaris
TTTGTACATTCCAATCCTTTTACTATTACTGTTGTCATTTTATTAGTGTTATTATTATCATTATTACTTTCTTCTTTCCTGTTCTATTAAACTGTTCTTGTCTCAACCCACGAGTTTTACTTCTTTTCCTGATTTTCTCCCCCATCCCACTGTGGGGGGAAGGGGGTGAGCGGCTGCGTGGTGCTTAGTTGCTCGCTGGGGTTAAACCACGACAGTCCTTTTTGGTGCCCAACTTGGGGCTAGAAGGGTTGAGATGATAACAAACCTGACTAGAGTTCGTTAAAAGAAATTTATTATAAGCATTCATCATATGTTTAGTTGCTCGCTGGCGTTAAACCACGACAAGTTCATGAAGGATTTCTGATGCAAGCTTCCTTAACTCATTCTTTTGCTATAGTTTTCCACTTATAAAAACTATGAGTAGATTTCTTGGCACAAACAATGTCTTTGATGCAACATGCGAGCTGGTTTTTAAGTCAGTCATATTTTGCCATGCAAGACAAAATAAAAACCTAAATTACTTTGTGTCATTCAGCTGGCTCCATAAGGTCTCTATTGCAAACTCATGGATAGATGGATCATTTCACTTCTCTAAGTTATATAATTGGAAAAGTTTAACTTCATTTCAGAATTAAAAGCTAATAAATGGCTAAAAGTTTCTATATAAAATATGTGATTATTATTTAGAACAAGGCAATGCTGGTATGAATGAACAGACAATATTAACAGATTATAAATAATTTTGTTTAGAAATTAGGTGTTACTTTAACTAAAATGTAGAAGCTTGCACTTGGCAAAGTGATCTGATGCCACAGCAAAGATTACAAATAGTGGGAGTTGCCCACATTCACTCTCCCTCACCCCAGCCTATACATATGCATGGTGCAATGGATGAATTAATGAGCTCTGTCTTCTAACCTTCCTTGAAAGACACATACCACCTTTCTTGCAAAGTAAGAAGCTCCAGTTGTAGATCACTTGAAAAAAAAACAAAAGTAAATCCATGCAGTGGACGTGCTACTTGTTTATGCACTGTTATTGGAAGATTAGTTTTGCCTCAAACTGTATTTCAGGTGAGACTACATAACATGGGAGTATATTTATGGGTTATATTTTAATTTGAAATAATTTGCTGTATCTTTTTTTTATTAGATTCAACTATAAATTAATGTAGTCTTGAGTTTTTAACAGTTTAAATGCTGTTTTTTAAAAAAAACCAGTAACACTAAATGTATTAAGCCAAATACAGCTGTCAAAACTAAAATATTCCGGTTGCAAATGAATGTATTTGGACAGCTTGAGAAACCAAGTATACTTGTGTTTGTACTTTAATTCCAACTTGAGTCTTAAATCTAGGAAACAGGATACCCATTTTTGTTTTTAATTTATAGCCAACTGTTACTTTATTTGCCTGGTGTTGAGATTTTTTTTTTTTTTTCTTAATGTGCTTGTAGTCTTATGTATCATGCTTCTTATGTGGTACTTCTATACTTGCTTCTCTGATACTATAATAACAATAAAATTGTAGCAGTACAAATTCTGTTGTACCATCTGTCTACACTGACTCTACCAATGGAAATTTATTTCTGAGGTCTTACCTTTTTATCATAGGTCTTGGGAGCTATTGTAGCAGTTCTAAATTAGGATTTTCATTGTTGCTGCTAATTCTTATGTTGCTGCATTTTGTGTTTGCTAACCTTGATCCTGTTGAGTGGCTTCAGTTCTAATTCCAATGAATGTGCTGCATCCAACTTCTCTCTAAAAGCATAAGAACAAAAAGCATTTAACTCCTTAATTTAAGGACAAGTCTACTGGAACCATAAAATGTGTAATGTGTTGTGTATGTTTAACTTGTTAATTAAAGAAGAAATAATTGGAGTCTTAAAAGAATCAACTTAAATCTAATGTTATACACTTGTGCTATATGTAGTCTTGTAATTTCCAACACTATTTGCTGAATCCTTCACATACTTTTCCTCTAATCAGCCTGTAATTACCGTGTGGTATAGTTAGATTAATATATTTGTATTTATTGCAGCTACCCATTAGAGCAAAATTTTGTACTTCTGCCTTTATATTTGTCCTATATGAATGATTACAGAATTCTGTAGTTTCACTGAAGTGGCCTCAGCTTACTTAGGTGAAGAGCAATCAATGTAATGATGCATGGAAACCTTCATTCTCTTTATAAAAGTTTCTTTAGTGCTTAACTTCCCACCCACCTTGCCCCCTCTTTTTTTTTTTTTTTTCTTCTTAGATGATGAGTACCAATGGAAGGGCCCCTTCTACTTCATCCAAGGAGCAGATCCTCAGTTTGGACTGATGAAAGCTTGGGCAGTTGGAGACACGAACAATGGGGATGATGAATGGGGAGAAGAAATCAAATTAGCAGAGCAAGCAGTGCAGGCCATTAACAAACTAAACCCTAAACCGAAGTTCTTTGTGTTGTGTGGAGACCTTATCCATGGAATGCCAGGTAAGGCAATTAGAAGTGTAGAATGGGGATTGTAACTGCATTTTCTTTATATTTCAGATTGGCAACAAGGCTAATTTAATTTCTTTGACTTCACAATATTCTTTCATAGGATTTGGTATGCTACTGTTTTGGTATTTGGGGAAAAAATGTGCTTTGTAGATGATTCTTGAGACGTTATTCCGTCATCTGACTTCCTGTATCATTCATTTTAGGGGTGTACTTTTGTGGATTAGTTGCTTTCTTTTCAGTGGGTCTGAGGAAATTTTCTTTGAAATAAAAGCCTAAGAACACACATTAAAATTCTTTCTTCTAAAAAAATTGCTTTGAGAAGACAAATAGGGACCCTAGCCATTGGGGAAAAACAATGCCAAGAAAAGAAAAAAAATAGCTATGGCTTATTGAGTACCTAAAGTGGGTGAAGCTCAGAGAAGTCTCTGGCTTTCTAATGCTTAATAAATTCATCCGCTTCAATATTTAAATTCTTAAAATGGTAAAAGTCAGCAAATTCAAGTTTTAGTGTTTTGCCCTGTTGCTGTGGGACTCAGAGATCAGTATGTTTCTGTATACAGTCAGAGGAAGAACAGCAGACCATCTAGAAAGGTGGGTTACAAAGTCTGACAGTTATAACTTTAAAACAGACTGGTAACATTTCAATTTTAAGAAGCTAACTACTCTTCTTGGAAGTGAAAGCAAACCTGATGTTACCTGTTGACAAGTGGTCTGAAAAGCAGATCTAAGCACAGTCTTCTATTTCCTAGCCTTGATAAGAAGCAGAGCTGTAGACAGCCTTAGCTATGTAGCTGACTGCAGAGCAGTATACCAAGTGAGCCTGCAAATAAGAGTCCTGTGTGCTTCATGCTACACTCTGCTTTGCACTCCGCTTGCACCTGAGGTGGTGCTTCCCAGCTCATCTTCGCACAGCAAGGTTTTGAGCATGTTAGAGACCTTTCACTAAGTCCTTCAGTGTCCTGCAAAATGGATTTTAAAACCTGAGCTGTCAAATTGACTGACATTATTTATAGGCTACAGACTTTCTTTTGAACAGAACACGATTTTAGTGGTAGAGTGGAAAAGTGTAAAAACCAACACATTTAAACTTGATCGAATCTACTGTGTAACACCTCAGTACCTTGATCATAATGTAAGGTCTGCCATTATGCAATTGTTTTATTGATTTATGTTCTTCCATTAACTTTGGAAGTACAGGTTTAACCCAGAATCATAAAATAATCTCTTCCTAAGAATCATCTGGCCTTCCTATAGCAGAGTTATTTCAGTTAGGACTTCTAATTTGTATAAGTGTTCCAAATATGTTATCTTCGGTATTCCTTGTAAGAAGAATAAAATTCAGGACAAATAATAGGTGTTCTACATCCTACTAAAAAGGATCTTTCACTCACAAATTTAAACAATCCAGGAAGCTAAGTTAATTTCATTTTACCTGGATATTTCTCAAAGGCTCATAAAACAATGCAGAGTTCTGGGTACTTTTGTCTATACTGACTTTAAACAACACTATTTTAAGGCTTTTCTGTTGATAGTAAGTGCGACCTACAAAGCCAGCAGTCTTCTTGACTTCCACTGGCTATTGAATAGCTAGATACAATAAGTCAGTCTTGTGTGTGGCAGTTTTTATGTTGTTTTTTTTTTTTTTTCTAGTAATGGATCTCTGTAGTTAGTATTGTTCCTTTTACCAGTGTATGTCTCAGACTTTGGTAATATTTTAAATACAAACCTGTCAGGGTTTTGCAAAACATTATCACATACTCATTTTGCTAACAAACATGTAACAGAAACTGAATGGATTGTACGGCTGAGATCACTTACACTGTGTGATGTATGTGCTGGCTGTACATTGTATAAATATTTGAAGCTGCCTAGTGCAATTTCCAAGAAATTGCAAGAAAGAACAGTTCATTACTCAATGATCTTAAGGGTCATTTCTAGCCTAAATGATTCTATGATTCTATTATTACCTCATTTGAGCCACCATATTTTAATTCATCTAATAATTTCTTGTTGATTGAAATTATGTTAATACTTTGCAAGCCTGTGTTATCATGTAGTTATATAAAGTAGTTAAGGAAATGTGCTATGCTACTAAAAGGAATTTTAGAATATTCAGCTGGCATAATTACTTATTTCATTACTGCCTTTGTATTTTATACAAATGGCTTGCTGTGCCGTGAGTTGGTAAATATATAAGCAGAATTTCACAATTGTACAGGTAAGTACAATTTTACAGTCAGCCATTTGTCTTTCTGTCTAAACTGATGAGATAAAAGTGAATTGTTCTTCGGTGCAGATACCTGTGGATTAACACACTGACTACTTGCCTAGAAGGGCAGGGAGATGTATGATACAGTAAGGGAGACAGAAATGCAAAGTCAGAAACATATTTCGTAGAAGATAAATCTAAAACTGTGTGTTTAAAAGAAATTGAAACAACACTTTAGTTTAAACTGTATGAATGTGTATTTTGGAAGTGAAATAATAGGTTTTTCAAAGGATTTTTTCTTACCTTTTCCTCTCATTTACTTAGCTTCTGGAATAGAAGCTCCTTGAAAACACAAAAGGAGTTAAAGAAAACTTAAAGAAAAGATATTTCAAAGCAAGACAACTCACAACCTATTTTTAAAATGTCTTCAGATACTTACTGACAGTTTCCTTGCTTTGGCTTAATAGTTGTTACTATATGAGACGTTGCAAGACATTGGCATTAAGAAGCCAAGATGTTGGCCTTATAAGAACTTATTTGCTGCATATTCTTTTATCAAAATAGAAATCCTCTATGTTATAAATGAAGACTTTGCAGTGAAAGTTTTTGGAAAACTTGGAAGTACGGCAGTCATATTCTCAAGTTTTCTGCCACATTCTGTGCTAAACTCTAGGGATTGAGGTGACTTCCTTCTCATGGAGGAATGAATTCTTAAATTTCTTCTCTTACTTGTGTGTGTGTTTGAACCACTGGTGTATTTCTGCACCACTTATGAGTCAGATAAAAAGCAGGAACCATTATATTCCACTGTCATATGGCACAAGTCTCTGTCTACTAATTCCAGTGCTAATACTGTGCTTGAGACTTCATCCTTCTTTACATAATCCATTTAAACAATTCTAACTTAAAGTGAAGACACAATGAGGTAAAAAGCTGTCAGCAACTGATTAAACTCTTAAAAAAAATTCTAGAAAGTGTTCCATTTAAAGAAAAAAAAAAGAGTATATTGAAATTTTCCAGCACTTTCATTATTTGTTACAACAAAAATTTGAAATTGTAAGTTGTCTTTTGGCAGTACTATATTAATTGAAAAAAGCAAACAGAGAATCTAAGAATTTTTATAGCAAACAGCTTTTTAGATAATTTGAACATATAAATGTTTGCACAACTGAAGACCAGTAGTGATATTTCTTTTTCTGGAGTAATTTAAGTATTTTCACTGTTCTAGCCAAGGATGTTTAGACTTATGTAATGCATGTCTGTAGTAGTATGGTACTGCAATCATTTCATAATTCTCCACTGAGGAGACTCTTCAAGAATAATTGCTGTGTCAATTCCCTTATCGTGTTAGTTCAATAAAAAGAATGATTAAAAATTCATTTTTTAACATAAGACAAGATATTGATTTAAGTTTAACAATTGTGAATTTGGCCTGTACATGTATCTAATTTAATGTCTCAAATTGCCTTTTATATCTCTTCTGTAAATCGCCTATATTAAAACTGAAAACAGCATTTATGAAAGTGTATCACAGTTACTATTGCAGCATGGTTACTGAAGAAAGCTATGATCGATTGAAGGTCAGCTATGTTTTACAATCCATTGGCCAATGTCTATCAAGTTCTTTGGATTATACTGCTTTACAATCAATGCCTGTCAATAAAAAGGGGGTGAAAAAAACCCAGATCTTTCTCTCTTAATACATTTTATCATGGAGTACTAGTTTATGATGACTGTTTTAAAGCATGCACTGTATCCATTTAGCTGAAACAATGTTGAAGCCTTTTGCAAAACACCTCCAAGAAATCTCAGAATTCCAGCAGCTAGAAGTGATGAACAGAGTCCTGATCAGCTGGGAAGCAATCAGGCACAGCACTTGGAATCCATTACAGATGTCATTAGAGCAATGAAGTAATCAGTGCCGGTATAGTGGTATTTAGCTGCTGATTAAAAGTAGTTTGTACTCAGAATATTATTTTCAGAAGTTTTTCTTGATTACATAATCAAGAATAGGATATCTATTCCTGGTAACGCTAATATTGTGGTACATAATCAAGAATTTTAAGCAATACCTTATAGTGCAACTGTGTTACTGAAAATAATTTCTATAAACACAATACTTAACACCTAGATACACCATGATAATGAAAGACTTACTTCTGAAGACATTGTGTGCATTAAGTTAGTGCACCATAACTTAATATGGCAAAATGGTAATCTGCAAAATGCAAAATATTGTTGATTGGATAATGTGTTTGTTTCACTGCGTTTTTCTAAAACTCAGGAAATTTACTTCTAAAAGTGTTTTTTTCTCATACCAAGTTGGAACCTTCTGTTTGGTTTTATGACAACTTCCCATATTGTTCCATTAAGCAATACTCTGAGCCCAACAGTCTGGCCAGTTTTTCACCCATCTAGTTCTCCACTCATCTAGACTGTAACATCCTAACTCCACAATCTTTTGATTACTATAGAGAGGTGCCTCACAGTGACATCAGCCAGTTGTCTCGGTACTCTTGGATGCATCCCGTCAGGTCCCATGGACTTGCTTGGGTTGAAACTTTTCAGGACATACTTGGCTAAATCCTGTTCCACTATTGATATTTCCTCTGCTTCTCTAACTATAGGAGAACATTTTAGTGAAGACAAGCAAAAGAAGCACTGAGTACCTGTCACTTATTGTTGCCTCACTCAGCAGTGGGCCTGTATTTTCTTTATTATTTTATTGTTAAAGTAGTAGTAGAAGCTTTTGCTGCCTATCATGCCCTTTGCTAGTTTCAGCCCTCAGTGACCTTTGGTTTTTTCTAACACCAGCCCTGCATGCCCAGGTAGTTTTTCAATACTCTTCCTTCCAAGTTCATCTTTGCTTCCATTTCCCTTTTATGTTCTTTTTCCATCAGTACTCAGGCATGAGTTCCTCATTTAGCCAAGTCATACTTCTCCTGATAGTCTACTACCTTTTTTTTTTTCTCTCCCCCCACCCCAGCATCAGGAAGGACCATTCTTGTGTTAGGAGGAGCTTGTCTTTGAAGACATGTCAACTCTCTCAAACTTTTGCCTTTCAGAGCTCATTCAAACAGGATCCTATATACCAGTTCCCTGAATAAGCCAACTGGCTGTCCTGAGGTCCCAGATCTGCTATCTGCCTTCCTTACTCCCCTCAGGATCTTGAATTCCATGTTGGTGGCTGCTGGAGCCAAGGCTGCCAGGGATTAACACATCCCCTAGCACTTCTATATTTGTGACTAGCAGGACTAGGAGAGTGGGCCCTGCTTGGCCCATCTGTGTCAAGAGGTTGTCAGAGACCCCCTCCTGGGCTGCTGTCAGCAGATGTCAGGGGGGTTAGTCTCACATAAGAGCCAGGGTCTGTGATACGGAGACTTCAAGTTGCTTATAGAAGACCAAATCCACATCTTTACACCTGTTGGGTAGTCTGTAGCAAAACCCCACTCTTAGTGAGTGATCTCTCCTCTGATTCTGAATCAAAAGTGCAACAAAACCTGGTGTCTGTTCCGTAGAGTAGCTCCCTCTATACATTGAGGGCAAACTCCCCTGCCTTCTTTCTTGCCTGTCTTTCCTGTTTCAGTTTTCATGAAGCATTGTGCTTCCTTCTTCATCCCGTACCGCAAGTGTAGATTGGTGTCCAGGAAACAGCTGCTGCATTTCAACATCTTTCATGACAACAGCAGAGAATTCAGCTGTTTGCAGCCAAGTCTGCCCTGCTGAAGCCACAGAGAAACACTGACTTGTGAGGCTGAGAATCTAGCAGTTATTTTTATGTGGCTGAATTCCTTTGGAGGAAATTGTTTAACTGCATTTTTTTAATGATACTACTGCTGTCAGTAACTTGATAGACATCAGTTCTAGCCAGCAAAGTCCTTTATGTGATGTAGCTTTAGACCAAGTGTTTAATTATTTTTCATTAATTGCTCTGCTTACATGGGTGAAAGAATAAGTAAGACAGCAAGACTCCTGCAAACTTTACTTAGCTCTGACTGTAATAAAACTTAGCTGTTTAGAGACTAAGTGAAATGAGACTTGTCTAATAATGTGTATAATCAAAAAACCTGATATAACTTGATTAAGCTTGATCTGTTAGCAGTGTGATAATTGATTAGTGAGCAAGTAATGTTTATGCTTGCAGTTTTAGATTCATTTGTGTCTATATATTTAATTAGAAGAAATCAAAATCACTAAAATTGAGTATTATGGCACTTGGAGTACACTGTGAATGCTTGTACTAATTTCTTTAGTTAAGTGAAGGCACAATCTTGAATATATACATTTCCTGCCCAGGTCATTCAGTGCTATATAATCTGACATTAGCCTTTTCAGTCAATTGAGTCCAAGTGGTGAAATTTCTCTTTTTTTTTTTTTTTTTTTTTTTTTTTTTATACCTTTTTTTTTTATTATTTAAATGTTTAATTAAAGGCTTTAAAGCTGTTATTTATAACACATTTCTGAAATGTTTAATTCTAATGAAGGAACCTTTAGCTCTGCTAAGGTGAGTGGAAACGGGACCTGACAGGTCAGAGCCGTGGGTGTTATGCTCTACTTCAGAATTCCTTTGTTTTGCTGAGGGATGTGGAGGAGGAGGATGCTCACATCATTTGCATCTGCTATTTCAAAGGCCTTTTCTGTGAAGGATCCACCTTTTTTTTTTTTTTTAATATCCATTTGCAAAGAACAAATCAACCTAGACAGCTGCGTAAGTGATGGCAGGAGACTAAGCCATTGTTTTTTAAATAAACTGAATTCCAATACAAGAATTCTGTTGTCTGCTCTTCTGGACATGCCTAGTGAATTAATTATGACGGTACTTCTTCCTTTTTAATTGATCTGCTTATACTTTCATTTCTCTCATTAGCTTCAGAAGCAATTGTCCATCTTTCTAGTTTGATCACAAGATAAGCAGCGGTGCCTACTCGTGCTTTCTTATTCATTCTCAAGGTCTGGTGTTGTGGAACTTTTTTTGCATAGACTTTTATTCATTTTATAGCTGATAAAAATACTTAAGTGGTCTTACTCATTTTAGATGGTTCTAGTAATTTTTTTAAAACTTACTTTTCTTAGCTCTCTTGAATTACTTATGCTGCATTCCCCCTCCTCTAAGGCAGAGGCTGTGGGGAGGGAGGGAAACTGCAAGGAGCTGTTACCCTGTCTGCTGGAGTTAGAGCTGCTTTCTGCCATTTTGGACCTCAGCAGTGGCCCTGAAATTGGTACACCTGGTTCCAGCAGGTTGTTGCACACAAAAGAACAAACTTCAGTTAATGCATTATATCTAACTGATACACACTGTTCTTACAGTGGCTTTTCCTTCTGTCCCAGCATATTGGGAATATTTGCAGCCTAAGATACTCAGTATTAAGGGGTTGCAATGCTGTAGTCAAGAGGTCTGTGAGGGAGGACAGTAGCTTTGTTGAATGTATATGATCGCAATACAAATTTTGTATCTAGGCTAAAGACAAGGTCTCATTAACTTCTTGTATTCTGTTATTAAAAAAGTTTCCTTAACATTAGACAGATTTGGCATATACGTTTCAGAGTTGTCTGCCGGATAGGATAAGCATTGCCTTTGTTTTCATGTGCCTATACATATTTTTTTGCATGTGTTCTTCCATTCACATACATGCAGAAATACATTCAAAGTCTTTAAGTATTACAAATATGATACACTGCAGTAAAAATGTCATAAATTGATTCCCCCTTACCCTCCCAGACACAAACTAGTTACACCTTGATGAATAGAAGGTGGTTGGAGAGAATTAAACTGAAGCTGTTGAGTTTAAACAAAGCTGTCCTAGTCTGCATGGTACAGCACAAGAAAAATGACATTGCATGTAAATGTGTGCAGGGAAATGTTATGAGCTAGTCCAGTATAAAAAATTTAACTGTGCTCTTCAACAAAACAAATTGTACAATGTTTAAAATTATTTGTCTACAAAGGCTATTACTGGGTAGACCCAGCTTTTCAACTTAATTTTGCCCAACTTTTTGGATAGTTGGATAGTTTTTGTTTAACCTACCAATGGCAGCCAAAGCCTGGATGGTTCTCTGTGGTAGGGTAGCAACATGGAATTGGTCAGAATATTGGCACCTTGAAGCATGATAAAATGTACATGCTTTTATAAACGTCTCTTTTGTAAACGGAACAAGTTAAAAGATCTGACTGAAACGATCCGTTTTACAAAGTTGCAGTCGTATTTGATAATGTTTTCTTACTCCTCCTTGGTGTGCTTGCTGTCTCTCTGACTCTCTCTGTTGGGCAGTAGTTGGATTGTAAGATCTTCCAGGACTGTGTCTGTTACATATTTTCATGTTTTTATTGTGCCACCGAATGTACATTTCACGCTGTTAGCACAACAAAAAGTGCCAGAAGAACTTCCAGACAAAGCGGGGCACACCTATGGAGCTGGACAGGGTCAGGCTGCAGCTCAAGGAGATTGGTAAGTCTGAATGTCCAGACTGCAATTGAGGCAGCTACATATTCTTTTTCTGTATCTGTCTGTAAAATTCAAATGCACTAAAAAGTATAGTGGTGTAGTAACAACTGCTGTTTAATCCAACAGAGATTGGATTCTGTATGCTGAGGCAACATAGAGGATACCTAGTCTTGTATTTGCAATATAACTTTAGGGACTCAACAGGAGGGAACAATTGTCTGCTGATCTTGATGGAGAAAGTGAATTGTGATGTGCACTGACCTTGTGCAGAGAGATGGTCTCTATGTACACTTTTCCATAATCTGTTGCATAGGTGCATTACAGCCAGTAATTACACGTTACAAGTGTAAATTGGCTGGTATCAATTTAAACCCATGGCAACCCCATAATCCTTTGGGAATACCGTTTCATACTTTCCTGTTGCTCAAGACCTCGCAAATTTTGAAAGAGGATGTTAATTATCCTGGGAAATTATAGAATGGTGACATATAGGTGTGAGTGCTGTTGTTGCCCAGGAGCACAGTCAGAAGAGTGTTGATATTGCTACCTAAAGGCCACCGGCCGTACACTAGTGTGCTTTGGGCTGACTTTGCAATGCTGCAGTACTGGCCTGTTGGGCTTGTCAGCTTGTTACAGGAACTTGCTGTGTGAACTGGAGCTGGGGACTGGGTGTCTGTTGTTACTGTGTACAATTGAAATGTGGGGTGACAGGAAAGGCCTTGACAATAGACAAGCTGAAAACAGATGTCCCCAAACTATAAGCATCTCATTGATGATCTGTTACTGGTCATTGAGGCACTGCGGCCTTGAGTGCTGGAAAAAGACTGCTTTAAGCATAAAGGGGGGTGGGGGGGGCAAGTAGCCAAGTAACATGGCAAGGCTCCTGCTGCAACTGGGGAAAGCAGTGACCATAAGCCCCATGCTGTGTGTAGTGGTGAAAAGGTACGGACTAACCAGAAAGTCTGGTATCCTGTAAAAAGACAAGATCATGAATCTGGGAGGGAATTGTCACTGTCACAGAATCACTGGAGATGCAAGCGCACTGCCTGCTTCGGTGTCCCTCCCTGTTTCTCTCTGCCTTTGCCTGCTCTCCCTCCCTGCTTCAAGCATCCTGGACCCACCCCTGCCTGCCAGCTGGCACGTGTGGCACTCCTGCTGTCTGCCTGCTGCTTCCAGGGGCCCCAAATATTCTGGGACCATCTCACCTGCCAGCCAACTCCCCGTGACTGCATACAGTGCTCTGGGTGTGTATGCATCTCTGGTACATGTTTTTTCCCCCACAAATTCTGCATGTTTCACTAACACTCTTAACTCCTCCATAAAGCCTCAATAAAGCATATCGGCTCAATTTGACTAATTACAATTTTGGGCAACACTATGTGCTTTATGTGAAAATCAAAACTGCTGGCTACATGTCTCCTCAGAATTATGTACCCTATCCTGTCTTCCATGCAGACAGTGTTTTTTCATATAATAATACAGGCAATGATATGCCCCAAGATTTTTAAAAGCATGTGTTAAATATTGGGATTCTGAGTTCATATTTAGGCAGCAATTAAGGGACATTATTTCCCAATCAGCACTTCTCCATTTGACTTCTGCTTGACAATTTGATGATCAGGATACAAGACAAGCTGGGCATACTGGCTTTTATACAATCAGTACCTCTTATAAGCTCTGACATGTACACTGTAGAGAGTGAAGTTATTTACATTCAGAATAGACAGCTTCAGAGCTGAGGAACATAAGAGCTGATGGTTCTGGTGTCCAGACAGAGGTATGGCCTCATTTCTGTTTATAATCACTGTACCATTTGAAGGCATCCTCTCTCCTGAGAGAATGACTAACTGGATTATCTTGAGCCCCTTTCCCGTGCTCAAATTTGATGTGCAACTGCTGTGGTCAAGAATATTTCTGTCTCTTGTTTCTGTTAAATATTGAGTACATTAATATGACTTTGTCCAAAAGTAGTTTTTATAGATACTAAATCTTAAAGCATAGGCTGCAGCACATAATTACAAACACCTGCCTTACAAGGTAACTCTAAGAAAACTCTCTAACTTGTTCAGTTTTCTAAATCAAATGGAAAGCACATACCATAGCAAATGTTCCTAGTCAAAGCATTATTGTTTAAAACCAATTATGAATGTTCTAAATTCTCTTACTTAAAAAACAGTCTTGGGCTTGACCAGGAAAGGTCAGTGAATACTTGGTTACAGTAGGAGCTGAAGTTGGTACCTCCCAGGAAGTCCTACCTGTCTTTCAGGCTCGTATCTACTAAAAAGGAACGTTGAGATAATACTGAGTTTCACAACTCTTATTATATTTGATAAAGTCAGCAGTCATTTCCATGTGCATGTTCTTCCTTAGGAAGTATTTCACAGATGTTTAATGTATGGGCATGTAAATTTGCAATTGTTTTGCAGCCGGTTCAGCCTGATGTCCTTTCTAGGAGGCAGACTGCTGTACTTGTACTTGATTACATCAGATATGAACTGGCTTGTTCACATTTCAATAACTGAATTGTTGGGAGATTTAGAGATTTGCTGCTGGTGGGGTTTTGCACACAAGATGTGATATGAATGTAATGCTGAAATCTGCATGCAAGTGCACAAGCTGCCATTTATACATTTGTGAACTGAATAAATTACAGACAAATGTCAGGTCCCATTCAAGTTCTTAATGTTATATACAGTGAATTAGTAAGACATTCTATAAAGGAAAAAAAATGCCTGATAATGCTTAATATCTTTCTCAAAAAGTTATTTTGCCACAGGAAATCTGGCTGTGAACTGCTTTTATTATTGCTTTGAAACTACGATTAAATAACCCAGTTTGCTAAAACAAAGGAACGTTAATTTTATAAAAACTTGCCAGACAAAATTAAGCTACTCTGCTAGTCCTTAAGGGAAGCATGTATATAAGGGGATACTTTGTAAAGTTTATAATATATATATATGAAAAATATAATAGTTCTTTGAAAAAATCCCTTTCTCATCTAGAAGGCAAGAGCATGAATGCTGATGTTTGATTTGCCCATATAACAAGCATATGAGCAGATTAAAAAATGATGTCTTAAATAAGGTTTCAGCTTTAAAAATGAGTGTAAGCATGTCACCTTTACTATATTTGCTCTTTTTTGCCATTTGAACTGGCTGCTTGGTTTACTAAGCAAGTTTGTGTAGTTTTTTTAACTCCCATCAGCCTGGCACAGCTGGAGAGGAGGCAGCTGTATTCTACTGTCACATGCGGTTTCAGCAAAATTGTCAGCTAAATCCCAATTCCTGAATCTTTCTCAGTGGAGATTTATAATAGAGCACAAAGTAGAAAAGGCACAGATTGACTTTTTAAGTGTGAGGTAGAAGCAGTGGCTTTGAAAAGTTTATATTGAATCAAGCTATAGGTAAAAATTTTATCATTTTATTTGTTGAATACAAGTTTGGTTTTTTTATAAACATGTCACTGACTGATCAATGGGGCGCTTTTTTGTACTGTCACCTGAAATAACATGAGCAGTGTTCAAGTTTGACCTAATTTCCTGACAGTAAGGTAGCTTAATCTAAATAAACTCACTGCATCCATTTCTTTTGGTGTTGCAACCTATCAAAAACTTCGGTATGCTTGGTAGGATGGAGCCTAAACCAAAAGGATTCTTAGTTGTTTTCTCCTCCAAACCTTTACGCTAAGTTTAATTAATAACATCTAAGAATTTGGGTAAGTAGCACATATAATAATACCTATTTCAAGAAATGTCACTAGGGTTGCATAAATAAACATTATATAGTAATTATCTGATTCTAATAAAACCTAATGGAGCATTCAAAGCCTCCAAACCGCTTGGTGTGAAATTTAATTTGCTCTAATCAGCCCAAGAGTAGGGAAGCATGAGAGATTCTCCATGCATGTTCAATAATACATTGCAGTCTCAAATTGCAAAGAAACTATTGGGCTGTCAAAAGCAAATATTTAATCTTTAGCAGGTATATACTTATTTGTATTTTAGATCATAATCTCTAATCCAGTCTGCAGTTGAACTAAGGAATCCCGTGGACAGTAACTCTATATACATGAAAATCTTTGAGATGTAATTAATTATATGATTGTCTCATACATACATACAAGTACTGCATTCAGTATTAGTACTGAAAATCTACTACAAGTACTAGCTTTTATATATATAAAAAAATATATATGGAAGTGTAGTTAGATTTTTCTCCATGTTCTAGTAGAAACTTAATCTCTCAAAGTCCAGTTATAATTTCTTTTCTTGCTTCTTTCTCAGACCAGAAAGTTTTAGTTTAGCTTATATTCTCAGCTTTAGCAATTCAGCTCCTAGCAATTTGAATATCTCTGAACATTTGAAAATATATACATGGAGTGGACATCCACACTGAGTTATTTATTTGGCACATTGTACAGTAAATATATCTCTTGTGTTAGAATCTTTGTTGCCTCCTTTGCTTGGAATTGGATTCGCTATTTGTAAAGAGTAACTTCCACATCGTTAGTGCTTTGGATTATGTAGGTATGGTCAAACAACATGATTAGAACTGTCTTTCTAGTTTAAAAGTGTTTGCTTATTAAAAGGTACCTTCCTAGGCTTTTCCATCCCTCTGAATTGTAAAGGATCTTCTTCTTCTTCCTTGAAGTCAGTGGCAGAAGATCTAGGCCTTGTAATTTTGACTCAATTAATCAAGCTGAACCAAGTGTTTTCCAGACTGCCAATTCTCACATAGTCAATGGAGGGTAGCATGGTTTTAATGGGTAGGAATTGGGCTACAGCATCCAGTTCCTGTCTGTGACTCAGCAAAGATGCCTTTGTAAGGGCAGACAATGCCTTACACATCAGGAAAAGTACATGTCTTTTTAAGTAATTGTACCCAGTTATTATAAGCGTTTCTCAGTTTAACAGTGAGGACAATTTTGTCAGACTTAAGGGACTAGTGTTCAAAGAATTATTAGTCACGTTGTAACTACTTAATATGAAAAAGTAAATACGATGAGGGCCTCAAAAAGCTGTAAAATTCTTACAGGTAGTCATTTGAAGAAAGTGCGAAAGATTAAAATCTTGCTCTGTGTCTTAGAAACAAAGTTACTGGGAACAGTTATTGTACATTTAGCTTGTGGTTGTAACTCCTGTAACGTTGTGGTATTTTTTCGTGCTTGTGATGATTTCATCAGAAGAGCAGACCCAAAGGCAGTGATGGCCTATGCTTGATGTTGACACCTTTGCATAGCTAGGAGATGAGTAAGGATAAGAAAAGCATAGTGCTTAAGTGAAGCATAATTACTTTCATAGCAGAAGGTGGAACAGTAAATGCCATGAATTAGGTTAAGTGGGCACCTGTGTGGCTGGCACTTAGAAGAATGTTGGCATTTGCAGTCATTATATTTAATGTCATGCACCAAAACACTAGGAGTAGTTGATCCCCTAATAGGCTTCCTCATTTACTTTTGGAGTTTTGTCATTGCTTTAATGTAATAATTGTTAATTATTAGCTAAAACCAGAGTTAAATTTTCTTCTTGTTTCAAGGCCCGAAGTTTAAAATAAATTTAATTTGTGTTTTCATGCAGTGAAATTCTTTAGTGTGATCGCTTTTTTGTGTCTCAGAACAGATTATTACTTGTTTCTAAGGTACTGAAAAAATCAGTTGCTTATCGCTGTAGACAAATGAGTATTTCAGTTCTTGCTTTTCAGTGGAACTAATGAGATGAGGTTCTTTGTAAGTTAGACTGAGTAGTCAGTTTGTCCAGGAGTGAATATAGTCATATTTACGTTATTTTTAAATGTGTAAGAATTTTTTTGCACATCATAAAATTGTTTTCAGGCTATTTGAATATTAGAAATATGTAAGTCTAAAGAGAGAGGAGACATTTTAGCTATTACAGCACAGACTGAGCCAGAAAAACCTATTTCAGAACATGACCATACTAGGTTTATTAAAATTGATCAGCTTATTCTTGCATGCAATAATTTGGAATGATGCAGTGTATTGGAAGACTTCATTATGGCAGATGCTAGAGGGGAAACTTTTTAAAACAAGAAACAGTGATGGGTACAGACTAACAAGAGCACCCATAAGACTGAACTGGGAGGCCTGATAGATCTTTTCTTTCTATGCCAGTGCCCTGTCTATTATCACATTTTTGTAACATCCTAGGAAAAATGAATGTGGAGAGCAAGGTGTTTTTTTCTAACTGTTTATGGAGAATGAGAGAATCATTGCTTTTATGGGATGGTAGCATGTAAACAAATGAGGAGAGGGTAGGAGTTTAGCTGTGGCAGCAAAGAGGAGTCACCCATGTTGATGGAATGGGGAAAGTTAGGAAAGAAGGCAGCACAGCGAGCAATGGTGTCAGAGTTTTGGGGTGGGAGAGCTCTGTCTGCAAAGATCAGTATTTGAGATGTGACAAAATTAGAGCTCAGTTAAACTTTTATTTATGGTAGGACATAAAAATTAGATGCAGTAAAGGTGTAATTGCAGAAGGAGCCTGTAAGATACAGTCTGAACTTGATGATACCATTGGTTTTGGGCTGGTGCTGTCTTCCAAGTAACAGGCACAGCAATGGGACTGTCACTGGGTATGGGGTCAGCTGAGAGGGATGATATAGGAGCTTAGTTGTAGCCCTGTTAAGCTGGAACCAACAGCCAGGTACCCAAAATGACAGCAAAGATGAAAGGCAATTCTATTTTGAACAGGAGGAGACTGCTTTCCCACGGAGGGAGAGAGGTAGCAGTTAAACTTGATTCAGTGGATGTACTTACAAAAGGAGCATGCTGTGATTATAGCCTTGGACTCCCCTCTTCTCTTCTCTAGAAAGTTAGGGAATACTACTAGGGAGAATCCTCTAAATGGCATACAAAAGGAGTAGAGCAACTGCAGACAGTCATGAAAACCAAAAAAAGGACAACTATCTCAAGAACAGAAAAGTGCCCAAAATAATTAGACTGTGATTAAAACAATTGTGATGCACTGTGAGGCCCAGGAAAATACACAAATCTGTCTTTTGTTTGTTTATAACAATTATGTGATTGCTTCCAACAAGAATTACTTGTCTTTTGATCTCAGGGTAATTCTCCCCATATCATTATAAATTACAGAAGGAATGGGCCCAATGTTTTTATAAATTCCATTTTCATTTTGTGTCATTCCATTTGACAATTTTTATTTTGCTTTTATCAGGTTTAGTTACTATTTCTATTTCATATATTGTATAGTATTTTAATCTACAATTTAGCTCTTAACTGTTGATAATCAGTCCCTTGGGTTAAATGTTAGGCAGATTGCAGTTTTATCGGGGCTTTTCAAGAGTGTTGCTCACATAAAAGCTCATAGTTAAACTAGTCTTTTTAACTTTCTTCTTTTTCAAACTAAAAATTTGTGCTTTCCTTTAAAAATGATGTGTTTGCAACTCATCTAAGTTTGGGATACTTTTGAGATACATTGAAATACTGAGGCAGAGTAATTTAGAAATCTAGGAAATGATTGTGCTACATTTTTACATGTTGTTAAATTGGCTGAAGATGTCTTGCGTAGCTTCATCCTAAAAGTGCCTGTGCTGCTCTTCAGCCTAAGCTGAATGCAAATGTTGAGGAGACAAAGACTACTGTAACTTAGTGCACAGCATCAGTGGGGATGTAAATCTGTACTCTGGCTTAGTTATGGCTCCCCTTACCAAACTTTTGAAGTCAGATGTTAGGTCCACATTTTTTTTTATGTCTATAGCCTTTCCTGTAGCAAACCATGACACAGTACTGTCTGTGTCAAGATTTGCAGAACCAGGTAAACAAGAGGTACTGTTCTGGCTCCTGAGAAAAGCTACCCCCAAAAGGAGGTGTAGAAACAGCAGCAACATCGGTATCATGGGTCAAGCTGCAGCAGTCTGCCCTGCAGCTGTGTCAGCTTGTGCCAGCCAGATCCCTGAAAGTGACTTCTCAGAAGATCTTTGGAGAGTAAAAAGTTCTCTGAAATGCAGTGTTATCATGTAATACTGAGTAATTGACCTCTGACAGTCTTCTTCTCTGTGAATTTATCACCAATAGCTTTGATTGTTAAAATAAGTCAGATTATCTCACTAGAACTTCCATCTCTTGAAAAATGACATGAATTGGAGATTGAGGCCAATACCACAACCATTCCCACCACTTCCACAGGGGCTGGCAGTCTTGTCCTGCCTTGGGGGTGGGGGGGGAGTACTTGGAGCTCTTCTAACAAGAACACAGAAATGCCTGGCGGTACCACCTAATTATACCATTACAACCTCCCCCTTTCCCTTTCTTATCAGTAGAAAAATGGGTGCTGTTGTTAATTGCTGATCTTTCATTTGGAATACTTTTGGGGAAAAAGTTACAATGTTCGTGGAGGTTACTGTAACTGAATATTTGCCTCCGGTGCAAAAATTGCAATCAGCATGCATTGCAGAGATACGGGTTGGGGGTAAACAGTGCTTCAAGTTTTTTTACAGCTAGTGCGTTAAAAAAAACCAAACCCAACCCTTTGTTATAGAGTGCTCTATTCTGTGGAATACCAAAGTAAACTGGAACTGTGGATTAGTTGCTAAAGGATTATTTCTTTGACAAAATAATCTGTGAATTCTACTTCTGCTGTCTGAAGCCAGCTTCAGCAAAAGTGCTTTAGAAGTGCTTTATTGAAATCTGCTCTTTCTGTGAGTGAAGGCAGGTTGTCTTGACTCCTTTAAGCAATGCAGGAAAGAATATTGGAAGTGTTTAGGCAAATGGTGATATAACATACAACACAAAGATGTGCTGCGACAGATATTGACATTGCACCTTTATGCTCCTGTTCACATTGCTCAGCTTTCAAAAATGGTAGACTGGGAAGCTGCGGAAAATTGTAGGCAACTACACTGGCAGCAGTTCTCACTTTCATGTTTTTCATAAAAAACCAAACTGCCATTTATGGGCTGTTAATTTGTGAAGTCGTTTATCTCAGGGCAAGACTGTATTTACAGAACCTAACATAAAGACAGAATATTGTAGCCTGGGATTTAAAAATGTCACTGCACATGATGCCAGGATAAACAGAACAGAAATTAATTTCAGTTACATCTACCCTGACACTTCCCAGATTATTTTTTTACGTTGCCTCTTGGCATTATATTCTTTTCCTATTCACCTACAACAAACCTCTATCTATACTAAAGAAATACATGTCATCAAATAAGAATTTTCTTCATAAAAAGTGGAATGATTAACTATTATAGCTAGCTCTGTGCCTGGTAGAGATTAAAGGCGGTAGTTTTTAATCCTATGGCAGTGACCACTGTCACTTTCTAGTGGCTTCCTTCTTTTCTTTATCAATTCTGTATCTACAACTTACCTCAGTCATAAATTTAGAGGGAGGTGCCTTCAGGGGGGCACTGCATAGTGGTGTGGCTCAATGTAGCACAAATAGCACATGGTACGGTAGTACAACTCGCAGTTAGTGTGTACGTCCTCGCCTTTCCTCTCCAGCGCTACACCCAAAGAGTACAGAGATATTACTCTGCCTTTTCCCACCTTTATCTCCATGGGTTTCTCTTCTTTTGAAGTTGTTTTGACCTTCTACCAAGAAAAGGTCAAGCCAAGATACAATTGTCCTAAAATAATCTTTACTTAATATGATTTCCTAGACTCTTTGGGCAGAGACCTTGTTTTCCATTTTAAGCGATCTGTTTTCTGCAGTAAAACACTGAATATGTCTCTCTGTTGCTATAGAAATAATATTGCGTTAAATGAGTGCCCTGCTGTCGACAAATCTAATCTAAGTGTTAGTCTCTAGAGCTTGAATTTCACCACTGGGAAGAAGTATACATAATTCTACAAATTATTTCTGTAACTTATGCATAGATGTCTTTATACTCTGAAACTGTTAGCTAAATTTCCCAAAGTGATAGCATGGAGATTAACATGGTGTAATGTGTTTACATATATCTTAACAGACCCTTCCCCCTTGCTTCCCCCATCCCCCTAATACGTTTTCATATTTATAGCTTGAAATCACCAACTCTTTGCATAGGAAGGCAGGGAGTGACAGGAAAAGCAGCTTTCTCAGCCAGGCTCCTGACCTCATGGACAACAAAATGCTCTAGGTTTATTTAAATTTTTGCTTTTATTTTATAAATTCCAGCTCCTCCGAGTAACATGAGATGTCATTTGCCCTGCTTTTTTTTAGGATTGGCAAGGATATTTTTCATAACCGGAAGATCAGCCTACACTGACCATGGTCCTGGTACATTAATATACACCACAAATTGATCTGCTGTCCAGTACTTCCTTGACTAAACGGGGTATCATATGCCCCATATTTCTCAAGTTACTTAAAGACTTTTGCTACAATAACTTTCTACCCTGTACAGCAGTTAAACACAAGAGAGTTGTGGATTTTGACTTCATTCACCGCATATCAAATCTCACATCTGTCTTTACATTTAGACATAATATGAATATGTTTTTGTCCCAGTATTTTTCTAAAGCTGTAGAATTCTAGTAATGGCAATAAGGTGGTACTTAAGCCTATATCTATAGGGTATGGAAAAGGAATTGAAATTTTCACTAATAATAGTTACTAAGGGTCAATGTTTCTCAACATACTGATCCTAAGTATTTTGAAGAAACATGGAGAAAAATAATCTCTTATAGTTAGATTACAGGAGCTCCCCTAATACATTTCTATGTATAATATATATGTGTAGTTACAAAAATAGAGCACAATTTAAAAACACATGATGATTGATTTGCATAGACCTGTATGCAAATGTATGTTATAAATCTGATTTCAGAGTTCTTGTAAAAATCCTGTTACAAATTCTTGGTTAAAAAACACAGTTACTATTTGTGAAATTGGCCTTTGTTAGATATATGTTATGTATTGCAGGACAAAATACAATTTATAAATTTTCAATTTAGTTCATGAATAAAAAACACATCAATGGCCTCTGATTAATCATTACTCTTTAGAAAACTTTAAAAAAAACCCTCTGTCATCATTAGAATAAAATAACTGCTTTTTAAAAAAAATCCTTTCTAAATTTTTTTCAGTGATTGTAAATTAATGTAGCAATGAGACAAACCTTCCTAGACAAGGACAAATTTCTGACAACCAGAAGAGTAACTGCGTGCGCATTTTAATATAAAAACAGAGATGCAGGAAAAACTAACAAAGTACAGAATTACGTTTCTTTGTAATTAATGCCATGCTCATTATTAAAACAGACTCATCGTATAAACAAGTCACCACAAGACACTAATTATATTTTTGCTGTTAAAGGAGTTCTTGTAATGAAAAAAACTTCAACCTTAATTCCTTTGCACAGCCATAAAATATAAACCAGAAGTTGACCTGGTTTTTACCCTTGTGTAAAGCTGTCACACCATCCAAGGTTGCTGCACTTTTTTGCCATGTCATCAGTCTATAGATGAAAAGAATCGTCCCGCTAAACCTTTTGGTGCAAAACACTGACCATTATATCACTTACTGCTATGTTGTCTATTGGTTCCTATCCAGAACCTTGCTTAAGGCAAGTTATTGAAAATGGCTGAGTACTCGATAAGGGAGGGAAAGAAGTGGGAGAAAGGGTTGAGTGGACATAGAATATTAAAGTGAAGATGTATTCTAGATCCCTGCATATTATCATGATCACATCTAATATAGACTATTTTCTTACTATGCATCATTCCATAAACAAAAGCTAATGATGAGGGTAGGAAAAGGTAGCAAAAACACTAAAATATGTTTGTTTTTTTCTATAGGAACTCAATGGAGAAAGGACCAAGAGCAAGATTTGAAGAATGTTCTGAAGAACACTGACCAGGACATCCCACTGGTATTTGTCAGTGGAAATCATGATATTGGCAATACTCCAACAAGAGAAACAATAGATAATTATTGCAAGAACTGGGGAGATGACTACTTCAGCTTTTGGGTTGGAGGTGTTTTCTTTCTTGTGCTGAATTCTCAGTTATACTTTGATTCTTCCAAATGCCCTGAGTCAAAGCAAGCCCAGGATGTGTGGCTCAACGAGCAACTGGCTGTTGCTGAAAAACGGAAATGCAAGCATATAATAGTATTTCAGCACATCCCTCTGTTTCTGAGAAAACCTGATGAAGACCACGATTATTTCAACTTCGAAAAATCAGTTCGTCAAGAGATAATGGAAAAGTTTCATAATGCAGGTATTTTCTCAGATTTTCCTATTTTTAAATTTTTGTTTCAAATTATTAATGGCTATGCTGTCAGACAAAATACAGTTAACTTAAGTGGTACTGTTTTCAAGGAATTCTAGATACTGTTTATAAGCCTCATTGTTCCCTGTAGGTCAAAATTGCCAACTGAATCTAATCACCTGTAAAAAGTACCAAACAAAATTTAAGAATTTGAGTGAAAAGTGAAAAACTCTTTAAAATAAATAGCAAGGGTTCTATTTTGCAAGTACTGATAGATGTAAGACAACCTGAGTTCTTCCTGCCTACGGAATAGAAGAGCAGGTATTGCCATAGGAGAAAAATACGGAATTTATGTTTTACATAAAACATGGAAACAGAATTCAGAATTACCTTGGAGGTTTTCTCCCACACTGAGCCAATTTTAAACCAAGAGTGTAATGTACTCCAGATTTATTCAGTGTTAAGAAGACTCTTGCTCTGCTAAGATCAGTCCTTTGCATATCCGTTCTTAGGGGCCATTTCTGGAATAAAGGGCAGGCAGAGCATGTGCTAAGCAAGTATATTGTACCGAATCCCTTAGCTTTGTTTGATGATACTTGAATGCCATGGAGACAGTCACAGTATGCAGCTACTCCTCTATGCTGTTCCCATTGTTTCCTGTTAATTGCCTTCATGTTTCTGGGGTGTGCTAGTCCCTCAAAATTTCCTCCCAGCCTGCCATCGCTGCATCAGAGTGTCATTTTCTCTGTATCTGTGTAAGAGAGCACATTATTTGGATTACCAAACGATGCAAATTGTTTATGATATTGCTCCTAATTTACCATATAATTGTTAAGCCTGGACTCATCCAAAAGCAGACTAATTTCCAAGCTCTGAATTTCCTACTGTTTCCAATCAGCGGGGCCAAAATTCACAGCTATCTGAGGGCTCTCCAGGGGACTGCCATATTTGCAGTTTAAAGATTTACAAGTGGGGTTTTTTTCCCATAAGGAGACATGCTGAGAATACCTCATATCTTTTTTTAATTTTTGTGCTAGTGTTAATATAGTGGGAAGTATTGTGCTATTGGGAAGCTGGGCAGCTAAATGACTGCTTACAAACTGTTGACTAAAAACAGATCCTAGTTCACTGCAGAGCTTGTTAGCAGGACATTGCCTTACAGGTGTATCCCAGTAAATAAGCATTAATGTGGAAACCAGAGCAGTTGTGTTCTATAGTTTTCTGTCATCCAGATGGTTTACTAACATTTGGCAACACTCAGTACTGGGAATATAATTCATCAAGAGGTAAAAGAAATTATGCAAAATGTTATCATTGTAATATTTGTCATTATTACATTATCATGTTTCTTAGAGGGATATTTCAGACTGATACTCCTTATGTGCATCCAGAGGCTTAACCAAGAGTTGGGTAGGCTTCGAATGTTGGAGGAAAGGAAGAGAAAATGGGAAACCAGCAATACAAGACAACTCTACGGAAGAAATTCCCAAACTCCTTTCTGTGCCAACATCCTATTTGTACCTTCCCTCCATAATTTTCCATTGCGTCCCTCTTTCCCATCTGTAAAAATCCTCCCAAAACAGCATGTTGTTTGGTTCCTTCATGAATACATTAAAACATTGATCTTTTGCTTGCTGTTTTATACAATAAGTAAATGAGGTAATATTCACACGCAATCCAATAATCAAACATTTTGCTAATTAAATGAATACAGAGGGCAAGCAGCTCAGCGTAACTCAGACTGCTGAGAAAAATTAGCTGAATCAAAAGTTGGCTCAGAGTTGCCTTAGTAATGTGTGCATTCTGTTTCAATTTTATTACTCAATTGAAGAATGGTCTTTGAAAGACTACAAAATGTTATCAGTGGATTGCAAACAGGCCGTTATCATGGTAGGACAGATGCGCAGATATGCAATGACACCACTTATTTTCTGACTCTCTGCTTTGCCAAAGAATAATTGATTTCAGCATATCATTATACATGAAAATGGTTTTCCCCGAGTTCACTTCATACATTCTTGGAGGATTAAAACACAGAATATTGTTAATGAAATCCGAATCTACTTGGCATTTGTGTGGTTTGTTTTTTTTTTTAATGATTACTTTAATTTTAAGAAGGCTTACCCCTTATAGCACATAATTTAGAAATTTGCTGTGACTATTTATTCTGGAAAAAGAAAGTAAGTCTGCCTTTTTAATGAGTCCACCAGGCTGCTGTTATTCTTCTTCCTCTGACCGGGCACCAGTCCATCCTTCTGCTCTCTTGCCCTCTGATTCAGTGTTCCCAACTACTCCAAAGGTTTGTTGTGTAATTATGAAAAATTTCAGTATAATGTGCATGTTTTAGGGGTTGTTATGTTTGGCAATGCAGTGTTGTTAGGTGGGCATCATGTTTCAGTTGTTGATAACCCAGGATCAGACCTGGAACCATCCCAGTTCTCATGTTTATACTTTTTCTAGAAGTGTCAAACACAGAGCTGTAACTCACCTGCTTAGAGAGAGACAGGAAAGGAAGGACATTCTAGTAATGTAGGTCTTTCCATGAACAAAGAAATTCTTATGGGTATGTGTAGGAACTAATCAGATACTTAAAATATAGTGATATTGCACAGGTGCTTTAAAGTGAGGTATGCAACTTCAGAAAATGATTTTAAATTCAGAGCCCAGATCTTCTGTAGTTATTCTCTTCTAATCACTTATATATTACATAATGGTTTTGGTTTAAGTATCCACTCATTACAAATAGAGATAAAAGACTAGCTGTAGAGGCTACATCTGGTACAAAACACTGAATTACATTTCTCGCATTAGAAGTGTCCTTAACAGTTGGGCTAATTAAAGATAAAATCAAGTCCTTATGATAAATATTTATAAATTGAAAATCTGGCACTTGTAAATATGTATTACTACTATGCAAAGTTAAACCATACTTGTAAGCTGCATGTCTAAGTATTCCTCCTAGCCCATTTCTTCTTTAAATGCTTTATAACAAGTATTGTCCTTGAAGAAGTGATTTCAGTGACAGTGAAAATCAACTCTAGTTGAGAACATAGTTTATAATTTAAGTGAAATACATTTCTGAAAGCCTATTTGTATAACTTCTGAAAGTTTAGCCTCAGTTGTCAAAGCTCTGTCTCCTCTACAAGCAGAAGCTAAGTACAGAAAAAACCTGTGTGCAAGAACTGTGAATGAGCTGACCTGACATTCTCATCTGTGAGATCTGCTGGAGTCACTGGACTCTGCTGTGTGAAATGCATATTCAGCTTTTAAGAATTTTATAGTGCTGATATAAATAGGTTTGCTCATAGCTTTGTAAGGAAAATAAAGAAGTAGGAGTGATCTAGCCAAAAATCTAGTCTGCATGTCATGTGTCTTTGATAAACATAAGTAATAAATTAGTTTTAAATTAAGCGGTTTATGTAACAGAAGACATACTTTTTTCTTACATATCACATTCCAGTATAGTCTTCTTAGGACATTAAAGACTTTTTTTTCTATGACCTGAAAAGTATGAGTATTTTTGTTGAGCTATAGACAATCTTCTAAAGACTTTTTGTCCCGAGAACCATCACTGACACACTGAAATTACTTACATTACTTAACACAATATAGCAATAAATGTTTTTTCATGGCCCTGATGAACTAAAATATTTAAGTTCATGTCTGAACTTGTTTAAGAGCTCTGTTGAATAAAACCTAAATTAAATAGCTGTTTTTTCACCCACAAAGTTGAGAAAAGACTTTTTGGTTTAGTGAGATGAAAAGTACAGGTCTTCAAAGCAATTTTTCAGATGTGGTTAAGCATACTTAATTTGTACATATTTTTTTGTTATATTTGTGATTGCTGTAGCTTCTAACACCTTTACTCATTAAAGAGTGTGATACCTACATTCTCCTCTTAGAAATGTTATGACAGGAGAGTACTATTAAAGGAAGAAGCAGCTTTCTGAACATCCACAGCTGAGATATATTTGAGCACAAAATTAAAGCATGGAGTGCTGGAAGCTGTTATTTCTAAAATTTACCAGACAACATATGCTATGTTTCATTATTTTCTTTGTTGTGTAATCTAAGTTGACAAGGGAGTAATACTTTCTTCTTCCTGCCGTTGAGACCTTGATTTTAGCAAGTGAGTAATCTCAGTGCTTGCTTAGGCATGTCACTTTGTCGGTATCTAAGATAATTTAAATATTCTCGGCTTCAGTGATTTAGATCATCCTCTTTCAACCTTGAAATTATGTGCTCATGGTACAGGTAGAGTGACCAAATTTGGCATCTTCTATATCACTGTGTAAGAGCAGTGTTTTTTAAGACTTTTCTGCAGGTATGATGATGTAATCTAGCATGCAGATACACACAGACATAGACATTTTTTTCAGAACTTCAGCAGCAAGTACAAAATACATTTATTAGGTATAGTCTGTAATGACACTAAGTAATATTTGTTCTTAGATAAATTTGTGAAATCCGTTTTATCCACTGGGCTGTAGTTTTGATTCATAAAAACTTGCTTTTGATCCTCAGAACACACAGCAAACTAGGATTGTTTGGGGTTTGTGCTGGGTCTCTGAGAAAGCTTCACTTTCAAATGGAAACAGTAGCAAAACCAGGAATTAAATTCCAGGGACAGGTCACAAGAGGCATTCACAAAAATTAACATGAAGCAGAGAGTGACCTTCTACAGACGGCACCTCTAAAGGCTTATTTAGACCAGCACTCTAATTAGGTTATCTGGAATCACTCTCTGGCTGTGCCTGTTGTTTCTCCTCTGATTATATACAAAAACCAAGTGAGACTAAGATCCTTCTCTATATAGGTCTATGTTGTCCTATGTAAAAATACTTTTGACATAGATATAGTTTGCAAAATAATATCTTGTATCCCACTTACATGGACCCCCTGACTGCCAGCTGCATCAAAGTCTAGATTCTTTACAAAGCAAATTTAAGGAAGCTTTTTTCCTGCAACTTTGCAGGATCATATTTGCAAACAACAGTACATGGGATATTGTTATTAAGATTCTTACAGTGCTGTGTGCTGTGAATTCTAATTATTCAATTCTATTTTATTCACACAACTCCTCTGATGAAGAAGGTAGGATAATACAGAGCTTCTAAAGGGCTACACAAAATAATTTTATAATGTTATTTAAGGTTGACTGAAGAGGTTATGAAATGGAGGGTGTTGATCCCTGACACCAGTGGGACTATTTCCTTCTACTGGAGCTCTGTTGGGAAATTATTTGGGATTTTTTTGGAGAATACAGTCTGAAAACTGCCTGAGCACTGAACAGTTCTGTTAACAGTGCTGTGACTGATGTTTCAACATCTTTGTTTGCTGCTGTAACACCTGCTTGGCAGATGGGGTGATGTGAGCACTCTCAAACTGCAATGAGAGAAAATCAATTCTATTCCACACAAGAGATTTTATTTATAAAGACTTCTAAATATTATCATTCACTTTGTAGCATTGTAGTCTTGAAAAAAATATGTACACCACGGGCCCAGGGGAGAAAACAGGTATGGCAAAAGATGTCTATGGTTAATGTGTGCTCTTGTAGGAAAGCTGAAAGAACATCATTTTGGAGTGCGAAATTGTTCTGAGAACATGTATACTGTTGAACCAAGCACATTGTTCAGCACTTCAGAAAGCAGCTGTACACTGCAAGTGAAAGGAAAAAAGAAAAGCCAGTTTGTGCCCAATACTCCAGGCGAAGTGCTCAAGATCAGTTTATCCATGTGACTTAAACGATTGTATTTGCTAGAAACATTGCCTTTTTAAAAATAGGTACCTACACATACATATCTACACGTGTCTCTTACAGTAGCATCTGCCTGTGCCTGGATACTACTTACTTCATTCTCCTGCCTATGAAAACTCTGAAAAGATACTAGAGTGTTGATAACATTCAGGTTTTTCACTCAATACAATTTCATTTCTTTACAGAAGTACTTCACCTATTTGCTTCCATTTTGGCTCTACTGCTGCTCCTCTCTAGCTCCTGCCATTCTGGGGACAAATACATGTACAGGATCAGCTTTTGCTAGTATATCCTCTTTCTTCAGTCCTTGATTGAGCAGTGATTTTTAGATAAGCTTAATTCTGTTTTAAACCTAAGTTTATCATTAAACTTGAACAGCTAACATAAAAGCAGAGTAACTAGACCAGAATAATGATCCCTATAGCCCAGTCTCCTCCTTCTCCAACCAGCCAAACCCTTGTGAAGAGCACAAGACAGAGAAGTGCATAATGTTATTTATTTCAAGTACTCTTTTATCTCCAACAATTTTTCTTCCAGGGACTTACTGTGTCATATTAATGCTATCAATATAGTGCAATTTAGTGATTCTTTTATAGAGTTGTTCAGATGATTTTTGAAAACTCTCAGCTTTCACAATGGTCTGCAGGGGGGAGTTTCATATCTCACAACTATATGAAGAAATGCCTCCTTCTGTTTGCTTTGAACTTCACCTGTAGTCTGTATTGAGAACCATAAATCTGTAAATAAAATGCAGTGAACTGTGATTCATGTCTGCAGTTACTATAAAAAATAGTTCATTAATCAGCACTTAAAGTGTGATAATCTGGACCATGAGATAAATTTCATTGCTCAGTCAGAACCACTTTTTTCCCCAAAATTCTCTACGGAGTGCATGGAGGAGAAGCAAGCTCTGTACTGTACCCATTACATATTTATTATGTCATTCATATTGCACTAATTTAGCCTTCTCATTCTCTTACAGTCTCATTTGCTTTTGCTGAGAAAAGCATTTATTCAACTGAAGGCTCAGTCTAAATAAAGCACGCTCCTGATTGCCTATGCTGATTATTCCAGGCATTCTCTTCCCAATTTGGAAAATCTGCTTGCTTTTCTTCAGTTTATTTTTATATTGGTAATTTTCTTCCTATATTTTTACACTGTCCATAGTGCTGGTTTGAGCAGTTTGATTTCCAACTGAGGCTAGGCCAGGCGCATTTTGGACACAGCAAACCTGCCTGAAAATGTTTTTTGTACATTAGGACCTAGAGTTGGAAAACAGCTTCTTCTAAATTCAGGGTTTTTTGGAAGCAAGCCACGGAAGTGAGTGTAATTATAGAAATCAGAGTCAGACATCCCTGGAATTTAAACTAGTTCAAGTCTAAATTCCAGCCAAGTATCATCCAATTGTGTGAGAAAAATTGTTTTCTAGGTGCATGTTTCTTTAAGAAATTATTTCTAATATTTCAAGATAATGTGGGTGCATTATTTTCCACCTTGTTTTAACCTATTTGCATTACTGTAATCATTGCAACTAGATTTCCTTTGAGATTGGGGCTCAGTCTGTATTTCTTGAATTACACTAGCAAACATCAAATTTTTCAAGAAGTTAGGAAAACAGATGTATTTCAAAAAATCTTACTGTTGCATTGTTACGGAATACACCTGTTACCTGTTTAATAAAGCAAAAAGATGACTTAGCTATATTTCACATTTAAAATAGAGACATTTTATGATTTAACTACTTCTTAAACAGAAAGGCTGGTCAAAACACTGATTAAAAAAGATGTGGTTGTCTGTTCATCCACATAGAGAAGGCAGGTCATAGCCCCCTTTCTTTCCTGCCCCAAATGAAGCTGAAAACATGCCCAGTCTTCCACATCCTTTCATTTTTCTATGCTACAGAGCACAACTGCAGTAGAGTACCAAGTAAGGGAGAAGAGACTGGGAATTATGGGACTGCAACTGCACAATAAGCTAAGACTGGCATGTAATCACTCTCAGGGGAATTATCCGTGAGACACAGCTAAATGCCTTTGTTCTCTTACAGTATAATTATGTCAAAATCATTCTGACCCTTCTCCTTGGTGCTGCAGAACTGTTGTTTAGAAGAGCTTCTCAGTGATAAACTAGAATTTTTGGGAAGAAGATCTGCTTTCTGCATGATATTCAGTATGTAGTTTCTTTTCATGTAATGAACTATTTTCTCACCTGATTCTTGTCAGAAATAAAATCAACAGCATGCTAACAACAATGGGATAGCTAATTTTTTTTTTTTAGTATCACCAGGCCTGAAAGAAGTGGTGAATATTTCATATATGACTCAGTTTCTTTCAGAACATTATTCTGCTTTGGGTTGTTTGGGAACTCATAAGGGCTGTAAGATGGTCATCATTACAAAGAATGATCTCTTTTAAATCAGAGTTCCTGCAGTCTGTGAGGATGTAATGGTTGCTCCTGAGCCTGGCTGGCCTAGTCATCCCTTTCTGTACCAACCTTTTCCATGAAGCATCAAAACAAATCTCAGATACTTGTTTAGATCTCTTTCCCTATTAGGCCAATTAGTCGATTTAACTGTACCAAATACACCATCTCTGTAAGAAAAGCCCTTTTTAATAGTGTGTGCTGGTTTGGTTCACAAAGCCTGAAGAGACAACCAAGAGAAAATGGGAAATGTCAGTAAAAAGTGTCCATCTTACCAGAGCTGTTAAACTAAGAAAGATGCAAATCAACAGGAGCTTGCTGAAGATCTTGCGATGACTACTTACTTACTGGTGAGCTGGCTTCAGAAAGCAGACACTAAAAGTGAGGGAAGGGGGAAAAAGTCTTCAGAGATGGTTTTGAATTTTCTGTTGAGAAATGTCTGCAATAGAAACCATGAGCAAAGAGTTCATATCAGGTTTTTTACTTGAAAAATGGTATCCAAATTAAATTATTAATTTTGTTTGAAATTTTTTAAGAAGTGTGGTGTTTAAAGATTCTGCTTATGAATGAACATACAGATAGCATCAAAGGTAGCATGCTGAATTACGTGAGCTATTAATTACCCTCCTCAGCACTTACCTCTTGTCTTACCAAAGCTACTGTGTAGCCTTACAGGCTGAAGTGACATAATGCAGTGTGTGAATTAGCATAAAACCAAGGATTTATTAACTCATTTCATGGTCAAGCTAATGAAGAATGTAAGGCTTATCAACTTACATATGAAATCTCCTTGGATGACTCTTGAACAATCCATGTTTTGGTTGGTTGCTATTGTCATGAATTATTTATGCTAAATAGGCTGCTTTGGGCTCACAGAATTTGTACCAAAATAGGTATTTTGTGCTTTAGTAGGAATGCATTATTCTACAGGGAAAAAGAGTTATGATCAGATCTTTGGAAACAGTAAATCTTTTTGTCTTTTGGATTCAGCTTTGCCACATCAGAACTAAGAAGGACTATTTGTGCTTGATAAGAAAATGATGGCAAATTGCCTGGCAGGAGGATATCTTTGGTTTACTAAAATCAGAATCAATTCCTGTATTTAAACCTTCTTTGACAAAATACACTGATTTTTTTTGCAGATTGATTGATTCTGAAATTTCATGTTTGGTTTGCAAGCATGAAGCTTATTGGGTTTAGGCTCTTTCGTGATCCAAGTACAGTTTTAGAACAGGCAGAGCAAGACCTGGTGTCCAACACTGGATGGTGCCCAGCCTTGAGTCTCTGGCATCCAGTCCTGTTCTGATTAAAAATGAATTTGGCAGTTCAGGCCTTTTTTCTCTAGCAGATACTCCGTAACTGTTGTATTGTTACACAGTCTGACATCAGACGATGATGATTACAGAGACTGTGTGTGGTTTGTTTTGCAAGTTTTTTTTACAGTAACTATCTGCACAGTTTTTTCTTTATTCTGATTTCAATCCCTTTTTTTCTTTTAATGAATAATCCATTAGGTATGAATAGTGTCTTGCAGTAATGGATCCTGCTTTTTTTTGGTTAATGGATACTGTGAAACCTCCAGTCACATTTAAATTCAAACAACTATGTATTTAATAAAAAATGAAATAATGAATGCTTGTGAAGGTGCCATATGTTGGGCATTTATTTACACAGTAGTTTTTTAGTATTTCATACAGCTTTTATATCAAAGCCTTTCCCAACTGCTATTTCAGAAACCAGGGATTAGAAAAAAAATCACTGCTCAATCTTGGGTTTTGGTTTTTTTTTTTTTTGGTAGAGGAAAGGGACTGTGTCTTTTTCTGTATAGGTGGATGCATTTAACTGACCTGAGGATACTTTAAATTTAAAGCAGGCAATAAAAGTGACACCTGCCAGGACACTGTTCTTTCCTCACAGAGTTTAGAAAAAAAACTGGGAGTGGGGAGGGGTTGCTTGCAACTTGACAGTATTACATCAGAAAAACATCTGAAATGAATAAATTAAATTTGAGTGCATACATCTCTAAGATTCTTTTTATACTTAAGATCAAAAGCAAGAGCAAAGTAAATTGCCTGCTTGTCATCTTAGTATTATTACATTGACTGGTTCAGATTTCCTTCTTATGCTAACTAACAAAAGTGAGTGGAATACAGTTGAGTGAACAAAAAAGTGCTATTGAAGAAAAAACAACATCAGTTAGACTTCTATTAATACACAGCAGTGACCTGTTTGTTTCTTTGTTCAAGATGTAACATACTGTAACACAACAATAACAAGAATTAATACCAGCATTGGAAATAAAGATTACCTGAAAACTGAAGTCCGGGTAAAATTTTCACTGGGAGGTATCTAAAGCAGATGCTAAATTCTAGCAGAGGCTGACGCTGAGCAGCTAGATCCACAAGGGCATTTCAGCACTGAACACACGTCTAGTGCAATTAGGATCTAAATGACATACATATGCTAAAAGGGGAAATTTGGATGAACAGTACCCATAAACACCAGCTTGTTTAGGCAGAATCTGCTTCCCATAGCCAACAGGAGACAAAAGAGGTTTTAAATCAACATCCTCTCTGGTCTCAGGCACCGTATTTGCACTGCTTACAAAGCACTCTTACTTCAGCTTCATAACAAAATAATTTCTTGAGTGTAGGCAGTTAGCAGATGTTAAATGTAATTCTAGTGAAGTTGCAGTATTCGCCTAAGAAGAAAAAAAGCTGCATGATTTGTGGGCCAAACTGTTTACCTGTTGTCTGTCTGCTGTTTGTCAAAATCTTCCATTGAATTCTCAGACAAGGGGAGATTCTTGTTTTTCTTATAGCATAACTAAAGCTGCTTTATTACTTTTGTAACTTCTGTTCTTCTAATTACACTGAAACTGTATGTCAGGTTTGGTTTACATATATGATAACACGAAGTCTTGCTTCTGTTCCTCTTTTAATTCCAAAGGTTAAATTCTCTGGACGGTAGGAAGATGCTACTCTAGGGACACAGATGCTTCCAGTAAAAAGAGACCACTTATTTCCTGTACTAAAAATGTGTCACATGATTTTACACTTCACTATGGTTATATGATTGTTACTTTTTCCTAATTTTTTCATAGACTATAGTAGTTTTGCTTACCTGCAGAAAAAGTGGAAAATATTGAAAAGAACTTGTTACCGTAGTAGCGCTGTCACTTATGGGAGGTGGTAAGGGTATTTTACAGATCCAGCTGTTGCAGTAATCAAGCAGGTCAAATGTTAGGTTCCTAAATGTTCAATCCTTGATCCTTCATTTTGCTGCTGATTAACTCTGCAGGGAAAGACCAAGACACAGTCAGGTCCATGCATGATGTGTGCCTGACAGTGGAATCTAGAACATTGCTGGAGACCACTGGTTGGTCGTTAAGCGCTTGAAGGGCAAGAAAGTATTACATACGTGGATCCATTACAGGCAGCTCTAAGCTAAAAGCAAATTGGTAACAGTAAGCTTAGCTTGTCTTATGCGCTCCCCAGGAATGCCTTAACTCAGAGGCTGCAGCAAGCAGCCTTGTCTACTCAGCATCCTCTCCTACCCCATCAGGGCTTGCTCTTTCAAGAACAAAGCAAGATGGGTCCCACTTTAATGAGTAGGATGTCAAACGTAAAGGGCCCACGATGTTCAGTTTTGTTCTCTGTATTAGCAAGCAAGAGAAAAGAATGCCCAGACACGCCATAAGCAGATCTAGATGGGCACGTTCTGTCTATCACTGCAGAAAGATTGGGGGTTGGAGGAGGCAAGTGCAGCCTCACAGTTTAAATAGGTATGCATATAATGAGAGAGAGAGAAACGCTTAGTCCTGCTGCTTGAATTGCTTAAGTATGTTACATTAGACAGTCGCTATAATCTGCAACATGGTAGAAGTTGAGAAATGACTGCTCACTCTCAAACTGACTATAGCATCAGTTGTAAAACATCTTTATATTACAATTTTAAGGTCCTAAATAATATCTAGAAAGTACAGAATCTCTGCAAAGAGCCCATTATGTCACAGGGCTTTTACATTCCACCATTGCCTTTTGAGGTATTCTGACTGGGTTTCTCCCAAGATTTAAAAAAAAAAGAAGCAACAAACTTGCTGAGTCAGAGCAAGCTCTCAAAGTTATTATGCTGACTTAACTTACAAGTGTAACTCACACCATAGATAGATGAGCAGGTTACACTGAGAAAAGAGAATTAGTACTGGTAAACTAAAATAGGATAGCAGACAAGTTCTATCATACAATGACCATTTACCACTATTCAATTTAAAGGTAAATTAATTCTCTGTTTTTCACCTTGAGTCATTTGCTATTTGAGAAGGGTTTGGATTTTGAAATATGAAAGCCCATGTAGCTTTTACCAGGCTTTTACCAGCACACAGCAGAATAATTTACATTTTGCTTTCCAAGCTGCTTAATTTTTAACTATAATTTGAGCGTAGTTTATCTATTTTATATCCATCTTCAAATCACTCCCACAAAAGACTGATGTAGCCAACTGTCTTAAGACAGTTTCACCTACTTCCCTTTTCATTTAATCACTGTGAAAGAGATCTAAATCTACTGCAGGAGAAAGGATGGAAGGTTTTGGGGGCTAGAGAAATAAGGATTTCCTTGTGAAGTTATAGTGTGTTCCTAGTAACAGCTCTCTGCCTTTAAATTGTCTCTACTCTTCTAGAATTTTTGCTGTCTGAAGGCAAAACCAGTTGTTGCTAGCTTTTTTTTTTTTAATGTCATTTAAGGTTATAGTATCTCACAAATTACCCATTCTCTGGCCTACCACTTGAACAGGACTAAGCATGTGTTACCTTTTGTGTTAAGCATGGAATGGCAGATTGCTGGAATATATGAAAAATAACAAATGAAGTTTGGTGTTGTCATCACAGTGTCCATCCCTGTGTATCTTTATAGGCTTGCTCATTATTCTGTAATGATAAAAACAATAGTTGGAAAGGTAATTATCAGTGCTGTATATTCAAGGATAGCTTTTAGCCTGGGGTGGTGAGCAAGACCTTCACTGTGTGCAGAGGAAAGGAGTGCCATCAGAGAGCACCTCACACCTGGCACTTGTCCCCTGTGTGCTAAGCCTCACTCTGCTGTCCTCTTCAGGAACAGGCACATGTTTAGACCTTGGCTTGTTAGTTTATTTTTCAATATAAACATAAATTATGTTCAGCAAGGTACAGCATCTATAGAATAGTGCCAGCAAAATATTTTTCTATTATAGCACAGCGGTTTTTTAGCCAACATAGCAAACTAATAGGAAAGATTCAGTTTCATAAAGTAGCCAGTTATTTGACAACCTGCTGGCTGTCTAGTCATAGTCGTCAGGGAATGCTTTGTGTGTTTTTTGAGTCACTCAGTATTAATATGAACTTTATGTAGAACCATTAAAATGTCACTATGATTAAGGAGCACACAACCCATTGTATTTCAGTAGAGAAATTACACCTAAATCCTTTTGGTGCATTTGAAAATTTTTTAATTATTAATAGTATCGTAAATCAACACCAAATCTAAACACTTTCTATAACAAATATAAAATTAATTTACACGTTTCACACTTTATGATAAACAAAAAAATTCCCAGTATTTTCAGCCAGGTGGTCCAGTAATTTTTCTGTTTCACTACAGTATAAAACAGCATTAGATGCAGCTTCAGGAAGCTGTAATAATCTGAAATCCAAGGATCTTGGACTAAGCATGCCAAAAATTAATCCCGAAAACCTGTTTGTAAAATTAGCTATTTATACTAACTCCACATTTTCACTCAAAATAAAATATGCACCACCTTAAATTAGCAAGAAAGCTGATGAATAATGTTTTGCCAGACTGCAAATGCTGTTGACTATGATGCTCAGCTGTATCCGTCAACAGTGCATAGAATGGCTAAATGGTGAAGGATGCTGGCATAACCTGGAAATGTAATACTTGTCTATGATAGCGTGTTCTCTCTTAGGAATAAGCTAGGTTCTCAACTCTGTTGTTAAAGGTTTTGCAAACTTTGACAGGAAAGATATCTACATAGCATCAAAATGGCTTTTTCTTTACTTTTTAGACATGAGACTAAACAAGGTTTCATTATTTTGTAGTAATAAAAGCATTTGATTAAAATCTATGAAACATCAAATGGAGAGGGGATGATAATCTATTTGTTATCATGAATTTGACCTGTAAAGACAATCAGAAAGGCCATTCAGAGTAGTGAATACAGCTTCTACCAATTTGTTTATGTTTGCAAGGTAGAAGAAACAAAAAGTAGAAATTATTATTCTACTATTACTAGTAGAAATTGGAGGTGAGGATGGCACAATTTCATTTAATTTGAAAGTGTTTCAAAATTTCTTTAAAAATCCCATAGCTACTGAGGAGCATGGCAGGAAAGTAGGCCTGGCATATGGATCATCTTTAGAAGTGGTCAAAGTAAGATATCATTTGCAAACTTACTTATTTTTTTGTTAAACTACATATTCTGAGAGAAGGAGAAGAATGGTTGGACTTCTTTACACATGTGTTTGGCTAATCAGTTAGACAATGATTCAGCCAAGGATTTCAAAGTACATTATAAAGCCTTAAATATGAAGTATGTTTGTCCTCTTTACCTGCTACTCTTGTCATTTAGCTTTTCTTCTACTCCTGAGAAAGCTTGGATGATACTTGCATGCCACCTCCCCAGAAACTTTCAATAGCATATTGTTGTCTTCTGCAACAGATCAAATGTATTTCTTTCTTTTCAAGTTTATAATAGAGTGATTTTTTTTACTCCAATATAGTCCAAAATATAAATAGTCTATTTTGAAAAAAGAAACAGAACAGCCTTACGTCATTAACGATACAGAGGAAATCACAATAAACCTGCCTTGTTTGTACCATATACTAGGTAAATGTTATTTCATGTCATTACCAAGCCCGACTCCTCTTGCAGGTTGTCAACCTTTCATTTTTTGGCTGCTCTCATCTTTCTTCTCTTCTTATTATAACTCACAACCTCTTCTGCTTATTAGGTTTCTTTGATGTACCTGGCTCTATTCCATCTGTGATAAATCCCCACTGTCTTTGAGAAAAGATTACAAATTATCTTCTCATTTATGTTTATTTGTCTTGCTTTTTTTTTTTTTTTCTTTTTTTAAGTAAGTTCACTGGCCACGAGTAAACAGGTTTAAGCTCTCCTTAGTGAATTCTCTGCATGTTAATTGACAAAAACAGCTTCACAATCCTTGGCTTTCAACTCATGTTTCAGTAGCATCATTCTTTAGGCAGTTATCTATTACTGAAATTTTTTTCTAATTTTAATCAGCTTCCTCTAGAGTGTTCTTTCTTTCTAGCCAAAAGACTAGCAAGACGACAAACATACCTTCCATTAAGCATAAAGAAGTCTGAGTCCAGTAACCCTTAATGGAGCTAGTGGGGCAGAATAATTTTTTTACTAATTATTTATTACTGTTAGAATTATTTATTGCTGTTTACTAATTATTTTTTTAAAATGCAAGTTCAGTTAAATGGTTTACTTTTGATTTTACACTTTGTGAACCATTAAAGAAGGAAGGTAAACATGACACCTGTAGCTATACTTGCTATAGAACTTTCTCTAGAACCCCAGCAGCTGTTTAAGCCTCAGCATATTATCTAAGCAATATCTTTTACTGTAAACATATTTTATATGTAAACTGCAACTGCTAACTAAATACATACTCTTTTTTTCTTTTAAACAGGCATTAAAGCTGTATTTTCTGGACATTACCATAGGAATGCTGGAGGGTCCTACAGAGGACTGGAAGTGGTGGTTTCATCAGCAATAGGATGTCAGCTTGGAGAAGATACACATGGGCTTCGAGTGGTTGTTGTCACAGATGAAAAGATTGTTCATAGATACTACAGTTTAAATGAACTGAGCAGCCAAGGCATAGAGAAAGAGCTGCTAGATATGCTTGCTAAGCAAAATTAGGCTATGTCAAATTACGTGATTATTTTTCTCCGTATTAGACAAATAGAAACAGTTTCAGAAAGTTTCCCCAAGCTGAAGATACAGGTTTCTGATTGTGCACCATGCCTCAGAACAGCTCTCAATTTGTTATCATCCTAAATAACAAAGTTGTTGACATTTATCTCTTTTGAAAACGAGACCTATGAGGAATATGGAAGAATAGCAGAATTCATATGGTAATGTGTCATTGAAAAGAACTGTTCTGAGAATTTTTACTTTGCTCCTAGATATGACTTTCTTAGTAGAAAGTGTATCAAAGAGTGAGAGTTGTAGCTTCTAGATAACCTTTTAACTCAAGTCTATTTTAGTTTTATATTTGAGAGGGTATTTTAAAATCAATAAATTTAGTATTTTCTGTTACACTCTGGAAAATATAAATGGGACTCTTTTTACTCTACAAAAAACAATCTCAAAAATTCTGAAATCAACAGATTTCCACTGACTTTTAGCAACCTTTGGATCAGATCTTGTTACCTAGATATTGTATTTTCTCCCATTTCCCATACTTTATTTTCTTAGCTCTTCAGAGCCAGCAGCAATATGAGAGCAAAGACATTCTGTTTTGCAGTCACACCTTGGGTTTCTGTTATATCCTAGTTTTATATAATAAAAAGTCTATAAATGAAACTAATATAGATGCCACTGACAGAAACTAAACATGGAATGACTATTTTCCGTTTGAAATTTAACTACTATTCAGTTAGCATATATTCTTGCTATAGCTTCAGAAGTTGGAATAATTGCATGGGGAGAATATTCTGCACAGAATACTGTTATCAAAAGTCACTTTGTTGATTCCTAAACAAGGGGAGAGCTTTGATTTCCAAACGCAATTTATGAATGCCTTACTGTAATATTATACAATATTGAATGTTGAAAACCCTAAAAAGTACCTTTTCTTCACTGGAATAAGTCTTTAAAAATAAATTATATAAAAAGAAACTTAGGTGCTGCAATCCACACTCTTTTTAGCAAGTGTATCTGATTTGTTTACTGTTAAATACAAAGAAAAGTCTTACCGTAATTAACACATACTTGTTTTTATTTTTTTAGTTGAACACATTATAATCCATGCCACAGGTTATCTAGAAATAGATATAGCACAGCTTTAGCACCTGAAGAGGGAAGAATACAAACAATACTGGCTGAGAAAGTAATGCAGTCTATCCGGTTTTATGTATACTCACATACAACATAGTTCCCTAGAAGGTATTGCAGATATTTAAATATGGTGAGAGAGATGAAATGCTGAGCTGAAGAGCCAGTTTCATTACATTTTAGTCATAACAGTTTATCTAGGAGGCTCCTTCAAGCTTGATTTGTGGGACTTGTAAGATTCTAAAATTACCTCTGTAGCATTTCCTTGCTCCAGTGAAACAGCTGTACCTGCAGGTGGACAGGACCAAATGTGGACTACTGTCCCATGACAGTAACATAAGTGTAGGTAATATTTGATTCAGAAAGAAAGAAAATTATTTTGCTATTATACTCCACCTGGTTTTGCTCAGTTGAACGTTCTCACAGTCTCATTTTCAGTGGAACATCTGGGAAATGAGAAATAAAATCTAAGGCTAGATTACTTTGAAATAGGTAGGTACCTAAGTACCCAAGTGGCAGTTTCATTGTAAGTTAAGCACCCATTAGTTCAGATACTGTTTTTAAAAATCAGTGTACTTAGATATCTTTTAAGTCACTGACTACTTTTAAAATTTAATCTTATATAGCTGGGAGCTATTTAGTAATCATAGCTAATTAACCATTTCAGGAATGAGATGATGCTAGTTTATGTTTTGCAGAGGGAAGAATAGTTTCTTTATGACTTATTTAAATCTTTAATGTCAGTTTACATCATAAGGCTGAAGAAGTAAGTTCAGCGGAGGGACTTGAGATAATCTGAGCGTGGAATATGCTTTCTGCTGCGGTGCAATATTGTAAAGCTGAATGGAGAAAAAGTTTAAACAGTTTTTTAATATGCCTGTTTATTAAAGCATATAATATTAACTAAATATATGAAGCTTTGAATTTCGAAACAACTTCAGGAGAAAGTCTGTCCACAAATACGAAAAAGCTAATAGTAGTGGTATATAGTGTTCTAAAATTTTGTTTTCAGAGTTACAGTGTACTAATATAAAAAAGAAATGTTTATATAAGCATAATTTTAATTATTCTTTTTAAATTATTTTTTCCTCTTTTTTCAAGTGTCATTTCACCCTGAGAAATTCTATGGCATTTTGTTATGAAAATATCACATAAATACAAAGCTGAAGTTCAATTAAAAAAAAAAGTTTCCTTATATCCCAAATTCTTTTTTTATGTAGTGATTTCTAAGCACATCTTGTTATGTTCATGTGTAAAAATATTACTAGATTCATCTTCAGTTTATAAGATAGTAAAGTTGGGCTGCTGATTTTTATTAAATGCCTTTTTGTCCTGTATAGGATTTTGGGAGCTAACAGTGTTGTAGAGCTACATGTTATGGAGGCTTTTGCCTAGATTTCTATCTTACCAGTCGTGACAACACGTAATCACTAAGAAGTAGTGTACTTTCTATTATTCTCTATTGAACTAGATGGTTGTCGTGGTTTAACCCTGTAATAGTCAGTTCAAAGAATGGTATTGTCTCAACAATGACATCAGGGACTTGGACTATACGAGACTAACGTCTTGACAAGAGGGCACAACGACCTGCCTGATAAAAGATGTGGTATGTTAACACTCTGAAGAAGGGAGGGTACTGCATGTTACGAACAGTTCTGTTCTTGTCTTGAATCACAACTCAGAACTTCCACCCAATTTCTTATTCATATGAAGTGGATGCAATCATGTAACTCAGATGAAAACACATCATTTATATAATACAGTCATGGGAAGGATTTTTAACCATAGTGTGTTGCTGGACATTACAGTATGAAGCAAAGAGTTAAAAAAAATAAAATAGGAATGTGCTTTTTTACCAGCATACATGACAAATTTTGTTTGATCACTTTTCTTAGCATAATTAGCTAATTTAGAATTAATACTCATGCCTTAACTAATTTGAAATGGCAGAGGTCCTTGTGGTCACAGTGCCTCATCTTGTTTATGTAGAGAAAAATAATGCAGATTATGTTAAATTATTAAACAATCCACCCATGGAGACACTAATTATCATTTAAAAAAAACATCTTTTGATGTTGAGGACATTATTTTTATATCTCCAGCAAGGCTGATAATTGTAACTCTGTCGGTATATGTCTGACTTTAAAGCAAGATGTCACTAGAAGTTCAAACTGCTGATGAAATAAAGAGTGTCCTCACACATTTCTGTGGACTCAAGGGGCTGGGCAGAGAGGAAGAAAATCCAAGTGACCACAATTCATTTTGGTTTCCTGTGGACAGCCAAAAGGCTGAGATAACCTCTCCTGACTCTTATTAGATGTGGAAAATACATATTAGCATACCACAGTAACCTGTGAAAGTAACCAAATACTACATAATTAAGTACAATATGATGTGGAGACCTATGAACAGGAGGCAAATTACTAAAAAAAAATGTTTGAGATCAATCTTGGTTTGCCAGTTTCAGTGTAAGGAACAAACTGAAGAACTCACTTCCAAATCTTTCCAAAAAGGTCATTAAGCCTTGAATACGCTGTGTTTGTGTACGGCTTGCCTGTAGTTCATTTGGGTCCAGGATCTAATCCTGCAAGTTTTAATAGAGGCGATATTTTGATAGGACTACAGCATTCAACTTCTGGGTATTACAGACAGAAAATAAACACTTGATGTCTTTCTTGTTAAAACTTAATCACATTTTGTATTGGGAATAGGCAGTGACAAAGTCTCTTCCACCGTCTGTATTTGCAGACTGAATGTCCTGTGTTCACTCTGCTTCACTGACTGCTTTCTTACCCTTACCTCAGTACAGCAACTTGTTTTCTAGTGCCTGGTTTTCCAGACATTATCCTCAAGTAGCTGTTTTTATTCTGCTATGAGAACAAATAATTAGAGACACATCTAATATAAGCAAATACACAAAGCATTAAAAGCTAAACATTTCACTGCTCAAAAATGCACAGTTCTTCCATCTATGTATGTCACTGTACAAGCCATTGCAGGCTACCACATCATTGTTCCAGCTAATGTTAATGCTGTGAATAAGCTTCTTTCCTTAATGTGCTCATTAAGCCTTCTTTGCAACTATCATTTGAACACAGCAATATCTGTTAAAGCAAAGGAAACATTTACACATACATTAGTTATCAGAAAGCTTGCCTGCCAAACAACTGCTAACATTACCTAGTAATTCATGATAAAAAGTCACCATGTAGAAATGCTGGTTTGCATTAGAAAATTGTAAAGAGGGAATTTCCACTTCACTAATATTCTACAGTTACTAGGAACTTATTTCTCTTCCTACTCTGCTGACATATGAGATATCACTTCACTGGCAGGTATGGAAATGCAAAGTCAGGTAGTTTAGGCAGCCAGAATGGCAGTCTCAGGTGCCATGAACCACTATCAAAATAACATGCAGCAGAGGGCAAACTTCTTAGGCAAATATGAGACATCTACTTAAAAAAAAAAAAAAAAAAAAAAAAAAATTGAAGAGTGAATACAATAAATGGTCAGGCATATAAAGCCCAACATGTGAATCTGTTGCTAGAGCTCCATTCACCCAGAAGGCAGGCAGCCATGCGGCATCTTCCACACCCACCACATGTAAATTTATTCCAGTGGAGTTTAAAAGGACAATGGATGCTGTCAGCTTCACACAACTAACAGCAGACTTAGAACAAGGAGGACTTAAACAATAAAAGACTTGTAGGGTTTTTTTTGGAAAAGTTCTTTTTAGATTATTTAGCTTTTTTAGATATTTAACAATCAATCAAAATTATTTCCTCTTATTAGAGAACAAGGTCTCATGAGTTGTTTGCACCCATTCTAATCCCATTCTCCCCAACACCCAGGGGTTTTATTAATTGTTACTCAGTCATCTGAAGATCAGGCAAGTTAAAGCCAAAGAATGCAGGCACTGTGCTCTTGGACACATTTTCATTGGATGATGCTCTGTAAAAAATTTGGAAAAAACAAAATATATAATACAGAAAAAGCATTAGACCAGAATATTAAATTAGCGTCCAGTCTAAATGAAATCCAACTCTGATGCAGCATATACAGAGGCGGGGGAGGGAGGGGAACAACAAAAACAAACAAAAACACAAACCCCACAAACACAGAGCTAAGGCAAGATAGACAAACCAAAAGCTTTTCAAGCAATACAAAAAAAAACATACACAGCACTTCTATTAAGAACAGAAAACAAAAAAACCCAACAAAAAAACCAACCAAAAAAACCTACCAACCCAAAATTCAGAGAGCCATTACTTTTTTTTAATTGACATTTTCATTTGTTTCTCTAGAAGTAATTTCCTCCATTAGCACTTTGTCAAATGCAGGTAGTTTAGTACATTTCTACTAATAAACAGCTTTTTTTTTCCTCTAGGAGACCCATTAAAGCCTCATTCTATTTAAAAATTATAGTGGTGTTATGTCACTTTTGGGTAGCCAGCAATTGAAACATCCATCTTCTAAATATATCCCTATCTTTCTTTAACATTCTTTAGAAAGGTATAGTGTTGTTAAAAAATACAGCGTGTAAATGAATGTTGATGGCATTATCTATATATATTCAAATTTTTCTCATCCAGTTCCATATAAAATGACATAAAAGTATAGGAAAGTATCTCATACTGCTCTAAGGAACCAAGGTCAGCAGTCCTACATATGGCAACCTGCCTATCCAGAAATTTTCTGAATAATGCACCAACAGCACACGAGCTAGGAAACCAGTGACTTTCATTTGGATACATGCGAAACAAAGATAATATTACTACAGAAGAACATGGTTCTTCCGGCACACCACAAGCACTGAAGCCAAGAGGGTGCTAACATGCACAGAGCACAAACACAATGAATCTTCTGTCTTTTTTTTTTTTTTTTTTTTTTTTTTACAAAGCCTGAGCTGAACTTGGTCTTATCCTTCTATTAATTCCAAGTCTTGGGCTGTGGTAACCAATGAGGAGGAGCTGGTGCCACCTCACTTTACTGCAGCTGCGCGTGTAAAAGCTGGTGTTCTGACCCAGTCAACTGGATTCCTTCCTACACATATGGAAGTCTGTAACTACAGCAGGTAATTCATCCTATCCTGCAATAGATGTGTAAACTAGATGGACTGAATTGCCCCTAAAGATGCCTCTACTGACTACTTCAATAATCTAGGTGATTCACTGATTTAGACAAGATTCCTAACCTTTACTTAAGGTTAGGCTAACCCTGGAGGAGGCACGGTCTACCTCTAGCCATACCTAGCTCCTACACTGCAAAGGTGGAAGGCCAAGGTGTGTCCTAGAAGCCATTGGGCATTGGAGGATGTTGCACCTGACTTTTCCGAATCACCAAAATCCTTTTTTTTGCAAAAAGGCCACCTAATATAAATAAATATAAATATAAATATATAAATAAATATAAATATATAAATATAAATATATAAATATAAATATACAAATATAAATAT
>JANZLQ010000064.1:8876978-8892237 GCA_026212715.1 Elanus axillaris
AAATATAAGGAATAGCCATGCTCTGGGTGTCCAGGCCAACCATCTAATAAACAAAACGGTTGCACGCTGATGTTACAGCTGCCTATGATTTGTGAAGCTTTGTGGGACAGATTTTTTTAATCTGTAATTTATGCTTATGTAACCATAAACTTGTACTTGAATTCAAACCTTAGACATTTTATGTGACTGTAATATTTATTTTAAATTCTTCCTCTGATCATTGCTCCCAATACTGATCATAGCTTGTATTATCATTCCCAGTGCTGCTACCCACCCTGCAGGAAACACCTACTTTTGATAAGGCAACAAAATAAACTCATCCTAAAAAAAGAATCAATATAGCAGAAAAGCTAAAATAAACCAAAATAAGACAAACTTAGGCCTACTACAAGTTATAGTCCCTCTAAACAGTGTGGCTGTTCAAGTTGTTTAGATGATTTGTGGTAGGAAAAAAAATCATGGGAATCTTAAACTGTTCAAAACAAGGGTCATGTTTGTTTGCATCCAACATCCCTCAGCTAGTCTCGGTCTATCGCAGGCAAAAGAATGCCTCAGACTTGAGCTCCTAGACCAGCTATGCTCATTCCAAAGAGGCCAAAGTGTTCTTTGGCAGCAGGCCTCCTACTGCTTACAGAAATTCACCCCAGAAATTGCCTAATAAAAAACCATGCTAAAAGATATGTGTTTTACTTTTAAAATCTTGGTTGGAATTCTTACTCATATTTTTTCACATTTAGTATTTTAATTTCTCATTTTGATATAAAATCTAAATATGCTGCAACACAAAAGTCTTCTCAGCCATTCAGCTCTGCACTGTAATGACAGAAAATGCTGTTATGTGCAAAAAGGACAATTAAAGCTGAAAAGCAGTCACAGATTTGGTTATATGCAACATGATAATCTAATAAGCATCCAGACACTTATTATTGAGCCTGATATCTTTTGTGTCTTTGGAGTCTAAACAATGTCAGCACTACTACTTCATTTGGAATATCTTTGGGATGAAAGCACTTCCTCCCTCCCATAGAGAAATTTACCTTTTCCCAGATCAGCAGCTATGTAGAGAATTTGCAGCAACACCTTTATTTGTAAGAAGCATGCAATAGGAGAAGCACACACACACTTGCACAGAAATGTAGAGTACCATGCATTAAATCCATTCCAGGTAGCATAACTTTAATCCAGACACTAATTAAAGATAGTAATGCCTCAGGTTCCTCACTTATGAGCACCTTTTGATCTGAGTTTACCAAGATTACTACTCTCACAATTCTTTAATTCCACGGAAGTACAGTTCATCCAGGTACCCAACCTCTTCTGCCCTCCATTGGTCTAGCAATTAATGTACACCCGCTCTCCACAGTGAGAGTGAAATAGAGATGGGCTAGGAAGACTTCCCTATTATAGGCGTTCCCTTTGGCTCTTTCTCCTTCACTTTTTCCAAGCTGCAGAAGGGAGTCACCATTCCCACCAGGTCTCATTCCAGCCCTCCACCACTGCAGGAGCGGAACAGGAGCTGATACAAACATCATACATATACTTGGGCACTGTCTGTGGAGTTCCTCACTCTGTTTTCTCTGCCACCATCTCTCTTCAAGCTCTACCACATCTGTGGGGTTATCTCATAGTTACACATTAAATCTAAGATAGGATGGGTGAGACTCAGTGCAGTAAGGCTAGGGCAGAAGTGAACAGGTCAGAGCCTGAGTTTTCACCCCGTGAATTCACCTTCTATCCAGCAGGATGTGAACTGGAAGATGTCAAAGAACATAAAGACATGAGACAGAAATTAAACAATTGGGAAGCAACACGTTATGTGCTACTGGCTACCCTCCTCAGCTGGAAGTTGGCACCATCCTCTCCCTAACACTCTAGGTGGATGGGGTGCTCCTGCAGGCTATTTGACTAGTTCTCTGCTGGCAAGTGGCCCAATCTGGTCTATGGCATTTGTCAAACATGGATACTCACAGCAACTCTACACCAAGAAATTTTCACTGTTAACAACGACATGAATACTAGTTAATACTATATATTATTCATACCATACCAGTAGGTTCCCCAATTGCCCTGATGCTCTCGGTGTTCAAACTAGGGCAGAGCATCTCCTCACAGCTCCACGGATCCCATCATACCACTTTAAGTGTGCACATGCTTCAGTAAAAAAGCAGGCTGATACAAAGCATTTCTGCTTTGACTCACAACCTAACAGCTATGACCTTCAAAACTCTACCCAACCTATTTAATTGTCAGAGCAATGTGAGATGTAACTGGAGAAAAGTTATGTAGCACATATGCTTTGTAGACCAGCATTGCCATCTTTCCCCTGCCCCCCCCCCCAGTCCTTTTTTTGACTAAAAAGCATGTTTAGGAATATCACTGTAAAATAGTCTAACATTAATCATTCTAATTTATTTCATTTTACCACAGTACCATACTGAAGGTGAAGTTTTCATTACCAAAAATAAATCCCAGCAATAACTGGGATTGCTGTACTCATTCAATGCGTTCCAGCATATTTTGTTCAGACTGCAGCTTTCTACATTCTTCTTCAAGGTGTTTTACAATAAAGTACCATAAAAAACAGGGGTAAGGAAGAGGATCTAGCCTTCACAAAAAAATACTGTTTTTATGAGTACACTGCCTCAACGCAGTAATGATTAGCGTTTCAATCACTTGTTCAAGAAAGCAAGGAAAAAGAGAGAGAAAAAGAATGGAGAATGCTATTACTGTGACCCAATTTGAGAGCTGAAACAGACCAATTATTGTTTATAGAACAGCATTCCTTTTCACTGTGTAGCAATTTAACCCAGACAATAAATGTGTATTTAAAATTCAATTGATTTAAAAACATAAATGCTGCCAATCTTCCCAATCAAAGGACTTTCCTTATTTCCTTCATTTGGTATGCTGCCACAGTATGGTAACTAAGAAAATATATTTCGTAAAGTGTATTTCTGAGCCCTGTTTTTAATAGAATTTTGTTTGCTGTGGTAAATACAGGAGTTAGTATTCTATATGTGGGTCACTCAAAATTAATTCTAAATTTTACAGCCTGCGCTTTTTATATAAATTAGTTTGCATTAAAATCAGACTTCAAGACAAACTAATGATTTGACAAAAATAGAGAAACACGGATACATATCAAAGAGATGAGTCTAAAAGAGATCAAAAGAGTGATGGGACTATGTTAAAATTCACTTTGCAATAAGCTTTTTAGAGGAAGGACTTCTACAAATTTATTTGTTTCACTGCTTTTCTTATCTGTGTATTAGGCCATATAGCAGCTTTCTGTTTTCTTCTAGAAAAGCAGCTCATAGTGTTAGATTATTTCTAAGCCCTCTATTATCAATGCAGGTATCTAATGCCTCTCCTTATCCTCCTAAGAAATAATGCAATCTTAATTCATTTCTCATTAAAGATGCACTGTACCACTAATCAGCTAAAGGTATTTTACTTGAAGCTTCTGAAGTTTATTTTTAAGTCTTCAACATTTTAATTGCTTTGCTTTGCCTTTAGGTTCCTAGAAATTAAATATAAACACAAAACTTCCTGTGGAAGTAAAATATAATCCATTAAATTTCCATACTCTCAGACAACATTATAGCAATGCAAATTTAAGCATTTACATTTACTGCTTACTATTTCCACTCGATTCCCTCTTCCTCACTCCTCTCCTCTTTCTTTAAAGCAGCAAAGTAAATAACTCTTCCCCATGCTGACTTCAACTATTAGTTGCAAAGGCTACACTTCAGGACATTTATACTTCCCAGGTATTGAGTGCCTGCCTACTTCCCTCTGTCCTATAATACACACTCTGGGAAGAAAATGCAGTTGCACAGGCCATAAGGGAAACAGAGATGCCCTGGTTAGGGCAATCTGCCTAATCCAAGGTCTCAGGACCTTGAAAAAGGTATCTGCTATAATGCATAGATGTGATCTAATTCATTGCAAAGAAGGGCATTAAATTATTCAAGGTCCTTTTTGTCTTTCTTACCATAATCATCAGTAAAAAGTCTTGCTGTTATTTTATGTTTTGCAAATGTAGGAAGAGTATTTGTTACAGAATTCAACTATGCAACCCTTATACTAAGGTATTCGAAGGCGTACTATCCCTGAATGAACTGGCCACTATTCAGAAGTTTCAGTGGTAAGGAACATTGGCACTGCAGACTCTGGGATCTGTGATCCAGGAGCATTATTTCAATGTTTCCCACAATGTTAGAAAGCAAAAGCCACAACTTTGGGACAGTGACTTCAGTCAAGGTCTTAGAAATCTCACAGTTACAGGAAGACCTGCTGATTAGCATTCCCAGTTTTAATTAAATCTGGTGTCGATACTGCCCTTGGGGACTGAAACATAGTGAAGATATTGTTCTGAAACTAGGACACAGCCTGACAGAGCCTTAGCAGAAAAACTGTAGTTGGCTGTAAACCAGACAACGTAGTCAAGACAGACTCAGAGACCTGACGGAGGTTCAGATTCCAGCTCTACAATGAAAACTCAGTTAACCATGGCTGCAGTGTGGAGGATAGAGATTGACCTCATTTTTTTAAGTAAAGTTACTAGCCAGTATTGGAATTAGTTGGCTCCTTTAGCTGGAGCAATTGATTGTTCAATCCAAGCATTTCTTTGCTGTAAAACTGCCTATTTACAATGGAAAGATCCCCATTTCTCCTGAGGACATAATCCTTTGTATTACTACCCATGACTCCTCTCATTCTCCACTGGCTGTCTTTAGTTTCTGCCCCAAAGGTGAGCAAAAATAGAGCTTCAAGCGCACATTCAGTGCAAACCTTCATCTATCAGGTACAGCGTAAATTCTAATTAATTTTCCCACATAGCTCACTGGTGGCTTCTTACCATTTCAACTACCACTACACAAAGGATACTTAATTATTCCTCCCATCAACTCTGAATGAATGACATCTTAATAAGGTCTGTTAATGAGACAGAGATCAAACTGACGCTTGATGGCAGCACTCATTTTTTTTCAGTATAATATTAAAAATGACATGTCATAGTTCACTCGTAGTAGTAGTGTTAGTACACATTCATGATGTATTTCTAACATACCACAGACTAACTGGTGAATATTACTGCTTATTTCAAAATAATAAACATATTTAAAGGGAATGATTTGGCAAATGTGATCAATTTTTAATTTTAATGACTCTTTAATTTAATGTATTTTAAGATAAATAAATATCTTCTTATCCTGAAGCCTACAGAAGATATCTAGGACTGTATCTCAGTAAAGAAAAACACAGTTCTGGAAGTGTCATTGAAAGAAAAGTTTGCAATTTTCTTCTGAAGTTCTTTATATACCTTTAACAAGCGGAAGATGAATTGCTGCAATTTACTTTGATCTCATGTACCTGTTTCTGGGGTGTCTCAATGCATTGTTTTATAGCTTTCTTCTTAGATGGTTATCTCTTTTTCCTCTCTATATCAATGCTAACAGCAAGCTGTAGAAATACTGCATTGCAAGAAGTTTCTATATTAGTACAGGGAGGAATGTATTTGTAGAAATTACTCTAAACATTTAAGCAAAATATCTGTAATGCTATTAGTAAAAAAAAAAATCCAAAACTTGAGGCTTTTTTAATTATTTTGACTCTATGGATGAATGCCAATTACATCTTTATTATTCTGCACTGATCAGTCAGCCCATCTGTGGCTTTAAACATGAACTGTCTTTTCTGCAGGAAAATACTAGAACAGCCTGATTATAAGGCCATAGGAAACACTTCATCTAAACAAATCATAACCACTCATTTTCTTAAAAAAAATGCACATCAGTGTTTGCCAGGTAAGGGGAAAAAAAGGCTTCATTGTGAAGTCTCTCAATTAGCAAGAACAGTCAAGCTAAAAGAAAAAAAAAAACACATCTGAAATCTGCTTTCTTTGACACAATAAAAAACTAGCAAATATAGAGCACATCCATCAGTACTACTTATTTCTCAGCAGGAGAAATCAGAGAACCTTTTCTTCAATGTTTTTGCTCATCTTTGACTCATTAATGCTACCAGAAAACCAAATTATGTCCAGTGTTTTCAGTGCAGAAACTTAACAGGCCTCCAACTATGCATAGGATTTCTTACAGTATGAGGCACTGAAGCATTACAACGGGAACAGGATAAGCTAAGTTTCTAGGAGGCTCTCATGAATTCAGACACTGATGATGTCAACTTAGATTCAATAAAATTGTCTTAAATTAACCCCTATGCCCAGAAATAGTCAGGGGAACTGTCCAGCCAGCTCTCCATGTTCAGAGGCTTAAGAAAGAAGAAATAAGAAGAAATGATAGACTGGTAGATCTTTTTTCACAGACTGAACTTCCCTTGACTGAACTCTCCCTGAAAACTGGTACCATGACAGCAAGTAATGTACTACTGAGTATTCAAGTGCATTGCACCTTTTTATCACCTCAGCCCTGAGTAGCTAATATTTCAGTGATGAGTACTGAACAAGACATGTGACTAATGCATTTTAATGCACTTAGAAGTCTTGATAAAAATAACCATTTATCAAAGAAAGCTTTTTAGTAAAAAAGCCTAATGAGTTTGAATAGTCTTACAGCCTTTGCAAAGTAGAACTAAGTTTCACTCAAATTAAGACTCTAAAAGCCTTCAGAAACATTATTCAAAAACATTTTGATGTGCTGGAATTGTTAGCCACTTTCTAAGTGACATCAAAGGAGGAAGAAATTAAAATCTTAGTAATCCTCCGAAATATCCTAATTTGATTACTTGACCTGGTATCAAACTGTTTGGAAGGGTTGTATTCAGAAATGTCAGCCTGTCATCATCTCTGCTCCTGGACATTAAATTTCACTAAGCACAGTGTAAAAGTAGCAAAGATACTGGGAAAATTTAATACCTAATATTTACCATCAACGAAAACATGTGGAAGTGATTTTATTTCCTTATCCTGCTTGTAAATTAGGACATTACTACACTGAACTAAGGCCAATCAAATGCTATGTGAATATTTTATTGAACACATTTCATAATATGCTTTGGACAAATTGCCAAGTTATTTGCAGTGTCTTGCATACAGAGTAATACTACTTCACTTCAGAATGAGGGTAATACATTCTTCAAACAATCATATTGTGAATTTTGCAGTGTCAACTAATTCATTCAAGCATTTTCACCTAGAATTGGTCGAAACCCATGCCTGCTTCCTTTTCCCCAGTTATGTCACTAAGTACCACCATCAGCCAAAATCTTCCAAGATACTCTGGCTGACAAGCAGCTAAGGTGCTAGCTTTTCTTAACAGCAGGAGCCATTCAAGCAGCAAGTTTTCTAGTTCTAAGTTGAAACTAGTGTGTCTAGGGCTGGGAAATTGGTTCCTCAGTCTTTGTACAGTTCTTCTGAAGTTTTCACCTACACTACTATTTAGTGACAGTTGGGAAAATAAGGAATGGCCACTTCAGAATCGAGAACTAGACAGAGTAAGATGCAAGGCTATCTTATGTAAGCTACAGTGATAAAAAGAAAATAACTTTACCCTTTATAAAGGATATATATATGCTTTTATATCCTTTCCTGTGTATCCTTTCTACCCTTCCTATTTATCTTTCATAGAGGATATCAATATCCTTTTTATATATTTATGTATATATGTTTGGTTAGTGAATTAAATTGTTGAAGTTTTCCTAAAAGCTCTTGTGCTTACTCTGAAGGAATTACTGCAAGAGAAAACTAGTCAACATTTTGAATCCTCTAAATTTCTGGTGTGTTTTTTATTAAAGGTCACTGAAAACAGAATCTACATAAGGTTAGATACACAGGCACATATTTGAAATTTGTATTTGATTACAAAAGGTCTTTGAATGCTGAACAAGTTTGGAAGTTTCTAATTAGCTGTCAATGATCTTATAACATGTCATATTCAGTAAATGCATAATTAGAACTCCCCCTCATCTTTATACATAAATTACACTGTGTGTTAACAAAGTGAAACTCCCAGTGAGGTACACTTCAGATTGTAGAGTTTCACTCATCATATGCTTTTGACTTCACTCTCAACAGCATGTTTTCCACTTTAACTAAGAGCAAGAAAGCAAAATACTGCTTTGAAATACCGAATACACTACAGATCACCATACCTGCTGCTTAAGATAGAGGAGATGATCAGTTTGGTTCACAGGCTTACAATACTTCTTCTGAAAGACAAAGAAGTCCCTACCTTTCAAGAGTGATCCACAGCTGAGATCAGCTGATAAAGCACGTTGATCATCTGGTTGGATTGTTAGGTGTAAGACTGCCACTGTTCCTCTTTATCACTGCCACACAACACAGAGCACACTCTGTCCTAAAAGCAACAGAGATTTCTTTTGAAAATGTATGCACATGAAAGAAGAAAGCATGAGAAAAAAGCCCTTTTCATACTTATGTTCAACACATGCATTTTTTTAAACATACTAGTGTCTGCTTTAAGACACAGAGAGCCTCTTCAACATTGCCGTCTAGCACAACAAACATCTCAGACATATCTATCAGCTGTCACACTGAATGATCTTTGCAGAAAGGCCCAGCTGAAAGCCTCCACACTAGTATTGATCAAACTTGTCAATGAGCTCCAAATAGTAAAAATCTTTGTGAAGCTCTTATCAACATTTGTCTCAAGAAAAGTAGATCTGATAATTCACTTCCAGCAGACAGCAATTTTCAGTAAACTATTCCTTTTCTTTCCACTCCAGGTAGTATAATGCAACTAAAGAAATCTGGATGATTGAGTTGCGGAACAAAAGCATTTGTTCAAAAGACTGAAACCCACAGTCAAAACAAGCCACAGATTTTATAAGCAACAGAAAGTGTTAACATTTCTCTGTTGCAGAGTACATCCTGATCACAGAGAGGAATTGTACAAGCTTTGTTCCTCTTTAAGAAAATCTATTTCTCACCACAATTGTGGATGTAAGGACTTGTAGTTTGATGCATTTATTTCTGTGCCAATAGCCAATGTACTCTCAGTCTCCCCACAATTCCATCCAGCTGAAGGCTGAAGAGAGAAAATAAGGCAGCACCTCTGGAAGACAGTGTATATATATGGTTTCCGAAAGGAGAGCAGAACAGTTTGGCTGATTCAGAACATTTGCACAAAATTTTTTCAAGTTCTGTGTCTGTCAGTGTATTTATCAAATATACAAACATACCACCTTTGCTTTTAGTCCTCTGCATCAGTTACCTAGTGGAAGATTTTGGGAGGACCAATGGCAGAAGATGGTTTCCTATCTTAGGAAAAATGAGATTTGCCAAGTATTTTTACAAGTTTTAAAATTCCCATGACAAACACTTGATTTTTTTCATTCTGTTCCAGTACATAACTGACTAGGTTTTCAAGGTCAGGTGGGCATGAGCTATCCCTACTAATTTCTGTGATTCCATCACATTTAAGTGATTCAGTCAAAGCAGGACTCTTTGGGAAAAAGTCTCAGCAAACATTGACGATGTTATGCAACATGAAAAACTGAGCTACTGAACTACATGTCCTAACACAGCTGCCAGCCTCAGCCACACTTGAAAAGCTATTGCAGGCTCAGTGCCCTACTGAGTACCAGGAGAGAGGCACAGTGTTATGGTCAATAACTACAATAACCCCATTGTGCTACAGAGCACAGGAACAGGAATGAAAGTGATTAACTGCACGTTATTTTTTCTGATTATTACAGCTTACTTCAGTCCTACACTATAGTATCTGCTATTCTTTAAGATTGGTTATTTTTACACTGCAAGGAGAGAGAAGGAAATGGATCTGCATATGCAAGGTGGCACTTCTGAAAGCAAATGCTGGCATAGAGACTTCAATGTTTCAAAAATATTTACACATTTCTGCTTTCAAATGCCTATCTTCAGACATTGTAGTTTTCATTTGAACAGAGACTGACCTGCAGTATCACTGAGGTCACTGAGAATTACAGGGCAAGAACTCAGGCAAAAGTAATTTTGGCAGCGATCCATTAGGATGAACCTAATCACTGCCCTCCAAATAGCCTTCTCCTTTGTATATACAAGAACTGTCAGTATATAGTTTTATTAGAACTGAATATAGAAAAAAGAAAAAGCCTAAGGGATGCAATAAGACACATTAACCTGCAACTTCACTTCTAATTCAGTTTAAAGACTGCTTATGATCACAACAAAATTACAGAATTCCTGGGGAAAATGAGGCTAAAATAATATTGCAAGGCCCTGTTTTGATATTATCTCACTGGTTTGAACTATTCTTGATTTTAAATAATGACAATTGCTCTTGTCTTCTTGGACACCAAAATCAAACTAGGTTACTTTCTGTCCTGGTTTCAGCTGGGATAGAGTTAAGTGTCTTCCTAGTAGCCGGTACAGTGCTGTGTTTTGAGTTCAGTGTGAGAAGAATGTTGAGAACACTCTGATGTTTTCAGTTGTTGCCAAGTAATGTTTAGACTAAAGTCAAGGATTTTTCAGCGTCTCATGCCCAGCCAGCGAGAAGGCTGGAGGGGCACAAGGGGTTGGGAGGGGACACAGCCAGGGCAGCTCCCAAACAGGCCAAAGGGGTATTCCAGACCATGGGACGTCACATTCAGGAAATAACTGGGTGGTGGGGGAGTTGGGATCGCCGCTCGGGTGTCGATTGGCGGGTGGTGAGCAATTACTCTGTGCACCATTTGTACATTCCAGTCCTTTTACTATTATTGTTATCATTTTATTAGTGTTGTTTTCATTATAATTACTTTCTTCTTTCCTGTTCTATTAAACCATTCTTATCTCAACCCACGAGTTTTACTTCTTTTCCAGATTTTCTCCCCCATCCCACTGGGGGGGAAAGGGGGTGAGCGGCTGCGTGGTGTTTAGTTACTGGCTGGGGTTAAACCACGACACGTTCTTTGTCATAACAATTATATGAAACAGATTAAGGTGGCCAAATTAACTTGTTTCAGACACACTAATAAATTTGTTGGATTCTACCTGCATATGGTAGATCATCATCTGACTAATTATGCTTCTACAATGCTCCTCATTGACTGTGAAACCTCTTTCATGACAATCAGTGAACACTTTTTTCATTTCTAAAATACAGATGAAATGTATGTTATTTTTAGTGTCAGCTCAAGTTTTCACACCAACAGTGGTTGCAAACACAGTAAGCAAGAGAATAATACTATATGTTAAACTTCCTATGCAACACATTAAATCCTGCTATCCTGTGGAGACATAATCACATTAGAGCTCTAAGCACATGTAATACTTCTATTTATTGACGTATTCCAGAAAAAGAAGCAAACCTTGCTCATTGAGGTAATTTCATATTTATATACCAACTAGAGAACTATGTCACATAGTGACTGGTTAGACTGTCCTTCACATTGCTATTCAGTAAAATTTTCATATGCATACAAGTCTCAAGTAAGTAATAAGTTTGCCAGTCACTTCATTTTGCTCAATTTCATTAGATACAAACAAACAAAAAAACATCCTAAGACTTTCAGGCTCCAAGATGCATACTCTGTCCAAGATAAATGATGATAAAACTTGGATTCCAGACTCACACACTCTGTGACAAGTCCTTCAGTAAGCAAGGGGTTGTAAGGCTCATCAACTACCAAGGGAAGGTTTTATCAAAGCCCATCAGCAGGCTGAGCAGAAGCTCCTACGATTGTGTCTTTCCATCATCTAGGAGTAAGAGATAATGAAGCACATGAATGTCAATAATATACTTTGTTAAACAGATACTGAAGTGGGAAGACCCTGAAATGGCTAAACTAACAAATGAATGAAAGCCAGCACAACCTACTACAATTGCTGGGAATATTAAGGAGTGTGGCCTATGTGTGTCCTCTTTGGACCTCCATGAACTGTTCTGATATGTTAATAGGTTCTGATACATTAATGTGCAAGTACAGAAGTATTTTGGAGGCAACAGAACATTCTCTAATATTCCTACAATATTCCTACTTGTGCATATTGTTGTCTGCAAAGATATTAGAAACATGATTTTACTTTGCTTCACACATACAGACATGCTTTGTTGATACATCAAGCACTGAAACAGAGAAAATTTTATTTTGAAAGGGACCTCTGGAGGTCATCTGTTCAAACCCTCTTCAAAGAATGTACTTAAGCTGAAATAAGCACATAACCTCTTCTTCCTTGACACCCAGCATAAAATATTTATGAAAAATAAAATCTTATTTTGGCACTCTCTGATTGCAGTTCCACTTAGTGTTCCAGTTTTGTTAGAGAATACAATGATATTAAAGGGCTTGCTGAACTGGTTTCACACTCTGGGTAGCCCTGTTGTTTTGCAGCCATTTGCTTATTGGTCTTTTTAAGCTGGCAAACTGGAACAAAATGTCACACAAAAACTAAAAATCTCAACTTCTACAACAACCTGGAATTTCACTCTGAAAAATTCATTTCCACTTGAAAACACAGCTTTAAGTCCTTTGTAACAAATGAGGACAAGGTTATTTTGTCAGAATCTACTTGTTAACAAGTTGTTTTTATTCATATCATTAAAACCTGTCTTTCTTATTTGCTGAAAGAGAATGCCAGTCTGATCTACTGATCGTAGCTTTTGTACATCCATGGTTTTCAACTTTTAGAATGCATGAATCCATGCAAACCTGATGTGTTTTTGTATTTCATCTCTTAGAAGCCTAGTACTGTAGACACATTTTGGCTGCCAAATCTTTTTGTCAAGATGAGTTTTTTTGGAAAAAGCCATTTATACCTATTAAGTCACTACAGCTAGAACCAGATTCCATTGAGTGTATACCTTAAGCAAATCTGAAGAAATTTTAACTTGCTTTCTTCTCTAATAAATTTGTCAGAAACAAAACATACATGTGCAAAAAGAGAAATGAAAGAGCTCTGGGTTTTTTTTCTTATTTGTTTGCTTGTTTTACATAAACTACAAAGTCGCGGAGATGTAAGCCACAGGAAAATGGCATTATGCTACAGTGTGTCTGCCCACATGTAGGGTACTACTAAAACTCCCTACTATCAACACACATTTATAGCTGAGATTCCAAGACCTTGCTCCTTGACACACTCTTCCCATGGTAATTTTCATTCCTGGAGGTGCAAAACTAAACAAACAAGATTTTTTGAAAAATGTTTGAATACTACAATCTAGATGAAGAAACAATGTTAGCCTAAGTACATTACCAAGGTGTAAATTATAAAAGGAAAAAAATAAATCAATTTGTTGAGTGCCAGCCATTGCTAACCAATATACATGTCAAGACTTGTTCTTTTGGGGGGGATGCCTTAACATGTTTCTTTGTAATAATTCAGTAAGAATCTCAGCTTTTATTTTTTGAAGTTTCAGATCCCTATATTGGCTGAAAAATAACCTAAAATAACCTACAAATATCTGTCCACAGCACATTAGCTCATATCCCTCAGAAATAAAGGAAAAAAACCACCAACAACATTTTTTAAAATGTTGAGTTGAACACAATTTTGAGAACCTAACTCATTTTTACATGTTTGGGTTTGGTAATATCAAGTAATTTGCTTGCAAACACTCAGGCACACCATGTCAGATTTAATAGAAGCAGGAAGGGCATTCTCATGCTCAGTAATTTTCTAGTTCAATAAACATTTCTCACCTGCTAGATTTGCTGTCAAGGCATATCATACACTTACTCTCTTTAGATACTACTAATTGTATTTTGGATTTCCTCCCACTGCTTATTTCTGAAATCCAGCATGATAAACACTCCACAGCTCTTTTACTCAAGTCTTAACTCCAGAGATGCTTTCAAGATGTTCTTACAGTACCAACAGGTTTCCCTTGGAAGATAAGCATCAACTGAATATTGGTTAAGATTTCTTCTACCTAATCAAACTCAGTATCCTGAGACCTTTACTGAGAGGAACATATTCCTAGTTAATAATGCAGTGCTATCCATACATGTAAAAAGTTTCTTTTGCCATGTCAAACAGCCTATTTCTAACGTAGTTCTTGTGTTACGTCTCTTCTTAGAAGCTGTGTGCTCAGAAGTCAAGGAGCTTGAGGTATTTATTCAAATGAAGTATAATTAATAAAGGAGTACTACCTCAACAAAAATTCATTGCTGTGCAAGTGTACGGAGTTAAAAAATACAAAAGCTATAGCACTGACAGCAGTACCAACTTGATGCACAAATACTTACATATATAAAATTCCAAAATTTATAAAAACTTTTTACTGAGAACACAAATACATGATTTCATAGCACTAAATTTCAAGTCTTAATTTTTTATCATCCCATTAAAGATAAAATATGTGGCCCCATATATTTGAGATTGTTACTTTTAGATCTGAAATTCACTTTTTCCTATTTTTTACAATTTTACCCTGTTTCATTAACAATTATCCTAAAGTCAATGCTGTCTTTTTACTACCAGGATTTCAAACAGAGCAAACTAGAAAGCTTAAGAGTAATCTCAATATATATCCTTCTTGTCTTCCTTCCACCATCCTCATTAAACTCTTGTAACAATCAATAATCTACTTATAATAATAAGGTAATATATTCCTTAATGATCTCACAGCTATATTGTTGCCTCAGGTTATAAACAAACAGCTATGGTACGTATATTTATTAGTACAGTTCAACAATGCTTCCTAGTGCCTGCTTGCACACACTTGCAATACCAAGCCAGACTCTGCACAGTACTCCATAGAGTTTACTCTGCTTGGCAAAGGCCCACCTCTGTCTGTTAAGTTGTATGTTTGTTTTCTGGCATTTGTTAGTCATAGTGAATGCTGCTTATTCCACATAATAAAAGCAGGTTTATATTTTATGTAGAATAAATGCATTTCTCCAAGTTAAAAAACTTCTAGTAAACAACAGGGAAAAGTCCAGAATTTTATTAGAACATCACATGTTTCACAGTTTCATTATTTTCCATTTTTTTTTTTCCCTGTAACACATAAGAACTTATTTGGGGGCACTTATGTAGTGATATTCAGTACTAACCAAAAATTTACCTGTCTGGAGAGTGCACACACACACAGACAGACAGACGTATGAAGGCTCTTGTCAATAATAGCACTGTTTTCAAGAGCCTCAAACTGGGATGACGGTCCTGAAGATGAATATGAAGATCACATCAGGTAGGTACATATGTTTTGGAGCTACTAGTGCTACTAACTACCGATAACTATTAGCTATAGCGTTAGGCAATGACGTAACTGATCCCTTCTGTCCTGGGTTCAGCTGGGATAGAGTTAATTTTCACAGGAACCTGGGAGGGGGCACAGCTGGGACAGCTGACCTG
>JANZLQ010000064.1:8892337-8936576 GCA_026212715.1 Elanus axillaris
AGTAAATTGTCCTTATCTCAACCCTCGAGGTTCCATTTTTTTCTTTTCTTTTCTCCTCTCTGATTCTCCTCCCCATCCCACCGGAGGGGGGCAGGGGGAGTGAGTGAGCAGCTGCGTGGTCCAGCTGGGCTGAAACCACGACAACTTCTTACACAATAACAATGGCACTACAGGTTAAGCAAGCTCTGAAACAGGTGTCTATTAGACTGTTATATGAATATTATGATAATAATAATAGAGTGGTGTTTCTCTCAAAGCAGGAGGCTTGAAAAGAGTTGCCTTGACTTTTTCCACACTACATGGATAACATGACAATCTGGTGTGTAGCAGTGTGGACAGGGAGATGTCATATAAGTGCTGGCCTTTGAAAATTACTTCACTACAAATGGGTGACCAAAACATCCATGTCCTTTGGTAGGCCTCTCCCAGCAACATAAATATCAACACTGGAAATTCTTGAAATCTATAGCAAATCTATCATTGCAGTTCTTACTCCTTTTGCCACATGTAAATTTCAACTCACATCAGAAAAATCTCAGTTATGATATATTTATTACCTTTTCCTCTTCTCTCCGTCCTGTATTTCACTAGATTTCTTTTTAAGTCAATGCCCTTGCCATGGGCAATGAAAGTCCAGTGCCATTACAAAATTATTACAAACCAAAGGCTTCTTTTTAAAGGCTCTTATCACTTTCTTAAGACCACAAGCTGCAGGGGACAACTGTCAGGATGACGTTTAATAATTTAAAGCATACCAGATTCTGATGACCATATGATATCAATGTTAAATCTGATTTCAGCTGCACTAGTGTGCTATCAGTGTGCTTTATCTGTCTTTTTAAAGATTATATTGGGTTGATGCTGACTTTATTTTACGCTCCTAGATAATTCTCTTTCAACAGTAGAAATAAGTAACAACTTCTGGAATATGTATACATGATAAGTTTGCAAGGTTATCTTAGCAAATCACAGATTGGAAGAAGGATAGTCTATACACATTTTATGGACCTTTTACTGAATGTTTCTGTATTTCATCCATGTATGACTTTGGATACTGTTTTCTAATACAAAGAATACTGAGTAGAAATGGAGACAATAAACATAATTTGTGTTATGGCAGGAGCTATCAAATCTAGAGGGAATTCTTTGAGGATGCTTCCCTGGAAGAAGCTATTTGAAAATGCAGCATTCAGGAAGGCATCAAACCAGCAATTGTCACAGCAATAAGATTCTACATAAGGCACCAGCCAGAAAACATCCCTTGTCAGTTACAACATTAGTTTAGTCACAATCCTGCTCTTCATTGGCATAATATAATAAATATGCAAATTTAATAGTTAATGACAGCAGTTATCTCCCGCTTTTGCTTTAAAACCCAATGGGAAACAGTTACTGCTATAGATGTATCTGTTGTTTACCAAGCACCTTAAGACCCACCAGAAGATTACAAATAGTCTGATTTTCCTGAACTTCTTCATCTGGTTATGAATTTTTTTCTTATAAATGAGTACCAGATCAGTGCCATGGGATTCTTAACATAAGCACAGCAACAACAGCAAAAGTCAGGATCTACTTCTCCTTCTGCAGGACTCTCCTAGGAACTATATCTGATGACTCAGACACTTTACCACTTGTTTATAGTGTTTGTGTGCATGGAGCTGTGGGAAATGATAAAAGCTGGTACCTGGGGGTAAAGGAAGAAGAAAATAGAAAGATGACTGATCAAAGCAAATGTTTCTGCCTGCCTGATTATAAAAGGACCAGAAACAACAACAAAAAAAAGTTCTAGGTCACTTGCAACAACACTTTCAAGAGTGACGGGCTGAATGTTCACCATATGGTAAAGCAGTTTGCCCAAAGAAAAGGCACTAGACTGCATCACCTTTCACACATAGCTCCTAAGTCAAATCCTGTTCACCCCATCTGCAGCAGTCAAAACTTGTCATCACATAAACAGATGGAAGCGGTCCCTTTCCACCTCAACAGAGAAAAATGTCAATGTGAGGTCTGCAGGTAATGCAAAGATCAAAATGGAATGATTCTCTCCCTACCCTCACCCTGAGGCAGAGCTCGCTTAGCTGTTATACGCATACCTTGATACGTCAGAGGTACTTTCCAGAAAAATGCAACAGAGATTCAATGAACAGTAAAGCCATTTTCCCCATAAGAATTCATGTAGCAGAGGGGGACTGCATGCAGCTACTTCAGAAACACACGAGGACAGTACAGTGCAGCATAAGATTCTCCCATTCAAATCCTAATACAACTGCCATGAGAAACGAGATCTCAATGGCACAAATGAAAAAAAAAGACTACAGGGATGCTACTGAATCGTCACCCAACAAGATCCTCTGTGCATTTTTACTACTATTGCTGTTACAATCAACAACAGAACTCCCAAAGAATGGACAGAGAAACAACGAACAGTAGAGTATTACTGTCTCTCTGCCCCACTGCAGGGTTTCATTATTCCCAGGTGGTGGATGTACGCAACCAAATTAATTTAGCATACTCACCACTAAGCATGTACTGAAGTTGCATGAAAGAAGTGCATCTTGCAGGATTATTAATGCTAAGACATGAAACACAATCTTCACAGGATAAACAGACCTACTCAGATTTCTGTACAGCTAACAAGCCTTGGGGAAAAGCCTATCAAAAAGTAATTCTTGTAAGATTTTTTTTTTAACTGAAAAGAAATTCCTTGAGGGAGATACCTAATTTTTGTTACTTCATCTTAAAATAATTTGTAAGAGAACATGAAATTCCTTGATGATGAGATTCTTTTTTTAAAACCAGGAAAACCCAAGTAAGGCTTATTCAAACTTGCAAAGCATTTAAAGAATATAGAAATAATATTAAGAACACATCAAGAGTCTCCTTGACCCTACACTGTTTTGAGAACAACAAGAACTGTGAGACAGTCTGCCTTGTAGTATTAAACTTCCCAATATTTTATTGTTACTAATAGGTCTATGAAATGGATGAAAACATTTTACAGTATAACTGCTACACAGATGAATAAGCAAATCCGATTTAATATCTTGGTGCACTACAGTACAAAGCAAGACAGTCCATTTTTGTCATAAGGGAAGCTTATGACAGAAGGAAGGCTTATTTCTTTTCATCCCTAGCATGCAATCTCCAAAAACACCACTTGGCTAGTGACAACTTTGAGTTAGTATCTATAATGATAAATAGCTGTTTCAATAAAATGTTTTATAGCAAACTGAAAATCCATCTTCCCTTTTTCTTAAATGTCTTAATGGTAATTATGACATAGATGCAATATTTGCATTTCTTTTGGGGCTGTATACCTACTGTTTATATGCAAATATGAAATAAAAGATTAGAGGAGTCACAAAGCTTACTCTTAATTTGAATGCAGCATGTGTCATAAAAAGCAAGGCAGCTGGAAAGGCGAAGGAATATGAGGTAATAGAGATTTACATTCTACAATACATTCAAACAGACAAGGGGATTACATGTACATTTGGGAAATCTGGATATTTTATTTTCTTCCCTTTTTCCTTCCACCTCCCAAGAAGCCAGAGTTTGCATCATATATTCTGCCTTTACAATCTTTGTTTGCCATTTCCAATTTAATATTTAGTTTGCTATTTACTGGTGAAAAACAAGCAGAGCTAATGGCAAGCCTGCTACCCTGTAGAGTTCATAGGTTAGAAGACCTAGTATTTGAAAGTGTGTACACATGTTAAAAAAACCCACCTATAAAGACCTGAACTTCTTTTATAAGGAGTAATATGTAGATGTTTCTCTTCTGCAGCTTTATGATCAAATAATCTATCTAAACAAGGTGTCCATTACCAACAGTGTCAGAATTAAAGTAGCATTAGCTATTCCAGAATTGCTTGGAAAATACTCCTACTGTAAGACAAGACCAAAGTGACAAACCCCTGCAGAAAGGGCACACCAAAGCTCTATAGGAGAGCCAGTAAAGAGGAAGGAAAATCAGATCTCCACTACAGCTAAGCACAGCAAGAATGAAAAGTCCAAGAAGTGTGGTGTCCAAATGCTAACAATAGACATACTTGTGGAATCCCACTCACACTGACTCCAAACACACAGGAGATAGAACCTACAAGAGGATGAAATTCTAAAAACGTCTTCAATAACAACCACCTCAGTAACTGTAAAAGCTAAAGAACCTGGAAAAACCCACCAAATTTAATTACAATTCCTGGTCTCCATGGTCTGCTGATAGACCTTTTTTCTGATAGTAACAGACAAGGGACAGCAGATCTGCTTCTGTTTATGCCCTATCTTTTTAAAATTCATGCTAGGTAACTTTGAAACCAATTTGAAAAGTCACGCTGAAGGTATGAAATCATGCAAACCTAGGGTCCAGGCAATGATCCTGAATAGTGCTGTTGACTCAACAACTTGGGAAACATCCATCAAGAGGCTATGATGCCTGTCCTGAGTGTTTTACAGCACTGTTCTCCTTCCTTCCCACTGCAGCAAAAGATCAAGCTGGGTCCTCTCATGAGGAAGAGAAAATAACGCTTCATTTTCAAACACTAAAGAAACCTCCCCAAGCTCCCAGAGAAACAGAAAAGTGCATTTTCTGCGTATAGAAAGTGTGGGAATAAGAGGTGGAGCTGTGTCTTCTACAGAGGAGTCATCCCAGTGTCTCTAATTTAGCAGTACGGAAGGAAAACAGAGGGGAAAATTACCCTTTTCATGACCTTTATAGGAAGGACACAACCTTTATCTTCACACAGGAGAATGAGGAAGAAAACAAACATACAGTCCTGGGTTATTGTGAAGAAGGAGAGAGGACACAGCACCGCAAAGGTAGCAGTGATGTACTCAGCAATTGCCCATGATAAATACGCACAGAACCCAATGATTAATGCTTGAATCCCTGAACCTCCCTATAGCTAACCTTCAAGAAACATGCACTCATCTATATTCCTTCTTCTACTTAACCTTTACATCCTCTACTTTCATCAAGCTCATTCATTACCCGAGAGCTTGGCAAAGATTCCTGGTTCTGCTAAAGAAAGCCATACACATGCATATTCAACATAAGCTAGCTCAGAGACTGTTTTTCCAAGCCCTCCCAGCTCTGTGAAAGTCAGGAATGCAAACACCTACACTTCACAAGAGGCATAGCTATAATGATCCAAAACACTCGCAACCAATGTGTACAAATACATCCCATCAATACTCAATGAGAAAATATGGCCTGTGACTGCCTCTGCTCCCTGAATCATAATGGATTAATTATCCTCCCACGTCTAAAAACAACAGACTAATACTGTACGCACTGTACCTTTTTTAAATGCAGTATTTAGTTTTGTGTGAGGGTTATCTCCATATCTGACTTTTCTGCATACTTACCACTTTTTTCTTAACTAAACCAGCCATCGTTACCTTGCTGGTTTGCAGTATGCCAGTCACTAATTAGCACAGGAACGGGGATTCTTGTTTGGTTGGTTGGTTTAGTGTGGTTTTTTAAAATCACCACTGTTAACAGACACCAGGGGATCTTCTTGCTCCACAGCTATTATGCTGCAGATCACCAGAAAGTAAGCTACTAAAGATGTTCTAGGCCATTTTACTGCAGACACTAGAGAGGTCTGTTCTCTGACATGTTTTCAGAACTAATTAAGTAACTCCTCATTGTCTGAACAGAGAATATTTTTCATTCACTTCACATTCAGAGAAATTCTGTATTCCTTTTTCAAGGGCAAAAGCTGTCCAAAACGCTTCATGGTGAAAGAAGGTCAGGGTCAGGCTTCTCCCAGTATTTCTGCTATAGAAATTTACTCACCAACCCTACATTTACCTTTATCTGATGTCTATTTCACTTGTCCCAGTAAAGAACCAGGTACACAAAATTGACAAGAGGGGGCGAAATTGCTTCCAGGGCTGTGTAAAAAATTATGTGCTTACATGGTTATATAATTTCCTATTACCAGACAGCACTTCCCTTGCATATGACTGGAAAGCTAGAGACTTGGTTTATTTGTAGCCTTTCCCACTTATAACTTCCAACAAGCGACAGTGTCATCAGTCCACTGAGTCACAGACACTGTAAATAAAGCAGGCTTTGCATGATAGGTTGTCATTCCTTTAAGAAATTCTGTTTTGTCAACATCTTCTGTAATACATTACAATATGTGATGTAAACCTGAGTAAAAATACACTATCACAATTAAGGAATAATAATATGCTCTATTTTTGAGATCTTAATAACAATAGGATTTAGTGGTTAGAGTGAAGGATTAGGAAACAGTATTAATAAATTCTTTTCCTTGCCCTGCCAGTGACTTCCTCTTTACCCACGGTGTTAGTGGGCTTATTTTGTAATGCTGATCAATATCATGTTAGTGCAACTGAAACATAAAGACCATACTCTTCTGCAGTCCCATTTGTCATACCAGGAAAGTTATTCCTATCTGTTTGTTGCTCTCTATTCTATCAAAAGTTGAGGACAATTGTATTTACTAGCTTGATGGGGTGCTATACAATTAACTGAAACCACATGATAGGTAGTCTGCAAGCAGATAGATATAATTGGCTAAAGAATTATGAGGGGCTGTTACCTAAACTTGTATTAGAAATAACGGAACTGAACCCTGTCCCATATCACAATTCAGGTACTTTCTGAGGCCTGGAAACTTCAGATACATGGTTGCAGACTTCATTTTAGATTTATCTAGCAGGTGAGCGCTGCTGAAGTAAAGTACCAAGGGAGACATGAATACATGCAAAGACAAAAGAGCATCCAGTCTATAACATGGGCTGGATAGAAAGAACAAATGTTTCTAGCTTAGTTTTGAAGAGCTAAGAGATTTGAAAGGTTTCCAAGCTTTTTGAGGGTTGCCATCAATAGCACAAATACATATTTAGAAATGAGAAGTGACTGTAAATTTCAAAAACTAATTATGAAGTTAATTCAAGTATTTTGCTATGGACTTTTGTAAAAAGAAGTGAACCCTTTGCAAATGAGCTAATGACATTAACAGTGAAAGCAGAGGACTCATCACAACTTAGCTACAAAGGGTAACTTATTGATCCTGAGGTGGTGAGAACTGCACGTTTCCTCCAGAACCTTCTGCCTCACTAATTCTCACATTAAAAGTCACAGGATTTCTCTTTTATGAGTAACTACACTATTTCCCTCAGTGACAAGTGTTGCGAATTGAGTAAATACTAGTTAAAAAAAAAAAATCATTTAAATTTTGACACCTCCTCCTCTATTAATTCACAAGTTCCCTCCTCATTTAGTTTGCAAAGGAAGAACAAAAGAAACAAGACGAGCCTAAGGGAAATACCATAAAGGGCTGAGCAGTGAAGAGCCTCGTGGCATTTCCCACTGAGTAGACAGGCATTAAACATCTGGTGCCTTTTTCCAAAGCCAAACAGCTGTCCACCCTGGCCAGCAGCAGCACGCTGTGGACAGGACATGTCATGCTCTGATCAGCATCAGTTCACTGCTTCCCAAAACATGTTTTCCCATGTATGGCTCTATACCTCATGGTCACTCTAGGGTAACACAAGAGTTAGGGCTAAAATCCCTTCTTCTTTAAAAAACAAAAATCGTATTAATGTTCTCCAGGGCAGGCAAGGTCAGGGGAAGGACGGCAGTGCCGGCTGCAAGCACAGGCGTAGGCGCTGCTGAGGCACCAGAGCAGGGCTGAGCCCTTTGCGCCACCCACAGAGGGTTCTGGAAACCGCCCGGCTGCCAGCCCTCGGGGACGCGGGCACAGCCAGACGGCACCGGGTGTTGGAAACACCTCTTTGTGAGAGAAACCCGGGCACCCTCACGGCAACACCGGGCCGCTTGTGAGAGAAACCTGGGCACTGCTGGGATGACACCAGGCCAGTTGGGAGGCAAAGGTGGGCACCACTCCCTACAACCCCACGACATCCGTGAGGCGTTGTGAGGAGAGAGCCTCGGAATCTGCTTTAAGCCATCTTTTCTGGAGGTACTTACACAGCAGACACCACAGTTTCCATCCTTTTCAGAGGCCGCCTGCTCCCCTCAGCTTGGTTTCTAGCGTGGCACCTCCGGCCCTGCAGCCATTTGCGGTTAAAGTGGCCGCGCCAGGGTGGGAGGGGGCACAGCTGGATGCGGAAAATGTGGTCCGTCACTGTTAACTGCTGCAAGGTGGAGAAAGTATTCAACCAGGGAAAAAAAAAATATCTCAAGTTTTACTTTAGAGAAGGGCACCCCGCAGGAAAAAAGTATGGGAAGACTTCAGATTGATGAGTAAGGAAGTTTCCACAGAAACCCTGATCAGCAGCCAGCAGTGGTGGCTGGGAGCTGAGGTGACCTTTCAGAGGAGAAAGTCCCTCCGCTGCAAAGAAGGTGGCAGATGCTTTGTGTAGAGAGGAAAGCTTGTCAACAAACCCTGCAACTTTGATTTCAGCTGGAAAAGAGAGCGGGTGAAGGGCACATGAGCCTCCCTCAGACACCTGAGGGAGGTCCTGGCTGCCTGCAGAGACCAGGGCTGGAAGGAGCTCACTCATCTGTCCATGCTCCCAGCTTCACACAAGCCAAATGCCACCTGCATCTGGGCAGAAACACCTCAGAGCTCATTGAAATGACTGCTAATGGGGACAGTGTTTTCCAACCAGCCACAGCATTCATAGATCTATATTGCTGTTGCTGTACTCAGATTTCAGCCCTGCTTAATACCTGTCTCCATGAGGCTGGTGTGGTTGACAGGTATCCAAGAGAAGATGAAATTCAGGAGTATGACAGAAAATGTGTCAGGGAAACTGGCATTACTGATCACCCCTTATCATCATGGCTTTTCCTCCTGCGCCGCAGAGATAACACACATGCCTGCTGTTCAGAGAGGAGACCACTCACTGTGTCTGTACTATTACGTAGGTAACTGTTTCTTGACTAGAGTCGAAAGACTCTTTTCAGGTACTGAAAGCCTTGGTCCAAAATACCTGTCAAAGAAGATGACAGAAGAAATGTTGCAATCAATAACACTTTAAATTTCTCAACTTTCTATAATACTGTCCTGCTGCAAATGGGAGGAGGAAAAACCCAAAACAAACACTATGCTTTTTTCTTTTTGACCAGGCAATGTACAAAGTTCATCCTTTAATGCTGACTCTTTGACACTGCAGATATCCAGGATGGTAAGATGATTAGCAGAGTTCATGAACTTGCAATTTTCCTTTCACAAGTAAAACCAGTAATTGATTGAAACAAAACCTAAGGGCATTTGATATAAAAGGATATGATGTGTCGCAGTTGTCTGACATTCCAGACTGATCTGCAGAAAAGTAAGATGTGCATGAAATTAAAAACCAAGCAAATACATGCATTTTAATCATGCTTTGCCAGTACCTCATCCCACCAACCTGTTACAACTGGGAAAGTACAATACTATGTGCTGGCTCTCAATATTGTTTTACAAGTACTGTGCACAAATGTAACACCTACAATAAATATGCCAGTGTCAGAGACTCTCATTGGTGTTTATTTACCTGTGCATGTGAAGGTGGTTTGAAAAAAAGTCAGCCACTTGAAAAAATGCAAAATTTATATGCAAGGTGTGGTGACTGGCTCAGGTTATCTACAATGCTGCAGGTTTTTTTGCTTGTTTGAATCACACTTGTTTGTCTAAATTATGCGACATTTCAAAAACTTTATGTTATTTGGGAATTCTCAGAAGAGATTCCAATTCTTAGAATCTGCCCCTTTGCATGAACATTGACTCCTTGTTAAAAGCAGTATTCATAGACTGGGGTTTCTGTTGTTTCCTAGACAACCACTCCAGGTTCCCACCAGAGCTCTTGGTTTTGTGTTCCCTGATTAAAATGTACATGCTGCCTTTGGCTGATCTTTTTTGGGGAATAGTATTAGTTTTTGTAGCTGCACTATTGATTAACTTTTTATTTTCTCAAACAATATTAATTCCAATATTTTATAAAGGATGATAGGATTACATGAATTTTAACTTTGCTAAATTATAGCTTAAGCTCCCTATTGTGGAATTTATTCTATTTTTTTTGCTCAAGGCAATTTTTGGTTTACACAACAGACTGATTGAATTCTACAGTTCAATTTTTGTGCAGACCAGCCATAATTACAACATGCTTCTCTTGTTCTGAGCACTCCTAGAGCTGTCTTTTGAGTCACTCACTCCACTATGGAATTTTCTGACTTCGTAACTCAAGTTGTAACTCAAATATAAATGGCAAGGATGTGGCTCCTCCACTGTGACTAATACCACTACTTCCAGCCTCTTGTAGAAGTTTTCCTGACAGTACAAAGGCCATCAAATATACTATCATCTTGCCTTAGTCTTAGTCTTGCCTTGGTCTTTGTGTAGATGATTAAATTTCAGCTGTGGCCAAATTTCACTCTGCTCAGTGTAAAATCAAATTGGGGGTGAGGGAAGGAGGGGTAGAACTACACTAACATGGATCTAGGTGAACCTGGCTCATTAGCTCCTCTCTTGCTGCCTGGAAACAGATCCATTACTTCACTACCCAGATGATTCCATACTGAAATGACTCAAAAATTTGGAAGACGAACTATGCTTGGAAAAAACATGGAAGTGTTACCTTAAAGTTCAGGTTGAGTTTAAGTGCCTTCTTCAATAGGAAATAAACTTAAGAATGTGCTTAATAGGCTACAAAATCAGGACCCCAAGGGGAGCTGGCCACCAAGTGTAGTATCTCTGTATCTTTGCCTACCAAAATTACGTTCCTTTGTCTCTCCAAGCACTTACTATACTAAAATATTAATATACACATTATGTTGCTTTACTAAAAATTAATTATAGATTGAGACTTTATTGGCATGAAGCTAGAGTTCTTAATATGATTACAAAATCTTAAATACTGCACAATATATATCTGATTTGTATTTCATCATACACTAAAACCTAAACACTTTAAGCCATATCTTTTCTAGTATATATCTATTTTCTATTTTTACAACATGGATTTTTATTTTTGTGAGATGTTTGAATCTTACACAATTTACACAACTGTTGAGTGCATGTATTTTACTTGCTGAAAACTTGTCTCAGAATTAAGTAGGCCATTTTGCTTAATACGAAAAGCAAAAAATACTGTTTCATGAAGATGAAAATACAAGAATCTTAAGCAGAAACCATTATATGTGCTTTTCACTGACACAATAAGAAATAAATAATAGAGCTCATTTTTATAAATCTCTGTCAACAACTAGTACTGTGTTAATTACATTTATAAGGTGACCTGGGGTATACAAAAAAAGGTAGTGGAACCTTCTGGTTTTATTTTTATATAGTTCTTCTTGGGGAAAAGCATCCATTTCTCATGCTGAAGTAAAGTCCATTTTGCTTCATGCAGATTATGAATGCTTTCAAGTATAACTCATTAGCTGAATAATATCCGAATTCACCAGCTGAATAAGTTTTTTGGAGAGGTTTAATGTATCTTAAATTAGAAAGATTACTTCTTTAAGAGTAGTGGGAGACATTAAAGTCCCAGAGTTTTACTCCTTGAATGTAATTCTGGAGCATAAGCCCTTTTGTAAATATTGGACTAAATACACAACAGGTTTTCCGTTAGTATGCTGCTTTAATATTTTTCACAATACCCTCTACTGATGCCTTGTTTTCTCATGTGGCTTTTTTGGGGGGAGCATTATACACAATCAGTCAGCTTTTTATGTTTCAGAATTGCTTCTGAAGCCTTTCTTTCACAATAAAAAGCCTCTGTAGTACATTACACCATTTTACAAATGGGAATCTCATACGATGTTCTTTATGTACATATGTAAATTGCTTTGATTTATTTAAGCCAGTGGCCTCTACGCTCGAATTTATGACTACTGAATAGACAACTTTTCTCCCTGAATTACTTCAAGCATTCATGTCTGCTGCCATGCAGTACAGGGTGTATGTAACCAAAGTGAGGAGTGCTTCCCCTTGGAACACGAGTTCGTTCCTAAAACTCCTTGGAAATGCCTTGGAAATCTTTTCCACCAGCTGCCTGCTGGAGGAGAAATATGCTTGCACAGATGTCACCAGGGAAAGTCTCAATGCCTCTTTCTTCAGGCACAACTTTGTTACAAAAAAGAACAGTAAAAGATGTTTGCTTTTATTTCCACCCTTCTACTAATTGACCATTATGAGATCTCTGATCTGCAAACATGGGAACATCATATGAGCAACAACTGTGGCTCTCCATACACTCCCCACTTGCCGTTTCCAATTAAATGTTCCTGGAATGTTCAAGCTTATTCTCAATTGTATTTCAATTCTATTAGGTCAAAACTAGGCTTTTCTCTCCATCCATGAAAATTTGCTGTTTCCTTGAGAATAAGAGGAAGAAAACTTGGCATATAGGTTCATAATGAACATACTCCTGAAGAGATGGGGTTTGAATGATCTTATTTTATTAACTTTGGGCTATAAGTAAGTCATCTGTTCCATGGCTTACCAATCCAGTGCTCTTTCCCTCTTCCCTCCAAAACAATGCCTCCCCAACTGCCTATGTCCAGTTGTAGTCTATGGCAGTATCTCTCCTACTCCTTGTCCATGTGTAAGCACATTTGCTTTCTTGCACTAGCACAAAAAGATAGCACCAAACAAACATTTGTTTGATACCAGCCTTCCTTTCAAAAGATACAATAACAACCTTTTCTGATTCCTTCCAGGACAGGTATCCTTGAGATGACTTGCCAACTGCTAGACAGCAAGTATGCACTGCTTCTCAGCCAGTGAGCAGGCCAGACAAATTGCTTTCCAAGCTGTGTAATGCAAGTCTGAAATAGAGGAAAATATGAGTAAGGTAAGCACAAACGAGACACTAGAGAGAGAAAATCCTCAGACAATATCCAGTTCCAGAATGATCCACTGCCATCTGTATATGCCAGATGCAGAGAAACAAGTCTAAAACACACATGGAAATGTGAAAATAAATTTTGACTCTGGGAAATATTTTGACACCAGAATAAAGGTAATCAATTGCACAGTTGCTTTTTTTTTTAAAAAAAAAAAATTGAAAGTCCTTGTAAAACTCTAACCTACAGGCAAAAGGAAGATAACAAATACAAGAGAAAGACAACTCAGAGAACAAGAGCCACAGCAGCCAAACAGTCACCTTGGGCTATATCTTGGACAAAGCTACTCAGGCTTTTTTTTCCTGAGAGGTAGCCTATGGGCAGGAGCTGTAGGCTCAGCCCATGGATAGCATTTCCTGTGTACTTGTCATCAGAATGTGGCACATCTGGAGAAACCAAGTACTGGGAATCCTCAATGTCTCTCAATATATATATGGTGCAGTTAATCTATGGTGGCATTGATCTTAAAATACTGTGTACTCCATTATAGCCTCAGCTAACCCACTTTTCATGGGAAAACGATCACCATTTATCCCATGTTTATAGCTAATAGAACATAATAACTTGAACTGTTCAAAGGATTATCATTTGTTACAATGTCAAACTCAACACCATTTACTAAAATCTAACAAAAGATATACAGGCACAAAGAAGCAATTTTTTTTTTCTCTCCGTTCTCAAGTGCATGGCAAAACTTTGCAATTTAGATTTACTAAAACTGCATCCTCCGGTGTAATGCAAAGAACTCCATAAATGCTAAATGCCATTATTATTATTATCATTATTATCAATGTAAATCAAAAGGTGCAATTCTGAATAAGTAACAGAAGCCAAAATTTCTTAGTAGATAATGTTATTACCAGCTGAGATCTTAATGGCCATATTAAACCATCTTGGAAGAGATGCTTTTCTATAGTGTGAAATTACTTGGTCAAGGAAAATCTTTGTATTTAAGCAAATGCCTCTCATATAGATGATGCTTTGTGAGTAATATGTAATGATAGAGGCAAAGGAGAGTCATTCCAACAACCACTAAAAGTTGAAGAGCCCTAAATTTTTAAAATTAATTGTACTGTAATCTAATATATGCAGGAGAGAGACTTGCTTTTCTAAAAAACACAAGCAGGTACGAAAAATTCCTTTAAAAAGAAAGACTTGCTTCCACTATCCATTTACATCATGGGTACTTACAGGAAACTATAAAACTACTTTAGCAAAGGCAGGTAAGGCACATGAGAGATATTATACATAAAAAGGCACAGCCTCAAGGAGCTTCTAACTCACTTCTTCAGGAGGAAGAGAAGAATGGAGTCTACAGAATTCGTGCCTTCCATTTCTACATGAGAAAACTGATGGCAGATTTGATTCTGACGGAAAACTGTTCTAGTTATCCATAGCACCGGAAGCAAAAGAACTGTGACAGGATGTCCCTAAGCTATACTGCTTTAGGGATCAAATTCAGATCTCTTGCCATGTATTGTACTGGACCATGTAGGGACACTTGACTATATCACTAAGTCCCCTTGTAACCTGGGACAATTCATACCCTAACTCCCCAAATATAATAAGAATCAATAACATTTATTTTCTTTCATCTAGAACATGTAATTTATAAACTTTCTATTCTTCCATGTATGATTTTGCATTAATGGTAAGGATGAATCTTTTGTATATGTGTGTACATATATACACATACATATGTATACACATGCAGTCACACAAATTGTTTCAGTTTTCCAGTTCCTTCAAATATTTAGTTTTTGATTTGCATATAGAATATATGTCTATATGTGAAGGAACCTTCATTGTGTCAGTTGAATATTATACTGATAGCAGGTCAATACTGGATTTGGGTGTCATTTGGTATGTGCATGTTACCTGATTTGTACTGTCCCTTTCTTTTCTATTTTATACTTTGCTTAAAACAAACAATGTTAATGTTCACTGAGGAATGTTTTTATGTGTCTGTATTAAGTAGTCATCTTAATCTCATGGAGGTAAGAGGAAAGCCTCATAGACTTCACAGCATCCCTGACCTTTCCCTCACATCTGCTCTCTTCCTACGCATGCATGTACACAGTCAAAAGATTTACAAAGCAGGAAAACAAATGGAGTCATACAAGTCGTTCATACTGGGTCACATCCTTGCTTTGACAAGGTACAATTTAACCTCAGAGTGAACCCAGTTTTCAAAGACCATGGGGAACAGTTATGTAACAATGAACAGTTGAAACACAAATAGACAAAAAGCAAAGCAAAGGTAAATTATCAACAGTTATTTAAAAAAAATTACTTTTCACACTAGCTTGTCTTGAACTAAATACTATATAACTACAACCTTAGCATTACCATTTATGCATTAGTTCTCATCTTGAGCAGATAACTTATTTGATATTTTATTGATGATCCTTATACTCTAAATAATTTAAAAAGAATGAGTCTTGAGGAAAAGCTTCAGCCTTTAGAATATATCTCTGTAGTGTGGCTTTATACTGCTTTAGAACTGGATCTGTATGTGGTCAGCCCTTGCACAGCCTGAGGATTCTAATGTTTGACACTTACCTGTGGGACACTGTTGCTATTTTTTTTCTGAATGTTGCAATTAAGGATTTTTCAAACTGTCCCTGATGACAGCTATAGTCATAATATACCGCATAGTTTTTTACCTCTCTGAGTGAAAAACTTCTGTGTGACAATTGTAGGATGCTATGCATTGAAGACAACCTAAAAAACTAAAAATGTTACATGTGCTCCCTCCTCCTCTTTCGCCCTTTTCTTCCCTTATTCAAATGCTTAAAATTCACTCACATTCTACCTCAGTTACATCTAAATGGAACATTACATTCCTGTTTAGCAATATATGCAGTAAGATCATAATTCATAATGCAAAATCCAATCCCAGCTTAATGTGGTGGTAATAGGAAACTGCTTTTATCCCCTTCATTATATAGATATGCTATATGCCTTTACAGTGTTACAAGTGATCCAATTTTGCAGTTACACATGAATACAAATTCAATAGAGAAGGGTAATCAGAAAGGAGAAGGACTATTATGGTCTACGCAGTAATTAAGACTGACCTTGGTTATTCATGAAGTTTTTATAAAACCCCTCCCTGTAGGAGAAATCCAGTGGCGGTAGGGATCTGATGTGAAATTCAGAGCCAATAAAGAGCACAAAGAAGTTGAATAATCATTCTTCTCTGTAAGTGTTGGACGTTATGCAGCTTGCAGACTTTTTTGCCTGTAATTTGACTCTCTTACTCATCTTACTCTATTTCAGTAAAGCAAGATATGACTTACAGAAAATCAGAATCCAGGCACAACAGAGATCCATGTAACAAGTCGTTTTGTACAGGGAGTGTTGGCAAACTTAGGTGTATACATGCTGACAGCTCTCCTTAGTACTCAAATTAAGCTTTTGACTGCTGGATAATCTCTTTTTACCTTAATCAATTGCACTGTGACATTAGATTTTAAAATAGGCTGAGTTTGTTACTGTAATAATGCTGTGCAGCTGACTCAAGAACAATTTTTAAGACTAAAATTGTAATTAAAGATACATGCCTATTGCCCAATTTACTTCTGGTTCTTAAGAACTATTTATTACCTGTTTGAGGAATGTTTTCAGGCAGATTAAATTAAAAAAAACCATTTCTGTCTATGCCAGGCATGTTCAAAAAAAGGAACAACTGTATTTCAGTTCTGAATCTAGTATTTGAGTTTCAGTATCAGATTTAAGCCTAAACTGGAAGAAGCATTAAATAAATTTTAAAAAAAAATTTAAAAAAAAAGAAAAGTTGAGAGAACTCAGCTATCACCCGGCTGACATCTCCTAACCTCCATAAAGTGACCACAAAGCTGAAATTGGTTTGGAATTTCTTTTGCTGTTGTTTGTCTGGTCCTGCTCATATGCAACAGTGGCATTTGTAAGCAGTAACCAAAATGTATATTAACCAAGAATCCAGAGACACAGTGCAACATACTATATAATAAAAGGTAAGATTACTCTTGCTTCTACTACCCAGCATGATACATATTAGTAAGATATTAGCATTTATATGATCTTCATAGCATACTGTAAGTGAAAATTCCTCCACATTGTATTGGCCTCAAACCTGGCTGATGAGTTTATGTAAATCCTAAAGCTAGCCTCTCATTCACTGTATGTGATGACATACAAGAGATCTTTGTGAAAGATAACAGATGGCATAATCTTTTGTTTTAAGCTGAGTGTTTCAGGTTCTTTCTCTCAATCCTCTCATATCTTATGTCAAATAAATTTTCAAAGTGCAATCCTGAACCTCTTCCTGCCAAAGAACTTCAGAGTAAAGACTAAAGGACTGGACTCCTTGAATAAGTAATTGCTAGAAGTGGATCAAAAGTTCAAAAACAATCTCTCTCGGGACCTTGTAATGCATGAATTCATTCTGGTTTGTCCTGTACTTTTCTATTCTATTCTCCTAAGCAAGTTCTTACATTGGCCTTATCAATGTACTGAGTACATTGATATCTGAGTAAATTTCTGAATACTGTTCTATTCTTGTCCTGTTCCCCCAAAAGAAATTATCTGTGCTGTAGCATTTTGTTTGGGGAGAGATTTGTTTTATCTTAGAAAGAGGTGTTTGTACTTTGAAGTTCTACACTTAGATCAGAAACCATACAGATTTGTGATTTCACATTTTTGGACTGGAGCACTTAGGATCATAACCTTTGCTTTTGAGCTTGTGCCCCAAGTACTGATCTGATACCCAACTTTTAGAATTGACTTCAGCGTTGCAGGTAACTTGTTCTCACCCCCCCCCCATCTTAGTTTTATAAGATCAGGAATAAATCCCTTATTTCTGTCATCAAAACACCCTGTGGTGGTTTTTGTCCACCCTATGATGGACACAAATATAGCCAACTTCATACATTATCAAATACTTTTATATGAGTAGAGACTCCTTTCTTTTGAAATGGATATAAGAACAACTTGAGCCTGAATGCAGGCTGCAGGTTTCATAAACATTCCTTCTGTGAGCACCTCAGAGTTAGCAGTAAGAGAGCTGCCTCCACCCTACTGATCATTACATATATTAACACCTCCAACACCACCACTTTCTCTCTTGGTGTTGCTGGCCCATTATATACAGACTGAAAGTGACTGAAAGTGGGTCAAGGACACACTGAAGAATTTTACAAGTCCAATCAATGTTTGAGTCAAAGAAACAGAGTACTACTGCATAAAGAAGTCATTTGACACAGTAAGTTACAGTCAGTATATAAACAAACAAATAAAGTGCCTAAGTGTGTAGCAGAATCTCATGCTTTAGAACAAACAGGCCATAAGCAGAGGGTAAGTTTCTAATTAAGAGAATTGCTATGGTAACCAAAGGTGGTCACACATAATTGGGTGTGAAACCACGTAAGGCTTCATGACAGAGGTGTCTGCATATATTATCCAGCACATTTTCTGTTTCTTAAATAGAATTACATTGGCAGGTCAGATATTTTCCATATTTTATGTGCCTCCTTTTTGAGCAACCAAAAATGCATCCCTGTGGGCTTCAGTGACAGTTGCAGCTCTTCAGCACCCTTCTTTACAGCCAAGGCAGTGGAAGTCTAGATGTGACTCCCTCATGAGCTAACAAGCAACAAGAGAGAATGACATACACAGTGTATTTATATGAAACTCAGGAAGGGGTCTCTGTTCTTTAAATGGTATCAGAACAGTCTATGTGCAAAGACAAACTTGAAGTGAGGATTCTCAGCCCTAACTTGCTCTCGATTGTGGGTCAAGAACAAAGAGAGGTATTTGACTATGTCTTTCCTAGCCAAATTGAATGTGACAGAGAAGCAAGATAATTCCCTGTGTTAGCAAAGCAGAGCAATTGGGAATGAAGGTAACACTGGTCCTCAAAATGGCACTGTCCACACTATCTAGCTCCTTGATATCATAGACAATACTGTAGTGTCTTAGCTAAAACAGTTACGGTTTAAAGTTGGTATTTTGTTATCACAGTCAGTGAGAGAGAGAAAAGCAGTAATACTGGAGACTGAATTATACTGTGCAACCAAGACCAGTCTGGTAGGAGCAGAGGGGATGCTTAAAACTCACACTACATCAGCACAATAGCACCTGCAAAAACAAACCAATTGTGATTAAACATATTAAATTTATCAAAATTATTTACCAACTTAAGCACTTCCTACTAGAGAGTTTTGAGCATTATCTTAACTAATTAGATTATGCATTATCTATGTAATGAATCATATATTAGCTGTTTAATGAATCCTGATGAAGATTAAAGGAAAATCTCATTACTTCAAATTGTTGTTCTGGCACAAGATTTCAAAGATTTCTATTAATACCCCTTCTTGAACACGTGGATATGAATGAAAGGTCAGATCTTTGGCTTACAAATCTCCATTTCTCTGTACCAGCTGCACTTAAAGGGCACAGAGCTACTTCAAAGTACACAATATTCCTCTAGTCTGGAGGAATCTTGTGACATTGTCAGGACAGGATGGATTCAGAAAAGGGGAGGATAAAGAGATCAGCTCCTGTGGACTTCTACTATTACTGCAACCGAGAGAAGCTTTGAGACTCAATTCTGTTAAGAACTACTTCAGGATCTTAAATTGCCCTTTTTCAATTTACCTTATATTGGTGGTTCTCAAGGTGCATTGTATTTGACAGTTTCTCTTTATCCAAGGAGTCAGTTAATGAGGTCTGACGTAATACATTTTTTTGTTCCTGTTGTCTACAAAACAAAAACTTATCTGTTCTGCATCTTTAAATGAGGTAGTGGGCTATCATTTGTCTTTCTGCATATCTGAAAAGGCTGCTGCTCATCCGCTCCGAAAGTGCAATCTATATACACAGTAGGGCATTAAGGCAGTCAGAAAAAGCATATCTGACTGAAAAATAGTCAAAAGCTAAGTCAAAACTCTCAGTCAGCACTGCAGTGCCAATCTAGCTGTGTTCTGCTGTTTCTGCATGTCCAAATTTCCCATTAATTATATCTCAGCGTGAGTTCTGCATAAAGCGATGTGGACAAAGAAATTTTCAGTCACTAAGGGAAAGCAGAATATCATAGTCTATCTCTGTCATGCAGGGAGGAGAACCTCGCCCATGCTGATTAAGTACAGCAGTTGACAACAGATGTTATTTGTTAATTATTGACATATCCAAAGGGTCCTATGGCTTGACAGAATCCATAACAGATATATTATTTACTTTGCTATATCTCATCATGGAACATATGGTGGCAGTTTGATGTAGTAAAATTTTTTAATATTTTTTAAACTGTGTTCCTACACTGAATTCCTCACTCCTTTTTCTGTTACTTCTTGATGTATCAGAATGTGGGCTTTCTTTTGTTTCCCTTTTTTCCTAGTATCCAATTATCCTCTATTTTCTGATACAGTAGAGCTACTCAGAGGTACTGATGTATTTTGTTTGCCAATTCACACTTTTTTTTTCACCCTTAAAAAATATCAACCAGATGGTTTCAAAAAATGCCAATTATATCTAATATATTATTTGAAATTAAAGTATCACTGCAAAATGCCTCTCATCTTATTAACTGCTTGAAGCTATATGTATCACTCTGGATGCACAAAGAACTGTGTGTTCCACCACTGTATTAAACAAAAGCCTACCGAGAATTTGAGCTGCTTCAAGGTAAATCTAAGTGAATAGCTAAATTGTATGCTGCACAGTATTAATATGTATCTAAAGCTCAGATCTGAAAAGCAGATCCTGCAAACCATTCAGCAACTTCAATAGCATAGTATAAAGGACATACTGATTTTTTATTTAGTCTTACAGTTAAGAAATAGACTTGCTTGTGTACATCAATGAAGACAAAATACGTATTTCTGATGACAAAAGTCTGAGGTGTCATCTGCTTTGACTTGTAGCTGGAAAGTTACTTAACTATATTAAATGATAATTCATTTCTACTCCTCTATAAGCTTGCATTCCCACTTTGGAAAGCACCTGGGGATCTGCACTGCTGAAAATTAATTTTCTTATAACATATAATATGGGAACGTTAATAAACATAATTTAGTTTCCTACTAGAAATTGAGACGTAGAAACTGTCACTGAATTTGACATACACGCAAATGACTTAATTCATGGATGAATTAGCACTTGAAAAAAAGGGGAAACCAAGTGAAGAAAAAGGAAAAAAAATATTAAAATTAGGCATTTAAAAATTAGTGTTAACCTGATTAACTCTTTTTTTTACTCTATTACCTTAACCTGTAAATATTTTTCACAGACTGAAGCTATATAATATGAATGTAAAATCTATTTTACAACAAGAAGAATTCCTAAAGAAAGCCCTTGTATTTGACAGCTCTGGTAGATGCTAATTGGAGTAATTAGAAAGAGGTTTATGTCATGCCAAGTTGATGACTTAGAACTCAGACACTGAGTAAAACAAACCCTTGATATACCTCAGCTCTTTCTGAACAACATGTAGCACCAGGAATAAAATTAATTATGAAAATATTCTTAATAGGAAAATGAACTAGTTAAAGTCAGAGCTGAAGCACTTTGTAAGGATGAATTTGCCAGACATACGTATTTCAAAAAACTGTGGGAGGGCAGGTCTTTGTGATCCAACAGAGACTCCAAAAATATCACAAGCGCAACACAAGAAGGTGTGAAGAGCGAAAGTCCAAGTGTACAAAAAGGAGTATATAAAGCTTCGCATACAATGAACAAGCACAAACCACTGCAGGCCTGGCATTTGGAACAAAACGCAAAAAGTGCAGAGGCTCACCCTATTCCATAAGAGGCACTGCATGCACACAGCAGGGGCAGAGCACAACAGTTTGCTCAGAAGAAAGCTCTATAGGAAGGACATCTAATGGTGCAATTAATGAATGGCCTAAATGAATGAAACAGGTATAAGCTGCGAGTAGGGATATAATATCACTTCAAAAATAAGGACATACATATTTAGCAATGACAAATACAGTGTATTGGATGAGGTATATGCACCTGCTGAGCAACTGTAAAATATTGGGAAATTAAAAAATTTTTAAAATGGCATGGATATTGTCGAATTGGAAGTAAAAAGAAAGTTATCATCATGGTACTTAGAAACCACACATCATAAAAGCCTGCTGTTACAATGCACATCAAAAAAATGGCAAGAAAAATTCAGAAAATAAGCATGACACACATGCCATAGTTTGCACAATGATTTTCTAGAACAAAATCAAGCATGACTTACAATATATCAAAATGTCAGTTATCTATTATTTTGATTTTGGGAATACAGTTAAGTTCACTTACAATACTTAAAAGGTCATTTGGAAAGACTGAAATGCAGTAGCAAAACTCTTACTTTAAACATTATCTTAAAAATATCTCTGCTCTTTCTTCTGACAGATTGTTTGTACAAACATTTCTCCTTATTTCCTTAAAATTTTGGGTGACAAAAAAAAAAAAGCAGTAAATCCTGCGTAGGTCTTTTCAGGAAAAGAGAAAAACTTTAAACTCTGTAGGCCCACACAGAAACACCAAGGCAACACAACTCACCAAATGCAACCTAAATCTTTGCCTGGATTCGTAGAAAAATCAGTACTCCCTTTAAATTATCTTGTTCTTCCTGGGATTTTGAAAGTGGTAATTAAGCAGCAGCATCTCAGCATCTGGACAAGGCAGTGGGATATGGTTAAATTCAGCCAGCCGCTGGTTCTGCTATATGCATGTAATGGTTATTGCACAAACACTTTTCTTTCCAGCCTCCTCTGGCCCAGATTTTTGAATCTAATCTTTCCTCTAATGATCAGATTTTACTCTTCCCCCAGCAGTTTAAAGGCTGCGACATGTTGGTAGATCAGGAAGTAAAGCTCGAGTGGCCAAGAAGCACCCATTCAGAACATACTTCTTGTGCAGTGTTGAAACTCTGTACATCTGGAACAGTGAGATCTGACTTCACACAGTCTGAAGAAAAGCCCCATGAATAACCTGGGGCTATTTGTGGTCTTGTACCTCAAGCAAACAGAAATGGAAAAAAACTATGGCTTGAAACTATTAAAACTTTGTAAGCATAAGTTTGCTTACTATCTTAAATAATTGAGATATGAAAAAATTATACTCTATTAGTAGCTAGTATCAGTACTGGAATTGTTCAGAAAGTCTTATCCATGTTTGCTTAGAAACAACAAAATCCTGTAGATTGTCAACACAAATTAAAAGAAAAGTTCTTTCATTTAACTCCTATAAAGATACCTAACCTTCCACAGGTTTTAAAAGATGCAGATACCTAAACATCACTATGAATTTTAAAGTGTCTTTGTGTACAAACCTCTTTTTTTTTTTTTAACATGAGCAGTTCAGCTAATTAGATCTCTGTATAATGGTAGTGGCTTGAAATTTTTTTATTGAATTAATCAGACTACTCTGTGAATACAAGGAATTTACTACTTTTTTGATAAATTAGAGCTTTGTCTGCTTGGTGGAAATTTATTAAATGTATAGCATGCTTCTAATTTAAAGCTTCCTTTTCAATGAAGCATCCAAATCTAGCAGCTTGTTTTCACATAATGTGGAAGCATCCAGTTATGAACTGGATATGAAAGTGTCAATCTGAATATCCAAACGTGTCATATCTCAGTAAAAGGAAATCAAATGTACATATGTGGACTCTGTAAGAAAGCCAAACACCACAAAATAACATAAGCATGTTAAACCAATCCTTGCAAGAAAACCTCACTATTCAAGGGATTTTTTTAGTATCTTTTCCCATAAGATTCTGGCTTGCAGCATGGAACGTGGCTTCTTGTACACGGGCAGAAAGAACAGAGAAGAGGCACTCCCTGCTCTGCTCCAGCAATGAATAGAAAGAAGGGAAAAGCTATCCTCATAACTTTTATCTAGTGAACATAGTGGTCATAAAAGTCACCACTCTTCAAGGGTTTATCAGGTTGTACACATATCACAGGCCTTCAGACAGACTTTAAAACAGCTTGAGAATTCTTGCTTTCTAAAAAAGGCAGTAAAATCAGAGAGATTTCCAGAGCAAATCAGCATCACAGACAGGAAAACAGTACAGACCTTAGTCTCCTGATCTGTATTGAAACACCAGTTATACTGAAATTATATGTATGCCATTTAATACCCGGTAGATCCCATGTAACCAGTACAGAGATTTTGTAATAGCAACCTGCAAGACAAAAACTTGCGTGGCATTGTTTTCCTTCTTGTTTGAGCAAGTGATTTATCTAATATGTGATTTTAAACTGCAATGTTCAAGATTTCTTTCACTAAATACTACTTCTTATATATGGAAATAATAAGACTTTAACAAATTAAAGTCTGATACCTACATACATCATTCTAGAAACACCTTGAAAAAATGAACATAAATCACAGAAACAATTACAAAACAGCTGAAAAGCACAAATAAGGTGTAAGCATGCTCTATTTCAAACAAGAAAAGATGTTATTTTTTTATTTTGTTCTTGGTAAAGTAGCATATTTCAACCAGATTACAACAAAATTACCACAGGATATTTAAAAAAAAAATACAAGAAAGTATTTAGAAAATTATATATATGTACACATTTGCTTAAAAATTCTATAATGTAAACATTAGCATAACAAGTTAAAATAATATTACAAACAGTTTATTAATACTTATGTGAATGCTGTACATATATACGCTTCAGAATTAATACTATCTTTCCTACAGTTTAACAGGAACAACAGCCGCCCCTCCTCCCCCCCCCAATCGAAAGGGATATCCAATTCAGTTGCCAACAGGTTTGGTCCCACACACAAGATACTTATTTATCTCAGTGTAAGTAAGAAAGAAAGTGCAGCCTTTCAGAATTAGATTTTCAACCACATTTACATTTCTATAATTTTTAGCTTCTTAAATGATTAATTTTCCACTCAAAAAAAAAAAAAAACCAGCTATCATAGTTTAACTTCTGTCATGGCATGGACATAATTTCTGAAATCTTGGTAAAGAAACTCATTCCTCCTACATGGAAGTGCAATACATTTGTTTTGATGCAAGAAAAAAAAATATTTTCTTTAAGTCCAGATATTTGTAGTGATTTGTAAATCTGGAAAATTCACTCCTCTCTAAACATTTCAGTGCTGTTTCCTAGTATAAATTCATGCCCTTACTAACCAAATCCTAATCCATTATTATTAATTAGAAGTATGCCCTGATTATTTTTTAAAAAGAAATTTTATAAATAATCTAAGTTATCTGTAACTGGACCATAAAAGCACAGTTAGTGCAGAATAAGAAATAAATGAAATGTACAGTGTCAGACCACTGTGTAGAACAAGTGTTTTATCTTCCATTCAATATGTGAAACAAAAAGCAGGTTAACTGATATTTTTAAACATATTCTATATTTCATATATTAAAGTTATTCTTTCAATACATAATGCTAAGAAACTACTGAAATGACTAAATAATCATGAAATTAATATTCCATGTGATGAAGGGTGCTGACTGAAATATCCTACCCTACAGAAATTGAAGGAGAGAAATTCTTTACTTTCTTGAGTTTTTTAACCACTTTTCCAGAAGCAACTCAAGCTCTAATACAGAAGCATTATTATTGTTTCCAAGGAGAAAACTGTGTTCTCATGTTAGACATGTTTATTTTCATATATACTGGAGTTCCAGATAAAAGAGCACAGTGCTGCTATCAAGATTTGCAAGGGTTTTTAGGAGCAGAATTCGGTGAAAAAGTATTTTTCCTTCCTTTAAATGGCTGTTCCACAGGTTTCTCATAGTAATTTCAAGCAGGTAATTATTTCTATCCACAGGTATATATTATCTGTCCTCAGAATTACAAGGTATTAGATAAAAAATGTTTTAGTCTGGGAGTTGGGAGGGTCTTAATCTTTGAAATGGCACGAAACTTATAGCAGAACCAAGATCCCTGTATGGTTTCACGCAAAAAGAATGACATCCATATCTGAAAGTACTAATAACTGATTCTGTTAACAAAGTATGATAATCATATTCTTAAATCATTAATATGTCCTGACAAACGGTATCACTTGGGGTTCACTGAGTCTCACTTATTATTAGCTTACTGCTCTGAGTCAGTCAACCCCATTTGTTAGTAGGTTCTTATTAATTAATTTGACAGCTATCATGCAGATCTGGTTCTGTCCAATAAAATATTATAACAAAAACAGTGCATCTTAGCAGCAGGTCACAATTTTGAGCCAGTGATCTTTAATACCATTATGCCCTTTCTCTAAATACTTGTATTAATCCAGTCATGATGGTTTATGACTTTCAGTAGATTCCGTAAGACAGTATAATTTGATTACAAATATCACATCAGCAATATATTACATAAGAAACACTGGCTTTGAAATTATTAGTCTTCCTAAGAGTATATGACTTAATGGATGTATCAGTTTAAGCCTTTATAACTACATCAATATCCTGCCTCATATAAACCTTGCAAATGTATTATTATTATTGAGAAACTTGATTTAATGCAAAAGCCAAGTCGATACAATGCATTCTCTATAATGAATGACAGAATCTCTAAATAAATGAGATTCTGAAAAAAACATAGTCAATATGTAATGAATACTGATAGACAGTCACATCTGCAAAAGATGGAAGAGTCTTGCTTCCCTGTGTTTCTCAGGATATTGTTCATTTTGCATGTGATTGGTGAACAACATAAAAATAAAAGTAGCGCCACTTATTTTTACAATTTATTTTGAATAGTCACTAAAGGTTCCAGATGAGCAGCCCTAGAGACCTAATACATCTCAAGATAAAACAGGAATGAAATGGAAATGATACTACAGATTCCTCTACGCTGCGTCATACCAGGCCGTAGCCCGAAGCTTGCAGGAAGAACTCCAGGGACCAGCCTGTCCCGAGTCCTCTATTCTGTGACTACAGTGCTGTTCAAAGTAGCCAACGAGAACTGGTTGAACCCATCAACTCATTGTCCACCAGCCACTGACCACATATAAGGGTTTAAGAGCTATTAGTTAGTACCAAAGGAAATCAGATTTGTACAAAAAATTGTAACTACATGCATGGAATTAGGTGACACTGGATAAACTGATAAAATCATCCAATTGATGGAATCATCGTTACACTTACAGGTATTTTATAAGAATAATATAACCATTTGGGATTCTTAATACCAGTTGGTCAGCCTTCTTCAGCAGTCTTTGCTGATTCTGGTAAATAAACAGAAGAAGTGGGATTTGTGACAGATACGTACGATTCTCTCAGAGACACGGCATTTTAGAATGTCTTGAGGTGCTAAAAATTTGGGAATTTGTATCACTAGGTATCTACTTGCAGTCATGCAAGTACCTCACGGACCTTCAAAATAACCAGGTGTATCAAGTGGGGAAGCTATCTTGTGAAGAAAGGCTTTAATTTTATTCTGAGATTTTAGAGAAACCACAGATAAGCTTTAAATGAATTAGTAAAGCACCGATTATGGTATCTTGTATCACAAAGTGAACATTGTCTGCAGACTGTAATCTTAGGAGCTGATACACAATTCAGCTAAAGTTAACAAAGAACAATTTGTACACAGTAAACAAGTTTGGTATTTTTACGTGATCTACATACATTAAAATTAGAAGCAAAATAATCAGGAATTAAATAATTTTAAGACCCAAATGTAGATAGAAAAAAATGCCTTCTAAACAACTGAAAAAATTAAATATAGTCTGCACTAAATGAGATTTCTTACCATTTGCAACCTTCTGAATAAGAACTCTGTGAATTATTTCCTGAAAATTAATACAGCTTCATGTGGCAGATACATCACAAAGGTTTCCACACAGTGTTTTCTTTCAGATTTACTTACAATTCAGTGTTAGTGGATGCATGTCACATTTCTACTAACCAAGTCTCCACTTTCTGAAAAATGAATTTAGAATACTTTCAAAGGAGGACCATCATTATAGCTACTTTTCTTTCCAACAATCTAAACTACCAGCAGTGTATCAGACTGAAGGGTTTGGAGAAGCATTAGCTGACAAGCTACTCACTTTCCTTTCTTCTTAAATAAATGTCCCACACATTTTGTTTACACAAAACACCAACAGTAATTCAACTTCTAATACAAACAAATCAGCTAGCTCCCAGGCTGGCCTTTTGGGTTTTCTATTTATCTAACTATTTATTTTGCAAATGAGATCTCTTACTGACTGAAAAATATTGTTTCATTTCTGTGACATTATTTTACTTTGTCGTATTTCATCTACTGAAATTTCTGACCTGAAGAGTGAATTCCATTTCTCTTTGCCAAATTTTGCTATTCAATGCAATCTCTAAACTATGTATTTCAATGGCAGGAATTCAGCATTTGGGGCTCATACTTGGGCACCAACCCTCTGATGCCACTCACTGTGTGTAACAAAGCCCTACTCGCTCAAGAAGTGCCACTGAAAATGCCTGCACCACTTACCTGACTAAACAATACAGGTTTGAAGAACAGAAGTTCCAGTTTGGTAGAACTTTAGTAAAGTACTGAGGTAAAAAAACTGTTATTAATCATCAGCTTGTTTTTTCTGCAGAGTAGTATTAGCTTTCAATATCTACTGATGTCAGAATTTAATATAATGAATGGATAATAAAATGACAAGATACATCAATTTAAGTAACATTATCCAAAAAAACTTCTGAGAAGAAAGATGTTCTTACACAGAGGAAAACCAGAATACAATTGACCTAAAATTTGAATGTACACTGTTTAAACTTAATGAAAACAGCTAACATATAATTAACTGCCTACGGCAGTGCAGCTAATGGATACTGAACTGGATTCCAGTTAATCCATGTCAGGACTTCCATCACTTGTAATAATTCTTGTCCATTTTTTTAGTTACTCTTACAGTAGTACCATTACAAATTACTTTTTGATAAGAGGTGCTGGGTAACAGGCACTTGCATTACAGGCAATTTTTAAGTATCACCATGTGAAGGGTTTTACAAAATCAGAGTAAGAATTTCACACTGCCCTGTTAATGATGGACTGTTCTGTAACATCAGCAACAAATTAATAACAATATATAACACAAGACTTGAAAACACTATTTTGTACCATGCTAATTTTGTGTATCCTTGTGATGGTTTGTAGAAATCAATAATATTGCACCCAGCCTTACAGCAAGACTGAAATGTCACTAAAAAATTATTACATTCTCTGATTTTAAAGAATTACTTCCCACAAATGAAAGCTATTGAGAATATCTAACTAGAAATGTACAAAAGCTATTTTTCCACTTGTAATGTTTTTCCCTTGTCATGTACTTTGTCAAGTTTTTCAAAAACTTTTGTGTGTGTCAGAGGTTTACAATAAAAAAAAACCCAGTCTTTCTATTTACAAAAGGTAATAAATTAGTGAGGTTGTTTTAAGCACATCCTTCTGACATATTAAGTAGTGATAATTGTAACTGTTCTTCTAAGGAAAAAATAAATTGTCTTGATGTGATAACCATGTCTCTCTACAACAGAAAAATGTACCTGTAGAAAGGGAGACAACACAATTCAAACAAGGAATTCATAGTAACAGAAAAAATTCAGAAGAACAAAGGAGAGTATGTGCAATGTAGCTTTACAAAACAAAGAAAAAGTGTATCAGTTTGCTGAGCCCTCATAAAGAGCCCTCCTATTCTTTTGAGAAAGTCATTACTGCCTTCCATAGTTAATCAGGATATGACCCTTAGTAATGAATGTCTCCTTTCAGGATTTAAGTTGATGCAGCTGTAGTCTCTTCAGGAGCTTAAATTATAAATATAGGCTAGGAAGGAATCACAGAACAACTTAAAGTTCGTGATGCTAGCATTCACAATTATGAAAAAGTGTCAAAGATCACCACTCTGAGGTTCCAGGCTTCGTGGCTCTCTTTGATGGCTGCGAGTTAGTTTGGGGAAGCGTGTAGTCACTCTCGAGCGATTGCTTTTGCTTACTGGTTCTCCAGAAGGTGGAATATCACTAGGAAGACAAGAAAGACAGAAGTGGCTAGTTTATGATATATATAAATTAATCTGTAGTTATTCCAAACATGAAAAAAGCAGATGTTATGAGAGCCTGGCACATGACTGCAAAGTACAGCACACATCTTCAACTACACAGAACTGCATTCTTTCTACTGGTATCTCAAGTGTGAATTACAAAATGGGCTCTTTCAAAAATGAGAACTAGTAGAACTTTCAATACTTCATGGAAGATTGCAAATTACAGGATAAAAGCATATCTCTATGAGTTGCAGTTCAGAAATGGTGGGAAAAGCATTTTGAAGTGATAAAAGTACAAGCAAAATAGACAAGAGCTTGCATAATGCTCTATTTAACAATCCTCTAATCATGGATGGATGTATCATTACATGATGAAGTACATTAGTAATACATCCCTGTTGGGAATTCTTCAGTCTCTTCTGACCCACAACAGACTAGTCTTACATAAATGAGCCTTTTGGAAAAGACTCCAAGAAGTAGTACATTAAGTTCAAAAACAAGCAGTAACAGAAAATTCCAGCTTACCTAGGTGATACTCAGAGGCTATAGACTCCTCGGAAGACTACAGTATAAAGGGATAGCGTTGTACTTTTGCCATTCTTTTAGAGGACTCCACATGTTTTTTAATTATACTGCTTACATATGCTTACATACAGATCAAGAAATAAAACTAAATTTTGCATTTTGCAACTCAGCTATGCAATAAAATTACACTGTGTACAAAGCCAAGCTTATTTTTATCAGTTAAAAAACCCAACCTTATAATACCTATCTTCAGAGTGCGTTAACAAGTCCGTAAGCAAGGAATTGCTCATCTGCAGTTCTTGCCAGATTAAACACACAGCTATATTTTATAACAATCACTGAATTTACTCCGTGTAGTTCCCTTTTTCCTCCTTCACAGGTCAGACAGCCCTTCAAAAGCCATAGGCACACTGAGGCTCCACTAGAGCATTTTGAGCACCTACATGACAGAGACCTTAGCAAAGCAAAAGCCTTTAACAAGTCCTGGGACTGAGTGGAAAATTCACTTGCAGGAAGCAGAGAACCTCTGCAAGATAAGGCAGCTGTATCACTGGTAGCCATTAGCTTTTTAACTACAATGCACACATTGGCTGTTACTCACTAAAACAATAATTAAAAAACAGTATAGAAAAAATGTGCCCAATTCAGATGCTAAACATTAACAGAAAATAAATTTATGGTTTTTTAATGGCAGTGTATTTTACTTGTCTAAATTTCTGAGGAGAAAAGTCTAAAATAACCTTAGTTAAAATAATAAAGGATTATTCTAAATTAAGATTCACTGCACTCCTATTGTAGTATTTAGTCTTCCTAGGTAACTAGAAGTCCTTCACATGAAAAAATTGCATAAAATACCTGTGGTATACATCCTCCTCTTCTTTAATAACAAGATTAACAAGTTAGATTTTTAATTCCTTATTTTTCTTGCCACTAAAATAAAAACTCTAAAAATTAATTTCAAATATGTTATTAATTCTTGGTAGCCAAGGCTAACTGGACTTCCAACCCTAGTCCTGTGATTTCTTATCTTGAAACTCAGCAATGCTATCCAAGTTGCTATAGAGAATTCTGATCACGTGAATCCAATTTCAGCTCTGCTCATTAGCATGGATTTCAGTTAGTAACAGGAATACTATTACTCGTTATTTTTATACTATTTATAAAATTGCAGTGATGCAGTGTTGATACTCTAATGCTTGTACAACAGCACATGGGATACTGGCTTCAGAGGGTTGTAAATTTGTGTTAAAATATGTATTTTTCAGAAAATGTAAGCATAAACGATCTAAATATCAAATATACAATGGAATAAAATTAAATTTTCATCTCACTGGATTTTTCTCAATCTAAAATAGGTTAATTTACCAGCATGGTGGCTACTGTTAATAGTACTTGTAGCTTTATCAGGCAGACAGATGGCTACTTTACACAGTAGTTTACATTGCAGAAGAAAGAACAGTGTTATGTGCAATTACTCTAATTTGGTGATTGCTTTATTGAAAGTACATTTTAACACACAAGCTCCTCCTGCTGGCATGTCCACAAAATGACATTAGTGTCAGCCCAATGGGAAGTCACTCTTTCCCTTCTGGAGGAAAAATGGCATCCAAAGAAAAAAAGTGCAAAAGGTGCAAAATTAATTACCCTAAAATGAAGAGACAGCAATTAATGTCTGCCCTGATAGGCATAGCTAAGGTAGTAAGATCATCTTAGGATTATTACATGAACACCAATGTCTGTGAATGAAGGACAAAAATTGCAAGTAATTCTGCTAATTTAAATGATGCTACTCTAGAACAAGATATCCCTAATAACCAAATTAGAGATAATTTGTCTTAAATGTCTTAGCTAATTTTTATAATGACAATTCAAATTCTAAGACAAATCATTATGTTATGTAAGTTTACAGAAATCAATTTATATCTGAAGAATTAGATCTTCATGCATCCACCATGAAAAAGGAAATGAGCTGAAATTAAAAGTATCTATCTTAAGCCCCTTTCCATCCTCCCTTCTCCAAAAACTGAGGAGAAAATCTGTGATCTCACTTGTGTCTTTCAGCTCTTGCTTTTTACTCTACAGTTAAAATGGTGACTTTCAAATAACACCCAGAAAGTTTAACCACTAAATTTGGGGAAAAAATTACCACACCACCCCGCACCCAAATGCATGGTAATCAAATAGAATAAAAAGATTAATCTCCTATCTCTTCTGTCTTGTTACTAGATGTAATAACTTAGTTCTGGCCTTGAGGTCAAATGATACTTACAGTGTCTCTAGCACTAAAGAAGACACCTTCTTAAACCTACTGGCAGTTCAACAGGTCACATATCCATGAACTCTTAGGCAGAAGTATGAAGACCTTAAAATGATCCCATCAGTATTTCTGGCAAATGCACATGAAGATGAAATTTAGAAACTTGTTCTGAATCTATTTTTGCCAATCTATGTTTGGGATTGAGGAGGAAGGAATAAGCATACCTACATGCAATGTTTGCACATCCTCTCATTTGACTCATTCAGCAAAAAAAGTCTCTGGGGTAGTTTTTGGGGACTGAGTTAGGGTTCACCTACAGTTGATAGTTTTACTCCGATTAAAATACAGATTTAAAATACATAAATCTAAACCAGGGAGTAGCTAGTCTAGAATAACTCTTCTAGAACAGCTACCCCCAGTCCCTGTGGTAAGCACTTACTCTTTAAGTCTACACCTCTCTGTCACCCCTGTTCAGTTTTAATACAACATTCTTCTTTCAATCCTATTACCTTTTTAGCCACTGAAGTCTTAATAGGGTTTCATTTTATAGGCTGAGTGTGGCAGGCAGCAGGATGCTTGCCAGGTATTACCCTGTTCAGCAGTGGAATGTCCAAGTGCTTTTCTACATTCTCACCTTGTCCCATTCTGAAGAAAAAAGCAATCTGCTGAGGCAATCAATTCCTTCTTCCTACCAGGTCATTATTCAGCTTTTAAGCATTCCTGATCGATCTGCCTAGCATTTGTTTGGATACCAATTCAGTTTCATCGATTTTGTCTTGGTGTCAAGTTCTGCCTGAGGTGCATCTATAGAAAACAGCTTAAAATAACTGGTCTTTTTAATCAGCTTCTAGTTTATTCATAGCTTTCATTTATTGATCTCTGTGTATCAAAATGTGAACTACATTTTGTGTGGTTTTCTTTACATACTTAGCATATGGAACATATGCATAGTAGCATAATAGCAGTATTCTCTTAGCTGATGCTGTGAATATTTATATGAAGAAATTTAATTCCCATCTCATTGTCTACTCTTCAGGATAAAATTAGAGAGAGAAGTTTCTTATAAAAATATTATAGAAAGTCTGCAATTGGAAATTCTTTCATACCAGCCAGAGATTGGAGAACAGAAGTAATAAGCGCATCTTGGGAGTGTAGCAAAGCTCAGGATAAGGTAGTTAGTATCTATCTATCTACCTACCTATCTCTCACATGTAAATGCATCTCTGGAGACATGATTCCAATTTTGCTGAGGTGTATTAAACATACCTCATGAAGAAAGGCATTAGCTGGCAGATAAATTTGGTGACTCTTTTTTACCAGTTTCTTGTGTTATTAATATTTTTGTTTGTCATTAGAATAATCTAATTTCTGGTTATAACCCCGGTATTTAATGTGGTAAACTGGGATTCAGGCAGGCAGCCTCCTCAAAAAGTAGTATTAAACAACACCTATATTACATTAAGAGATCCTTATTAGACAAATGAGAACTAATTCTGACTTGCCAAAACAACATATCTCAGCACCTTCTGCTAATTAAAATCAGCTAAAACACCTGTTTAGTGGCATTATTAACTAAGACTCTGACTTCATCGAATCATTTTATATACTGTAGTAACTCCTGCTTTGCAGTGATCTGGGTAAAATCCTTGTTTCCAGTTGCTGAAGTGTAAGAATAATTGGAGCCACATTCCTGCCATCACTCCCAATTTTGTAGAAATGAAATATAATTATTCATGAGAAACAGTGATCTCCATCTATTAATATAAATGACTGAGTTGGGATGTTTAAATAGTCAGCTATTAACAGAAGAGACAGAAAGATATGGGTAAGATAATCCTCTATAGTATACTTTGACACTGAAAATCCAGAAGATACTATTAGAGCAGAAGTTGTCAGGTTAAAAACTGAATAATCATTTCCTATCAAAATTAGATCTGAATTAATCAAGAAATGAAAAGCATTAATTCTAATATTCTATCCAACTGCTTGATCAATATACAGCTCCTTCTACTTCCACATACATACTTCTACAGAACACAGTATTCAATCTCTTCTTGCTGTGAAATAATTACAAACACATAATCATGCTTCCATTTGTTATAATTTGAATGATCCTAACTTGAACATTCTCATGCTACAAATCAGTTCCCTACCAGCACAAATATTTTCTTCATAAACATCATCTGCATTGATATTTGAATTTTTCTGTAAACCATGACACCGTACATAATTCTGATGATCAGATCTTTTAATTCTTCCACTAACTTTACTTTGAAGTTGGCATAACAAGATGGTTACTGTACAGTAAATGTTTAGTATCCATTAGTTATATCTATAAAATGAATAAAACCTATGATTAATTTTGGATGAAATACACTTTCATTGAGGAAATGCTCAGAACCCTGTAAAAATGACCTTTCATTAGTTTACATCTGAGCAATACTTTTACAAAGAGTCTCATTCCTTGGCTTTCTAATGCATAATGACATCTGCACTAGGGAATGGTTACTTTCCATCTTTTGTGGTTCCCCAGCTAGAATAAGATAATGCATAAATATGGTAATCGTGCAAATGATCCCTTCACAACTAATAAGAAAGCCAGAAACCACTGAACACATGTATAAGAAAAAGTTCACCATAATACACTATTTATTTATAATTGACATAATTGTTTCATGTATTTCAATGATTAGTTGAAAGGCAGTAAATTTGGCTATTCCATCCATTTCCATCTAGAAGTCACCAACATTCTACTCTGTTGGGGGTTAGCTCAATTTGTATAAGCAGTGTAATTTACAGCTTCTCAGTGATAGGTAATTTAATGAACAAATGTTTCAGAAGCAGAACATGTTCCAAGGTTGTTTATATAATAACAAAATGGAGGATTTGCTTTCAGAAGAACAGTGTTCAGTGAGTACCTGGATTTATTTTTTCCTGCTAGTACTGTAATTATCATCTTTAGGGAAAGCAGAGACAGATCTAGGATACATTTTTATGGAAAATATTGAGGTAACTAAAACCAGAAGATATGTATCAAGAGTCAGAATGCATCATATATGTGAAAATAAAAGGAGTAGAACTCTTGTCTGACAAGTAGCATTTCAATGTTCAGACAGCAGTGCATTACAGTGACTAGCCAGGCACTTCCTCCTCCATATTCACAAGCTATTTGCATGCAAAAATGACATGGAATGGAGACAACTTTAATTACCAAATTAGCTTTTAAACAGCCCATAATCAATACGATTGGCATTGGAAATAACAACAGAAGGAGTTTACAGAAAGTGTGTTCTCAGACACTAGCGTATGAGAAGCCAGTACAAGGTGTTATATATTAACACTTGTGAGCTACGTGCCTCTAGTTCACACAGAACAAAAAATGCAAAAAGTTGATCACCTTTCAGGCCAAGTGGTGGAAAAAAAAAAAAGTTTTACCATCTCCTCTAATTTGCCTAATTTTGCCAATATCACAGAGAAGAAAAATCTGAAAGCTTAAAACATTTCTTCTTACCTGTTCATCCCTATCATTTACCTGATAGTAAGCTCACTAATGTACTTAGTCAGACTAATTTCACTTAAAACCATGGTGCATGTTCCTGCCTTACTTCACCATATCTGACTTTTAACCTTCGACACCACATAATTCAGCTTCATTGTAGTGCGGCACAGTTACCAGTCTCCTATTCTGGAAATCTGCCACCTACATTTCCATTTGCTCAGGGAGGAAACAGCTGTTGGTGCTTCAGTTCTGAGCTGGGGGTAATGGCCCTGGTGTAGCTAGTCGGCTGCTGTTTCCCTGTTGAGAGGCTTTTCCTCCTCCATGCTCCTTGACTCTTTGCTCCAAATTCAGCCAGGCAAGAATATTTGCCCACAAGCACTTGCATTTACACTTTTCAACACAGTTTAAATAGTCTCCATGGGAATAATGCAACTTGCCTGCCTTTGCTTTCAGTTTTTGCAAGTAAACTGCCCATCATAAAAAAGAACCTGCACAAACAATTACCATTATTATTTTATTTTTAAAAACAAACCCCTTCTTTTAAAATTATCACAAAAGCAAATGGAATGATAAAGAAAAGTTGTGATCAAAACAACATGTTTTGATCTTCCAAGCAAGCGCTTGAGTTTTAATTGCTCCATCAAGTTAAGAGGTATCAGCTGCTTCCCTCAAGTATCTTCATTTCTCATGAAGATTACAGCATATTAACATATGCAACAAGGCAGAAGATAGCTTACGTGACTGTTCTCAGGGTCAGATCCAGATTTGAATGGATGTCATGTTAACAATAATAGCTGTGAATGTGAAAAATGAACAAACTTAAAAACTGCTCCTAGAATCCCACAGAATCACAACCCTTCTGGAAAACATGTTAGCAATAATAAAAGTGAGGAACAGTGCTATGTAGCAATCACTCTTTCTGGATTTTGTTTTTTTTTTTTTAAATACTGCACTCCAACTATAAGCTTGATACTAATAGTGATCCATGACCTAAAACCTCAAAAATATAGGTCTTAATCTCAACCTCTGGGAGCTTTTAGATTGTTCTTAATTTTAGCCTATTATTTTTAGTTTTCCTAAGCTAAAAAAAATTGGGTACTACAGAAAATAGTGCACTTGCACCTGGAAACATAATCACGGAGAGCGAGCTGAGACTTGGCATAGTGGAATTAAACCTGTACTCTCTAAATAAACAAAAGTAATCAAGATGGGAAAATATGTAAATAAAGTACAGAATTGAGTACTGTCAACAGAATAACAAGGGAAATGCTGATTTTGTTCCTGGTAATGAAGACAAGGACTAATGTTTACATTTAGTCCCACACAGAAAAGGAAGGTAATCGAAGAAGTCATGACATTGCCTGGTAAATGACTAAGGGAGCCAGCTTGGGATGCAGCATTCTTGAGGGATTAGACAGAAACTAAACACGCATCAGGCTGCCCCGCAAAAGGAAGACCACAGTAATTGGCAACCAAAATCACATTTTCTGTTTAGTCAGATTTGAATTATTTTCTCTGTAAGAAGGAAAATGGCAATGATAAATATAGGCTCATCCTTTTTTTAATTATAACTCCAGATTAGGCTAACAGGAAGCAAAATTTGCTACCGACTCCAGTGGGAGTTAAACACACAATACATTGCTGGCAACGAGCTCCTGAAATTTGGGCCAGTTCTCCAGGTATCATCAGATTCAGAATCTTTAAAAACTATCTCATCTTGGTCCCTCTCCAATGCAGATGCAACTTTGCCAATGAGTTCAAAATAATAATAAATTAAATTTGCAATAAGCTTGCTTCTTGCCAGAATATTAAAGAAAAACCAATGTAGGACAATGGTGATCAGCTGTGACTCTCATATTGCTGGCAGCCATTTAACTGCAACTCCAGCACTGCAGTTGCATGCCTGGCAACTGGGCAGTAGCAGCTTGGGAGCTGCTGAATGTTCTCAGTTCTCAGCTATGTAGAGAAGCCTGTAAATGGCTGCTGCTACTCAAAGTATCTGCTTCTGTAGCCCAGCTGAGTTTTACCCTATAAGGAAGTTCCGGGATCACAAGAACAGCACTTTCATCTTTCACCTATGAGCTCCCCAAGAAGTTCCTCCTCTCCTTGCCTCTTTGCGTTTCGTGGCTTTTGGCCATGTGAAAATTTTGGTGTCATGAAGGCTAGCCAACCTTGATATGGGACATTTTATGGCTCTGGATAAATTTTGAACTAAATGGTAGCTAAAAAAGCTGCTGAGGTATCACTCCCTGGTTTAGAAATAGATCAATGAAGCATCTGTATGTAGAGGTCAATAATACACATGAATGTATACAGTAGCAGAAGGCAATATGATGATGCAGAACCTTCTTAGTTAGGGTTGTTCTGTTTTGCAAGCAGCAGGAGAGAAGTCTTAGAAGACACCATATACAGCATGGGCCTACAGTTCCTCCTTGTGATACCACTGTGCAGGCCTGAAAAGCAAAGGATTACCCTGATGCAATGTGAAGACTATTTATGCCCTACACAGGTGATACATATCAACTTGACTGCAGTATCAACAGCTCTACAATCAGACATGAAGCATTTTTAATCTTACACATCCAGCTGTCCTGTACATATAAAAAGCCAGGCACTGGATTTTGTTGGGCATCTTCAGGATTTAGATGCATTTGTCTCTGCTGTAGCGCTAATAGTAAAAATATGATAAAATATTCAGCCTGCCTGACAATGCAAACCAGCCCCATTTTATTTCCCTTTGGTCATACCTAGGTATTCTCAATAGCTAGTGCTTTGGGATTTATCTCTTTCAATATGTACGGGCCTTCTACTGAAAGATTTTTAAAGGAGCCTGACATTCAGAGCTGTTCAGTATATTTATGATTTACCCAGAAACGGTATTAGGACTAATACATTAAATCTCATAAAGAATTAATTTGAGTTCTTAAAGGTTAGAATAAAATTTCAGAAACAAGATTTCAGAGTTAAAACAGATATGGAATAGAGGGGTTTTTGGCTCACTTTACAGTTGCAAAATTAAGCAATTTTATGCAAGCTGTTTACAAGGCACAGATTTCTAACACTTTCAACAGTGAACAGCAATCCCTGCAGACCCATGTATTAGTGGCCCTCCTTACTACATATCATGTGTTTTAATAAACTCTTAAGTGTAATTGTGTTACACTTTTAAAATCTTAAATTAAAAATAAACCTTCATACTGCTGTTGGTGTAATCAAACTCTGGGGGACTGTGTAAATAATATGTGAAGATCTAAAGAAGAGTTACTCTGATCTGCTCTCGGAGATGGGCGCATCAGCCACCCCAGTACAAATACTTCCTGTAATTTCTGTCTAAAATTGGGTTATTTTAGCAAGAGTAAACTGAAGGAGCCTATTTCACTATAAAGCAGATCTGCATCAGGAAATCTGCAGTTATTCCAACTACATCATCATAGACAAGAATAGCCTGATGTTACACTTAGACTGATGTTGTAAATATGCAAAGTACTCCAGTCATGTTGTCCCTGGGTTAGGGCCATAGTGAAACAGTAAGTGGAACGAGCATAGGGAGGGTATCTGAGCAATCTCTGCTTGCTGCAGATGAACCAGAACCGTGTGATGAAGCTACCTCTATTATTTCTGCATAGACCTCAACAGTGCGGGTCATTTTGCATTTCTGAACTGACATTTGGCCTAATTTGTACCTACAGAGAATGTATTTGGAGACCTCTGAAGCAGTCTAAAGAATATTCCTTAAAAACTAGCAATAATCACTTTCTTTACTCATTTGTTAATGACGTGAAGTGATATGGCACAGAAGTATGCATGCATACCATTAATTTTTGTTATTAATAGATGAGTGCCTATAATTACACCAAGTTATTCTAGAATCCTTCAGCTAACTGTTCATGGATTCTGCTATTACCACAGAAGTGCCAAACATATTAAAAATACACCACAAAAATAGCATCTGAAATAAAACAGAATTGAATGGACTATGTTTATAGCTGGCAGATTAACAAAACTAAGGAAACAAAGCTTCTGCAGGATGTTTTGAATTTCAGTGATGGCCTGTAGCTAATTCATGCTGTTTTCACATGAGAAACTGATGGCTGCTGAAATATTTTTCAATACAAGTTCAAATGAGGAAAAGAAATAACCCACCTCCTTTTGAAAAACTGTGCAGTTAGGCATAAACAAACTCGTTACGGTCTGGATTAAAGCCAAGCACATGCACAAGTACAAAGATACCTCCCTTATGAAGATTATTTGCTTCATGTATTTGAATGGATGCATCCATTTATCCATTACTGTCAGTGTTGCACAGAAAGGAGTATGAATAAGCACTGGAAGACTGCAATATAAGATGTATAAACAGATTTCTCTAAACCACATTTTCATAAGAATCCCTTACTGTTTCATATGCTAAGAGAAAGGAATAAAGCTTATACATCCAACTCTCAGCAAAGCCTCTTTGATTTCTCAAAATCTTTTCCACTGTGGAAAAGTAATTAAACTTAATCTTTGGTTTTCTTTCCAGTGAAATAAGTATTACACAATAGTTTTTCTTGCAATACTCCAAATATAACAATTACATGAAGAGCAAAATTTTAAAGTCGTGTTGTTTCATTAGGATATTAAATTTTAAAAACCTGCCATTCTAGTAATTATATAAAATTTACATAAGGGCTTATATTTACACACACATGTTCTGATTTAAAGAACAGTGTATTTTCAATACTTACACCCCCCACTTTTTTTTCCTCCCTAACAGACTCCTCAAGGGCAATTGAACTGAGACACTGACATTTCAGGAGATATGTAGCAAAAATCATAAACTCATGTTTGAGAGCTTAGCTTGCGATATTTCTGACAATGTATTACATAAATACACTATGCCAAAACTGTTTGCAAATGCCATCCTGTGCCAAAAAATGTTTGCAAATGTCACAGAGAACCATCCAATATGAAAAGGGCCCTTTCCTTAATCTAGAGTGATTACTTCTGCACAAAGGCCTCATCTACAGGCTACAGAACATGAACAGTGCTTGACTGATGCTTGCTGTGCCCCACTGTGACTCTCATCAGTAGGAATTGAAAGCATGCAGTGACTTAGAGGAATCATTTGTTGGTTTTCTGCATCAGATATCTTGAAAAAAATACCATTTTCAATTTCACAGGGTATCAGAAAGACAACTTGCTGATAAGACAATGTGTGTTTGGGAACTGAAGAGAGAACACAGTTCTATTGCCTTGACTAAAAGGAGATACAGCTAACCTGTTAGGTCATGTTACTCAGACCCTTGTTCCTAAACAATAAATCCACTAAATCTTGTTCTCACTGGAGAGTGCTGCCTTTGTATATCAAATACACACTTAGTGGTCTGTGATTTCTTCCATTCATCCATGGTTTAGGAAGTCTTGGAATAGAAATGGTTTTTTAGATGGTCTGCATTATTGGCAAGTATCTTAATCAAGCTTCCCTTTTAAATAGAATTCAAGCTGAAAATGGGAAGTCAAAGACTTTCTCTTGAACATACACTCTATACACTCTTAATTTAAGCCACTGTTGTTTGTACTCGGAGTTATCTGTTATAAACTGTGTCTATCAGTTTCATGACTATATAATATTTTTCTAAGTAGAGATTTGAACTTCTCATGGAACTCCAGGCTGGGTTTTGCCCAGGTCATGTCACCCAAGCCAGGCTAGTGTAGTTTTAAATGATATATTTTGCCATGCAGACTGGTTAGTCAGTAACCCTTAAGTTCCTTTCAACACATCAAAGAAGTGAGGAGTAGAAATAACCTCACCCTTTGTTAGAACAGTATGGCTTCAAAAACCTCTTAAAGTGCCACAGTTGCATGGTATGCAACTTCCAAATATATTATAAATACAATATAAATATATTATAAATAAAAGATTATTTGGCTTGGTTTTTTTCAGTTACATTAATCAGTTTCTATTCATTCTATGAACATATATTTAAATAAATACTTCCCTCTTCAGTTGTACATTTCAAATTCTAATTTTAAAAAATCACTAAAAGTGATTTGGGATACGAGAACTTGTCAATAAAGAAAGTCCACAATCCCATCTACTCAAAGCCCTCATGCTACACTACCTACCTGGAATCTGCTTTCAGCTGTATGGAGAATGTAACATTGAAAATTTCTCTTCCTGTAAGTGTTATGGGCTTTTCCAGTATTCTGCCATTCCAAAAAAAGAGATCAGATTTTGGACCACTAGAGCTATCACTGTTCACAGTGGAATAATACATCATCAAAAGGGGTCTCCTCGAAGGCATTGTTTTGAAGATCATGAATGGTAACTAAGGGTTATGGATCCCAGAGCTCTCATATTCGTCTGCACTTGCACATAGATTGCTCTGACTGACCAGATGGCTTCTTACAAAACACCATGCTTATATGAATAGTTTCCAAAACACTTTCTGGTCATACACTTATTTTCTGTAAAAGACCTGCAGATGGTTCCCTTCCCTTACCTGTAAGTTCTCCAGAATACATCTCCTGAACTAGCTGTTATGCAATCTTCAGCTACATATGCTGCTATTTGACTGTGAATATCTAAAGCTGGCAATTTCTTAAAATACTCTCCATAAAGAGAAACTTAACAAGCAATTATAGATCAGCTAGTTTAAGTGCAGCTGTAGAATAAATATTACAAACTGTTTTGCAGGATTTAGTAGGCCAAAGAGTAAGCTTCGAAAGCCACAATTCCATTACAGTGAATTCATGGAGATTTGGGTAAGGGTGGTCTCGTTTAACTCTTATTCTTGGACAACAGTGCTGCCGTGGCAGACAAGGGTAATTAAGTGGGTATTGATGCTTTAAGTTTATAATTGTCATGAAGTCTGGTATCAGATTCTACTAACCAGGAGGTAATGTAACTTAGTGGGCAGGAAACTGGCTCAAGAAGGGCAAATTTTGTGAAAAGAACATTATTCAGATATATCAGAGGTATCTGTAGGGTGTACGTGTGACACATGAAGCCGTGAGGTACCTGAAACAGTCCTGAACAGCCATGCAGTTAATTGCTCTTATCATCCACATTTACCATTATGTATTCATCCTGGTAACTGTCACTACAGAGACAATTTAGTGTATTCTCATCTGCTGAATAGTTTAAAAAATTATACTGAGAAAAAAATTACCTTCATATCAAATAAAAAAATTCACTTTGATTTTTTTGCCAGTCTGGTGCTCTTTGATGACTTGGATGCTACATAAAAATATGTATTAGCATGTAACATAATATTCTGTATGTTTGTGGACCTTTTATATTGAAAATTCTGTGCCTATTTTAAAACACTATATTAATATTTAGGACTTTGATAGAAAAGGCACAGAAAGATACAGCTTTGGGAGTTTAAAGCATGAGAGCTCCCACACGTTGGAAGGAAGACACCATCATACAGTAGGGACAGCAAAAACATTTAGGCATCTGTAGTTGCTTACAATCCCAAAGTTTTAGCACATTCTCAACTATTGACTGTTTCAATTGCAAACTCCTCTGTGCTCTCCTCCTCTGGAAAAGTCAGCTCCAGCAGAATAATGGGGCAAATTGTTATGGACAGAAAAGGTAACTAGGAAATAGAGTATCCAGACATACCTAGTCTCATTTACTAGAGAATTTAGGAAAATGCATAGAAAATAAAAAACTTTTTCATTAAATTAGGTATATTACTAGAGCAATTTTTTAAAAAGAATCCTACTCAAGTAATCATGCCAAAAACCGTTTTACATTGTAAAAAGTAGTAACTAGCCAACTGCAAACAAGATTACTACACTTGGCTTCCTTTACAAATCATGTATACTTGTGTATTGGGTTTGTGGGGTAAGGTTTTGGTAGCGGAGGGGCTACAGGGGCGGCTTCTGTGAGAAGCTGCTGGAAGCTTCCCCCATGTCTGACAGAGCCGATGCCAGCCGGCTCTAAGAAGGACCCACCGCTGGCCAAGGCTGAGACCACCAGTGACAATGGTGATAACGCCTCTGGGATAACAGATTTAAGATGGGAAAAAAAGTTCCTGTGACACAGAAACTGCAGACAGAGAGAGGAGTGAGAACATGTGAGAGAAACAGCCCTGCAGACCCCCAGGTCAGTGCAGAAGGAGGGGGAGGACATGCT
>JANZLQ010000064.1:8940146-9017694 GCA_026212715.1 Elanus axillaris
GAGTGATAGAACGACTTGGTGGGCACCTGGCATCCAGCCATGGTCAACCCGTCACAAGTCACTCCATTTAAAAGACAGACTCTGGTGAACAACTGCCTACTGTTGCAATCTGAACTTTTCTGGTTTTCTGCACTGTTAAATTAATTTAAACTGGAACCTAGACATTGTGCTGTGCACCCTAATATATTATGATAATGACATCTTCTTGGGCTAAATTCTGTTCCTATATGTCATTAATTAAATATATTAATCAGTGCTCATATTAAAAAGAGGGTAAAGTGAGCATACTGGTACAAAACCACAACACTTACAAGAAACATACATTAATTCGATATCTGAATGGTAGGTAAAGCTATCATATGGCTAGCCTGACAAGAATAACTTTATTCTTCTATTCACTTCAGAAAATCATGCCTCATCACAAAGAAAAGGCTTCAAGATGGCTATCAATGTTGCTGAAAGCAGAAAAAGGTAAACTTATGTTTGATACCTTATTCCATAGTAAAATGATTTCATGCTATCAAGAATGAGGACAGTACTTTGAAGTACTGCACACTTAATTGTATCAGCATTTCTAGTATTTCACTTTTCAGAGCTAGGATATAAAAATTTGCTCCAGATTCAAAACCGCTCTATGGAGCTTTAAACAATATTGGATCTATTGTTTATGAATTAGATACAGACAAAATAAAAGTAGGATTTTGTGTGTGTGTTTATAATTAGAAATAGTTTATGATTTAACTAACCAAATCCACCTTGGCAAATACTTGCCAGTTAGGGGAATATGCAGTAAGTATACTGATAGGAAATATGTGTTTTTGTTGACGGGCAATAGAAAACAAGTTGATTCACATTTAGGCCCTAAGCTCTGCAAAGGGTTTTATATATTCTCTCAGTTCAATAGCTGGATGTCTAAAAACTTACTAGTTACCTCTTTCTACTAAAATAACAAGTGATCTCCGTATTTATTTTAAGTATCTGTCTTGCTCTACAAATTGACTTCATGTCTGTGCAAGACATATTTGGGAATGGATGGTAGTCACATCTTACATTTTACAATTTATAGTCTTAAGCAGCATTATTTTCAGTTACCAGGCTAGTGTTTGCTGTAAAAATCCCAGCAATGAAAACAGATAGCTAATTAAGTTTTTTACAACTGAACTTCAGAGGGGCTCCTTTGTCACTGCTGCCACTAGAACTGAAGAAAAAACCCAACCTGACCTTCAAGGAAGGACTGAACTTTCCAACCACAGGAAGCGGAAAGAAACCTCTTTCTCAAAAAAAGATACAAGCCAGAGAAACAAGAATTTTCAAACACAGGGAAGGTGGTAGAGAATCTTACGAGTCACAGTCACTTGCAGAAGTGAGACATGAACAACTCCTTTCCTATTCCACAACGTTTTTCCTATCTATGAGTACTCATTGCTGGATATCAAGAACTGGTGCTCAAATGCATCAGTCTTCCAACTAACTTGTTTTTATTCAAGATAATTTACAATCTCAGCTTTTTTGATTTAATTCTGAAATATATTAAAGATTTGGCTTTATTGGTGTAAGCTAACCTGTACTTTTGAGTACTCAGCATTACAACTTGTTGTTATATTACTACCACATTGACAGAAACATGAATTTAAAATCAGAGCTGAGAACTGCAAGACAGAAAAACAGATTAAAGTTATATATTTGCAAGTCTCTTTTCTGGTTTAATTTTATGTTGCTTGAAAAGTAAAGTAGAGCATTACAAATGTATTCTCCCTATTTTGCCCAGACTCAGAATTGGAATTTCATTTACTGGCTCTGGAGCCCACTCTTTGCTACCAATTTCAGAAACACCTGCTGCAGTACAGAAATGCCTGAATATGTAAAGAGTTCACTTTTTAACAAGGGAGTGCATGTGACTTGCTTGTTACCAAGGAAACAGGCTCACTGCTGTAATGACACAAAACTTTAACTGGCTGTGTATTCTTTCACGAGAAAAAAATTAACCTTTTCTTGCACTGTTACAAGTGAAGCATGTTAGGGACATAAACTGCAGTTTAGAAAACCTGACTCTTGCTAAAGACTTGCTGAGTTTATTAGCAAGTAGTAAAAGAGCAAGACAAAAAGGAAGAAGTAAATGCTACTGCAAATGACAAATCTTCTCAAAATGATCTTTCATTACTAAGCCTATTGTTAACTGGGAGAGGAAATGACAGAAAGTGGTGATACAATTCCTGAGGTCCAATCAAAAAAAAAAAAAAAACCAACATTCAGAAGCACCTTGATCCAACCAATTCCTTAGTTAAACTGACCAGCATCCCATCTCAAAGCAAGTTGTCTAGACTAAGAAAAATGGTTATGCAAAATAATTGCCTTATACAAACTGGGAACCAGGCATAATTAAGAGTAATAAAAGGGACTTGAAGTGACCTTAAACTATTTCTGCATGTTATAAAGGTGTTAAATGAAAAAATATTAAGTAAATTGATGATTTCATATTTTCATGGTAGGCAACTTGGCATTTTCACTAACTCTTAGAGCCATTTTTACTATTTGCAAAAGATAGATGGAAATAGACCCATCAGAAAATGCACAGCACAGTGAAAAGCTCATTTTGTACAGCACTGACATTTGCTGTAACATTGAACATGGCTTTGTTCAACATAATCTCCATTTGTTTCAGAGCTTTATAAGTAGTGTTTTTGTAAAGGAAACCGATGTATACCGATTAGCCACCAATAGCAACATATAAAGTGCTTTTTGACTGTTACTGTCAATCTACTTGCTTTAAATTTTTGCCCCATTCTTTTAAGCCATGCAATGGAGAACATTTCTTGTACATTTCCACACATGTAAAAGAAATACCATATCATATCCTCTCCTTTGTTTCAACAATTTTAGACACAAAATATCAGTATTGCCTGTTCTGACGTTCTTATTTTCTCACGCAGCATAAACCAAGAGTTTATTCAGAGGCAAATGTAAAATATCACAAGCCCTCAAACGCTTCCAATTGTGACTGGAGAGTATTCAATTCTAGCAGAGTATACACCAAATTATTCTTCTTATAAGCACTGTAAAGGTCACTTTGAATATGTAGAACCATGACAAAAATCTACTTGATGGAAATATGCTCATAAATACCTATTTGTGAGGCCTATTGAACAATTAGTAGCAATTAACTTTGCAGAGCAAGTCTCACTGCCTTCATTGAGATGGTAATTGGTATAAGAGTCATACTATTTGAAAGTGAAGATAATTTTTGGTTTTTTAATGCCAAGACTCAATAATGAGGCAATAAATACAAGACATAAACCCCTTCCAGTATTATGGAGTTGCTGTATGACATACCAGTTTTATTGAGCATCACACCAAGGCAAACAAATGACAAACGCCTTTTCTTTGAGGTGCCTTAGTCCTGGAATAATACAACACTGAGGTGTTTCATCAGGGCGAGTTGAGAAGGATGTTGTGATGGGTGCACTTTACTGCCCCCTGAAGCAAACCAGAAGCAGACTGGTACAGGAGGTAAAGCCCTGAGCCATAGCTGGGCCAAGAACTCCTCTAGGAAACCCACAAAGGAGCAGAAGGACAGAGTGGAAGCTGTGGGTACAAGGAGTCTTGTGCATACCTCTCCCACTGTATGCTATCTGACTACGAGCCAACCACTTTATCCCATAAATATGACAGCCTAAGTGAGTCTCCTTCGAGCTCTCCCTGCTAGGCAGCGTGGCCGCATGGCAGTGATGTCCAGCAATGAGATCTTTTACCAGTGACAGATCATTGGATGAGCCCAAGTTGAATTCTCCTTGGATGGCAACTGGACTGCATGCCAGGCAACTCTAGCCTTGAGCAGGGATGCATCTCAATATTAAGATATATTAGTTATTTAGCTTAATAAGTTTTAAATAGAATGAATCACTTAGAGTTATAAAGTTGTGTGATCTAGTATGCTGTTTGCTTTACTTATTTGGTACGAGTAGCTAGATTTGCTGAAGCCTTAGGCTACAAGCTGTAAACTTTCACTTAGATTTACTGAAGGTGTACCTACTTAGTCAAAACAGGGGCCTCCAGAACCAGCATAAATCCAGAGATAAGGAGATTTCAAGGCTACAAGCCTCAACAGCCCCTGCAACCCGACAAGATAACAGCCTGTCTGGAGACAGTGAAGGAATCCAATAAGGAGTCAGAAGGTGTCAGACCAGAACCACTATTGGACCAAAGGGCGTGTGGAAGATGTGCGAAGAGAGTGTGAAGAGTGTGAGAGGGGTGGGTGAATAGTCTGTAAGGGTGTAATTGCCCAGGGACTTCTTTTTTCTGGTCCTTCCTTCCTTGTCTTCTCCTTTCCCCCTCCCTTCCATCAGTATTGCCCTGGAGGCACTCCACTTGAGCCTACCCTGCTGCTGTACAACCCTATCAAATTATTTATTTTTATATGACTCAGTGCCTAAGAGTCTGTTTCAGGAAACTGAGGGCTCAACTTAAGAGCAAACTAACACCAGATGGATTGGTAAGTGATTAGCAGCACGCTAAACTTTGAAATCTTGAGTGATACAAAGGATTTATTGTGCACATATAATTCCCTTAGCCATAAACCTCTGACCAACTCTGGGACTATGATTGGATCCAGCCACACCTAGACTCCTCTCTGAGAAGGAGTTTAGAAAGCAAGGGGGTCCATTCTGAACCTTGTGACTAAATGGGAGGTTTTCCTTAAGCTTTGACTATCTTTGCCATAAACCATTGACCAGGTCTGAGACTAAGTTTGCATCTAGCTGCACCTAAGCTCCATCAGGAGTTTAGAAAGCAAGGGACTCAATGGGAGGGTCTTGCTTACCTTTTTGCATCTCTGATCTCTGTGCAAATCATCCTAAATCAATTCTAACTCGTTTTTCCTTTGTATGTTTCTCCCATGTAGTACGTAATAGAGTGAACCTTGCCATTGAATTCTGTTAAGTCACACTTTTACAGATTCTTTAAGGATCTCAAATCACTCAGCTGCGAAAGATGTGTTTCTGTAATACTTTCACTATTACCCATAATCTGCAAGAGAACATGTTTTCAGTTGGTAGTTATACTGAAACACTTCTGGCTCAGTACTGCCTTAAAAGTGAAAGACTGAGAAAATGCAAGTGAGAGTAAGAAAGCATGAGCATGAGCAAGAAAACAGGCAGGAAGGAGCCAGAGACATGCACACAAACAGATTCTTTTACCTGAATAAAACCTATTTACATTAGGCACTGCTGGCAAATTTCTCTTAAGACCAACTGCTGGAAAAAGATAACCGATAGAAATGCAGCTGAGAGGAATAAAGGACTAAGAAAACTGAACAGAGTTTCTAGTCCTTTTTAATTAACAACTGAGAAAAAGATTTACAACTACAAAAATAGTTTTTAAAATATCAAAACATATACTCTGACTCCAAATTTTCACATTGCTCAAATTTTTATCTGAAATGTAAAGGATTACAATATTAGTATGTAAAGCACATCTCAATAATGATTTATGGGAGGCTATAAACTATAAAGTTAGGAAGGATGCATAATATTCTTCCTGATTAAGAACTGTCATTGAAGCTCTAGTGAGTAGTTACTTGACTGCTAACTTCTGTAAAACTACTAACAGCAGAACCAAGTTGAAGTCAGCAGGTATCTTGAGTGCTGATGGGTATTTGGAATATCTCTGCATCTACAGCAACTGTCTGAAGACTGTGAATGCTGCTAATAGTACTGCCCTGGTAACTATCCTGAAATTAAAACATCATGGACTGAAAACTCTTTGGCTGGAATGTGTCTATATTAACTCAGAATGGTTATCAAAAGAAAATCACATGTTGAAAAAACATTGATGGGGAAAAAGTCAATTCTGTCAAACATGAAATAGAGAATACCACACTACAGGCAGGGCAGAGGAGGGGGGCGGGGAACACAGGGAACATGAACACAAATTTGGATATATCATTGCTCTGATCACAAATCAGATTGAGGAGCTTTTCTCTCTATAATACTTTTATTGGCATCTCTGTATTGCAGACTGCCCCTTGGGATCAAAAGAGAGAACAGCAAATAAGATTTCTTGCTAGTACAGATACAATATTCTTTCCAGCACAGGTGCCATCTTCCATAACTATTTCAAGGGAGTGTTTTTCCATACACACACTCTTAACTGACATAAGTGTGCTGGAAAAATCCTAAAAGATAAACTAAGTCTTGGTCAATTATGTACTCAAGTTAAAACAGAGCTTCCTTAACTCTCTTACAAAGTCTTTCACACACAATAGTATAAAACTAAGCTATAGTTTGCATAATGGAGGCAATCATCTTCCACAGATAATTGTCTTTTCCTAGCTCAATTTATAGATTTTTAGCATTTATTCAGATCATTCAAAAAGACTAACCACTGGTAATATAGTAAGAAATAATTTTGCAAACCTTATGTCTGTAGAAAATAGGACAATGCAGGACAGTTCTTTACCACATGGAAAGGAGTAGCAGAGTTGCAACAAATGCTGTCTGACAGACTTGACACACTTTTCCAATGACTATTCAAGTTTTTATTGTCCTATACTTTAAAGCCAGGATCAAAGTTTTAATTATTTCACAGATAACATGTCAAATCCCAGACAGATCACTTGTAAAATCAAAAACTGCAGCTGTAACATCTTCTTCATTTGTTTGGATAAAACTAGCTTTATAAAGCCAAATGCTTCTAGTATGCCTCAAGTATCCGTATTTCTCTGCACTTCCTTACTACATTCAACCCATCTTCCTTTTACACATTCTGAACCCTGTGTGTCTATCTCCCTGCTTATTCTTGCCCTATTTATCACTGCTTCTACTCCTCCTGATATAATTTTTTCCTTCCTCGTTTTCCTCTAACATCCATAAACCCTCTCAACTACTCAGAGCAGGGAAAGGAAAATCTAATACATTTGTAGAATGCCATGTAATACACATTTTCAATGTCGATATATGCCCAAAACACAAAATAAAAGACAGTGTAACATCATAATACAATTCTTGCAGAAGGAAAAGACATGTAAGTATGAATTCTCATATACTTTGAGACTAAACAATTTTTGCCCTACTACTTCACATTTCAGTTAGATTAAAAAAAAAGCATCATGCCTGTTTTGAAGTCTGATGTCAAGCCTCACAGGTTATGAGAGACTAAACCCAAAACTGTCAGTTACAAAGTGAAGAACACAGTAACCAAGAATAACAGTGAGACAACTACATGTTTGTTAAGAACAATCCACTCCAATTAAAATATTTTAATTCTATCACCAGCAAAAATTCCACAGAAGAATAGCACGTTTTTGCAATGGAACTTCTTGCATTATCTGAACATGCTAATCAAATTTTAGATATCTAAGGTATTTTTACCTCAACAAACACCAATGCTTGGCAACACAGTTCTCTAGAAAGATAAATATTGTGTAATATCTCTACATAGTTTTATAAGTAGATCAATCAATTAGCACAGCAATAAATTAGTTTCATTAGCATGTTTCAGGCATTAGGAGGTGCTTTACTAATTAGAAGTCACATATTTAAGCAAATGTCATTCCCAGTTTGTTCATGTAAATAATATTCCTCTTTTTCAGAGTGCTTGCTTACTGTTATAGAACATAACTGTGAGCTGTTAGATACTGAAGTCATTCAGTGCCAAGTTGATAACACAAGCTGCCACTTCAAAGGATGCAATCAGGCAAAAATCTGGTCACTAGCCACAATACTTTAGGATGCATTAGCTGAATACTGTCATTTATACTATTAGAAGGCACAAATATGTACACTAACAGCTTTAAGAAGTGTCATGCCATCACCAACTCTTTCTTTTGAGAAATTAATCTACTGAAAATTGCATTAAAAACTTCCTTACTTCACATTGGCATTGTTTTGCAGTATTTCTTGGATTGCTTGTTTGTTTGCTTATTGTTTATCTGCTAATGCAGTAACAGCAGCATACTGGCAGCACATACACTGCAAACTCCATGGACAGGACAATTTTGCTGTCTCATTTCCAACTGGCCTACAAACTTCCACACTGCAACTGCAGACCCAACGTGTTATAGAACGTGCAAAACAAAAACTCAGTATAAAAATGTCTAACTAACTAAATATATAACCATACCATAACTACATGGATGTCAAAGGAATAATCTCAATTAGTGTTCAGCAGTCATGTATAAATAGTCATATCAATACCTGAAAATACTCCAAGCTAACTTTTTTGCAGAATAAAATTATAAAACAAAACCATTCACTGCTGGGTTGATATAGTTGGATGTATGTATATGTGTAGGCTTTTGCTTATTTATGTTATATATGGATAGTATGGAATTCAAATAAGAGAGGAGGAATTCCCAGTTCAACACATAAATTCTGTATTAACTATCATTTTTACTATTTTGTTTACATGATAGAGAAATGCCCTTTAGAATTATTTTGTTTTTTCATAGAATCATCTTTTGTAGCTTTTCATCCAGAAAGATTAGTTAAGCAGGAGCTATACTGCTGCTATAAATACAGTACTATCAGTCCAGCTAAGCAAGTCCTAAAAAGATGAAATAATTAGAATATTTTAGAAACCTCTCTGTAGCGATAAAGCAGATTTCTTATAAATCATACAGTGAGGCAGAGAACATTAGAACAGGACATGAGCAGAATAAGATTACAAAAACATTTTTCATCTTATTTGAGACTGAGATTTAAAGTCCTGCAAACGCAGGTATTTATAAATCTACAACTCCTTCGGAATTTTGATTAGTTCATGGAAACCTCATCTCAATACTGTCACTGGCCAAGAACACTTAGTAAAAGCATTGTTTTAAAACATTTTTCTCCTGTAGCTTTATATGTGAATATATTGATGGCTATGTATTCAAAGATCTTATTTAAAATAATATTCCACAAATGTTTCTGTGAAAAGGTTTTAGTTCACTCTTTATACTAAAACAGTGCCCACATCTGCTGTAAACTGTCTCTTTTTGAGAAATGAAGCTATTGAATGAAATACAACTGATAAACTAGTTTGTAGTTAACTAAAGCAAGTGTTTTTATCCCTCTAAAATATTTTGAAAGTAACTTTGAAAAGGTCAATTTTCAATTTCTTTAAAATTAATTCAGAGATACAACATCCATAGGAACCTCACAGTAAATTTCTTTAAAGATTTATTTAATTTATGCTTGAAAGCAACATTTTAATACTAGCAATGGTATTGTCTAGAAGTTTCTTTTTACCTCTAATACCTTTAGTATATACATTTAAACGTTCTCAGTGACACACTGACAATTGCAGCTGAAATAGAGTTGAAAAGAAAAACCCCCAAATCCAAACCAAACCAAAATTCTTCGACCCACTAAGAACAAACAGCTATTCTTCCACATTATTTAACTTTGTGGTCTGCAAGACCAAAACCAGATACTTGGCTTTACAAACTGCTTAGTGTTAAATAAATCTTAAATGACTATTTCCAGTGCAACATTATTTTTCTTTTGAGTGGCTGATTGGTTGTTACTGAAATTTGCCTGTAAATTTGGCACCTGCATCTCTCTACCAAGCTTCTTATAACTTTACCTCTCAGGAGGTAAAAAAGAAAGAGACAGGTAGAAACAGTGACTTTTTTACTACAATTTAACTTGGTGACTCAAAGACAACTGACACAAAACACCTGAAGAACACAACTTTTGCTACCAAATATGTTGCCAGTAATGTCTTCATTTCACTGGGTGACAACATATTTTTTGAACATTACAATCCTCCTATCATCATGGAGAACTGATGACTCCTCTGGTGTTCAAACACATCCTGCAGACAAAAGTTTCTCAGAATCTGCTCTAGCCTCTTTTCTGGTGATTTACTGAGCAGATTCTCTGCTTTCTTTAAAGCGTATGTTTGAGCAACTACCACAAGAGAACAAATGTCCAGCTCTGCAGCTCAGCAGAACATGTAATTTAAGTTATCTAGAAGCTGTTGTAACATGTAGCTGTGGCCTAGAAAACAAGATTAAAAAAAAATACTCAGCACAGTAATCTGTGAAAACAGTCACAAAACTCTGTTCATACCATCTTGCATATATTTTAATCCTAACGTTCGCATTGTCAAAGCATAAGAGTCAATGAAGTGGCAGTATTCTTATTTGGATAGCATTGCATAGCTACAAAGTGCAGTATATGTTTTAGTAGCTTCACACTGTTTAGGCTTGTTTTTGTTCACATTTAACATCTGTTTGACCAGCTGTATATTTAGCTAACAATTCTTTGTTTTGGGTAACTCAAGTTAGGAGATCGCCTAGCCCATCCCCTTGCACAAGCTTGCCCAGGACTGTGTCCTGTCAAGTCTTCTATATCTCCAAGGATGGAGTGTCAACCTCTGGGCAACCTGATAGAGTGTTCCATCACTCTTACAGCAAAAAAAAGATTTTTCTTATTTTTCTTAATTTCAGTTCGTGCCCATTATGAGGATGATGGGAAGAAAATCTTTCTCTTCTAAAAAATAAGGACATTTGATACAGAAACCACAGAGATAGAAAAACTGACCATCACAACATTTTACTGCTTCTTTTCACAACTTTTTACAGTTTTTAGCTTTTTACACACTTGAAATCATATAACTTATTATGATGGTTTATGTTGAAGACTCAATTATATGGTCAAAAGAACTGCGATGCTTGTTGCCAAAGATCCCTTCTGTTCTTATATATGTATTTACAAAGAGCTAACTTGTAATATTTTTTTGATAAATTGATAAAAATGTGATTAAAACACAAGTGTACTTGTTATAACAAGTTTTATTTATCTGTAATGTACCAATCATGAGTGCAAATAAATGTCAATTTAAGTATTAACAGATAGGCCTTCACCAGCTAGCAGATGTGGCAATCTAATTCAGCAATGCCGATTTTTGATTTAGGGTTTGCTCTGCATGGACTGGAAAATTTAGCTTGTGATGTCAATTTTATTATTACAAAGAATCTGTTATTCAGCACGTAACAGACAAATTAGCAGAGCCATAATCTCTTTTTACATAAAGACATGAAAGTGGCCTATAAGGGAAGCTTTGACCAAACCTGTGACTGAGCTAATACAGCATTAAAATTGAAAAATATACAAACTGAGATTACAACTTATAAAGACTGACAACAGAAAGAATACATTAATGACAGTTCACTGCATAAAAAATCAAAACAAATTACATTTCCATGATTAACCACTAGCATTTGATAAAATAATGAAGAGAAATGCCAGCAAACTGATTCACAATATTTTACTGCAAACTGTTAACTGTATCCGAGTTTAAAAATAAAATTAATTTCTTTCTTTATAACAGTGGCAGGCTATTTCATACAGATGATTTAAAATGTTTTGCCTCATCATATCTGTGCCTGATTGCATGAAATCACTGCACTTGGAAGGGAGAAATCCCCAAAGGACCAACCTCACAACAAACATTTTAGGCAACATTCCTTCCAGCATTTAATAATCAGTGGATTCAGTCTTAGAGATATTAATCTTTTCTATTCACCATAATCATATTCTAAGACCTAAATCAGATCTTAAAAGTGATTAAATAAAACTGACACTGTAATTTCTATCTACAGGATGCCTAATCAGTCATAATCTTTATGGCATTCTCCATTTTCACACTTAAGTGTGGTCATTTAATTTTGCAGTGAGAAGAAACTCTTTAAGACCAGATTTTTAAATTTATTTTCTATTTTATTGCTTCCTAATAGACAGATCTAATGCCCTAGAGACTTTTTATGCATCTTAAGACTGTAATTTTTTCTCCTAGACTGAGGTATCACTACTCTCCACAGCACAGTCCTATGACTAATATCTCAGTGTTTTGTAACTGCTAACTTTTTCATTAATAAAGACATAATCAGCAACTATACACACATTTGTGCTGTAAAACACAAATTAACTATTATATGGTTTATATTAAAATATTATTAGACCAAAATATTATTAAACCTAACAGAGTAGAAGAATTGCAGGTATGGTACAAAGGTTACAACTCAATAATGTAACATTTCACAGAGTCCAGCATATGTAAGACCTCCTGTTGACGAAGCTCAAAATCCATTAAGGAAGGACAATACTGGAGATGTTGTCAATATGAAGTGGAACAGAAATGCATTTTCTTTTAGATGCTTTCTCTTAACTCATCAACAGTGCCAGGTCATGACTCTCAGAAAATAAAGGACATTGAGAATTCAAATGATAGCCTAGAATGATACTTTCTAAAATGCAATCCTTCTATCATTGTCTGAAAGTTCTTTATATTAATTCAATACTACTGCTTTAGCTGCAGAGGAAGAGTCTGATATCTCAGTAGACAAATGCATTAAAAATCCACTTTGTCTGCTGTAGATGAGGTATATAGTTATTTTGCTCAACAGCTAAGCTTTTCCAGAATCCCACTAATACTCCCATGGAGAACTATCTACTCTAGCTAAGAGTGAATGCTGATACAACTATTATTTGAGAAAAAGTTCTAAGGAAATAATTCACAGATACATACATGAACAGAACCTTTTTGCCATAATGTCCAGATATCAAAGAATAATCTTGAATCCGCTATAGTCCACTGCTTCATCTGATGTGTTAAGAATAATGAAATTGCTAAATGCAAAAGAACCTCTAAAAATAAACATAGTCTTTTCGCAACCTATCACTATACCCAAATAAGCTTAGCATCAATGCAGTGCATCATATTGGTGTTTACAAATTGTTGACAAATGGTGTTGGCAAATTTCCCTGAGCAAATCTCCTTGAACAAATTTATTTCCTTAGAGATAATTGCTTCATTTTGGATCACAATGTTTTACATACTAAATTGTACACATATTGAGAAAACAGGTTACTTAAATATGCTGCCTTCTCAATAAAGCTTTGCTCTTTCCTTTCTGCGAAACTAATTGTATCTGTCTCATTCAGCTCATTACATTTATTTAAATAGGGTTGGGGGTTTCTGTTTGGTTTGTTGGTTTGTTTATTTTTTTTTTACATCAGCAGAACAGGGAAATGGTGTTAACTCTGATTTGTGCATCATCAGTAGAACCCATTACGTGGGGTTGTGATTTTTAATCTTTTCCTGTGCAGGCCCTCATACTTGACACTTCTTTTAATAAACAAAACCACAATACTGTTTACACATTTGTAAAAGAGATGAGATTAACTATCAGAAAGCAAGTTAATTGTTTAGGGCTGAGGAATAAGGGGAAATTTGTTTTCCCTTCCTGTTTTTAACATAAGCGGCTAAGAGATTATAAATAAACTATTCTTGATATGTCATTTCTCAAAATAGAATAAAAGATACTTTAATAAAAAAATTTCTGTAACAACAATGTATTAAGATAAAAAAACACCTGAAAAATATTATCAATGTATTATCTCATAGTTATAATCTCACAGTATGGTCACTGTTGAACTGTACAATTAATGATAGATTTTTATAAAAACCATGTGAAATTCTAATAATTGAAATTAAATAAAAATCTAAAACCAAAGCAATTTTGGTTAAAGCATGTAAATAATGCATCACAGTTCAAGTAATGAACTGCTGCTAGAATATCTTTTCCATCAATTAAAGCCAAAGCTTCAAATTAATATTTCTAACTGGAGTATCCACAATATTTCCTAGTCTAACAGCTTCTGGTTGAAACTGTTGTCCACTTTTGTCATATTTTAATATTAGTCATGTTGCTATTTTTATGACCGCTTGCACTGTTGAGGTAATGATAATTACTACAGCAAGTCAATGTACACCTGAAATCATAATCATCATTTACTAAAATATCTTAGAACCCACAAAGCTTGAAATTTAATTTCTTTCATAAGAAAACTGGTTGAGGAAGAAAAACTATCTAGCCTCGACTTACAGATGTCATTCTGCATTACCTGTTGTCTGTGTGGAACTCAGGATACACAATTTTAACAAGCCAATGAAAAGATGGGATCTTAAATAGCACACTGTTTGGAATTCGTTTTCCTGCTCTACATTTAAAGCAGTAAGTTATGAAATGAAGTTGACAAGAAATTATCAGTTCAGTACTTCACACAGTTATACTTAACCATCTTAAAACAACACTTAATGGGACAGGAAGAGCAAAAATTATTTTGAGTTTAAAATCAATGCAAATGTATTTTTTACTTGCCCGCCTCTTCTTGAAAGAAAAAAAAGTACAACATGAAGGAAAACTACTTTAAAATGACTTAAAAAGCCATGTATGGGTCCTTCAACTCAAAGTACTTGAAACCTTTTCAATCTTTACAGCCCTTAGTCAAATTCTACAAATTAGGTTCTTAGGGAGAAAAAGGTACATCTCTCAAGATGTTTGTCCCTACAAACATCATTTTGCCACTTATAACATCATTATCAAAGTGTCTCATCAAATTGATTTTTGCTTTTTTAAATCCAGGATAAATTGAAAAAGCATGAATGCCACAAAATACATATTGGCATTCTTCCATTTACCTATTTCTAATAAATACGCTTTCTTGAAAAAAAAGTTTCAACTTGAAAATCTGAAACCCTACAGAAGACCATGCAAATAGTACAGCTAAGTATGCACGCTTCTACTGAAACATATTAATTTTAAATTGGTCCTGATTCTGCAAATTGATCCATCCATGATTGACAGGCACAGATGTGCACTCCCTGTGCAGAGGCTTGTGGATAAGCAAATTTAGTATGATGGCTTACTAAGAATGTGTGTTCAATCTATACATAATTTGTACAGGTGTAGTACTGAAAAACCATTATACTGAAAAATTATTAGTGAAAGAAATAAGTTAACACCACTTTCAAAAACAAATTTTCATTAATATTATTTCTTAAACAGTTCCAAATATCATTTACAAATACTGTAAAGAACGATGTTTACAGCAAAATGAAAAGATTTTAAAAGATGACATCCCTTGTACGATTGCATATCAAAGGGTTTGTTTTGAGATTCTTAACAGATGATTGTGTTAAACTATTTCTGCACATATTCAATGTTAACATTAAGGAGATCAGAACAAGTGCCAGCAGATTGCAAAATGTAGCTAGAGTTCAGCAGCTTGTCTTCTTAATTTAGTTAGTAGGTACCCTAATAGTGCTCCACCCTCAACCCCCAAAATAAATTTGAAAACAAAAATACAAACTGCACACCAAAGCAAAACAAAACTGAAAAAGGCCAAATTAAAGAAATCAAAACCACCTAATGTTTTAAGAGTACAAATAGATGCAGATTTTAAGGTCACTTAGGTATTTTTGAAAGATTTACACAGTGATTTTTGTTCAAACTTACCACTTAAATAAACAACAATTACTATATACATCATATATTCCTTTAAATATAACAAAAGCACTTACAATTTGACCAGGAGGCTTCTATTTATAAAAACACTGTTTCAAAGATTTTGGAGATGTTGGCATTATATTTTAAATTAAATTGTGATAAAAAAACAATATTTTCTTGACTATTTGACCGATACTTACATAAAAAAGGGCATCAGCTGAATAAGAGTCTCTTTTTTTGGATTGGCTGTGAATTCTGGCACAGTTTGAATAATTTTGTTCATTACGTTTCTTAGGTAATTTTGTAGCTGCTTGCGTCGCTCTTCTACAAACTTTGCATCCTAAAAATAGAAAGGAAAAAATATAAATGGCACAAAGAATATGTTTTTCAATTCTATAATGTAACTAAACAGTCCTAATAAGCATAGAATTTGATCTTTTGATGATCTATGTTTATTATGTCTATAGAAATGTGTCAATAATATGTAAAAAACCTGTGACTCTGGCTGCCTTAGAGAGAAGGAAAATCATGCAATCTAATAAAAACCTGTTTCACAAAAATATCCACTGACAGGATGCTGAATTCTCTCCTTGACAGAATGTCTCTTCTATGGACCAGAATTCTTTCTGTAATAGCATATCTCCATAAAAATACTACAGTCTTAGAAAGTCAGTGCATAACAGCGGCACAGAGGCAGTGGCATAACAATTTATGCAATTCTTTTTGAGATCCAGAATTACCAGTCTTCGCAGAAGGAAATACTGACTTATTCCCACAATTTCTTCACAATTCTTACTTTTCAGACATTGGGTACACAAACTCCAGAATGGATTAATATTCCTCCAGCTTTTTTGTTATTATATTAATAAATTATTTTATGATGCAGTTTTCTTGTAGTAGACGGCGTTTTAAAGATTATATCACAACTCTCATAAAAAAGTTTTACTTAAGTTCCTATAATATTTTAGATCTCAGGATTTTATACTATATTGGCCCCAATAAAGAAAATAATTCTATAAAGTCCACATTCCACTGAGGGACTTACAAATTAAAAGTCTAACAACCAGCACAAGGCCACGTATCCTGTAACTTACATCTAACTTCAACTTTTTCCTGTGAGGGATCACAGTTACAGTGAACTATAACATAAAGCCTACACATTTCACACAAACGTAAGACTATAATAGTTTTAGAATGAAATCAGGTGCTGGCTGGTTTGAGCTACAGCCAGTATGCTATATCTCAGGAATGCAGGCATTCTGATCACCTGGTTTAAGTATCAGAGTATGTTCTTTAGGCATTAAGCCAAAACTATTATTAGACAATTACAGCTGTCAAAGGAAGACTATACCTATAAGATGTTTTTATCCAACTTGTATTATTTATCTAAGAGAACCCATCGAAACAAATTCTTGTTTCTTGCAAAAAAAAATTACAACCCACCAACAAAACACCATAAATACATTTGACAACACTGAATAAATTCACTGTATTAAAAAGGATCAAGCCATGCTGCCACGCATGTGATGCAAATCAGAAGATTATTCCTTTCTTAGGTAAAACAGACTAACTCATCATCAAAGCAGGGATGCTTCCTCAAATTCAGGACTGCTGTAGAGTTCCTAGAACCTTTATTGACATTTTGTTCTGTTCTTATTTCTCATTAGGAGAAGTTACCAGGAACAGCAATATTTTTAAGAGACTTAAGAAAATGATAAAAGATTCTGAATGGTGTTTCTCAAAGTAGTAATTTAAATTCATAGAATTTAAAAAAAAATAATAATCAACAAATATTAAGTAAGGTACCTGTGCAAATATTGGCAACTAATCCTGTATACTACAAATAGCCCCATTTTTTATAATTTAAGGAAGTCTTTTATGCTCTTGTCTTTTATTTGCACGTGATTACTTAATAACATGTAATTACTGTAACAATAATTGCTGAAGACATTCATACTTACAGGCTTCAAAAACTTAGGCAGTGCATGTGTTCTTTAATTAAGTTTACAAAGTTCTGAAATATATACAGATTCATTTTTTTTTGTTTTCTAGGTATGAACTTACAACCAATGTCCAGCCCTGTTTCACATTCCAGTTTTATATTAATACATGTAATAATCAAGATCAGTGTGAAAATAAAAAAAAAAACTATGTGTTATATGGTTTGCTGTTTCTTTATCAGTCACATTGGTTTTATAGCAACATAAACAAACTATGCACACGAATTGTACAGCAAGTGGTTCTAGTGTTAATTGATTTACTGAAAAATGAAGAAAGGAAGTCTGAAAACTCATGGAAACTGACACTTCATTAAAAAACAAAGCTGCATTGTTGACACTTCATGCAATCCACTCTGCAGAGTCACTCACCCAGTACTCCACAACTGAGTACAGTTACTACTCAAACAGAACAGAGCAACAGCTTGCTCGTGCCCCGCTGCACTGACGTAGTCTGGACAAATGTGTGGAACAGAAGTCTATACAAGCTGTTGGGAAATGTTAAAGCAAAAATTTTAATACATGGTGACACATAATATTAGAATAAAATGGAATGCTAATAATAAATAATAGTGTAGTGCAATACTAATTAACTAATTAACATATAAATTTTATTGTTTTTCCTCTTTTCACTAAGATTTTTATTCCTGCTGGATTCTTTGACTAGCTCAAGGAACAGACCTGTCTTCCTGTCTTTTCACTCAAAGGATTTATAGTATCTAATCATCACATTGGTAGGGACACTAATTTGCTACCACCAGCTGTATGAGGCAGGAGACAAGAAAGCGTGGCACATAGATCTCGGAGAAGAAGAAAAAGGTTGTGGAACAGCTTTGGTTCTGAAAGCTTCAACCACATGAGTAGTGGTGATGTTTGGCATGTGAGACCATTTCAATTACGGAGTAATCCTCTCCCCCTTTCTTACTTGACTGCATATAATGGAGGAAGGAGGAGCATTGCTTCGGTCTACAAGCCTAACAGCACAGACACAGCCTCAGCTTAGGGATATTCCAAAGAACTGGCCTCACCCCCCAACTACACTTCCTTGATTTTACTTTCATCACTTCTATCAGTTATGTTTTCAAGCCCCTAAGAAAATCTCCATTTTTCAAGTACCACATTCATTAGCTCTTTTTCCGTTCTTAACTATTTTTTGGTCACAAATGCTTAATAACAGTATGTTCAGTGAAATAATTTCAATTATGTTAAAATTTTCTCTTAAGCAGAAGCTGCATTCTTTTAGTATAACTTCTGTACAGCACGTGTATTTAAATAAATATATCTTCTTTCACAGGCAGGACCACTTTGTTATAAACACAGGAACAAAATGCTGAATGTGGGTACTTTCTATCCCTTATGTTATTGTAAAGAATCTTGTTAACTACACATAATAACAACACAAAGGAGTTTTCTAATTAAGACTGCCAGAACATGCTTAGGGAATGCATTTTTGCCGTTTACAGCTGATCAAATTAGTGTTTATAATATAGCTATTTTTCTGCCATTTATTCAAGTGAAATACAGAACATCTCAGAAATTAAACTCAGCCTGAAAACACTTAAAATGCTCTTTTAGCCTGATATAAATTTGATCTCTAAAACAAACACTGAGCACAATCGTGAAATTCTGTACCATGTACTAATGCCCATTGTCCTTACCAGAAGTAATGTAAACCAAGGTCAAAATGATTCAGCTGTAGGTCTATACCATTAAATGTGCATTTTGCAACAGCAGGTCGGCCACTCGGAGAAATTATTTTACCACACAGTTGTTACTGCCAAGTTGTTGCAGTAATAGAGAGTTTTTTGTCACAAAACAGTAAACAGAATAATTGGTAGTGGAAGAACACAATTGGTTCAAAGCCTGGCCAATTTTTTCAGTCTCAAATTCTAAAAGGGTAACTGTAACCCTCTCTTCATTGGACCCAATTATCTACAACTGAAATCTAGTTAGTATTTTATATTCCAACTCCTAAATGATATTTTTATTTACAAGCAAAGTGAAAGATTTTGATTTGGATCCGTGAAAAAAACCCATACTTTTAGCACATGTTTTTGGTGACTGTATGAGACTATCTGTCAATACAAATCTACACTTGCATATCTATTGAAACAGGAAACAGATTTATGTATGCTTGATATGAATGTACTAAGTAATTTTATTAAAATTACAACTACATACACTTTTGCAAAAACCCCTTACATTTTCACAGTATTACAGGTTATATAGTTTCATTTTTAGGAAAATAAATGCATGTATGGAAAGATAAAGTAACAGTACTAAATAAACGCACACTTCAAGATCCCATTGAAGAGAGATCCTGCTTATATGGTTGAAAAAGGAGACCTGCTCTCAAAAACATGTATAGGTATTATTACAAAGATCAAAGGTACTTTCTGAAATCCAAGTAAGAAAAACATATAGAAGAAATGGAATGGGTAAAACAAATAAATAGCAGGTCTTGTCTCTAACAAGGAAAAAGAACTTGTGTCTTGAATCATCAAGCCAGTCATTTGACCAGCTGAGATCCAAATGACAATTAAGATGTTTACTTTGCCTCATAAACGCCTCTTTATTTGCAGGAATGCTTTATGAATTTTACCTGCCTTTATTGCATATGTTGCTTTAAAAAAAAAAACAAAAAAAAACCCCCGAAAAACAACAAAAAAAAACCCCAACCAACCAACCAACCAAACAAAAAACACAAAAAAACCCCACAGCACTAGCAGGAGCTCTGGCCAAAAAACAGTAAGTTCTTTCAAATCTGGCTATAAAAATAAATTTTGAATAATTGTGGCACTGATTTTTTTTTTCCAGAAGCACATACAAAAAATGGCACTAAACCCAGCATTATACATATTTGGTTCCTATGCTTTCAAGAGCTGTTACTGTTTATAGGACACAAATTATATATAATTTGAAATTATTATAGAAAAACAGACTGTTCTATATTAAGTTTTTCTCCATTTTTATACAGAATGTACTAGATTCTTCCATAACCAATTTGGGAGTACATGTTTTTAAGCATTTTTCTGAGTCGGGCCCTAGATGCCATTTCTACAAATCTTTCCATGAAGGTATTTGAACAATTAGCTACCATCTTACTAACTTTAAAACCAAAAGGCAAGGCTAGCTGGCCCTTTCAGTTCTTCTAACTGGGTCCAGTGGTAGACTGAGTGATCACACCAAACTTGAAAAATTTAACTCTTAACTATTACTTGTAAAACATCTCCTACTGTATTGATGATAAACCTAATCCCTGATCCCATGGCACTACATGGGGGAAAAGAGTATTCAAATAAGGCAGGAGCTCTGCTTTCAAGATATGAGATTTCAATTCAAGAGATTAACTCTTTGGAGCCATGTATCCTTAGTGTGAGGGATTATTTATGGACAGCTGCTACTGCTCTCTGTAATGATGCTGAAATTACCTTATAGTACTTGAAAAGCAGCTCCAATCTGACCAGACAGAAAGCCTCACATATTCAGTACCACCTGATTAACAATCCATAAAAGCATTCTGCACATAGAAAAGGAATTAGTACGTGCAGGGATACATTGCCTATAACCATAATCCTTTGTCCTTCATAATTGATTAAGAATGTCTCTTTCCCTGTTAAAAAAAGGGTACTGTATAGAAAGGGATTCAGTTACATATAATATAGGGACTCTAATACACATCTGTAGAGCATCTTGGCCACATTAGCACCAGTTTATGCAGAGTAAATTGTACACACATTGTTAATTGAGACTTAGCGTACCAGCATTCACCTTCTATTTGTAGGCATATTTTCTGAAAAATAAAGCTACTACTGTTTCTCCACAAACTACTGTCAAAGTTATTTCCTAGCCCACAGTTCAAGAGAATGTACTTTTGATTAAGAGTCCACAAAATTTCAATTAACAGGCAAAACTGCTTCAGATTGCAGAAGTATCAAAACACATCTGGGAAAATATTTTTAATCTGAAATTAATGTCTTCCAAAATATTTTATGAAATTCTTTTTGACTGAGAATTTGCCAAGTTTCTGTCCACAGCAAAATGCTACAATCAAATTACAAATCTCTAAAAATAAGAATACATAATGGAAATGTTATAGGCTCTCAACGGATATTAAAAGATGATGTTAAGCTATAAAACTAAAAAGCAGTCTAATGCACCATATTTTATGTTATGTTGTTTTGCAGTTTTTCATTACAAGCCAAGTTCATTCCAACTTGCAGTTTAATTTGTTTCACACAACTGCTGGTCTTTCATATACACTGTTAGTATGTAACAGATGGCAAAACACTGATATTCTTCATTATTAATGGGACAGCTCACTTAAGATGTTTTGAGTATTTTCCATGAACCGTTGGAAATGGTATGATTGCCATGGTTACCTGTCATGATTTAGGGACAGATAAAACACTTTTATATTCTGGGTTTGGTGCTGTTGCAATCAACAAAAAATGCACTGCTTCTGATGTTCTTACTATTATTTATCATTTAACTAACCTCCTATTGTTGGGGGGGGNNNNGGGGGGGGAACAGGGCGGGATGACACCACAACAAAACCAAACAACAAAATGGCTCAGGGCTCAATCCAACTCAAAAAAAAAAAAAAGGAAATATGGCTTTAGGACTTCAATGAGAGCTGTATCAGCCTCTGATACCACACAATGCATCCCATCCTAAATAAAGCTGACAATAGTGCTATTAAAAAATGAACCTGCAAATGCAGAAATAAACTCAGGTTATTCTAGGGTAGCCTAGTATTTTTTACCATCTTGGTCAACCAGTCTCAGCAAAATGATCATATCAGGTTTTGTCTATTTACAAGACACCAAACTGTTAATCTGAGAATGAAGCTGGAAATCAGAAGCTGAAATGTGAGCTAATTAAACATTCAATTGCTGAGTCATTCTCACTGCTTTGTGATGACAAAACAGTTAGATAGCAAGTATTAATTTTTACAGGCTAATTGACACTTTTGCAAAGGTCACAATAAAACATGACTTGAATATACCTGTCCTTGAGTAACTACTGTATCATGAAACAGCTTTATGGATGTACAGTTTCCAATACTAAATATACCAAATACTACCATATTAAACAAAAATATTCTCAAAATTATTGAAACTACATCAGCTTAAAATTTCCATCCTACTTGTATTGCCAGTTTCTGTATGACAGAATCAGGCTAGCATTATAAAACAAAACAAGGGTATACAATACATGAAATTGCCATTTTTCCCATCCCACTATGAGATTATTTGTACACTTACTGTTCAGTGGAACAAACAGGAATTTAAGAGTATGAGATACAAAGAAGAAATCGAGGAACTGTCAGTTTTGAAAAGAAATCTTTCTTTAAACATCGATTTACCACGTAATTGTAATTATTACTCTGAATTTCTCTACTAAATTAGTTGATGCATTTCCATCTCCAACTATGGGCTCAATTCAATGATACCAGAAAGTATATAATGCTTGTAGATAAAGTCATTTGAAAGAAGCATTGCTGCAAAACCATGCAGCAGCAGACGTGCTAAGGGTGAGCTACGGTCCTGTCAATGCCCTCAGTCTAGCACAAATTAACGTGGACAATTGCAACATTTTCATTAGCATTTCTGATTTTTTGAGACTTGAGGCATCTGCTGCAGTACTGTGCAGAGCTGCTCAGCACAGCCTACCTGTTCAGGAAGGAAGTGGCAGCTCGACAGCTGTGCCAGCCTTCTAAGGTCACCAGAAGAGCTGCAAGCCCAGTCTATGCCTCGCACATACGGTTTTTATTCAAATGTTAATTTTGAAAAAAGTCTTACCTTTTATTTTAAAAGAGTAGTTTATATATTACAGCATTATAGCTACTAAGGTTTATAGTCATACTAAGGTTTTGTCTGTGCTTTCTTGGAATATAATGTTGCTGAACAGCATCCTCTAAGCAAGTCCAGAGCACAGGCCTGTTAAAAGATACATGCAAGTGTGCAGTGCACAAGCCCTATCAAAACAATAGACAATCCCATTTTGATCAATTCTTCCCCTGTGAAATAAATCTCAAACTATGTCTTGTACCTCTCTAAATTGGCTCAGGCATTTACAGAATCCTGGAACCAAGTATTTTTTTAAGATATCTGGCATTTTCAAGCTAGCAATTATCATCCATTCAAAAGGCTAAACTTTCTCAAAACTCTCTTTGAGAAAAAGTGTTATAAATGAATAAATATATCAACAGAAAAAAAGAAAGCCTGAGGATAAGACTAAAACTGATCTCTTTTTAGACTTGTGTTTAATGCCACTGTTAGAAAAAGAACTCAATTGGTAATGTTATGCTAACAAAATCCAGTGTAATCTAAGTATTTTGTTATTTAAAGACAAATGCCAACCATGTGTCAATTGGTCAACTGGTCAGGAATCAACTGGTCATTAAAAAGCATCAGTAGAAAACTGCAGCCTATAGCAAGACCCCTGGGGCTTATCTTTCACTCAACTACTGAACAGGGAAACCCTGTTTTCTTCTCAGACCAACTATTATCAGCTCTGTAGCTCTATTCAGGAGATTCTGGAAAGTACGGCAACAGTTCATGAAATTGAGATCCATTTTTTCACTAGCCTATATTACAGTAATAACGATCAGGAGTATTAGTTAAAATGTGTCTCAGTTCAGTGCTTTCCTCCAACACTGCAGTTCTCTTTCTTAATTTCTTTATCAGGTTTGAAAATGCCCTGAAGACCAATAAAGACAGACTCTAAATTTAAAACAACAACAAAAAAACAACCCCAAAACCCTTTAGAAACATGGTACATAACAGTGCTTACAGTGTACAAGCTTATACATATAAGCGTACAGTGATGCCTTCCCTTAAAAATAAAATAATAAATTAATTTTAAAAAAACAACCCCCCAAAAATGTGAAGAGCCAAAGCCACAAACAGGTTAAAAAACCCCTACAAAAAAAATTCTTTTCTACCCTCTCACCAAGTGAAAGAAATTATTTCAAAATTCCTCACAAATTTCAGTAACAATTGTTTCTCTACCACATTTCAGTAAATATTTTCCCTTCCCACTAAAACCCTTTGAACAGAACTTAGGCCACTTCCCTCGTTGGATGGTTCCAGCAAGTCATGAGGGGGGATACTAAGAGAATATGGATGGCTGCAGACTGCCACAGAACTGCTGAAAGAGGATGGTTACAGGGAGCCACAAAACAGCCCAGATACCACTCTCTTGGCTAACCTCTCCCCTCATAGATCTAGCTAAGATTACAGCAGTCTTGCTTAGTCTGCTGATAACCAGCAACATCCAAGACATCTAAAGCAGATCTGCAAGGAGCTTCTGGGTACTGTCTATACCTGTGGACTACCAGTATCCAAATATGTTTATCTGAAATATTTTAACTGTAGCAAGTAAAAGTATGATTAAAAAAAACAAAAATAAAACAAAAAACAACCAAACAAACAAAAAAAACCAGAAAAATTATTAATGCAGCAGTTTACCACCCCAACTGCCAAATAGTAGTGGGATAAAAGATGGTCTTAACTTTACTCCCACTCAAAAGACTAGATGCTCCTTTAATAGAATTATTTGTTCATATACACACAAGTAGGATGATTCTGTTTTCTAAAATAAAAATTGACTGAATGAGGAATACTGGTATCAAGTGCTTGTTATTTATAGTGCCTTCTTGTAAAGGTATTTTACACAGTGCAATGAGGAAAACCAGGTGTTTCATGCAGAAAGTGTCTCCAGCACTCCACATGATCTGAAGTATTCAATATTTAGTTTTCTCCACTTTTTTAAAAAAGCGCCATTGAATACGTTTACTACTAGCAATCACCCCAAAAGCTGCAGATCAAGTAAGATCAGAATTTGCCAATAATTATAAAGCAATTCATTGGGGGGGGATAATATCAAGCATATTGACAGGTATAGAAAGACAGAAAAATGTGAGTAAAATTTCAAATTTACAGAGAAAATAGGTTTTAATTTTATTTCTGTAATCAGGTGTCCCTGCTTGGTTCTCTCTGAAAGGAAATTTATTAATCCAAATTACTTGGTAACTTAGCATCACCATCACAATAAGAAATAAATTTACAAAATTTTCATTTTATACCAGGAGGCTACTAGAATACCTAAATGACACACGTTGTTATAAAACTGCAATTTATGGAGTTGTCCAAGCAACTTGTAAATTACATTACTTTATTCCCCCCCTCCCAAAGTCATGATGTAAAGCAACAGCCTCGGACTGTTTCTATGGGCTCTATCTTTAATAATTTATTAGGACAAATTGCTTCTCTTATCTAGAGGATAACAAGACAGCAAAAATAAAAACACCTCTTGACAGGCAAAATTTTGTTTGGTAGACCCTAAGTAGTCTGTGTTCCTTCTTCCTAAACTTCAACAGCAATTAATCACAAATATTTGTAACTTGAAAAGAAAAAGAGTCAATTCACTATTTTCATGAAATGTTACACTTGAGCACTAAATGAACACATTAATTCAGTGAGACATTCTTAAAGAGATGGATAAGTAAGTACAAGTTGGCAAACTTTATCTTTTAAATTAAACCACCGAAAATTAAATATACTACTCTGCACTGTGCTAGCTTTAACCTTCATGCTCAGTTTCAGGTAACCCAGACGTTTCATACCACAGGACGTGAAGATGAAGTGTTTTCTATAAAGTATTTGTCATATAAAAGCCAACCATTTCCTACTGATACTTCTCTTCTCTTAGATAGTGGTATGACAAAAAAATGGAAATGAAGCACTGAAGGCTCTTTTCTAAGTGCTGTATACACAAAACATTGACTGCAGTCTTTTCCAGTAGAAAACCTAGAGGATCTGGATTCAAAATCTGAAATACTCTGTAGTCCCCCTTAGTGTGCAGGTGACAGTGTCAGCAGAGGCGTGCTGTGACCAGAAATCTTAATAATTATGCCAAGTGTAAAATTGTTTTTATTTCTATCTGTATGGTACTTCAATTATGTCACCTGTTTGAAAACTTGATTGTATTAATTTAATCTCAATGGCTATTTAAAGCTCATAATTCTTTGAAAATTGAACCTTCCCGTTATGAAATAACATGGTAAACTTAGAGGACAAAGTTTCTTTTACAGTTTTAGAATGCCATAAAAAACAGTGTTCTAGAATTAATGCATATGGCTATGAGAGCAATTTGAGTTCCTTCCCCGATCTGAACACAACACAAATGGATCCCTTTCTTTTCAACCATATTGCAGCACAAGCATGTCTGTCAAATTTATATTAGATACAGTTTTTCCTAAAACCCACAAGGCAAAATAGTATATGAAAATAACTCAATATACTAGTTAAGTCCACTAAGAGGGTTGAAAATTAAACTCTACTCACTTTGAAAAGCAAGAATAATATAGAATTTAAGCAACTATATTACATCATCCAAAAATCAAATAAAGTAAGCATTAATGAAAGCAATTCTTAACTTCAAATTTTTAATATACAACTTTAGGATTTATATTTCCAAAGCTTTTCTCCTTTAATAAATATATTTGAATTCTGAAATATCAGAGTCATAATTTTCTACTAATTCTACTTGAAGACATTGGATATCAAAGCATAGTGCTAAAAAAATTATTTAGCTAACTGCCCCAAAGGCATTAACTAGCAGTTTTGCTTTCTTCTCTGCTCTCTGTCACAGCTCCTTATGACACTATGACTATGAAAAACTAATCTGATGAAGAACAGTTTCTATAACCTACTCAACCCCATAAAGTACAAAAGCACATATATCTGTACTTCCAATTTCAATGCAAGTCAAACACATACTTAAATTTTAGGATGATCTGAAGTGCTTTTCTGAATCGTGACTTCCTTCCCTAAGATTCTTTCTGAATCATCCTCTTTTAAGCATTCCATATTTCCTCTGTTATTGTCTATGTACTAGTTAAACAGGAATTGTTACACTTCCTATTTTAAAACACGCATTTCAAACACTGCTGGTACATTGACTATTACAATCACATTTACTATCACGGCAACAAAATTTACATTGGGACATATGCATGGAACTTGTGAATTAATTCATTTAAACTACAAACATGATTTTCCATGTCAGTCTAGAATTACTGGTAGTGTTTTTTATTAATGTGACGGTCTAGGATATTTATTGAAATAGTAGTGAAGTTGGAAAGAGTATGAACACAGGCAGGCCCTTCTGCAGATCTGAAGGATGTGGGAAGTTTCATTCCGTGTTTCTGTCAGTCCTGAATGCTAATCTGTGAGTCAGCAGTATCTCAGTTTCACTGAAGCACAATAGCTAAATAAATACTGTGTTAGTATGTGTATAAAACTATGTAATGTACTGTGTAACGTAGTGAGCACTGGACAATAAAAACTGAATTTTTAATTCATATTGTGTGTTGTTAATGTGACTGATTATTGCAAACACACAGGTCTTCTGTTTAGGAGGCAAAAATACCTCTACTGAATATGTCAATAGCCTTTAAAAGAAGATTATGTAGCACCATGTTCTCTGAAAAATACAATCAAAGCAAGTGGGGTTTTTTTCCCAGTTGTCTCACCAAATCATTCATCCCTGTCTTCAGCCCAACCCAGTAGCAGCTGCCCCACTCTTTCCCACAGAAAAATACTTGCACAAAAGTTAACAAGAAATTTAAACACCAGAACTGTATCTTAGATACTTGCAAATATACAAGCACTTCATGCCACAGAAACAGTAAAAAATGACTTAACAAGATGAAGCAGAGGATCCAGTACTGGAATCTTCATGGAAATGCTTTGGTCTGGCAACCTCTGTCCCTAACCCAGAAAGGTTCCCCCCAGGGGAACCTCAAGGCCAGCTTACCCCTCAACCACAAACTCTGAAAGATAATACAGAACAGCACGGTCTCCTTGACCTATGCATGATGAAAAGCCTTTGCAGCCTTTTCCCTTGCTTCCTTATACCAAACTCAGGAGGGTTTCCTTAAAAAAACCTTAATTCCTCTCATGCTCCTCCTCCTCTTACCCCTTTCCAAGGGGTTTAGTACCTCCACCATCCGGTCTACAAAGCAGCTTTAAAAGAGTAGTTGGCTCTGAATAGACAGGTCCTGATGGCCCAAAATGGCAGATTGACTTTTCACAGTAAGGAAATACATAACATGGGTTATACATCAATGGCATAAGTGAAACCCTTAAGAGCAAAAATATTAGAATTCAACCTCTAATTTGAATGGCTTCAAATTACTTCACATATATACATATACACACACACAGAGACAGAAAACTCTTTACTTGATAAACTTTTAAAAAACCAATAAACATTGTAAGCACAAGAGACAAGCTATATTGTTTTTCTCTTATTTGCAGTAAAATCTTGACCTTTTGTACCTTTTGATCCTAAAATAGTTATCCTCCAGACTGCCGTAAACTCTTTTCTGTCTTCAGCAACAGGCAAACAGACCAGACACTGATAAAAAAGCAGCTACGCTGCCAGGAAAAATTCCCTGGTGAATAGAGCTTGCAGAGTTACAAGATACATTACAGAAGCCAACTTCATATATATCCTAAATGCTGTCTTTGATGTCATATGCCTGCACATGTGTGGAGATATATGCATATATATACAAATAGACCTTTTAAAATACCGTCCTGGGTTCAGCTGGGATAGAGTTAATTTTCACAGGAACCTGGGCGGGGGCACAGCTGGGACAGCTGGCCTGAACTAGCCAAGGAGCTATTCCATACCATCTGCCATCATGCCCACTATATAAATGGGGATCGGGCTGGGGGGGGTCTCGGCTTTCGGTGGGGGCAGTGGCGGAGCGCCGGGTTCCAGGTGGTGAGCGGTTGCACTGTGCATCACTCGTTTTGTATATTCTTTTATCTGTATTGTGACTGTTGTAACTTATCTTTTTGTGTTGCCCCAGTAAATTGTCCTTATCTCAACCCTCGAGGTTCCAGGTTTTTTCCTTTCCTCTTTCTGATTCTCCTCCCCATCCCACTGGAGGGTGGGGGTGGGGGGGGGAGTGAGTGAGCGGCTGCGTGGTCCTCTGTTACTGGCTGGGCTGAAACCATGACAGATACATACATATAATATTTACAAGCTTTTAAAATAATTACATATACGAAATAATCTACAATTTAGCTTCATCAGTGATAGGCAAAAGGGACACACTTACTGTACTGAAGTAACATTTGGGCATGAAACAAGCTATGGCTAGAGAAACAGCTCACAGACCAGAGTTGCATGGGCTAAAAATGATGATGCTGACCTCAACATTTTCTCCTAGACAGAAAACTTACTTTAGATTTCTGTATTGTTCCTCCTATGCAGTTGAGGAGTCATGGCAAAGTCACTCTCTTCTAATCTCAGAAAAGTGCTGTGTATTCTTTCCATATTGGGTATCCAATGGTTTAAAGGAAAGCAAAGGATATCAAGCAGTCAAGTCAGCACTTGGTGGAAAGCTACCTTATTCAATTTCTACACACTTAGACAATCACTGAATACACATCTTCATTGGAAGCAGAGAACCATTTCTATTTTGATATGTCCTCTATTGGGACAATACCCTTGTAAAAGGATACTTATTTAGATGTTTACTCAGTTACTGAAGTCCATTCTTTAATTGCTTTGATCTGCCCAGTGCAGAAGTAGCAACTGAGATTTTAAGGACATTGCAATGTTTAAAAAATTAGAATAATAGGTCCAGTAAATACTCACATATTACTACTTAACCATTAGTCTGAAAGCAACATTTCAAGAAGTGAGACACCAACACAGCACAAAGGTTCAGAAGCTAAATGTAAGGGCTCATCTTAAATGAAAAAAATTAAGCTATATTTCTATGCAAAAGCATACAGGGATCCCTTTGCAATCAGGTATTACGATCACATGAAGCTTCTCTTCATGAGCTTCACATAACTCAGTGCACGCCAGACCTAGAGTGTGCTGGCCTCATGGAACCAAACCAGTCCTTTGGACATTAGGAACCTGACAGGAAGGCAGTAGTCACAAAGACTTAAACTGTGATAATGGAAGTATGAATTCAAAAGATCCAAAACACCTGAAGGCTACCTAAAAGGCAAAAATCTATTTCATGCAAGAAAACCATCATTTGAAATTGTAAGTCTTGTCATATACACCTACATATAAAATATTTAGCAAACCACAAACCAGAGGGTTCTGACTTGATTCAAAGCAATATTTATGTATCAAATTATTCTTTTCTTTGCTTTACATTAGTTCTAACTTACTACATTCAAATGTTTAAACTGATACACTGAAAATAAGGTTACCAACCTGAAAGGCAAATACACACTCTTCTTTGTTACTGAAAAAAGGTTACTTGTCCAAAGCAGTATTCTTTTCTCTTCCCTGTTCATTTCCTACTAATTGGTTTTCTGTATATTAGATTTATGTTTCCTCAAGCATTAAAGCTAGTTTCTAATCCTACATACATAATTTGTTGAAAGATCATGAACAGGAACTGTTAAGATAAAGTGTCCCAACTTTAGGCAAACAAGTGAAAGGCAAAACTACATTAAAAACATAATAATTAGAATTAATATTAGATTCTCTTATCTATTGTTTTACATTTGTTAAATATTTTCAAATTTCACTGCTACTTGATGACAATATATATACACTAATTCAGCTGAAATTCTACTTTCTTTTTGCATTTTCCCTGTGTCAAACTCTGCAACTTTGCATTTGAACCTGATCTCCCTGATTTCTATTGCAGTAAGCAAGAAAATTATGCAGGAAAATTAATAGTTCTCCATAGGTTTTTTCTATATTCTCTTCTAGTGGAGTTCCCTCCTCAGAGCTCCAATATTTTGCATAGCAAAAGAGTAGATAGTATTTTGTGACTCTGCAGTAGTGGTTCTAGGTCATTCTGTAGCATATGGTGTCCTTTCATAGTCTTGGAGGTTCCCTCAGTTTGAGACATACAACTGAACACCAGATTTAGTGCTGGTATCAAGGGAGGTATCAATTACAGCAAAACCCTCTTTCAGTGCCACTAACATTTAGAATAAGCACGTCACCTTCATTAGCCTCATAGTACCAAACAGCGTATTGAAGGTATGCAATAAATAACATCATTCAGGCACAGACTAAAGGATATAAAAGCACACAACACCATTTCCAAAGAGCTGTAAAATAGTTATTTTTATCCATTTACATATGGAGGACTATGTTTTACAAATATGTTACTTGGGCATCTAATAACACTGAGGATTTGTAAAGAATATGAAAACCATAGATTGACATAAACTGAATAGAGAAACTTTCATTAGCAGAATTTAGCTACTGAAACTGCTCTCTAGGCACTGATTTAAGATTGTATTGATTAATGTGGAAATGGGAAGGCAGCTGCAATTCTATTAAAAACAGTGTAACTAATATCAGAGAGATAAAATTTCTATTGAAATATAACAGCATATCTAAAAGGGAACATGCTTTGGCAGCCACTAAGGTTAAAAACGCTGTATTGAAAAAAGCAGTATTGACAGCAAGTCTTCTAATGCTTATTACCAAACATTTACATATGTAACATCCTGCACAAATCCATCATGCTAAACTGAAAGTTCTACAGAATTCCAATACAGACATTCCCACATGAATCAATTAATTTTACATTGAATTTTTAAACCTTCCAATTACTTCAACTTGTTCTGTTATGAAAAGGAGGGCTATCTCCAGGCCATTAACCCATCTCAGTCAGCCACACAGTGCAATGTGTTCCAAGAGGCTGTTACTTCTGCTGGATCTACAGGGTAATTGTTCCTGAACCATGATCCACCATACTGCACAAAACCATGCAATATGCCAAAATGCCATACATACTATGACACGGTATAGAAAACAGCACCACTAAAAGGACAAAAAATTGCCTACACAATGTGCTGTGGAAATAAGCTCATGTGACAGACTGAGGGAAGCTCTTGCAAAGCTGATGTGAAAGCACCACTTTGGGACTTGCAAGCTGTTTACAGCAGGTAGCCAGAAGTATAATCACTAATCAATTCTTATTATACAACTGGATTGTGTCTCATTATAGGAGTCTTTCAGGAGTGCAATAGATGGCAGCCATTTCTTACTGTAAAGAAAAGATACTTTTCCTGAGATCTGATATAACAGAAAGTGACTGTGGGTTATGCATGATTAAGGTAGAATTTTGGCCCAAAGCTAAAGCACTGAAAGAATAAGCGATGCAAATTTTTTAATGAGTTGCTCAACTGATAATTTTGTATGCATCAATTGTGCAACTGAAGTTGGAATTCAATTAGTATTTAAAGTTATTAAGGATGAAAGACTATCAAAAAAAAGCTTAAAAGAAGGCTTTTGTAATTTATTGAAGTGGCTGATACTCTATCACTTCAAAGAAGGAGAATTAGTTATGTAACAAAGAAGAAAATACATTGTTTCTATTACAAAACTATCCACTAAAAATGAAATGAAAAATGCATGATCTTCTATTTGAAAAATGCAAAAAAGCTCTCATAAGTACTTTCATTTAGTAGGTTATTAGGCAATGAACAACTGCATTAACTCTGGACTTTACACCAAGCAAAGAGACCTTAAGATTTTATTGATGAATTCCATATATATTTATATCACCACCACTTACTCTAGATTGTATGCATTACTATTCGTTTCATATCACACATGCCAAGTTTACCTACTCATTTTTACGGAACACTTGGGAAATCATCTGAAGTTAGTCAGAGTTACTATCTTTAAACATTCACAAACCACATTCAATGACATCTGAATGCCATTAAAGAATTTATAAATATGAAATTTCTTTCTATTTGTTTTTTAAATTTTATATTACTTCATAGAAATTAGCAATGATGATTTTTCTATCATAGATAAAGTTGCAACAGACATAATTAGCATGATTCTGGCATTTCAGTGATACATGCATTAATGTGATCTTAGGCCAAATAGAATGCCATGAAGCTCTTGGAGTATTTTAGTCATTACATCAGCTTTCTTTTGATGACTACACTGATCACTATGGTTGGCGCTTCTCAGATATGTGAGAGAGGAACTCAGTGATTCTAAGGCAAAAAAAAAAAAAAGAAAATCCCTTATAAAAGCTAACAAATTTGATTAACATTAGGAAAGCTGATTTAAGCACCTAGTGGTTTAATATAGTTGGTTTTAGTCGTAAGCATGATTTAAATCTCAAATATTTTACTTGTGATAGTGAAATAATTTTTTTCACATCATTGCTACACTGTAAAGAACTACTTTGATTACTTCTCTACTCAGTCCTTACTGGATTTGTGACATATATTGCAATGCGTATTTAAACTCTTGAACATTTTAAAGTTTTGGTGATTAAGGATTAAACTACATGATACAACATATTTATTACATACATACTACAATATTTACTGTATTTGTTGCAAAATCCCTATATGATAGGAAAATGCAGAAATTTAAAATGGGACAGCTAAGACACAAAGACACAGATTATGGGAATTAAGCATCCAAATGCCTTTTAAAAGTAGGTTCAAAGAACTTACAACAATTGTAAAGAGCTCAGGAAATTTAAAGAATTTAGACTGCTACTTCTTAAAATTTACAGGAATATTTAATGAATTACCAGTGTTAATTGCTGGCATTTATTTAGGAGAATGAAGTAGAGATTACATTTTACATATACAGCTGTCCAGTACAGTTTTGGGGGTTTTGTGCATTTGTCTACTGTGTATGTCATCGATATTTCATTTAATAAAAACAATTTTCTTTCCAGTGAGTGGAAAAATCTATGCATCAACTACATTACCAGTCAATCTGCAGCTAATGAGGGCAAAGTCTGTATAAAAGTAGCAGGTGTAAAAAATATTTATGATATCTTTTTTTGTATGCATGGATAGGAAAGTTTTTTTCCCCCTTACACATACTATTAGTTCTTTTAAGTACCTTGTTCCCAATGGCCTTTTTCGGTGGAAAGTTAAAAGTCCGCACTTGCTGGTATTTATTCTGTAATTTATGATGCAAGCTTCTGAACTCTGCGTATCTTCGATAAACATTCCATTCATCATCCTTTATCCTAACATAAACCTGCAAAATACAGACATGGAAGGAAATAATTGAAAGACAAACCATTGAACTAATATATTGCCTTCACTCTTTAAAGCTTCACGGCTTAAGACCTTCCTATTCATGATGCAATGGTACCAGAATTTCCAGGATCACTTATCCATAGATACATCTCTGATTGTACATTTGCTGTTTCTGTTGTATGGGTCATTAATCTTATTATCTCTGTTCTTCCCTCTCCTTCTCTTTTTCTCTCTTTTTATTATATTAATCAAGACAAACATAGCTTGCTCATTTTAATGTGACTCTGGGGCAACCATGATAGCACTTTTTGTTACCATGGTTTCCAGCATATTCTACTAGCCAGTGACCAAAAGAAAAAATAATTTAATACCACTATAAAATTGACTTCTATGTACTCAACACAGTTTTTCAACTTTGTAAAGTAGCTTTGTAGCATCAGAACTGCAAAACAATTTTATCCCAAGTATGAAATTTAATTTACTTTTTAAAAAAAATTACATTGAAAACTAAAATAGAAATTTTATTGTTTGGAAAATAAACACAGTTCATCCTTTCTGCTTGTATAGGACATTAGGTATAATTTAACACAGCTGTAGTTTTTGTGATTCTGTTTTTGTTTGCCACTCAATTATTTCATGAGCATATTGCCAATTCCATGCTAAATATTCACGTTCTCTAGGAAAATTTCATGCAGAAGTGAAAACTTACAGAAAGCTGAGATTTCATTCATTACTAGGGAATAACCTTTCCTCTACAGAAATGAGCCCACAGTTTCAAAGAGTGCTGAAATAGCACAAGTCAGAAACTATAATCCAAGCATCAAAACTCAAGATCCAGTGACCTTTTCCGTAGCTGCTTCTATAGAATCTGTAGCTCATTCATTCTCGTGTGTGTTAATAACCTCAGTATTTTGCATCACAAATTAAGCTGGAATAGTACTGATAACACTGCACTGCCTTGCTTCTCCAACAAAACCCAGTAATTTAGCAAATTGTAAGGCAAGTTCAGGAGAATGCCCATGTAAAAAAGCAACACCAACAACCACTGCACAAAGAGTGGGTACTAACAACTGTATTTTTGTGAATACTAGGAAAAAGTGAAATTTGGATTTTGATGTGGCCAATTCCAACACTGAATTGTAGCTTTTCCTGATGACTAAAACATTAACATGGTCATTCTCCTCTAGATTTGCCAAGTCCTTAGAAAAAACCCAAAATTTTACTACGGACTCACGGTATTTCAGAGATCCAGTGATGTCATGTGAATGTCTCCTCCCACAAAAGCAGCTTATGCAGCCTACCTTTGGTTTGGTCTTTAAGTCCTCTTTATCTCTACTGAGACCTAAGTTTCTCACATTTATAGGAGGCTTCTGTCTTGCGACAAAATACAATGTACCATGCAGATACCACGCAACTTCTGCCAAATTATAATATTTTGCTGTAGAAAATATTCATGTGTTCATAATATTGGATCTATTTAATAACAAGCGTATTTCTTGGTTACTATTGTACTTCATCATGTTGCATGATGATGACAAAAAATTAACACTATAATTCCAAAACTAGCAAATCTAAGAAGAGAAGAGATTCAGTGTTGTAGGAATTACAAATACATATGTGTCGTGGTTTAACCCCAGCCAGCAACTAAGCACCACACAGCTGCTCGCTCACTTCCCCAACACAGTGGGATAGCAGAGAGAATAGAAAAAAAGTAAATCTTGTGGGTTGAGATAAGAACACTTTAACAGAACAGAAAGGAAGAAACTAATAATGACAATAATAACAATAATAAAATTACAATAATAATAATAAAAGAATTGGAATACACAAAACAAGTGACGCACAATGCAATTGCTCACTACCAGCCAACTGAAACCCAGTTTGTTCCTGAGCAGTGATCCCTCCCAGCCCCACTTCCCCCCAGTTTATTTCCTAGATGTGACGTCCCATGGTATGGAATACCTCGCTGGCTAGTTGGGGTCAGCTGTCCTGGCTGTGTCCCCTCCCAACTCCTTGTGCCCCTCCAGCCTTCTCGCTGGCTGGGCATGAGAAGCTGAAAAATCTTTGAGTTGTTGCTAAGTAATGTTTAGCCTAACTGAAAACATCAGCGTGTTTTCAACATTCTTCTCACATGGAACCCAATCCATAACACTATACCAGCTACTAGGAGGAAAATTAACTCTATCCCAGCCAAAACCAGGACAGTATGTAGACAAAAATTCAACCAGTTTAGGTAACAATTTAGATAGCATAATGATGGAACCTCTGTAAGTTTGCAAGAAGTATTTGGATTTCTTTTTCATTTTGAAAATAAAGCCAGAATAAAGATAATTAAAGACCTACAGGACCATCTGTTTTAACAATTCAGTACACCTCTGAAGGAAAATAAAGGGAAATATGAAATTCAAGTATTTTGCATAATTTCAATACAATTCTTTTAATGTAGTAAAAACTATATTAAATACTCTTTATTCAACCCAGCTCTAATCTCCCTCCCTGCCTATTCGCACTTCAACCAGGATATCGTTTGAAATTTTTTCTACATTCCCAAGATTCATGTTTCAGCTTCTCTATGGGAGGTGGGGAGGCCAAAAAAGCTTAAATTATTATTAACCAAGTTACTTAATATGGAAATCCTAATTTAACTAAGCAGTTATCTTTGCACATGTGATTTGGTGAATCACGCAGTTCAATATTACCTGTTAAGCTGTAACCCATAGTTAACTAATTAAGGAATCCATTAAACTGTAATTCAAATTTTTAAGGACTGCAAAAACGTAATTAATTTCTTAGATAAACTGTTAAAGAATTTTTTCCTATTCTTCTACATACATAGATACTGATTTTTTTCAGACAGTAAGAAATGAAAATCCAACATTTGGAGCCCTATGCCATATTGAATTTATTGACATATAATAGAGTATGAAAGGCATATTAAAGTTCATGATGTAGTACACATTTAAAGCTTTATTATCTCAGCAGGGAATACTGTTCACAAGCCAAGGTATTTCACAACACTTAATGTAAATTCAGTTGGGAAATCAGACAAAGTAAATCCTAAATATAAAACTGCCTGTATAAACTTATTCTAGTCTAGTCATATAAGGCATACAGTTATCCTCATTTAAATCAAATACAGACCATACAACTTAAGCACAGGAATAACAGGGAACAGTTACCTTTGTAAACTAAATTTTTAAATAATACCAAATCAAACAACTCGAGATGCATGGTTTGAAATTGTCTTAAATGTCATTAGGACTACTCCCATCATCTTCAATGTATCCACAATTTTATTCAGTCTTTTAATAGGAAATCAATGAAATCTGGAGCTGCCAAATATACTTCTGTGCATGTTTGTCCCAAATTATCATGCTGCACCCTAGAGCGACACTACTTTCTACTACAGAAAATACCTTAACATATGACATATAATAACAGGACAGTATTTTAAGATCATGTTATAGAAAGCTGAAAAGACAACTCTTAGGCTCTTCCTCCGATCAATTTAAAAATCAATTCCGAATCACTACATCTCCTTTCAAATGCCCATGTCTTCCTGAAACCATCCACTTCCTAACCTAATTAAGTAATTTTCAAGGTAATGAGAATTTACAGACCAAATCAAAATCACTTTTAGAATGCTTATTTGATTGTAGACAAAAGATTTTATTTTAATATTCTCTTGCATACAAAAAAAATGTTTTAAGTAGCTTTTGCTTGTAATTTAGGAGCACTTTCCAATTGGGTCTCTTGTGTAAAAGATCATTTGGTAACCTTTTTTGTAGCTATGATTTACAGCAGCTGAAAGAAAAACTTCAGCTAATAAGTATATATAATGAATTAATCTGTTATTTTCTCATAACAAGCACGTTTTAAGTCAAAGATTCGAAGAGAAATAGCAAAAACAGTAGTAATTTAGTATTTTGTTTTTCAGCCAACTACCTGCTAACTTAATATTACTGAAATGCTGAAAAACTTCTGAGAACTGATTTGAAAACACTAGTTTAATGACTGTATGCTGAAATGAATAAACTCTACTCCCATGGTACCAGTTTTGAACTAAAAGTTTCTTTAATAGGTTAAGGAATCTTCAAGCAGTTCTGAGTCAAATATGCTGTTAAGAAATCCTGGTAACAGACTAGTAACTATTGACATAGTTCCTTACTCCTCATGCATAAAGCCTGAGCAGAAGTAAGGACAAAGGCCAAAATTCCAACTTGCTCCAGTTCCTACCTTCACAGATTAAATGCCTATAATCAACACTCATTCTTCAGGTCTGCAGAAGTCTAAAGCGGGTATTTCTCTTTTTGGATGAAAAATATAGATTGGTATAGTTAGGATTCACTGTTTGGCTCTCTCTCAAGCAGTCTAGGTAGAAAGAGATACTGAATGGGATATTAGATAATCTTCTGTTGCAATGACATTTATGGTTATAGAAATACCAGATTAAGCATCAGAAAGGAACTTCCCTAAACCAAGCTATTCCCAAATCTACCCCACAAATATGGCTCACCTTTCCTGGTAGGATGATATGAATACATAATGAAAAATGAATTCAAGCCAGAGAATTCTGTGGGTAGGAGCTCCACTGTAAGTCCATGTCCCATTCCAGAGACAAGAAAAATGCCAGAAGGGGAGAGAATAATGCTAATGGAAGGTGAGCAGTCAAACTCTACTAAACCACATATAAAACTCAATGGCACAAGATGCAAGAGAACTCGGAACACTTCAACAGCAAAACACTTCAAATGACATAACGAATACTCAGAAAGTTTGTAAAGTGTCAGTCCAATGCTAGACCAGGTCAGTTTTTCTTATAAGAATGAAAAAAAAAAAAGTTATGGGCAGTATAGGGAATGCAGAAGAGACTGATTATACTAAGGAAGCTACTGTGGCATTTACCACGTAACTGAGCATTATCGAGGGCTGGGGGGACGATGACTATTAATTCTGCATTACTGTATTTCTACTGTATTACTCTATTTCTAACTTCCCTTCACTCACTAACGAGAAACGATTTTCTGGAGATCCTTGTTTGTTACACATGCCCTTCAAATCAATGCCCAAGCATGTGACAACAAAATTAGCAACTGGTTTGGCAGAGACAACCCAATCAGCATGAATACAAAAACATAACATCCAAATTAGCACCATTCTTTTTTAAATGTTAACTCAGCTAAGCTTGACTAGTGAAAGTTTTCTTGACATTTGTTTTTAAACAACACTTTAAATAATTTTGGAGTACCATTGGTCCACAGTTTTACTTTCAGTACTTCAGTACTCAGTACAGCAAGAAAAAGGAAAGTAGACATGAACTAGTACAGATGCTTTAATTTTTTGCTAGAGTTTCATGCTTGGTAAAGAACGTATAAAATGTTTCTGTAAGATGAGACTACTTGCTTCAGATACAGGAATATCTGCTTAGATAGAACAGATTAAGATAAAGAAGGATGAGAAGATTAATAATCAAACCTGCTCATGCTAACAGAACATAATATCTTAAGAGGCATATTGCTAGCACTCAGCAGGATAAACCAATGAATGAATGACAGTTCTTAAATGGAATTTATGCATCTTCTCGGACTGGCAATTTGAACACTGGGGGGATGGGAGACGTTATATGCTTAACATTGCCTTTTTTCCAGACAGGACAAAGTAAGCCTGGAACAAACAAAAAATTACACAGAACAGACTGATCCTCCAACTACTTATGTTGACAGACCTATTTCTAAGACTTTGTTGGGTTAGAAAAGCCAACAAAAACCATGCAAGGAGATGATATGGATGAAATTCAAACTGCGTTTCAGCTTTTCCCCTTCTTACAGGCAGAATCTACCAACAAAATCTTGCATCTCCTTTACCTCTTGCCTTCAAAATGGTCAATTTAAATAATTATATATTGTGTTATATAATCATAAAAGAATTGTAATTTTATGCCAGGTCCAAACTGCAATGCTTGCAATGTCCTGAAATTATCTTCTAAAGTACTAAAATTATCTTCTCAAATATTTTAATCTTACTGTGATCCATGTTATCTTTTACCAGTCTTAAAGGTAAGGATAATTTGGTTTTATTCTTACAAAAAGTAATCTACTAAACAGCATAGAGACATAGTCTTCTGCTACAACTACAGAGAGGGAACATCAAGCACAAGATGGAAAAGTCCAGTTCAGAATTACTGATGGACAGCTGGCAGTAAGAGGAGACAAGGTCTCATCTGCATTAAAAGTTCTCCTCAACTACCTAACCCAGTTTATCATTTTCACTGCCTCCACTCTAAGTTTCACAGTAAAAAAGAACTGCCCCAACCCCTGGCAAACCAAACCAAAACCCACCTGTTTAAGAATGCTTGTTTAATTTCTTCATGATAAAAAGGGGAGAAGAAACTGAAGAGAAACAATTTCAGTGCTCTGAACCATAGAGCAAAACTTGTTAATAAATAATCAATAAAATTTATCTACTGATTCTCTACATTTACTGAGTTTTGTGTTATAGACATTATAGAAGCCTGGAATATTCACTGCAACAACTGCCAAATAATCATTAATTTAACATTTGGTTAAACAAATCTTACAACCAACAATATTTCCATAAAACAAAACTGCCAATACTTTTGTAGAGTATTGCTAACGTAATCTAAGAAAATTGACTGCATAGTCTTTCTGTGGAAAGAAGAAAACGCATTCATTTTAACCAGAGGTGCAGGCATGTTCTGGGATGAGCTTCTGTAACTACTACTTGTTCTGTTTCTCGCATATTGTTTTATGATGATAACAAATCTTTAAGAATTCTTAAAACTAACTCAACTTTAATGTACATCTTAATTATTCAGGAACACTAAATTAAAAAGATTTTGATCAAAATTTACAATTTAAGAAATAACTGTTCTCAGGGGATTAGAACTACTCTTTCTTCCTATTTCATGGTGTGCTTTTCTGAGATGAGTGATGTATTTCAATCTATTTAGGAAGCTTTTATCAAATCTATTACTGCACTCAAAACATATAGAAGTAAAAGGTATGAATCCAAAGGGGAAGTATAAAGCAAAAAGGAAGAACCAGTTACATTTTTTTTACTTTACTTCAGGACAATGGGATTCTGTTTAGAATATAAATTCAAGCTGAATTCTCCAAAGTTACCTTTGAAGTGTGAGAAATGAATACGAATGCAAGTTGTATTTTGACACAGCTGCAGGACTGCATTTATGGTTAAGTTGCCACTTTGAAAATGATCCAATTTAAAAATTTCTGCATAATGAAAAACAAATGGAAAAATGAAACTTTTCAGCTGTGATACGAGCAGCTTTTTGCACACCTTTCCACGTACAGAGACATAACAGGAATTAAAGTGAACACGCTTTTATCTCAATAAGACCATTTTACCTACTTGCACAAAGACTACAAATACTGTATTTTGTTATGTTAAATCTTCAACTTTTTGATATTTAGTTCATAAAAATGAACAATACAGTGGCAAATATATGGCAGAATGCACACCAAAGCACGAAACTTAAAAACAGCCAATATTGTTCTACTAAACAGAAAAATATCATGTACTTTAGGCCTATCCATTCAATTACATGCATGCAGAATTATGTTCACTGTGTTTCGTAGTTACAGTTCTGTTTCTATTCACCAAAACAGCACTGAAGTGACTGGATACTAAAGAACAAAAGCAGCATGCCTACGCTTTTACTGGATGAAATCAACATCTTTTTTTATTTTTAATCAAATCAAATCAGCACAGAAGCTTTCACTCAATAACATAATTAGCTCCTTTTGACACCAAAATATTACTTATAATACCCCAAAATAATTAACGCCATTTCACAAACATGCACTTTGAACTGATACAGTCATTGCAAAGCATGACAACCAGTGAAAGAAAGTTCTGCAGAGAAGAACAGAGGTAAAATGACAGAACTGCTGGCTTTTTCTCCAGATAAAATATTTTGGGTGCTCTGGCCAGGGAAAGGAGGATCTCACCAATCAGTCTGTAAATAAGATAACTATTATTTATTCTATCTTTACTGGACATAAATTGTTTTCTTCTTTCTGTAGTTGGTACAAAATAATTTAAAAATCAGAATTCTACTTTTATTTTCCTAGTATTTTTTGCATCCAGGATAGCATTTCTATAAGCACATTAATGTATTAATTTGTATTATTGTCCTGGTTTCAGCTGCAATAGAGTTAATTTTCTTTCTAGTAGCTGGTGTAGTGTTATGTCTTGGATTCAGTATGAGAAGAATGTTGATAACACTCATGTTTTCAGTTGCTGCTAAGTAATGTTTAGACTAAGTCAAGGGTTTTTCAGCTTCTCATGCCCAGCCAGCAAGAAGGCTGGAGGGGCACAAGGAGCTGGGAGGGGACACAGCCAGGGCAGCTGACCCCAACTGGCCAACGGGGTATTCCATACCCTGGGACGTCACATCTAGGAAATAAACTGGGGGAAATGGGGGCGAGGGAGCCACTAGGGGATTTACTGGGTGTTGATCGGCGGGTGTTGAGAAATTGCACTGTGCATCATTTGTATATTCCAATCCTTTTATTATTACTGCTGTCATTTTATTAGTGTTATCATTAGTAGTCTCTTCTGTTCTATTAAACCGTTCTTATCTCAGCCCACAAGTTTTATTTATTTTCCCAATTTTCTCCCCTATCCCACTGGATGGGGGAGGAGTGAGCGAGCAGCTGTGTGGTGCTTAGTTGCTGACTGGGGTTAAACCACAACAACTATGGTTTCCTTTAGTAAAATAAATAATTATGAAAGTCTCCAAGGACTGATCTCATCTTTGTATACTCCCTCCATCCCAGCTATTTAAAATTTTTTCTCCTTTACCTACTCACGATTCTCTAACACATCCTCAGGTCCCATTACAGAGAAAGTGGGATACTCAACCTTTTTCGCTTATGCACCCTCAAACCACTCTCTTTCAGAATGCCATGAGCCATATCTTTCTCTCATGTTCTCCCAACCACTCAAGGCCATTTTCTTCTCTACTTGCCCTGAGCTGCTCTGAGATGGAATATCATTATAACACTATTTTCTGCTCCTTTTTGCCTGCTTAGTGCTGAAGCTGCTAAAGTAATCCAATTCCTCATACATCGGGGAAATGACATTCCATTGTTAAGACTTATTATTTCATCAAAGGTAGAAACCTATGCTGGCTCATGTATAAATTAAAGGTCAACAGTCACATCTGGCAAAACCCAGACTGTGCTTCCAGTTTCATCTCTCACCCAAAGAATTTTCTGGGCACCTCCCCCTCACAGACACTTGAGTATCAGATACTGTTCTCCTCCACCTCTTTTGTGTTGCGTTTCTGTGAAAATTCTTCCCTCTGTTTAAACAGCAGCTTTCAGGTACTGTGAATAGTCCCTTCATATGAAGGTATGCTGCTCTTCCTTCAGAGAGGAAGGGGAGAGGAAAAGCAGAACATCATTTAAAGGAATATAAAAAGAAATATTATGAAAAAAATATATCAGTCAATATTAAATCGTAAGACTTAAGAGAGTCAAAGGAATAAAATGTTGTAAGAAAATAATGTTTATTGATGATAATGGGGGCTATTCATATGCAAATAACAACAGCCTTGTCGAATTAGCATGTTTATCTTCAATCTTACTTATTTACTTACATGTTTACTGCTCTGCAAACAAGGCAGATTTGCCAGCAGCCATTTAAATATTGATATCACTTTAAGAATCACAAAATCTTGGTTTCATTATCTTAAGTGTCAGCCATTGGTACTTATAGCAACAAAAGTCATGACCAATGCCATTTGCTGTACTCTTCACAGGAAAGTAGTATCCATATGTATGCAGAAAATAACAAGATACTCTACAGTTGAGAAATATGATAAAATAATATTAGTGCAATAATCATCTTGCTTCACAGGCAGTAAAGAAACTGCAACTAACTATCACCATCTAGAGGTAAAAGGTAAATGCAAAAATTTGTTTTTAATCTGATCTGGATTCTGTCTTTATTCCCATGAATATACCAGTCAAGTAATTGTTTTCTAACAGTAGGCTGACTGAGAAGCATCTGCCTCACAAAAAAACATAGGCATCAAACTGCACTGATCACAAATAGCAGTCATCAGAAAGCAACTAGTTAACTAGAGAAGACAGGATGTTTATAAGAGAAGACTTTTGCCAGCATAACCCTGATTTTACAAAACTGCCTAATATTTAAATCGCCTGTTTAAAGGACTAGGCTTTCTTAACTGTTATTTTGTACAAAATATATTAGTTTCTGCATACGTGGCTAGGTCTTTTAATGCTTATAACTGATCGGTTTACCACTTACTAATAGCCATCCCAAACTTTGTAAAAGAATAAACCTCTGAAGCTTCTTTTGGACTCAAAGCGGATAACTGTAATTGTTCTAATATTCTTGCCAGAAGATACTGTTATGATAATCTGGTCTGAACTCGTCACAGCCCAGATGATTTCATCCAGTAATGTCTAAATAATCCTTAGTATTTGTTGATTCATAATAAGGACATCAACTGGTCATCTAATTAATCTTTCTACTGGGGTGCAAAATTAATTATAGTAGTAACCTGTCAGCACTAATGAATGGCAATACAGTAGTTAAGATATGAACCTGAAGCAAAATAAAGCTGAGCAAGTATAAAGAGAGAGGATGTGTTTCTGAAAACATTAGACTGAGCTTGCCATACATAGAAGATAAACTCCAGTGGAAGTAAAGAGATTTCCTAATCATACCTACTATTTCAATTTTAGGACTAAATTAGTCATTCTTAGCATAGCACTACAAGGGCAGCTCATGTTTAGTTAATCCTACACCATGACCTCCAAGTTCCTTCCACTGTACAATAGTAACTGCAATGCATACTGATTTCAACAGTACAGAAAATTCTTTGGTGAATTATAAAATGTATTTTATTCAGTACACTTACACATGAACAAAAGGTATAGTGATATTTATCCAGAAAAGTTACCTATCTTCCAGAATATTGCTATCCAAGGATTTCCTGAGAAAGAAGTCATGTTTCTGTGTTTGGGTTGAGTTTTTCTTCAATTTAGTTAGCACAATTATTTTCTAGACCCATGTATACTTTCAGTATTCACAAGCTCTGTGGCAAGATGTCTTGCACCCCAATTACATGTTGAGAAAACCACTGTCATGCACTTGTTTTGAAACTGCAAGCTAGTAGTTTCAATGGATGTTTCATTTGCATTTTGAAACAGTTAAAAATCTCTCCATGTCTTTAATGATTTCAAAGATAGCTATCATATTCCCCTCTCAGTTATCTTTCTTGCAGCCTAAGAATTTCTAATATGCTCCTCAAATGAAAAAGCTTCATTTTTTACCTGCATTCTTTCCAGTTCTGATACACTTCTTTGGAGAGGACTAGAATTGCATACAGACAAACCAGACATTATACACAGCGTAACAGAGCTTTCTGTTTTTTCTATCTCTTTCCTAATGATTTCTAACAACTGTGGGTTTAGATCTCCCTAAACTCTTTTGAAAATTGTCAGATTAGCTACTTTAAAATCTTCTATTTATCAGTCAGTTTTCAGCTATTTCACCCTTGAATTCCTGGTGAACTGCATGTGGAGATTTATGCTTTATTTGTTCAATAGATCTTCTGGTATTTCATTTAAAACAGACAATCTGCTAATTCTCCACAAGGAATAATCGAGAATGGGAATAATCTGTAACAATTCCATGGTAAACTTGATTTTTAAATATGCATTTTTCTGTTACTGTTTTATGTTCTGAGACCTTCTTCTGTTTGGGTATTTGTCCCACTGACTTTAGTAAGTGGCCTCTTCCTGACACGTACAAAAAAGACCATTAGATTTTATGCCTTCTGGAAGTTGTAAAAGGCCTGTAACACTGTATTTCTACTTTTTTTCCTCCAGAATGTGTATGTTCCTTTATTCTTTCTTTGGAGATAACTTAAATTCTTTATGTTTTTTAAACTGTATTTATTTACTTCTAATAAATTTCCTTATTCTGCTGCTTAGTCATTCTTTTCTTGGTTTTCTTCTCTATTTTAAAAATCGGTTATGCATTTCCTCTGAGCAGTAGCCAAGTTTTTAAATAGTCTCTATTATGCCTGCAAACCACCTTAGATGTCCCTCTTAGGTTTCTTTAACCAGCTTCCTCATTTTTCCTCATTTTCTTTTTTATAGTTAAATATTACAGTAGTGAATTTTTGCTTTTGTTGTTCCTTTGACAACAGAGTTTAAATTAATTTTAGATTATTTAAATTCCTATTCTAATCCCAAACACCTGCTCTTCTTTACATGTAAACTTTCCTCTACCTTCTCAGTTTATAAATTTTATGATCTTCAAGTGCCAGTCACCAAGTCCTGCATTTAAAATCATTGCTCCTCTGAAAACTCCCTTTATTCCAGAAACATATCCAAATCCTGATGAATCCAAATCCTTTATTTTTCCAACATTTTTTTCATTCATGCAGCAAAATACTAGATCTCCAATTTGCTGAAGCCTCCATACCCTCCTTTATGCTGTATTACTGAAAACCAAATGGAACACCATCTTCCACACCATGGCTTAGTAGTCCATCTAGAAATATGACATCTTTCCATCTTTCAGTCCCATATGATACCCTAGGGAATGACAAAATTCAGCTCCCCAACACTTACAGCCACCTCTTCTCAGTAGACATCTTTGTGGTCAGAGGACTATTCACAGGACAAGAGAAAACAAACCCTTAAATGGCTAATTAATGTTAAAAGCCCTGTATCACAAAGTGTATTTTCTGTCTTTATTATAGTCACTATTTGTTTACTGTAGTCATCTGAAAGTTCATAAATTATTGTGAAATGTGGTATTTCAGAAAACAAGTGGAAAAATATTTTTTAATTGAACTTAGTAACTGCACTTAAGCGCACATCCAATTCTAAATAGCTTTTTCACTAAAATTTATACACCATCTAATTGTTCCAACAGCCACAGTTGAATGATATAAGTCTATGGCTCTTAGTTTTTAAGGCAGTATTAGATAGTGCTAAGCTGTGAGCAGCGATTAATCTGCACTGTCCCCTTCAACTCAGTCAGTCATTCAAACTGAGCATAAAATTTGTCTATGTTTCTAGACCTTGTTTTTAAATTCTTAAGATTCATAACCAGTAAATTCTGCCAGTTAAATATTACTGCAAGAGTGCAGTGTAACTCTACAAATACAGAGGTCTGATTAAAATTTCCACATTTAACAGGATTCATTAGAAAATGTGGCTTGATTTCAGAGTCCACAACCTGATTTCTGAGCTTGTCCAGAATCCTTAATCCTTAACAGAAATTAAAGAAAGTACTTGATGTTTGAAACTATGTGACAAGTATGCTGGAGCTGGAAACTTTTGCTTCTATATTCACTGAAGAGTAAGATCTGGGTTTTTTTTAAGGATGGAAGACGTACTGATTTTGAACATGACATCTGAAAGATACCGAAATATTAATGTCACACAAAAAGAAATGCTTTGAAACACCCTTCAAAACAGCATTACAAATCTGCATTTAAAAAAAAAAAAATTTAAAAAGTGAGCACTATAACAAAACTCCTGCTGGAGTCTATTCTTATCCTGTCCAGGTCAGGCCCTTCTGGTATGCAAATTAACATGTCATTCATTTCTTTTCCTGCTTTAAGAAGCACAAATGCAAAATTGGCATTGATTTTGAAGAGGCACAGCTACCTAGATTTACTTCTCCTAATTCTTAAGAAGTATTTACAAGACCACGAAAAAAGATGACAGATACTGTGGAAGTGATAGGTTCATACTTTTCCAAATTATTTGAGGTTCTCTGCAATTCTTTCCACCCTCTTTTGGTCATTTGCAAGATGTGATAAATATGCAGTAGTTTTATTTCCTGCTAAAAAATAGGCATTTATGAGCAAAAAGGGACAGAAGAGGCACAATTCTAAAGTGTCTCAACAATAAATGTGACAGCAAGTCTCCACTGGCACACCGTCTTCTTCTCTCCATCAAGTGAAATGCTCCAGAGATACACAACTTCAAATCAACAAAGGTTAACAAGGTGGCTCATAACAGGAGGGAAGAGGAGGAGAATCTCTAGCTTTCTAATAACAGAAAACGCAGAGCAAATCAAGCAGTGTTAGAAACACATTTACATGAACTGCATTTGGAAAAGCAGTGATCAAGGTCCATGCACTTTTGTAACATCTTCATTTGGCTGTAACATCTTACCTTAATAGTATTATGCATACAATCTACTTTTCAGGCAGGCTAAGCATCTTAAGGCTAATTTCCAATACAGTCATAAGTATTTAGCATATCTAAAAATTATGCTTACCCAAACCCAAAGTTTCAAACTTTGCCTGTTCCAACTGGCACATTTTAACTTTCTCCAAAGCTCATATCACATCTTTTTCTCAGAATTAACCAGCACAACCAAGAGTCAGTTTTTACATCTCAAGTTAGGGTTACTCAAGCACTCGCAGAGAAATCTGAACTCCAAAAAATGCTAGTAATGATCTCAACAATATGAATATTCTGCAGTATTGCTACTTTCCTTTACCTTGATACACTACAAGCAATTTCTCATGTAGCTAATACCAAGAGTTATACATGCATTTTAATTTTCTGCCATTGGAGAAATAAATTATAACGCAGCAAAAATAATGTTTATTATGAATAAGAAGACTCTCAGAAATGAGCTCAGTCATTTATCCTAATTGTCACTCCCAGTCTTTGCCTGTTCATTACATACTGGTAGCCTGTTAAATATCCTCTTCCACAATTTCAACACGGAATCAAATCCCCTGTAATCAGGAGCACATGTTTTGGCAGAGATTTAACAAGATAAATGCACAGTGCTGTTATTGAGGCTATTCTAAAGTTTTATAAATTAATGCTTTCCTGGTAGCTATAAAATGCAGAAGATATATTCAGCAAGCGCATAACTACATATTTGATCAGAGATGTGGCAATCAATTCAAGTGTTTCCTCATAGTGCTATGCTACACGGTGTATGTCTATTTAGGAAAATTTCTTTTTTCACATGCACAGTGGCAGAAATCAAAGTTATTTGCTGACAGATACTCTTCCCAGTCAACTCCTGTTACTGAGGTCAAAAACTGGTAGGAATGCTATTAATGTATTCTTCAATAAGGAAAGATCTCAGTAGGTACAAAGATCAAAGTTTAGTAAGAATTATGTAAGTTTTAGGTCACTTCTAAAGGTAATTCTTGCTTACTTTTTTTTTTTAAAGATTAAAAGACAAAGTTGAGCAAATTCACAACTCTTCACCAGAGAAATTGTATGATATTCTGTGCTGTTCTGTAATGAAAGACAAACTAGCCTGACCACTGACATTCTATGTCTGTTCTAGATAGACGTTTCTAACTTTCCACATTATGTATGCTGTGTAAATTACTAGTGTGTATAGATAATGAATAGAGCATATTCAAAAGAACTTGTTCATTTTTCAAACACATATATTAATAAACAGAATTTTGCACACTATGGATGCCCAACATTATGAGTATATATTGTAGACATAAAGTACTTAATAAAATTGTCAAAATTGTCTTCTTGTAAATCTAGAATTTTCAATCTTTTTAGAATCTTACAATGATATTTTGCTTCCTTTTTTCCTCAAGAGGCTTAGCCTTCAGTCACAAGTTCTTTGTCTTCCATTGATGACGAATAATGGATGAAGTCTGTTAAAATCCACTCTAACCAGCACAGCATGTTTTCTAAAATGGCATGCCAATGATAAATAGAAGTAAGGTGCAAAAGCACCATAAAACCCCCTGAATTTTGTTCAAGTCACTGTAGTAGGGCCTTAACCCAAGCAAACTGAGAGCAACATCTAACCCCCTACTCACCTCAGCAGATTTTGGATAAAGCCCTGAACCTCTTACAAATTGGGAAGTTTAGTTTATTTCAATATTTTTCCTATCAAAAAAGAATGTGCAGAATATCTATAGTAAATATGAATTCTGCATACTTTCCAAGCTTTCATGATGCCATTTGCATAGTCATGTACCATCAAACTGCGTGAAAAGTTTTGAACTCTTTAGTAACTAAGTTTGATATCAAGTTACAAGTAAAATTAAAAGTAAATTAAATTATTCAAATAATTAATGTTTTTTAATCCAGTTCTAATACACCTTAATGAAAAGCACTTTATTACTAAAAAGAAAAAAAAAAGACTTGGCATATTAGATAGCAATCTTATAAATAAATTGTTTCTGGTTCATGTCTTAGTGGTAATGACACTAACAAAACTGAAAATACAAAAGTAAGTTTAATAATAAAAAAGGATTCTTTCTTCCCATTCAACCAAATAGAATGCAACTGAATAATCAAGTACTAAAACTAAAGTTGTTGATAAAAATGCAACTATTTGCAATACACGCAAATTATCTGTTTGAAAAAAGGTCACAAAGATGTGCTTATGGGCTTTCCTTTCATTTCCTCTTACATTTCTTTCTGGCCATTTAACCACTCAGGACCTCCAAACTAGCAGCATTAAAAAAAAAAAAAAAAAAGGCCACACTATGCACTAATAGCGTTACTATTGAACTTAAGAACCTTTAATAGTATAAAAAGTTTTTCTCACATTCCTTCATCTATCACAGCATCTCCTCTTACTAAAGAGCTGCCTATAGCTAAACTCACTGCTCATCCACAAGCAGCTCCATTAATTGTTTGTTTCTACTTCTCAGTAACCAACCAAATGAGGAGGAAAACCTGTGTGAGCAACAGACCATTAGGAAACACACCTGAGAAAGCCATAGTTTAAGTTTACTTCTTATTCATAATTACACAGAAAACATTTTATTTTCTTTGCAGTAAGTGTCCAACTGCAACAATTCGTGCTTACAATTTGGTTATTAGAAATTATGTTAACTTTTCACATAAATATGAAAGAAACGTAAAACTGAGTTCATTGCATCCACATCAGCTTTCCTGAGTATCAGGAAAAGGTAAGATCAACTATTGGGTCATATTTCACCTCTTCTTTCACATAACAGCAGATATTATTAACATTAAAAAGACATAAAATTAATGCTGTACAGACAGTACTGTTAACATGTCATTTCAACATGTTCATGTTGTCATCATTAACAAGTGTGCCAAGCCTAAGCAGTCAAATGCACTTAAAAATTAACGGGATAGTCACTGGGTGCCTTTCTTTCAATCTGTGCTGCAGACACAACTCAAAAAAAAAAAGTAAGGGAATGTGAAAATTCAAGTGTCATATTGTTGCCAACACAAAAGACCTCACCATACAGATACCAAATATTTTTCTGGAATTGTCTTATTTTTCAGTTATCTGCCAGAAACTCAAAATTGCTATGCAACTTCAGGAGAAAAAAAAAAAATCTGGGGTACATCACATTTCAGCTTTTGCTTGATCAACAGTCTAGATGTAAAAATGTTTGAGGACAGACTGAATTTTTAAAACTCAAACTTTTTAAATAGTACCCAATATGTACCCTTAACATTACCTTTTGCTGCTCATCCACACAGGCAGCAACATTAATTCCAGAGCAGACTACTACCAAATCAAGGACAACTAAACAGCCCTGGAGACAAGGATGAAGTGCATAGAGGCCCAGCTGCTCTTCTAGATCCTGCCTGTGAGGGAAAAAGCTTGCATAGGAGCAGGTGGATCCTGTGGATCAACACCTGGTTGCACAGCAGGTGCCACTGATAGATTTGGCTTTTATGATCATGGAACTGTCTCTATGGATCAAACACTGCTGGGAGAGATGAAATCCACCTGACAGAGTGGGACAAGATCATCTTTGCCAACAGGCTAACCAACCTCGTGAGGAAATGGCGCATGCTGATAGGAAGAGAAACCAAAGAAATGACAAAGCAGAATGAAAAGAATAACACAGAGCAACCTAGGAAACAAGCAGAAGGAACCAGAGCTCCTCTAGTGGTCACAGAATTACAACGTCATTAGAGTAACAAGTGATGTGGTGGCGTGAGGCACTGATGCTTCCTCGAATTTCTGCAACAGCAGACTGGGTTTGAGAATGTGTAGCCAGTGACAGCAGAGTGGAGGAGTATGTGAGAGCCAGAAAGACAAAAATAATCACACTTGTCAACAAGTTATGTTTCCACGAACACTTGTACACCTTAATTTGATTGATTATTCAATGCTTTTGAACAAATTACTAACTGTTCAGTATTGTTAGCTTTTCTTTCTATTAGCTAAAGTCTTATTTTTCATTGTCTTTTACTGGCCAAAAGGTAGGCGTTTTCCTGTATTTTTCAACTACCTGTCAACACTTCGTAAATTATTCAAAATTCTACAGAAATCATCATTCAGAGTGAGAGGAATATTAAAAAGCTTCAGAAAACCTGTTCAGAGTTGAAACAAAAGTAGAAAAAATTTGCAGCTGCTAATAATCTACAAATAAATAAATACAAACAGCCTGGGACAGCATATTAAAGAGTGTTTAAAGTCTGCCCTGCCCTTCTATCCATGGAGGGCATAATTGTTCTGAAACCAAGAATCCAGGTATCAAGGAACAGTATAGGATTTCAATGCTTTAGCTACAAGGCAGGCTAGAGCACAAAGCCCTAAATTCAGACCTGGCTGAAGCAGAACACACTATGAACATGTCCAATGACACATAGTGAAGGCTTGTCGCACCATTCCAAATGTTTTTGAGCAAGCTACTGCAGTAAGCCACATCTCTCTGTCAAGCCACATTTCTGGTCATTGATATCCCCAAAATTGAAATAGAATATGTACATACATACTGAAGAAGGCAGTAATGATTAATATTGAATTGTTGTACACCCCAGCCACTGCGGTCATCTTATTAGTGTGCTTTTAAAGTATTTACCTATTAAAAGCCTAACCTCAAAATTTGCTATTTGGATAATCAACACAATCCTATGGATAAAAATATATTAAGTTACTGCTGCTGTTCATTAACTGATCTCTAATGAAACTGTACTGAGATCTTTAAATTATTAAAATATGCCATTTCAGTCAGAAACTTTTACACAGGATCTGTGTTAAGATGTATCACTTACCTGATAAACATGGAATGCATTAGCAGCTTTTCCACGCAGAAAGACTGAGGGAATCCAAACATTAATAAGAGCACGATTTGATCTGAGAAGGAAAGAAAAAACTTATACATAAATATGATTCCCTATTTTAAGACTTGCAAAGCAACTACCACCAGAGATTTAGATAACAATCAAAGTGACCAACAAAGCAACTTAACTTTTCAAACAGAGTATTAGAAAAATTGTAGTTCTTCCTGAACCTTAAAAGGTTACCTTAGATACCTGCTGTATCTAAAAGTGTACGCTAGAATTAATGTAACTGAAAAAGAGCACTGAAACAATTCCCTTTGTGGGTTTTTGGTTGGGTTTAGGGGTTTTGGGGTTTAGGGTTTTTTGTTTGGTTGGTTGGTTTTGGTTTGTGGTTTTTTGTTGTTTTTTTACACCACGCATTTGACAACATTTGATAATACACATGAAGTAAAAACTGTTCAATAAACTCAACATCTTGGCCCACAAAACTGAGCAAAAACCTGAGCAAAAACCTGAATTTATTAAATAACAGAAAAGCACTGCACAATTACAGAGAAGTCATTTTCATCCACTTTTTGTAATTCATCTCCAAATTTCTATGATTCAAAGATATCAGCTACATTTTCACCCTCTCATCCACAAAAAGCTAGATTTATTAGTCGGACTAATAAAGGCAGAACTCCAAATCACAACACTCTAGAATGATCTGGGATGACCACCTGGGTTGTCTGTGGTGTTTTGGTAGTACTATTTGTATGCATTGATTAGGAGTTACTCTGTAAAAATGAGAAAGTCCATCACATTATTAATAGCATCTAGCAACTATCAAACCCAAAGCAACAGAAAACAGTAACTTTTTGGTGCTTTGTTAGAATACCAAGACCTAGTGCACTGAAAGAGCACTCCAGGAGAATCTTCATAAATCTAAACTCCTTGATTCAACATTATTAAAAACTATATTAGGGCATGGACTGTGCAGCTCTCCATACTTTTTAACAATGGAACACCAAAGCTGAGAATTGAGTTACTGGAAATAATATAGGAAAAGCAAACTATTGAATGTTTGCTTATTCTTCTTTCCCATAAAGACAGTATAAAGAGAAAAACGTGTTATGAAACTTACATTTCAAAATCTGACAAACTCTGATCTTCAGATGTTTGACTCAAATCTCCAGGGACCTATATTTACAAAACAAATTATTCCCACACACTGGTTATTATGCTTTCTATTAAGAAAGCATAATATTATAAGGAAATTACAATTCAACATTCAATTTTTAAATGCCAATAAATACTATTACTGAGAAACAATAAAAGAAAAATAAACAATCATGCAACAGGATTACGGACATATCACCCTTGTGAGTTCTTCATGTTAGCATTTGCTATAGTTTTGTAAAGAAACAAATCGGGTTTTGTAAAAGCATGTAATTTTGAAAGGTATAGAAAACCCAGAAAGAAGCATCACTATTTGGCCTTTATAAGCAAAGTATGCTAAAACAAAGTACACTGTGTGTATAAAAAATTTATGGGAAGAGATGAAGCATATAAAACCTAGTGATCACTTTCTTTTACAACCAACATTCCATTAAGAGAAAGACACATGATAATTTTATTTTAGCTGTGTTCTTACAAAACATTATATAGCTACAAAAGTTCATAAAGATGGCAATGATGGACTAACACCTGTAGAGTCAAAAGAAGTAGCAGTTATAAGAAAACAACATTGAAGAAGCATTGAGAGCTGAAACAGCAATAACTTTTCACCTTACTTTAAAGCTAGGTAAACATAAAAGACTATCTTCTCTCCTTTAAATACTGTAAAATGTAATGCATAACCCAGAATACTTAGTGTTTTGATGAAGAAAAACAGCTAAGCTGTGAAATTCCAGAGACAGCTTCTGCATGACTTAAATATTGGTTCAGTGTATCTCTATAATCTATGTTGCATGCACAGTACTGCTTTTCAGAATATTTGCTGTCTAAGAAACTTAAATATATATTATTGCTTATTGTAAAGTAATATGTATTTATTTATTGCAAAGAAATATAAAATTTCAAAGGGGACTAAGGAAAAACTACTTCCCAGGTGTTTTGACAGACCAGCTCAAGACTTCCCAATACACAAGACAAAACTGAATTTTGCCTTTCCAAAATTAAAGGCATATGGCTCAGCAAAAACTAAGTCATTCCTGCCAGAGAAAGGAAAAGAGTAAAAGAACTGTGTAGAGCCAAGACAGCTCCAGGGCATATATACAGAACCCTGAACAAATCTGCTGTCTTTTTTTGGGTGAATGAGGTGGGAAGGGCCAGCATGACCTCTCCCTCAATTACTACAACATCAGCTGTTGTCTGTTCACAGTCCACCCTCCAGTGGCAGCACACAGCTTGGCTTTCCAGGGCTCTTGTGCCAGAAAACAGACGTTCCTCTATCTCTCCTAAAACCTGCATCCCCTCTTTGCCTCTATCTGAAGAGGAAAATCTTACCACCCGTTATATACAGTTATTTTAATTAACTTCAGTAAAAGTTTTGTATAAAAACCTCAAAAACAGAATGTAGACTTTGGAAATAAGAAAAAGGATGACATTAGTGAGTTCTTGCACACCTGTGTTGAACACATTGATTACTGATTTTGAGATGATAATTGAAGTGTTGTTCACTGTAATGCAAAACACAGTGAAGGAGACATTACGTCAATGTATTTCCTCATACCCTTGAAAGCACATACTTTTTTGGTTTAATATTCCTCTGTTTGTTGCAGAAGTTCTGTAACTCAATAACTAGAAATTTGAAAAGATCACTATGAACAATTCATTTAAATTCATAAATTACAGCCATTAAAATTGATTATCAGCTTTAAAAGGAAAAGAGAAGACTGAAGAATCATGCAAGCTATTTTTATAACAAACTGTAAATTATATACTACTGTAATAATAAGATGGTAAGAACTTCACTGCTTTTTTCAAACCAGTGAAAGGGGGATCAAATATTCATATCCCACAATTTCTGGCAGTTACACACACTACCAACTTTGAAATTTCTAATTAAAGTCTTCTAAGTAACAGATAGGCTATCAGCACAGAGTTTTGATTACTAATACAGAATTAAAATTTATCCACTTAGGATAACACAAAAGTCTTTAGGACTATATTCAACTCAGTTTCATTTTGGACAATAGCAGCTAACAGCAACTAGCATTTAGCTAGCACTTAAAAATATAGTAACACTTCCACTTCTTAAAAAATCTTAGGAATTAGTTTTCTCTCAGTATCCAATACATTAAAATATAGTACCAATATCTAACTACTGGATTAGGATATGGAGATACATGGTAAAAACCAAAATCTCTGAACAGGGACATACAGCCTAAAATCTCCAAGTAAGAAAGTACAACTATAATACATATGTGATTTATCATTTGTCATCTCTGAACACAGTGATGTGATTGTTTCCATCTAAAAGGCTGAAAATTATAAGTGAAATCCTGCTTCACTAATGCACACAGAACTGTTGTCAGCCACCTTACATAAATGTTATGGTAAAATAGGCATGGATGCTTCCAGTGCAAACAAAAAAGTAAGGAGCAATACCACATAATCATATGAACAAAAACTATCAAAATATGCCTCCTTCAGAAGATGAACAACTATCAGAAACATTCTTGACTCCTTGTGTTTCCTCTCTGTTCATTTTCGAATTTCAACCCAAACTTTTCTTTTAACCCAAAAAGCCAAAGTGAAGCAATAGTTGGTAGAAAACAATTTTATTGCCTGAATATATCTATTTTACATTCACTTCTGCTAAAGAGAATCAAACACTATCAGAAATACCAAGTAAGATGTTCTTGACAGATGTGTTATTAGCTGTTATTTCTTATAAGCTAATATATATTTTACTTCATCACAAGTAATGGTTTTGAGCTTTTTCCAGAGTGGTATTCTACTTTGTAATAAACAAACACTTACCGGCCCTCTCAAATCAATTAGTTCTTGTCTCATCTGGGACACAAGAGCTTCTTTAGCCATCAGAGCACGGTGCAGCCTCTCATTGAATTCAATCAGTTCCCCATGCATTTCAGCTACCTGAAAAACAAAGCCAAGAGATAAAACTCTAAGCTGAAACTAAACCCACACTGTGTAATTTCTTACAGGTATATCAACTTCTATTTATATTTTTTATTTTACCATACTCTCCAAGTAGTGCATCTCATTGCTAATGCATTAGTTTGAACTGACCATTAAGAACAGATACTGTAATAATAATTTTGACTCATGCCTTGAAGTGTAGGTTTTGATATTGAATTTAATAGGACAAAATACAATTCTATGTCCAATTTTATTCCTATCAGAGGAGATCCTATGGCAACTGATTCTAATAAAACACCTATTAACTTTTGTTCTCAGTTTAATTCTTTGATGAACACAGCACTCAACAGTTACAAACTAATCACAATATTTTGAACTGGGAATAATGCAAAATGCACAAACTGCATTAAACTTTGTCAATAATTCATGAGTAATATATTCTGCATTCTTACTAGAGTTTTAATAGGATTGGAGCTATAAGTCCACTCATCCCAGGCAAATCTGTGAGGGATCAAAGGAGTATAAATACCACAGTTACGCTGTGGCACAAGTTGTTGTGCATAGATAAATAGAGTGGCCTCAAGCACGGCCTCTTTGGACACGAGTTCTGCCTGTGCTCTCCATTTTTTACTCAAAGTGTCAAGAAAGCACCAACTGATGCAGGATGTTTATGAAAGTGAACAGGGCTGGATGAATGATAAGGATGAAAAGTATACCAATTTACAGAGCAAACTATGTTTAAGTTAGTTACCTGCCAAGAGAAGCAAGAAACAATAAAACCCCAATGAAAGTTAAAGAGGATACTAAGCTCTTGATTTTTGCTTACACAGAAGTAAAGTGTAAACCTACAGGTTAATGGGGAAGAACTCCAAAAGGACAAGGGTTCCCAAATAGCAAATGTCTAAATAGTAGCAGTAACATGCTATCATCAAGAGAATGCGATGGGGAAACTAGCAGAAACAGGGAGCAAGGCTAAAAGAAACTTGAAATCTGTGTTCAGCAAGATTTTTAGCTAATCCTATCAGAACCATTATACTATAAAATTGAATAAAAGTTTCAATTATGATGGACAATCCATCAGTACATAATATACCTGGCAAGAGAGTTGCCTTTAACTGATAATGCCACTTGCAGCCTTAGAGCAAAGAAATCTGAGCCAAAAAGGGTTTGTAGAATTATTTTCAAGGGAAAAGAAAGACTCTTCAGAAAACCACACTGTTAGAAGTTTCCAAGTAAATCTTCCCTATATGACTCCTGTATTAAAGAAAAGGAATACTGATGAGGGCCATTGTCAAAGGTGGAGCACCAGATGAGCAGTCCCAGGGCAGTGTAAGAAAAGCTACAATTTTAAGAGTAGTTAGATGAAAACAGAAGCAGCGACTGGTTGGCCCCTCTAGTGGGCATAGCAGGCTACCACAACAATATTATTAAACATGTGTTTCAGGTTACACCAACTCTTGAAATGCCTCCTCATATAGCCATCCAAAGCTAGGAGAATAGGAGATGCAGTGGGATAACATTATGACAGCACAGCTGAATAAGATGAGTATCAATCCACTACCTTCAACGATGGCACAGGGACTTGCACTACTGCCAATCTCTTACAAGTTCATGGCTTCCGTTAGGGAAGCAATTCACTACTACCTGTGAATTTCATGCTCTCCTTTTCTCAAATTACCACTCTGCCTTCTCCCTCTTCCCCAGGGAAGTTCCCCAAGATAAAGCAGTTTAATTCAATTTGCTTAATTTAGTGCTTGCTTTTAATTTCATGCTTTGTTCCAGACAACCTGTATCCTTCACATAATCAAAGCAAACAGAACAAACAGCTTCCATTTGACAAGCCAGGAGCTGACATCACTGATTAAATATAAAAATAATTATACCTCAATTGAACTTCAAGTATTCTTTTCCACTTTCTTTTTATATTAGAGGGAGTCCTTCAAATCCAATACTTTATCAGTGTGCATATATGCAAAGAGAACCAAACTAAGCCCAGATATGTTTTGTCTGCAGACTGATCTCTCATGTCAATTCTGAATTTACAAACTATTCTGAAATGCTCAGCAAATTACAAGCTAAAACCCAGTAACAGTAGTTGAACTAACAACAAACTTTCCTTGTAATGGGACTATCAGGAAGTACAAAAAAGCTAAAGGTTTCATGGAGTGATTATTTAAACCCAAACAGGCAAACATTTTTATTTTTTTGCCTGATTATGTAAGCAGTTTTAGATTAATATTACACAATAAAAAAACTTGCAACATGTCCAAGTTACCATTTAGTTTCACTCCTCACTTTCTGAAATACAAACGTTTAATGTAATATTAATATAGTTTCAACACTCAAAAGCTTTTAGTAGTAGTAGTGTACCAAAGCAGCATTAATCTACTGCTTTTGGGTTTTGTTCTTGTCAAATATTTCCATTGCATTTAATCCCATTAGAAAAACTAACTTCCTGGCCTCATAATTAGACTCTTTTCTGGCTCCTCCTGATAAAAATCAGAACATTAGGACTCCCACATTTTCAATTAATGACACTATGTATTCATATCTCAATTGTGCATTCAACATCAGCTTTGATAAAAAAGAGTCTTTGACTTCAAACACTTGTTAGTAATTAGGAAGCTCATTTTGCCAAAACAAAGGGCATCTAAATCCATATGAACTTCTGCATTATGACTAACATAGTAGGTGCCACTTAGCAAACAGTTTTCCTTCATAAATTACAAGCATTTATGCACCAAAGAAAAGTGCCAACTCTACTAGATAAAGTAATGATATAATGTCATTAAATCTGGATAAATTATTTTCAATACTGGCTTAAACACTCATTCCAACTCACAGTGAGTAGTGTAATATTTAGGAATATCATAAGCCCCTCTCCGATTCAGGTTAGTATTAGCAGGTCATTGTAAATTACAAAGAGGCTAGGCTGGGAGACAGAACTTCTTTGTATTTCACATACAAAAAGATGCAGTATGCTACTAGTTGCAAATGCACAGAGAAAAACTGTAGAACTGATAGTTGGTCAACTGGTAATCAAAGGCAACACAGAAATTTATGACGATGCAAAACTTCGTAGTTTAAATATTTGAAATCACGACTTATGTTTCAGTGTCTGTCTCTACCAGAACAAAATCCAAACTATCTGATGTAATATCTGACTGTTTTATCTCCCTCTAATTTGGATGTCCTTGAAATAACTTTCTATTTGCAGGCTTGATGCAAATTTAACAGCTCTCTCAAAACACTGGAAGCAATACAAAAATTTATAAATGCCCCTAACAAAGGTAAATAATAGAAAGAAAATTTAACATCAATTGAAACAGCAAATCACTTGTTTAATGTTATCAAAAGGACAAACTGGCAGGTATGTTACTTGTGAAAATCACTTTTATTGGTAATTAAGTTACTTCAGTACTTTTTCTTGTCAAAGAAAAAATGTATTACCACCACAGCAAACCAAAAGGAGCAATGAGATATACTTCTGAATAACAATATTAATTTAGGTTCCTCTAATTTTTCCTGCATCAAGGTCTGCTAAAAACAATAAAGAGGTCTCCTTATAATTATATTCTTTCAGTTACATTTTATGGCATCACATCTTCCTTTATTCATTCCACAATGAAGCTTAAGCAGAAATTTTCTCTACTGGGACTTCAATCATCTTCACAGTTGTTTTTCTCCATGGCAGTATGTTCAAAGCAGAAAATTAAAGTACAAATGAGCAAAGTTTCCCTTGGCCAGATGATCATTCAGATTTTGTCCTCATCATATCAGAAAGCATGCTGAAAGAGCCCAAATCCTTATCATGAAGGGGAAGTGAGGCTAACATAAAATATTTAGACTCCAGACTAGCAAACTAAAGACCTGTTGTCAAAAGAAAATGTAAGTCTGCTCCTGCTGCCTGACAGCACTGCAGCGATACTGTCGAGCATGACCACATCTAAGAGCAGTCTCCAGAGAAACGACAAAGGTAAATACTACTCAGTGTTCCACAGCAAAGGACTAAGCTGTTAACTTAAAACATGATAGGGATGTCATTGTTTTTTTTTTTTTTTTCCAAAAGTTTCATTTTGTATTCTTCACATTTCCATCTGCAAGCAAGTTACTTGGTTCAAAGCAGACTGAAAGAACCATTTAGGAACAGGGTTGGGTTTTTTTTAATTCTGTGGTATGGGGTTTTTTTTGTTTGTTTACTATAGCTACATAAGGTAACCACAAGTCACAATTCATCAAAACCAACAAGAAGAAAATAAGCTGTAGCTTTCAGCTCAAAATACATTGGGAACTCTGCATGTTGGATGAAATACATATTAATGCCTGCAAATATTTCACAGTATACAGTACTACCAGTGTGTCCTGGTTTCGGCTGGGATAAAACTGAGCAAAGTACAGTAGTGACAGAACCAGAACTGACTTCAGCAAGCAACAATCCAACACAACACACCATCCTGCTGCTGCACCCAATGTCACCTGCTCACCACACCGTACTGAAGCCTGATCTTGCTCTGCCAACTGAGCGGACTTTGCACCACCCCTCCTACCCAGAAAGACTATGACTAGTATGACAGATAGAGCCCAAAGTCATGGACTAAATGAACTCAACGAACATTTTAGAGAGGGTCAAATGTGTGTGTGTGTGTATAGGTATCTCAAAGGACAGAAAAGATGATGGTGACTAATTAGGCTGTATTGGAAAGTATGGGACCTGAGCATGACATAAATAGTATGGAATAAGGGGTGGATACTGTCCTGGTTTTGGCTGGGATAGAGTTAATTTTCTTTCTAGGAGCTGGTATAGTGCTATGTTTTGGATTCAGTATAGGAACATTGATAACACACTAATGTTTTCAGTTGCTGCTAAGTAGGGTTTAGACTGAAGTCAAGGATTTTTCAGCTTCTGATGCCCAGCCAGTGAGAAGGCTGGAGGGACACAAGAAGTTGGAAGGGGACACAGCCAGGGCAGCTGACCCAAACTGGCCAAAGGGGTATTCCATACCATATGATGTCATGCCCAGTATATAAATTGGGGTGAGCTGGCCTGGCAGATCACTGCTCAGGAACTAACTGGGCATCAGTCAGTGACTGGTGAGCACTGCACTATGCATTTGTATATTCCAATCCTTTTATTATTATTGTCATTTTAATATTGTTTTTATTATTATTATTAGTTTCTTCCTTTCTGTTCTATTAAACTTTTCTTATCTCAATCCATGAGTTTCACCTTTTTCTTTTTTTTTTCCTCTATTCTCTGCCCCATCCCACCAGGAGAGGATGCAAGTGAGTGAGTGGCTGCGTGGTGCTTAGTTGTTGGCTGGGCCTAAACCATGACAGTGTTTACCTAGATTAATCCTGACATACAAAAGAGCACTAACACAATGAACGGGAAAAACACTACTCTAACAAGACCTCTGCCTGGCCAGGGGAAATGAAAGTAATCAGCAAAATCTGATACACAGGATAATGATTTTAGTAAGTGTTAACAAGAGGGATAAAAATTAGCATGTGTCTAGCCGCTGCACCCTTCCATGTATATAGCAAAACCCAAAGCCTAAGATCAAAGATCTAAACAACAAAGACCTAAACAAGTCTCTAAACACCACCATTATTATCTTTCCCTAGATGCTTTTAACTTCTCATTTCACCTGGAGAAAGGTTTCACCTGATCTACCGTGCAGAGATAGCTATTCTGAATTGCAACTCATTATCCCTTTACTAGGATTAGCTTCATGAATTAACATAAAATACTTTGAATGTACAACCAGCATTAATAAGGATAATCTGACACAAGAAATGAAGTAAAGACACAGTTACTATCAGGAAACCACTTTTCACAAACATTCTATACCCTGCCTTCAAGAGAACAAGACTTGGAACTAAATCAATATTATTATTGCATACTAAAAATCATGGACTCAAAAAAAAGTAGTTTCACAGGCTACAAAACATTATCTAGTGTTAACCAATTTGATGATTTAATTTTTTTCAAAAATTGTTGACAGACTGATTTTTACCTAGCAGGTTTTACACTATACCAGCTATTAACTGCCCTCCCATAACTTGCACAGATCCACAAAAACACAGACTGGCACAAGTTTTATTTTATATTTTAGCTACACAAATGCAATTGTGGTTCCATACCTAATCCAAACCAACTGGCGAGCTCAGCTGCCTTGACAGTATACAGATCCAGTAATGACTGTGGAACCACAAAAGCATAATAGAAATGTTTCTTTTCTTGCTCATCACAGTTCTCATTGTTATACCCCCATATCCCCCATATGACTGCAACAATGAAAAAACTTCCCATACCATCAGCCACACCTTTTGGGTCCCAGCAGTCCCTCCTGGGAGAGTGCTGCTTAAAGTCACATCAGTCTATGGTTTCACTATTCCACAGATACTAACTAACCTTCCATTTTTCCTATAAATCATGATATATTAACATAGTTAGGAAACATATTCAGCAGTTGCTGCCATCCTTTAGATGTACCTTGGTGTTTGCTGTGTCCAGGGTTTTACAATAAGGAAATCTTCAGCAGTGATCACAAAACACTGCTGTTCTTCATGTTCATTCATTTCCATCTACACTATGTGCAGGACTGTCAATCAGAGGAGGAAAGTCATCTGAATGAAAATACCTTGAAAATATTTTTAAAGGCAAACCAGGTTCTCAAACCAGTTTGCACCATGGACATAGAAACTACTGTTCCATTACAACTGTGGCGTAGGTGCCCTGTGATATAGAAGCAGGATTCAAGCAACAGATTGCCTGCTTAAATTGATATTGCCACCAAAGGTACAACATAAACCATAGCATGTGTTTAACCTGAAGAACTTTGACCATGTTTTCCCCAAGTACCTGATTTAATGAAAGATACTACCTCTTCCTGAAGTCTTGCCTGTAACAGTTAAAATACAGTGGGTACAATAAGAAATAGCCCTAAATGCCACACTGTTTTTTCCCTGTAGAACTTGCAGAAGAGACAGCTTAACACAGCTATTTACCGTTAACTGATACAAACAGCAGTTACTCAGAAATAAGTTTGTTTGTAAAGAAAAAACATGACCAGTGCACACATTAACAAGTGGATCACTGATTTAAGTGTGTGGTGAATCATGGATGCATGGTTCTTGCCTCAGAAAACAAAAACATTTTTCTTACTCAGCCAGGACTAGTCTGTCAATGAGAGATGCTATACACATCATTCAGAGAACTATGTACTGTATTTCAAGAGTTGGATAAAAAGTAGTTCTTGCCACACTTTTAGTGCTATTGCACTTAGCAACTTAAGCTGTGCATTGTGCACCCTTGGGAGTGAACAGCTTATCAAAATTATTTTTTTTTAATTTGGACATAAATTCGTATTGAGAAAATAAATATGCATATATAAAAACATATTTCACAATTCTTATGAAATAAGACAAATTCTTTTAAGAACAACAAAAAAAGTCTACCTTTGTGCCAAAGTGCACTGACCAGATGAAATTGCATCTCAGTGTATTTCAGTAATACTTTAAATGACAAAAGCTACAGAAGGGCTTGTGATTCCACAGAAAAGAGCTGACCAATTTACTAATTTAAGATGTGTTTTCTATACTGACTTCAAATTACTTGTTCAACAAGAAAGAACAAAAGGCATGGAAATTCACAAAATTAAACTCTCCAGAATAGTGAAAGCTTTGCTTAATATCAAAGATTATCTTTTGTAGATACAATTGTTGAAACAATTCAACTTTTCAGAAGAGCTGCACAATTTGTCAGGAATTTAGAAAACATTAAACTTAACCTTTTTGACAGATGTCAGACCTCATGAATATCTAATATTAAAAATAAACTCTCAACTCCAGTCTACTGAGTGTACCTATTTGAACAAAGTGATTCACATCTTGAGTTCACATGATCAGCATATGCAACTTCCAAGTCAGAAAAACAGTTTCCCAGCCTCACATACCAAATGCTCAGACATTACTCTGTCAGGCATAAAAATACAATAGGACACCTACCACATAAAAAGATAAGTCTATGAGCTTTAGGAAAAGGTACAAGAGTATTTTCAAGTTCATTAAAAGGCAAACCACTGGTTTCTATGGAACTTTACTTTAAAAGCTGAGCAATTCCTAGTTAATTTATGTAGAAAAATTCCAAATCCTACAAATGTATCTTGCACAGGCTTCTACGAGGAAAGCTTTAGAGAATCAGAAGGGATTTTTTTTTTTTTTTAAACTGTTTGGTTTGTCTCCAATACTCCTCTAAGTATGAGTGTTTCTGCAGAACAATAGGGATTAATATATTGTGATACAAGTTTCAGTACATCAAAAGCCTCTCATTCCAGCAGAGGAGCTAGTCTCCTCATTCCCTAATCTGACAGGAATAGTCTATGCCAGGAAACTGAAAATTTAATGTCATTTATTGAGCCTTTAACAGAGCTCTCTCGTAATACAATTTAGTGCACCATGAGCATAACCTACAATTTAACTTTGATGAAATGCAGGTTAAAGCCCACCACTAAAATTACTCTTATATAGAGCACAAAACTATCAAAGGATGAAACTGCAAAGAAAGCTGAAGTCATCATTCACTCTAATTAGATATGTTTACTAGTTCATTACTGGTCTACAGCCATAAAGAGAAAGAAGAAGCAAATTGGAGAATCTCGGAGATAGCAAGCTGACCACAAATCTATTGAAGATGCACAAACACCCTAATTGTTTTAGGGTTTTTGTTTGGTTTGCTTCATTTTAAATCCTTGGCAATATCAGGTCTGACATGTCAGCAAGTCTTTAGTAATTGTTTATTTTGAGCTTAGGTGCAATGCAAACTATAAAGAGTTTGTCTCACCCTCAGTGTACAACGCAGGAAAACTTGTGATGTTACTCTGACAAACCTTACATAAGCAGAACAAAGCAAATTAAATATATTTTTACCTTGCATACAGAAAAGTTATGCTAACAATGCATAGCAATGGCCCCAAACGTATCTTACAATGATTTCAAACACACTTTATTATTCATGGCTTGAGAGTTGTATAAATCAACCTACTTTCTCTAAAACAAAATAGCATTCTAGTCCCAAAGCATATGACACTGCAAAACATCTGGGAATTGCTAGAGGTATCCAAAGACCTATCAATATCCCAACAAGCTTCGAATCGGATGTTAAGAAGAAACTGTGGTAACTAGATAGATATTTCACTATTATTTGTAAGGAAATACACCATTTAAAAAATTATGCAGGATTTTTACAAAAATTTCTCTGTTTTAAGCATCACAGTCAGTTAAAAGTTTAAGTTTCTTTACTCTTTCAGAATCTTTAGTTGCAACTTTTCTTTACTGATTTGGTTAAACCAACAGATTTACAGATCACAACTAAAGAACTTCAATAAATACAAACTTTTTTATACACATGGTAACTGAAAATTTCTTCGATATATTATTATGAACAAAATCATTTCCAATGGAAAAGCAGGGGGAAAAAAAATCTCTAATTACTCAGCAGAACCATTCTTTTTATTCTCTTGACAGCTAGTCATTTGTCTGTGGGGAGACTCCAATATCCTGATCAGCTACCAAGAAAATTCAAGGGAATCTTTGTCTTCAGTTGAAATAGTCTACTAGGCACAAAATAAGAGTTACTAAAACTGCTTCAGTCTGAACATTTTTTAGACGCAATTCTAGCTGAATGGAAGAGCCAGAACAGCATTCAAGAGTGGTTTCTATCCCAGTCCTCAATTTGGAACACAACACAGGATAACCTTTGAAAATAAAGACTTCACATCTTTCATTTGTGGAGAGAAAAAGGAATCACGACTTTTGGTAAATACAGCTGGATTATTACAGGGGTTACATCATATTTTGAGTATGTGAAGATATTGTTACAGACTAGTAAGTGAGACTCAGATGTAGACTTCTGAATGTGATTTGCAACAAGGTTTTCCAGTGGTTACATCCACTGCAGTGTCATCAGTGCTACCACTAACACTGCCTTCCACAAACTCAGAAGTGTTAGCAACAAATTCCTGAACACGCAGAACAAACTTGGTAGAACTAACGAGGATGCTTCTAAAGCTGAAAGAGATTGTACCTGTGTTCTTAATTAAGATATTATTTTGATAGGTAGAGAACAGAGGAAAAGAGTCAGAAGAACCCAACCAAAGGTATGCATTAGGGAGAGAATTAGTTTCACATGTTCCTATGAGAAAAGGATAACCACATATGAATGTTTTAGAAGAACTTTATTAATCTCTTTGATGCATGACCTGCATTTTAGTCATCTTCATGTTAATCAGTTAATATGAGTATCCAATTTCAGAGTATTTTGGGCAAGAGAAAGACATAGAGAATTGTTTTACTTTTTATAAAAATGTTCATTTAATATTTAATAACAGATATGGGTATTGGATAATAAATTTCATTACTTTCATCTGGAAAATCATTTGTATTTAAATTTAGGATGAAACCCTAATCTTTCTTTTTTTTTCTTTAATGAATTTTACATTAGTCTTAAAAGTGAATCTTGCATTAAGAACTTCTTGTAATGTGGTTATATCAATAGAACTAGTAGATTCCATCATCCATTTCCACACTGCAGTATTCAATAAGCTACACGGTAAAGCAATAAAAAAATGAAACACAGTTTGGCAATCAGAAAATGGTATGAAAGCACATAAAAAGCTACAGATTTCACTATGTCCTCATTTTAAAGCTCAATTGACAAAACAGCAATACCTGTAATTAAGTACTGTAACTTATACAATACCTGAAACTTACTGTCTGTGATGCTTTCAACTTCACCACCATCAGTTATAACCTTAAGAAACTTGTTTATTTATTAAAACCTTGATTATAATATCAAAGTATAAATGGGTACTCCTGTTAGGAAAAGTGTTTTTAATTATCTGAATAGCTTCCAATATGCTTTGAAGTTGAATGAACAAATTTTTATTTTAACCACAGAAGCCTGAAAATTAATTCTTTCTTTTTTTTAATTTTTAAAGCAAAAATCAGACTTTTCTTTTACACTAATGAGGAAAAAAATAACAACTCAGCAAAGAAACCATTTACAGCTTCAAATGTTATGTTACAATTACAATTCCATAAAATTTGTGCAGTACAAACTTTACCTCAATCAATTTTCTTTCATAGGAGCTGGCTAGTTCCTCATTGTTTTCTACTTGCTTTTGCTCTGGAATAGCAAATTCACCGTCAGTGCTCCAAATGTTTGGCAGAACTAAAACAAAGAGGTACCTCAAATTAAAATGTTAAATTACACAAACATCTAAGACAACCCATTTAGAAGTAATAGCTCTAAAAAACCCCAGTTACTAGAAGTATCAAAACAGGATGTAATATTAAACAGCATTTCAAGTACTAAAATGCAGATGTTGCCAGAAGCGTTCTTGTGAGCAATATTTAGACAGGTCCTCTTAGCAGAAAAAAAATGCAAACTAAAAGCTTTTGGCTGTTCTGTGACTACAGCTATCTAATATATGTAGGCAGCAACGGCAATTCCTACCTAAAGCCTTTGAAAACTAAACCTATCCTTCTCTTTTAAGTCTTTTTTTCTACCTCCTTTCCAAAATATTTCATATTACTTGCACAGACTTATATATCATAGAAATTACAGAAAATAGGGCTGAGAATGGACATTCCATACTTCATCTAGTATTTCATATTTTTGCATAATCAGCTGTAGTTATTTCATTCCTGACAGTTAATAGTCTAATTTGTTCCTAGAAACCTCAAATAACAGAGATTTCATGCTTGCCTGCACAATCTATTTAAATTTAAGTATTCTTCTGAGAGGTTTTCTTGATAGCTTATCAAACTTCCTTCACCTGCCATTTAAGCCCATTACTTTGTTTCTTATCCACAGTGAATGAAAACTACAGTTTATTCTATTCCTGTTCCTAGCTATCATTTATGCATTTGATGATCACTGTAAGGCCTATTCTAAGTCTCCTCTTCTCCAAGTTATGCAAAGTCCAGTTCAACTTTTCCTCACAGATGATGAATTTCTAAAAAAACAAGTTAGCACATATAAAGTAAACAAGTCTTAATAAAAGGGGTTTAAAAAATGCTTTCACCATTTTTCAAAATCTAAACTATATATACAACCACTATAACACAGATAGAAGACACCATAATTCCTCTAACTAAATACTCTTGCACCTGGGAACTGATTTTTGCTTCAAGGAAGACTATATACATGCAGAAGTTCACTAACATTTTAAGTGAATTTTGAACGCTATTTTAAGAGCTATTTCTTGTAAATCTTGCTTGAAGTTCTTCAGCCAGAAACTTCTAAGCTCAGCATTTTAATATATATAATATTATTGTATCTAAGCAGGTTTGAAAAATTTTACACATCCAACTCCTGCTGATAAGCTGAGAAATCAGGATGCTTACTTATTAAATATTTAGCTACCAATATCAAGCTGCTCAGTCTATGGCAGTGATTACTCATTTTGAAAGCTGGTATGATATTCTGAACTTGACACAATTCTAACTTCTGGGCAATTTATTTAGAATAACATTTTGAGAGGGTTTTTGGTTTTTTTAAGGCACCACAAGGCAAAGTATTATGCTGAGTTTCATCTATTATTTTAGGAAACTATTTAAAAGCCATACTCAATAGCATCTGATCCAATTATTTTAGCAAACATGTAGATTCTTCTCTATTTATAGTCATAAAAATAGCAGAACAGCAGAAGCTCAATTTATTTTGACTCAAAATAGTTTCACAGAAAGTCTAAACAAATAGTGTTCTAAAACCTACAATACATTTAAGAATTTTGTTTGGATACCATTTGGAAGAAGATTATTCATTATGGTAACAGAGGATAGCAGTGAAATTAGTTGTATGCAACAGTTTATGCCTGCCTGATGAAGACAATTTCCTAACATTACAGCAAAAGAGGACAGCTGAGAGTTTTCCAAGTTTAAACAGATCAGAACTTTATGTCCCTGTCTACATATAAGGCTAGTTAGAAATGAAGAACCTTAACCTATGAGCGTGTAAATATATAAAACCAACAAGAATTTTAACTTAAAATGACAAATGCAGAGAAAACACTAGTTTCTTCATCCTGTTTTCTTCACAAAATTGTCACAATCTCAGAACACAGTAATAAAGGAGATCTTGTAAATATACTCTCTAATCCTGTTTAGCATGTAAGCTAATTAAGAACAAACTGACTTAAGACAAGTTGTTACGGTCACTTTAGGTTGTACCACAATTGGAATTCAACAATTTGCCTTAAGTTACACAGTGGTATGTGTACTGAAAAGTACAAATAGCTCTTTCTAATAATGCAAATATTCTTAATTATGAAGGCTCACATCTGAAAAATATGAATGCCTATGATGAGATATTGCAAATCATGTATATAAACCATGGGTGCAATAGTTTCTATAAATCTGGTAAAATAAAAAAAATTCTTTTGTTTTGCTCTCTTTTTTTTGAAGTGTACCTAAACATATCAGTTCTTAGGGATTATTTATTTACTTAAGTATTTCCTTGAGTCAGAAGCCCCAGTACTACTAAAAATTTCACACAAATCTCCAATGGCAGCTAAGAAAAAAAAATTTGGTTTTATAAATATACAATGTCTGAAGTTAGAACATAAGAAAAATTATTACAAATGCAGCTGAAGTTTATTCTGGTCATTAATGATAAATATTACAGAAAATTACTGTTGATTGATTAAATATCCTTTGAGCATAAAGCATACATGTATTCATTTTTAGAAATGTTGGTACTATTCCATCCCCCTTTTTCATCTATAAAATCTGACCATCCTACTCAGTTTCTAATCTTATCACTCACTAATTTGCATAATTCTAACATGACAGAATATAGCTAGCCTAGGAATTTTTTTTTCCTATAATTACACTCATCATGGAAACTGTCAGTATCTAATGAAGGATAATTTCTGCTATTATAAGAAGCTTAAGAGATGGTTTTTGTGAATAATTCTTAATATGAATCACTACACCCCAGCAAAGTCGGAAGTAAAAACATATGTTCTCACTAACAAAAATCCTTTTAAGGATGAATGAAGTTTTTAAACTACGGATAAGTATAGTGACTAGCCCTTAAGAGCAGAATTAATGTAGTATTCATTCATATAGCCACTTATATGACCACAATATTGACAATAAAGAAAAAAAAGACAGATGATGCCAGTTTCTGAAAAGCCATCTCATCTCTCAAAACACCTTCTGTAGTCAGTGGAAATACACGTCCCAGCAGAAGATGATTCAGAATCAAGACTCCAATTCATCCTGTCATGGACACTTCTATCACCGCTGACAAAAAACACATAACACTGCTGATAACTTAATTTGTTATCTTTCAGATATTAAATCTGTTCGTTAGAGTCAGAGAAACTTAGTAAACAAAATGAAATGTCCAGTCTTAATACAGAGTCTATTTCAAACAGTCTGCAAATACTGATCTCCAAAACAACACTAACAGTACAGATACTTAACTTACTTAAATTACAGATACTAAATTTTCTCTCCTCAGAATAATTATCCTTATGTTCCAATATCACATTAATTCACAGACTATTTGTAAATTAAATTTTCATCTGATAGCTTTTTCTGGAAATTTGCTTACTGAAGACCACCTCGTGTACCAGAAAACACTCTTAAAAACAAGTACAAAAATCTACATCAGTATTTTTCTCAAAAGGAAAAGATATCAAGTATGTTATCTTCACTTTAGGGAGATACTACTCTACCATGGTTGGAAGAGATGAACAGGGCTTATAATGATCTCTTGCTAACCCCACTTTCATGTAAAAGATTTCATTTGTTTTAGCAAGATTCCACAAGGAAAGCAAAGACTTCTTAATTGTTTCTACTCAGCAGTGATTTGATAGTATGCCATCACATAACATTCTTTTATTTTGATATCAGTCTGCATTACAAAGCTGTTCACACAACAGAAAATAGCCCAGTCAGATATGCATCAGGGACAGTTCTCAGAAACAGAACTGTCATCTTTTCAGATGCTGGTATTTTCCAACAGGGGGAGGGCTGAAGTCATCTTGGTAGCATGTGGAAGCATGAACCATGTCCCCAGCCACACTGCAATTGTTTTCTGTGGCTGAAGTGTTGGTTATGGACCAGGGCTTGCACAGGATTGTGTGGTTGGTTATCTACAGAGGACTATTCCAGGATCAATCAGGGGGATGGGGGAAGCAGATTACATGTCAGTTCACCAGTTATTCTTTCATTGTCAGTTTTTATACAAGTCCACGAGTCACTTCCATCATTTGGTTACCGTACCTATGCTTCCAATAAACTGTCTCAGTGGTAGCATACAGAAAAACAACCCCTGTGCATGGATTTTCCCTCCTCCCCCTTCACTTTATGCTTACCTTCCACTGTTTGACCCTCTCTTCGGAGCATCTGGACAGCTCCTACATATTTTTTAAGCTGCACTTTTAGTACTTCATTTTCTCTGTTGGTAAAAAGGGCAGAATAAATAAATATTATTGTTTTCTCAAAATAGAAAAAAACCCTTTCAATGGAAACAAACATACTACCTGTAATAATAAAATTTATCTAAGCTGAGTCATCAAGATGAAAAAAAAAATAATGACTTCCACATTAAATAATACATCAACAGCAGAGTACCAGGAAAACTAGTTTTAGCCACAAACACATCAGTGTAACCAATTTTCTCATAATAAAAACCATCATTAATTGTTTAATTTAAATTTTCTATACTGTCCTACACTGATGGCAGAAAAATGACACAGTCTATCTAAATCAACAGTCAATTAAAAAAAAAATGAGAATGGAATACTAGACCAGGAAATTCAGAATGGCCAGTATAAAATTAGACAATCATTTTCCTAGTTGTCCAAGTATTTAATGTCAAGCAAATAAGAATTCCACTTTAGAGACAGACTTTATTGTTGTAAGAAAATGCCAGAACTTCAGCAACAATATTCAAGATAAAAGTTATCCACATACCATTCCTAAATGAAACCATACAAGAAGATACTAAGTTTTTATCCCTTCGACTATTGTATTTCAGTGCCTGTGGCTGTCTCATTTTTCTTTGGAAAGTAGAAGTATTCAAACCAGGTACTATCATAGCACCAACCTAACAACATTAAGCACCTTAGTCTGTATTTGGGGGGGAAATAAAAAGGATTCTAACCAATTGAATTTTAAACAAAGCTGACAAATTACATGTCTGAAAATTCAATTAACTGTCTAAGCCCATTTAGTTAACCAAGTATGATAGAAGTGTTTATACAGAAGAAACATAACTAAAACGTGTTGCAGGAAAGTGAATTCAGACAACTTTTACTCTTCTTTAAGAAAGTATCAGGGTAGAAATACATAGGTGCCACAGGTGCGGCACACGGTATCACAATACAAGAAACCTGCAACTGGTTAGAGAGAAAAGAGAACATGGACAAGTCAAAAACATGCCAGAGAAGTGGTACAAGCTCTAGGAATGATGAAACCGTAGCTATGTAAGAGATTACAGAAAGCTGTAAACAGATTATGCACAAAGCAGTAGGCATTTTATTTATGGGAATTTTAAGATTGAGAAGTAACCAGAAACACATGCAAATATGTTTGATGGTACTTATCATACTATATATATGCCCACACATACACACACACAAAAATTTTATATATATATATATATATATACACACACACAAGAAATAAACTGCTGTTGTGAGCAATACCGTATTTATATATAAAAATCCTGCACTGGTACTATAGTCATATTTCTAGGGATTTCAAATCAGTTCTCTGAACTACATAACCTCATTTTTATTCAGTCCTTTAGTAGGAGGTTGCTAAATAATTGAGAAGAAACTATTGATTACCCAACTGTCAAATTTTAACAATGCCCTTGATGATTTTATGCTTTTTATGATATTTTTCATTTCCTACACTGCAAAGAACAGGTCAGTTTTTCTGTCAGAGATGGACACTGATATTCAGATTAAGGGGGAGCAGGGGGAAATCAGAAACACAGTTTAATTCTATATACTATATTAAAAGCAGTCTAAATAATTCACTTATAAAAAAATATATTATTTGACAGTTAGACAAAAAGATTTCTCACCAGAAATGTAAATATGTCTGCATGGAAATAACTGTATACAATTACAATATATTAAGGATTCTCATTAAAAATATACACCATCTCATTTCTACATTTGAGAATAAGACTTACTGCCTTCTGTCTGTACTAAGAGCACATTAAAAGAAAATCAATTTTTTTCTATTATGCCTATTAACTTAAAATTGATACAGTACAGATGAACTTCAGAAAGACTTAAATTCACTTAAGGTTTTTGACACAAGACTGAAATTCAAACCAGGATACTATGGCCCAGTCACAATTTTCTAATATGCCTCTTTTCATGTTAATACTGAAGCCTGAGCCTCACTACTCATACTTTGACATCTCTTTCTCGTTACTACTATTTAGTTAGACTCTAAAGAGGGTCCATTCTCATACATATATAGATATGAATTTATATAGCTCTTTTTATCAGAGCATGTTTTAAAAAAAAAATTAGCAAGCACTCACTAGAAACTCTTTAGTGACTTCAAGAGGCATTATATCAGATATTCATTGCAAGTATTTTGTAGGAGGAGAAACTTCTGTATAGGAGTTAATGGTCAGATTTGCAGAAATTCTTGTCCCACTGACCCAACAGTACTACCGACTCTTAAGGATGTTAAATACTTCTACGTGAAGGCCCCAGCTTTACTTCTACAACTTTTCCAAACTTTACCATTTAACTTGAAGCAAAACTGTTAGCCTCTTATGAGACTAGTGATAAACACAATGCTTTCAGCATCTTTTGAAGTTCTCCAAACAATTCCACATTCGATGCTGAAGAACAAATGACAAGACTGTAAGTACAAGTTGAAGGGGATAGAGAAAAAAAAGAAAGAAAAAGAAATCAGGCAGAAATACATGGGAAAACAGAACTATGCCACACTCATCTCCAAAACCTCAACTGTAATAAATTTCCCTGCCTGATCACTTCTCCCATGTTAATAAGTAGCTGAAAGAAGGAGTAAAATGTTGGTTTACTCTGTATAATCTCAGTGATAGAAGATGACAATCTAGTATCCCTACAGATTACTCTTTTTGCTCAAATGGCAGAGGTCAAGTGTGTGTTGTTGATTAAGCTTTATACCATTGGTGACTACATGCAGAATGATGATACACGACACAGTTTTCTTTAGTTGTTTGATTATAAAACTGGAAAACTGTGCATTAAGAGCTACACTGAAAAAAATACTAAGGTTTGAAATCCAATCGCACACACAAAAAATGGATTTAAAGCATCCTATGAAATCAGAATTTAACTCCTCCCCAAGTCTCTTTATGATTTATTATTATTTGGGTACACATAAGAAGCAGATAAGCAGAACATGTCTGAAGCTTTATGTCTTCAAGACAAAGAAAAAAACATATGCATTTCCCCACTTTTTTTTTCCTTAAGGCAAATACAATGTTAGTTTCTGACAGAGCAGATTTATCCGCAAAATCTCTCCAAAAGTATTAGAGAAATACAAACACATTTAAATACAGCAACTTATAAATGCCACACATCTATAACAGCAGGATACATTTTATTCCATCCGAAGATTTTTCAAGCAACTGTAGGAGTTTCTCCATAGTTCTGTGACTATTCTCCAAAGAAAACCAGATAAAGGTATTTCCAAGTTCCAACAAACTACTTACAAGCTAATGCAGTAAGGATAAACTTTTTTTAGCAGAGTTTTTATTCTACAGTACTTTTATCCAGTGAAATAACTTAAGATGCAATTAAACTCTGTAGTTAGCTTCTTGCTTTAGTACTTTTCCTGAAGATAAATCAGAATATTAAAATTATGTGTATTCACCCTCAGCCATTAACAGTATCTGCTTAAAGCCAACGGAAAAATACAATACTAATTATGATAATGAATCAGTACATAATAACAACTGTAAGCAAAGAGAAGAGGAATGTATGTATCAAAAACCTTAAATGGTGATACATGCATGACTTATCAATTTTCTAAAATGAAAGATACCACCTCATAAAATCCCTAAAATTGTAAATATTTCTATTGTTAGACATACTTGAAAATTCACCAGAACCCACAGTATGTATTCACAAATTATATGAAAAATCTTAAGGATCCTACTAAACTCCTGTACTGAAACCAAAGTCAGAAAAAGGAAAAACATTGAGTGAATTTCTTTTGAGAGTATGCATATGGTCAGGGCTTGTTTATACAGCAATACTTGACTGGCATTACTAGTGTAAAGTATCCCTTTTGCCAAAACTATGAAATAAAACATTAATAGTAAAGGATTTACTTTTCAATGGCAATATTTAGTGACACTGATCGTAGTAATACAGAAACAAAATATTGTTTTACTGAAAAGAAATTTTCTTTTAATATCCACAAATGGTACACAGCCACAAAACATCTTAGCAACAACAAACTTGTTTATTTGTTATATTTTTTTTGAAAACTATCTGGAATGACAAGGAATGATCAATTATATAATAAATGTAAGTTATCAAATAGCTTCAATCCCCTGCCTAATTTTGAAGCAAAAATAATTACACTTCCTCTTAATTTTACTATTTATAAATTAGCATTTAAGGAAGCCCTGCCTAAAAGAATCAAAACTACTATAAGAATGATACTTGGTTTTAGCAGCATAAAACAAGTTCGCATTTTGGGACACATATACCTGGCTTTTATGTACATAATGAATGAAAAGGTAGGATGCAATATTACTGATAAATGTACGTCCTCACCAACAAGTTAATTCATGCCAAGAAAATTAGCAACTGTTCCCTAAGGACCCTCATATCAAGAGGATGAATGTAACAGGATAACAACCAGCATGTTCTCACATCAAAGGGAGGACAGCGCAAAGAGAGATGCTATTCATATGACACAGCAGTGGAACAGTCCTCCTGCTGGGCCTCCTGCTGTATCCTTGGAGAAGGACCAAGGCCCCACGGGTGAAATCTCCCCTCCTTCCTTGTGCTATAGCATCCCTTTTAAAAACTATTGGGGGGAGGGGGG
>JANZLQ010000064.1:9017713-9060437 GCA_026212715.1 Elanus axillaris
TGGAGCATGTCCTCCCCCTCCTTCTGCACTGACCTGGGGGTCTGCGGAGTTGTTTCTCTTACATGTTCTCACTCCCCAGCTGCTGTTTCTCCCTGTTCCCCAACTTTTTTTCCCTTCTTAAAATGTTATCACAGAGGCGTTACCACTATTGCTGATTGGCTCGGCCTTGGCTGCCGGCGGGTCCATCATAGAGCTGGCTGGTATTGGCTCTGTCAGACACGGGGGAAGCTTCCAGCAGCTTCCCACAGAAACCACCCCTGTAACACACCCCCACACACACCCCTGCTACCAAAACCTTGCCACAGAAACCCAATACACAAACAAAAAAAGCCCACCAAAAAAACCCACCCCCAAAACAAAACCACACAACTACTTCTTGAAAAAAAACACACAAAAATTCCTCTAGGGCTTCTTTAAATGAGCATGGTATGAAAAGAATTTGAAAAAGAGTAGTTTCTCATGTATCTCAACTATAGTAGCCTGAAAAATACTGTACTTAAGTTTGTCACAAACATCAGATACTAACAACTGCTTTCTGGGGAGCTTACTCCTAAAACGTGTCTTATTTCTAAATTCAGGCATACAAAACAAAACAAACCCAAAAAAACCCCAAACCCAACAACAACAAAAATCCAACACATCTATGTCTTGATAAAAACTTACTGTTTTACAAAACACTATAAATATACCAAGTCTCCAAATAATAAAAAATTGCATGAATCTTGAGAATTAATTGAAATAAACCGTGTACTGCAAGAATATGTAGAATCTATATAGAGAGGTTGGGCTAGATGACTTCCAGAGATGCCTTCCAACCTGAATTATCCTATATGATCCTACTATTAGGAAGCACAAGATGACAATTAATTGTATTCATATATACTCTAAATGAAATTAAAAAAATAAGAACTATTACTCATATATAATGAGTGTATATATAATGAGATTATAGTATAAAACCAATCTCTGGAAAAAACTGTAACTAGGAATAGTGTGATAAGCTTAACTGCTTGTAATGAAAGGCAAATCCTATATGAATGATAAACTGAAAACTATTCTCATGATGGCTTCACAACATAGACTATGTTCAAATCTAAATTATGAAAGGGCTCTGTCTTAGCACTGGTATCATATCTAAAAAAGCAAAAAATGGCTTTGTGGAGAATAAATATGAGGAAGTTGTTGATCTCATGAAATAACGTATCTCTTTTTATAAAATGTTTTTGTAACTTGTGACACATCACCAACTAACTAAGCAGGAAAAACAATCAAGGAATACAGGAATATTCAAAGTAGTTTTCACAAGCAGAGACAAGAGATGTTATTTTTCTCTCTCTAAGAGGCTGGTTAAGGTAAGTGATGCAATCATTTCAAGATGCACAACACATCATTTCACCCATCACTGAAGCGCTATGGCTCTGAATGAAGAGTGTTGTAAAACAGATTAATATAAAATGCCAAATCCAAAAGCAATGAGGCTTAAATAATACAGACACTAGATAAGAGGAGGCAGATTAGGTTACAGAATGTACAGTAAACAGAAGGTACCTAAAAGTGTAAGACAAAGTATAGTCAAATTCTCACCCTCCTTTCCCTATACAGTGCATTATCAACTTCTCTTTCTATCTGCTTTTCTTGACACAAAGTCCATCCTTTGTAAAATGCTTTCATCCAACATTTCTGAATATAGTCTAAGAATATGCAGTCTAAGATTATCCAATTTCACAGTCAGCTTCAATAAATTTCTTTGCCCTGCAAAGAGATGTAATAGTATTCCGTATAGAAAAAAGAATCTCAATTTAAAAACTTCAGGATTGCAATGAAGCCACTGGCATGATATGTCCATGCAATTTGACAAAGGCTCTTTGACAAGGGAAAAAAAAAAAAAACCAACAAAGAAACAGCTTACAAAATTATACTAGAGAGTCTATTTAGTCTATTCTATTGGAAGGCTAGGAGATAGGTCAAACGCTGAGCCTGCTCCTTTTGAAACAATATCATAACTGTTATGAAAGAGCTATTCAAATACTTCTCAAGGAAGAATGAGATTACTACTACTTGAAATTAAAATGATCTAAGAATTTTTCCAGTTTTCAAAGACAACTTAGTAAACGCAGGAAAACTTCTCTGAGTAAGCTAGCAATTTTGTCTAGGAGACCAGAGACTTTTCAGAGAGTCTAGGAGACCAGCTGAATAAATCAATTTTGCAGATATCCAGAAGTAATCATTTCAACACTGACTGATGTGTCACTAAAATTTCTGTTCTCAAAGTCTTCAGGAGGATATTTATGTCAAATTCTTCGCAAGAGGTTTGGACACACACATAAATATCAACTCTCATAATCTGAAGCATATTTGTTCATCAAATTACAATAGTCAGACTGTTACTGAATAATTTTCCTTAAGATGTTCAGAATATTACAATTGAGGAGATTTTTCTACTCTAGTCATGTGATCAATTGTTTGAGTTAAACAGTGAGATCTCATTATTACAAAATATCTGAAACTTAGTTTCCTCTCACTCACCTAGTGTATTATGTAGCACTTGCAAAGTATTTCCAAAATTTTTGTTACTTCAAATTCTTCAAATTATTCAGCTCACCCAAATTTCTGGTTTAAAATATTATTTATTAAAAAAAATTTACTACTCTTACTATTGCAGCAGCATCACCTACAGTGTACAAAGTAAACCAATAAAACAATTGAGAAGAAAAACCTATATTCCAAAATAACTATATGCAATATTTCTTCCATGCTAGAAAATTAGTTGCAATGAATCATTAAAGAAATGCATCCGAAGTCCAAAATAACCAGTGATACAAGAATTTGTTGTACCTAAGCGGCTCCCAACACTGCTTTTATCACGTGACAAGGTAAGCTGACTTTCAGAAGATCAACACAACATACCCAGTCTCCATAGCAATAGAGAAATTATTTTTAAACAAGTTATTAAATAAGTTAGTCTAAGTGAGCATCTCTTTAGATCTTGTTATAAAGGCTCCATAGCTATTCTTTAAAGGTATGTGCATGACATCTGATTCATGCATATGTCATTGCAAATTCTAGAATTGTGGGGGAAGTGAGTCAAAGAAATATGATTATACAATTCCCATAACCTGAAACATGAATATTAAATGATGAAGTATTTGCATTGTCTCAATTGCCCTATATCACGTGAACGTCAAACCCACTTATGTGTATCTGTCTCTCCTTCAAAGCGAGTAGTTTGGTTTGATGTGTCATCAAAAGCAGAATTAGTAATGTTCTAAATACTAGTTTGTTTTCTTTAAAGAAAGCTTAATATTTATCATTTTCAGATACTAGTTCTGCTATGCAATAAAAAGCTTATAGGAGTCTCAGCTGTGGTACTTCACGATTGACACTAAGCACTCTGCCTGCACAGGCAGAAAACAAACACTTCTCTCTGATAAAGCACAGATTACTAATCTTATTTAACATTTGGAATAGGTTTGTTTTTTACTATACATGTGAATCATCCCCTAGATCTTAGGCATCACAGGTTACTCTTAGAGCTTATTTAGAATTTTAAGAAGAAAATCATACTATTACAGCAGTATTTACCTTCAAAAGTCCTTCTTAAGCCTAATCACATTTAGACAAGGGGAGGGTTAAAATTCCTTTCTTTCAGCATAGCTGAGGCATAAAGTCAAGCTGGAGGCAAGTCACTTCTGGGGCCAATGTTGTTTAACACCTTCTTTAATGACCTGAACGCTGAGACAAAGTGCACCCTCAGCAAGTTCACAGACAATACAAAACTGGGGAGCAGGTGATACACTGGATGGTTGCGGTGCCATTCAGAGGGACCTGGACAGGCTAGAGAACTGGGCTCAGACAAATCCCTCGAAGTTCAAGGGGAAATGGAAAGTTCTGCATCTGGGGAGGAACAGCCCTAGGCACCCATACATGATGGGGGCTGGAAAACAGCTCTGTGGAGAAGGGTCTGGGAGTCCTGGTGGACAACAAGCTGACTACGAGCAAGCAATACATCCTTCAAAGCAAAGAAAGCCAACAGCATCTTGAACAGTATTTGAAAGAGCATTGCCAATGGGTCACTGCCAACATTGCCCAGAGGGGTTGTGGAGTCTCCATCGGTAGAGATATTCAAAACCTGACTGGAAATGGTCCTAGGCAACCTGTTCTAGCTGACCTTCCTAGAGCTAGAGGGAAGCAGTTGTACCACTTCAGAAATCGGTACCATTGATACTGTTCAGCAACAACTGTTGCTTATGATACAGTGGTTGATAAAGTGGTCAGCCATGACAACCCGACAACAGGACAAGAAAAAAACATCAGCCCAAGGAAAACAAAGTCATGCTTAAGTAATCAGATAGAAGGCAGGCAGATCAGATGGAAATGTCACTGAAGAGAATGGATAATCCATTCTTTACTGCTTACATACGTGAGGGTACATATGGAAAGGTATCTGTGTCAGCAACAGCTGACACTGAAATATTCTATATAACCAAAAGCAATAAAGACAGACACAAATATTCCTATTCAGCTGACACTAGGACCACTCAGCACAATTTCTGCTGACTGAAGTAAGAACTTACTGGGAGTAGAGGGGTCCCCATACTAATCTCAGTGTGGAACTATACAAGACATTTACCAGAGGAAATATTACTTCCAGTAATATTAAAAAGAAATAGTCTCTAAAACAAGTCCTCACTGGCTCCAGATCTGAGAGCTAGAATCCCAACCATCTAGCTTGTGTATTTTTGAAAAAAACTGTTTTACATGCATAGCAAAGCAGCCATTTCCACTACTAGAATGAGTATTCCATTATTCTAGGACAGCAACATCAGTCTGTTCACAATAAACATTGACATGGTGTTTCTGTTCCCCTCCCTGCCCCCCATCAGATTTGAGGTTTGGAAAATACAGTTTGCAGACATGCTAGGTACTTTAACAACATTAATATGATACACCCTATACAAGGAAGAAAAACAGGTCTTTGATACTGTGATTTGTTCCAGATTGGGCAGACATCTATACCAAGAATCCCCCAAATATAAAGTAAAATAAAAATTAATTTAAGAAAGAAAAAGGGGGGGAGGAGCATTAAAACTGGACAAAACAGACATATGAAGAGAGAAAAGTCTTTTAACATTTACCTTACACACAAATGTATTCTTTTGTATCTAGTCTCATTGTCTAACTGTCACTATTCTCATGACTTATGTTGCTTAATATTAGTCTAATTATTTCTTAAAATTAAACTTGATGTTGTCCTAAGTTCAGCTCACTAAATTCTTCCCTCTGGAGCTGTAACACTGGTTTTACTAATATTTTAGACTCTCACTTACTGTTAACACTTAACAAAACAAAAACTACAAACCCACTGAATTTGTCAGAAAACCTTCCAAAGGTTTTTTCAGCTTAAATTCAACTAAAGTCCATGGGATTTTTAGTCCTCAATCACTTACTTCCTGAAAACTAAACTACTTGAAAATTATTTTTTCTCGTATGCAGAATTTTTTATTCCCTTGTTCCACTGCTGTTACTTTTTATGACACTTTCAGCGCTTCTTACCTTGACAAGGCTTGAACTTTTGTGGCATGTCGCTCTTCCTGTTCTGCTACTTTCCTCCTCCAGTTGTCCATTTCCTGTCTTAACACTGCAGAACGCTCCATCTCTCCATCTAACAGATTTCTGAGAGATCTGGAAGAAGGCAGCAGCCTCTGTTAGAACACTGCAAACACTACCTAGTAATTAAAGGATATTCTACAAATCACAGAGTAGGTTGCCTGACTGATACCATTAATGTCAGCCCAAAATTTCATTATTCAATGTAATAAATTCACCTGATTTGATTATATAAAGATATGAAAAGCTACAAGGAAAAAGGACCCAATGAAAACAGCTGTAAGTGCTTACTGTTAACTGCTACTACAATCTCATCAGCATGCCCAAAGTGCAACCTATTACAGTATCTACCACCATGCACAAAGAATTTATAATAGAAAATAGCTTATAATCTGGTTTCAGTGCTTCAGTGCAAGTCCATATATCTCAGCAATGATCTTTAAGTAATATATTTAATAGAAAGAGCAGGAGACAGGTAGGGGTCTTGCCTCTACTGAGAGCACTGCCATAGACCTCTGTGTAAAATCTTTGATGAGATGCAAAGGTCAGCATGATGCATAATGGTAAAATGCAAAGCATCCTGGTCCTTTTGTGAAAAAACACAAAGCTGAATGGGGAAATAACTTGCAATTATGGGAGTGTGGAGGATAAGAGGCAGGAAAATGGGATAAGTTGGTAGTCTCAACATTAAAAAAAAAACCCAACAACAAACAATCATATCTGTAGAAAAATGTAAATTACCAAAATAGCCCTGCTACAGCAAAACAACAGTATGTCTTGAATACGTTTGTATTTTAATTCATCTAATTATGTGTTCCAATAGACTAAATAAATAGAAAGCAGTTTTGATAGCATTTGAAATAAGCGACTTAACATTTTTACGTCCTCGTTTTGCCCCAAGCGAACATAAAGACACTCACAAATAACAGCCACTTTCACTGTAACACTGTTAACCATCCTACATCACTTCTGCACCAGAAGGGGAAAAAAGGAGATTTTCTGAAAGTTGTATAAGGACAAACTTTTACTCATTTGGAAAGCTATCTTAAAAGACCTTAATCTTTTGGCTGTAACTTTTGGTTTTGAAAAAACTAAAACTGGCAAAAGCACCCAAGATACAAAGAGCTATATGTGATTCAAATTCCAAGGAAAGAGTTGACCTGAAAACATTACTCTTCAGTATCCATGGTTGAATATGGAAGTATTAAGCTTACCTTTCACAGAAAAGTAATATGTACATAAAAAAGATTAGATGAAGACTATGCATAGGTTTACACAAAGGCAGCTTGTATTAGAGAACAGATTTTTTTTTAAATTATAGTGCCTCTTGACTAGAAAAAGAAAACTACCTATTCTGTTCTTCCAGTTCATCCTTTCTATTCATCATGGCCACGATAGCTTGACGAAGCTCATCTAAAGAGAAGGGACAAAACCAGATAAATTTCTGCATGTATTTTTGCTCATTTCAGATCCAAGAGTCATGTACATAGTGGCACTAATTCAGCAACATGCTTAAGATGATGCCAACATCATTTGCTATTCAAAGCACATAAAAATGTTCTATCTCACCATTAATTTGAGCAATCTGAAAAACAGTATTATTTAACACAGTATCAGAAATATTGATCAAATCAAATTAGTCTGCATCTGGCTTTAATACAAATGTTTACAAGTTTGCCTGGGGCTGCAGCAGTTTCGTTTTAATCGCAGACGTATGGAACAATGCACCTTTTTACTACATGCGTATTAATAAGATACACTGTTACTTGTTTAATTTCTTCAAATTGCTTGTTTTTCTTGCTACAAATTCTGACACAGGAAATATAACTATTACAGTGAGACCAGAGCAGAGATAATGTCCTTGATTCTTCATGGCATTTCTTCTCAAACTCAGTTTTCAAAGATGATGGGATCTCTGAGTCTTGTAATTTCCTATAAAAACCTTTTTATTTCCTATAAATACCTTAAAACATACTTCTGTCACTACAACAAGAATAAAATTTTTAAAAATTACAAAATTTTAGAATTTTTAAAAATTTCTTTAAGCTTAACAGTGATACTAGAGTAGCTGAATACCATACAGTAAAGTGTCAGTTCAAAGTGCTGCCTCACCTGAAGGCCTTCTGCTATTATGAAGGTTTTACCACATAAATATACAGCTGTACTATTACTATTTACTATAAATTTACATTAAAATATTAGGACTTAATCATCTAATCCAAAACAGATTCTGACTTCCAGATGTTGCTTCAAAGATCTGAATAGCTTCTAGCAAACGTCAGGATGGATACATGTCCTAAACTAGATTTTTAAAAAATTTCATTACAATTTCACATATGTTAATCAATAATTTTATGAGAGCTTCTGCAGGGACACAACATTAATACATCCCTTCCAACAGTTAAATGAAATGGTCCTATGTTTATATATAATAAACCATCCAATTGTGTTCCGTAAGTATTCAAAGCACGTCAGCAATTTTTTTTGTGCTTTTACTGAAACCACAGTAACAGAAGTGATATTACTTAATTTCTTCAAGTAAGCAAAGCCATTGGACAACTTTTTTTCCCTTTATATTCAGTTCACTGATTTACCCGTATCTTTCTTAATATTTTCGACACTTATAGAAATTTTTGCCAGTTCTAAAAAAAACTTAACAGTTTCCTGTGGACCAGAGTAAGTCTGCCAAATTCTAGTAGTGGACAAAATGTGAAAGTTTTTACTATGTCAATCAAATGTATCAGCCAGTGCAGACATCAGAATTCCAATCTGGCACTGGTAATCTGCTGGTAAATACCCCCTCTTGCAGGATTCAGCAGGGTTCTCATATCACTTGAAATCAGTCAATCCAATTCCTTCACGCTAGATTTTGTCCAAAATACTTCTGCTTCTTTGGCCATGGAGAAAGTAGACAATTATTTTCCTATCCATTCCACATTACAGATTGAGAACTAATTGATATTAGCAAGAAACATTTCAGTAGGTCATTAGAGGGATTTTGCACTCCAGTAACTCAGCACAGAAAGACTAATTATTTTTCTACAGTAACTTCTCTTCTTTACATAAGTTCTCTATACAACTATCAAAAAAAAAGAAAAAAAAAAAGTAAATTTCCAAACCTTGCAGAAAAGCCAGAAGTGAAATTTGTGGGTATTAAACACTAACACATGTTAAAAAAAAAAAAATCTGGAAACTTCTGCTTTCTCCCTTGATTATGTTACTTGCATTCAAAACCAAAGCTTTGATTACATGGCTACTTTAATCAGTTTTCCTAAGACTGCTTTCAGCAAAAAGGACAGTCCAGCCTGCCCTACCCGTCATTGCTACCACCTCCCTTGTTCTGGCATTCTGGCACTGGTGTTTACACACACAGTGTCCTAGCAGTAACTGATCGAGCTCAAATAGGTTTTGGTTTTGTTTTTTTTTTTCTGTTGGGCTACTTTTCAGACAAGCAGCTGCCAAGTGATCTTCCTGATGAGTTTAATACTGTTGCTGGCACAAGGCACATAGAAGAAAGCAGTCGGGGCAGAACAGACCACCTTTCTAGTCAGCAAGATGTGATATAAAAGGTGGAATACTCTCTTTGGCAAGAGTAAAATTCATATTGCATTGAAGTGACAAGGTAACCACTGCAATTTACATAGCAATTGTAGAAAAGCTTAGAATGGAAAGATTATGTATGACAAAATATGCTGTGCTCCATTATGTTCATTACTATTTTTCAAAAGATGGTCTATCATAGCTTCTATTGACTAGCATTGATTGAGGGGCGGGGATGGGACATGGGCCAAGAAAACCACCAAATCCTACATTCTCAGATTTAAGTATTTTATATAGCTATAAATATCAAACTTGATGATCATGAAACTCAACACATTATTAGTGTTCTTCCGGTGATGATGAGACATTGCTACTTTGAGGGCAGACTGGAAGGATTGGGATTCTTGAGGGGTTTTTGTTTGGGTTATTTTGAGGTTTGTTGGTAGGTTTTTTGGCAGTGGAAAATTGGTGGGTTGTAACAATCCTGAAAAAAATAATACATAGTGTTATGAAAATGGACCACAATCCATCAGGCTATCTGTAGAAAAAAAAAAATTGTTCTAAGGATGAGGAAAATAGAATAATCCAGTAAGTGTTCAAGCCTTGTACAAGAGTACAACACAAGCAAAATACATCCATAGCAAGCTTTCAGTACTGGAGCACTCTAAAACAAAATAAAAAAAGATCTTTAAGTTGAATTTAGAATCCCCCTCAAGAAAGCATTAAGCCAATGGTATTTTAAATATTTCAAGATTGTCATTAAAATATGATAATGCACAATCTGAATTAGTTGCTATTATTTCTCTGACTCTGAATAAATTAAAGCCATTGCTACTCAGACAAGTTAATGTAGTGCTGGCTCTGCACTTATACTGGGGTGCCTACTCTACAATAACTGCCTGTATGCATAGTCTGTTTAAATGTGTACTGATTTATTAACATTTAAACAGTGAAGCTATGGTAAATTGTCTCCATTTTTCCAATTTTACCAGCCTATTCAAATGGTAACCCTAACTTGCCTAATAATTTAATCTGCTTTCCCTTATGCAGAAGATTCTGGGTGGAATGAGTAGAGACCTGAAATCCCATCTTCCCTCACTCCTCTCTCCAACACACACGTAAGCAAGCAGAGCATGAAAGCAAGATTCTGTTGAAGACCATGGTTTGCATAAAAGAAGAAAAAAGCCTCTTGAAATAAAAGATGTTAAAATGCCTTTTACTTCCATTTGCCTCATTTCTTCTGAGTTATGGAATTGAAAATACTGTAGGAACACAGCAAAGCAGAAACTCCAAATTTCACTATCACACATAGGATAAAAATCAATGCTTAATTTAAGGCCACAAAAGCAAACACACTGCGTACTCAGTATTTATGCTAATTTAGTTCAACTATGGATAGCAGTGGAGATGTGGAGGAAAGCATCAACACAAACAACTAGTCTGGGCTAAGAGCCCAGGGTTCCAAGAAGGCTTGTACAGCCTGTGCTTTCCCTAGCAGCAATATTGCTTCATTGTTATACCTATGTTACTTATCCTTGAAGTGATGAGTATTAAGGAGTCATATTTTCTATCAGTTACCCAAACACAAGAAGTATATAGTTTGTCATCAACACTTCTTTAACCTCTCCATCCACAGTAAACATAAAGGAGTCAAACATTCACCAGTGTAGTTAAATAAACAAAGTTACCAAGAAAAATAAAAATCAGAAACTTTAATTTCATGATTTTTGATGCAAGTAACTGAATAGAACTAAAAGGACACCATCCTATTTAATCCAGGCATAACATTCAAAACTTTCAAAAAACCTTAATTTCTTACTCTCACACTTCTTGAAAAATTTTAGCAACATGTCAGAAGAGTCAGGTGAATGAAAACAAAGTAAATCCAGTATCATACGCTGTGGCAGGTTCACTTCAAATCTGCCAGAATGTCCACAGTTCATAAGTTTTTATCTGTGTGTTACACTTGCCTCTGAGATTAGTGCATGGCCATAACCTAATTTTTTCAGCAGACTTGCCTCATTCATCATGTGGGTTAGAAAAAGGAATAAATTTAAAGAAAAAAAATCAGGGTTGTAGCAGCAGCCATAAATTTGGCATTTTTTTACTTCTGGACTTCATAACCTCAATCCTCCCCCCCCACTTTTTTTTTAATAAAACAGTGGGTAGATGGCCAAGTATACCCACTTTAGAAAACTGTTTGATGTTAGAGTTTATGTTCCTACTTCTGAACTGCTTTGTGTTTGATATGTCATTTGCATTCTGTAAAGTAACATTAATGGAAAGAGATACACTACTGTTATTAAGGATCAGCATTCAACACCAACATATCTAAAATTCAAGTGATAATCAGAATTTCAAGAAGAGATATAATAACTAGTGAAGTCTTCCAAATTATATAATCTTAAGAGATATTTTTGCAACAAATTCTGAAAAAAAGGATTCCTATATGCAAACCAAGAATTGCAAACCAGGTCTTTCTTTATCAGTAAGAAAAGATAACATAAAAAAAAAAATCAAGAAATGTGGTAATAAAATTTTTCATATTAACCTCACTTTTTAAAACACCAAAAATTATCTTTCATTGTTGAAATTAATCTGTACTGCCTAATTACTAATAAAGCAAATATTTGCTCTAAAACATTTTTTAATTTACTTGCATACTACATGCAAAATCTAGCTTCTATAAGCTTTTATAAGGCCACATTCAGAGCATTAAATATATAAAAAAGTGCCATGCTTTAAGAAACACACATCAATTTCCCAGCAAACTCCAGAAAAGTCATAAGTTTCACAACTCTTCTGCTGTTTAGCCAAAGATTAGATAAGTATGATTTGCATTCACCTCTTACGAAGAATGAACTGTAAGTGAAATCATCTCTCAGTGTACACAAGGTCATGCAGCACTCCTCTGCAATCCTGCAGATAGAATTTCAGGGTGGGCTGGGAGCAGTCTACGGAAATGATTTTTTTTTTTAATTTTCCTGAGTGCAATTTTACACAGATATTTTCAGAGACAAATAAAACTTTCAGCAGATTAGTTACATCTTAAATCAGAAGCCTGACCTTTAAAGATATGCACCCTAAGCTCCCTGCATGAACATTGGCTATTAAGGCTTTATTTAGTGCTCCAAAATCTTGTAAATATTATCCTGTCATGTCACTATTAATAAGGCAAATTTTAGTAGGAAACAAATTTGACAATACAGTGTTGACCTTCTACTTTATAGAAGGGTCCTGACAAAAAAAAAAAGTCTGTAAGATGAACTGCAGCTTTTTTCTCAGTGATGAAATTTACACACCCTCTTTCAACAGCTCTGCTTTCAGAGAAGTCACAATAATTTAGTAGCTGTCAGTGACTGGTGGCAACAAAGTTACAGAACAGGTCAGAAGCTATTTAGAGGCTAGAGGAAGTACAAAAACATACAACTTATTAACTTACACAGCCTGGATAAAAATATAATATGTAGGTTTGATTATTCAGTAAAGTTCTTCAGTGATCATGAAAAACTGGGGGCTTCCTCAAGATACATGAAAAAATACAGAATAATGTGCAATGGTAACCTTTGCGGTTAAGCCCAACTTTAAAAACTGAGGAAAATTATAGTGCAAAAACTAAGTTCCCAATTATTTACTAAAATTAGCACTATAATCAAAGAACCTTGTAAAGAAGGACATAAGTAGCATCCTTATAAAATGAAAGTTTTGGAACTTCCTTTTTTCGCACTGCAAAAACAAAATGGGGACAGTTGTGCTGATAGGACAGATTTTTCTGGTGTAAAACAATGCTGAAAACATAATCTTCCAATGACCATAATTGGAGCAGAAATAAAGTTGTTTGTGACTCAAATATGACAAGATAAATATGGTTTTTTTAAAAGCTGGAAAATGACATAATGGAATAGATGCATAAATACAAAACTTCTGACAAACTCCACTCTTCATAAAATTGGTTGTAAGACATAATGATCTGTAAAGTAGGGCAAGTTTCCATATGATGTCTAACACACACAGATTAGGAACTTTATGGATTAGGATTTTTCGAGTGGTATTAGTATTTTTTTGAGATGTAGCTGCTGCTAAGTTAACCTATACCTTACAAATGCATGGGACAAATTCAGGAATATCATTCAAAATGGCAGAAATTTTAAATTACAGCTTCTCATAACATAATTCTCTATGCTGCATGTCAGAAGAACTGAGAAAAGGTTAGTACTATACTAGTAAATTGGAAAGGAAGCAGGAAAAGAATAGATTAAAACAAAAATTTATTTCAGGGTTTGTCTTCAGAATTAAGAAGCACTAAAATCCAGTCACTAGAGACCTCAGAGCTTTTCTCACTGCACTACTGCATTCCATTTTTCTTGTCTGATGTGTTAGAACTAGTTGCTATGCAACCAAGATATAAGCCTCACCATTTAATAATTCTTCCGCTAATTGCAAGAGAGAAAAAGAGCTTCAGTGTCTGGCTTTGTCATAGTCCTGAATTCTTCCTGTACGGAGTATCTACAATCAATAACAATAAACTTGAAAAAAGCATTTTTATTGAATGTATCCGGGATCAGCTGTTATAAAGGTATTACCTTATATGTACAGTCAACTGAATTTTTATTGTAATGATAATTAGATTATTTATTAAGTGTTCTACTGGCTTTATAGATTGTTTTGACATGCTTCCCCACTTCCTTCCACCAGAAACTTCTCTGAAATTGGAAACCAATGACAGTGTATATGCTTCCGTTGACCCTGTGGTTCATTTCACTCACAAATTGCTAAGTATCAAGAACTGAAAATCTCAAGATTTACTTTCTAGTGTACAGCGGTCTTAACTACACATAGGAACTAACTGAGCAACTGAAGGAGACCAACTGCGGCCCCTGCTGGTACCTAATACACCTACAAAACAATAAAATCAGGAAGTTTTCCATTAAAATTCTGTTACTGAAAGAATAAAAAAAAATGTAAGAATGAAATGATATCATAGTAATAACATGAGCAGAGAATATCCAGTGACCAAAATATCACAGTAACTATCAAGAGTAACTCCATCTACACCTTTAATTATGCCACTTAAAAGTCTCAAACTAGTTTCCCACTTCATAAAGAACTTTGTAAGAAAGGATTTTTCAGCTTTGTAAAGCTCAGTCAGCAGACCCATGCCAAAGCCTGAAACACCAGCAAAAATGCATGGTCTACCTTCCTTAACATATGTTGACACAGATATCGTTTGAATGTGACATTAGAACATGAGATTAGAATAACTCGAGGGATCATTCATTTTGATTATTTCATAAATCCATGTCAGAAAAGAATTTTGGCTGCATCACTTCTAACTTCCCAAATGTCATAATTTAAAATCTGTTTATATTTAAATTTATAAAAAGGAACAAACACACACCCCAGAGCTTTAGGATCAAAGCCATATCCACCAGTTCAGTTACAAAACTTTCTGTACAGTGAGGAAAATAAAACCATACTGGCTTACATGTTTAGACAGCTAGTCAGTTTAAGAACTAAAACTTTGTTCTACAAGTTTATGTGAAGAAAAAAGATTAAAGATGGGGTAAACAAACTGCCTCTACTACTAATCTCTTTCTACAGCAAAGGCTATTTTATCCTGTCGAGCTCAACTCCACACCACTATGACCGTCCTCCACCTTAACCTTAACTAAAGTTTTTGCTTATGAAAGCCCATATTTATATTTGGAGCAGATTTCCACATCAAAACCACAGACTGAGCATACATAGAAAGAGTTCTGGGTTGGTTTGGGTATTTTTCCAACTAGGCATTAATGAAAGCAGGCAAAATATGTAAAAGCACATCAGAACCAACCATTATTTTTTTCAGAGCTTGCAGAGATTTAAAATGTTAATAAGATTAAATCATTATTGTTCATTTAACTATTCAAGCCACATCTAGTATAAGGATGACATTAGCTTCTCTGTGGAAAGAGAAGCTAATGTCATACCAGTTGCAATGAACCATAACTTGCAATTTGCCAATTCAAAAACCATTTTAGAGCAGTCATTTCTAATTTCACCAGCACACCAGAAATCCAGTGCTGTATGCCTCTCTAAACATGTTACTGAAATAAAAATAGAAATGAAGAGTTATAGGAGTTTCAGTTAATTTCATCAATCTAGATACATCAAGAAAGTACTTACTAATTGTCATGGATTCTGGCACAGTGGCTGAAGGCAACATACTGCTTAAAGTATTCACTTGAGCTGGAGGACTGACTTCCACTCTAGTCATAAAAGCACAATATCATCAACAAATGACAACAAAATCCTGAACTCAAAACTCAAGAAACAAGCATTCCAGAAACTAGAATTGTCAACATATTTACCCATATTCCATCAACTTAATGTTTAATTATTCTTGAATGTATCTGTTGTGACTGTGATTTAAGAATACACACAAACAGATCAAAATCAACAGGCCATAGATAACACAATAAAAAAATAACATAAAAACAAACATAATACCTATTTTCAAAACCAGGAGGCTAAGTCTGCCTGTTATTTGACAGGACTACGTAACTTAAAGATAATTAGGAACAGTTCAATATAAGAAACTATGCAAAAAGGGAAGTGTAGGCTTTTGTGTTTCTCCTTCCAAACATTTGCAAAGGTACTCTGATAAATATATTTTTTTCCAGTACTGAGTAGCTATGCATTGGGTAACAGTAACAAGCTGGTAGCTACAAGGTGAAGATTTTTTTCTTTTAAGAAAAAGGTATTTGACATGTACCTGTAAGGAAGATCAGATCTTCTTGGAACCAGTTCTACCGCATGAACACCATGTTCATGCCCCTCTCCATTCTCCAATTTATCTAAAGAAGATTACACAAGCATTAGCTTTCTTCAGTTAACAGTACATAAAAAATAAAAATAAAAATAAAATAAAAATAAAAATAAAAATAAAAATAAAAATAAAAATAAAACCAGAACAAAGGTAGTTACATTTTTCACTAGAAATAGTCATCTTAAAATTCTTTCTCCAAGGTTGGCTTCTGCACATTCACCTTGAATGCCAGCAGGATTGTAAAGTCCCTTAGGAACACAGCCATCACTTTAGAAAAAAATTAGTATTAAACAACTAAATTGTAATTTTGATGTAGGTTTTACATTGATAAAAGTGTTGCAAAGCTATGAAGAAACTTCTTATGGAAGTTATTTTTGCAAGCTACAGGAGTTTAACCAGGATGTGGCATCTGATACTCATTACAAATCTGTTTGTGACTTGCAGAAAAAGAGTTTGTGGTTAGTCCCCAGTACGTGAAACCTTGCAAAGACACCAGTCCTTTATGCATTCCCAACAGAGCACCAGGCTTTTCTCTGGCTTCTTATGCCTATGTACCAAATATCAGGAATCAAGACAGATGAGGTATTTTTTAAAAAGCATGGATAATACACATCTGTCTACAGATCCACAACTGTCAGGATCAAAATATACATCACTGGGCCCGTCATTGAGGTAGTTCAAGTGGAAAGAAACAAAAATCACATTTTATTGATGTTTTCTGCATCTCACTATGTAAAGGTTACAAAGTTACCATAAAACAATCCTAAAATCACGAGCTAAAACAGCACAGAATTTAAAAAGCAGGAATTATAGGAAAAAAGTTAATAGGAACCAGAGTTATGTCAGAAAGACTACGGAGAAAAAGTTCATTTTTTTTCGCTGTAGAGTTTACTGAAGCTCAGTTCCTAAAATTTATACTCCATTTTTGTTCCAAGCAACTGAATTTTTATTCAGGCTTTCTTATCTCTAGATACATGGAGATATGATATACCCTGGCACATCCCTGAAGCACTGCAACAGACTAAAAGTGAAAACACTGATATTAACATACAACACTATAGATTAAGCTGTAGTCTACCTCAAATGTATATGTCTTGTTATTTATCTGTATTAAGACCTATAAACCAAACTATTGGGTTAAGCTATATATTTTACAAGACCTCAGTATATATGTTTTAGCAAAAACATTGTCATAATAATGAGCTTGACAGTCACTGGGCTGAAATGCCGTTAGAAAAAGCTAACCCATGTTCCCTCTGATATCATTCATTTATCAAAAGTGTAACTTCCAAAGTCAAGCAAACCAAACAACTGCCTAAGGCATCTTTCAATCTCATCAAACTGTCATTATGGCTGGGGAGAGGGTGGCCGTACCCATGTGTATCACTCTCCCTAACTGGTTGATGTTTGGGTTGTATGATGGGCCTTTTAGTCAAGACTGCCTGCACACTCCGTCAGTTCAGGATGTTCACAAGGGCCCGGTGACAGCATGGGAAGTTGAAATCAGGAAATCAGACAGCAGAATCTGTGTTGCTGTTTCCTATAACTGATGAACATTCCTTTCACCAGCCCAATGCCATATCATTCTGGCTTGCATGCTGGAACGTAGGGTTTACCACAAAGACAAAGAGAGACAGGAGGAAAACTGAAAATCTCTGTATACTGTGCCAGAAGGGATCTGAATGGGCCTGCTGTTGATCATCTGTAATAGTCTGAGCATTGTCTTCAAAACAGTTCTGAGATGAAGAAAGATGAAAAAAGGGTCTTTGGTACCTCCTTCGGAAAAGTAAACCCCTGTTATACTAACTATTATCCTCTCTGGTCATCTGTCTCCAGTACTAATTCTTGGCTTGGTTGTCTGACTTTTGATTTCAGCTACAAACCCCTAGCTCTAGCTCCTGATGCCTTGTGATGTCTGACTGGCCACTAACTCCCACAGCCCAACTGCAAGCTCCCATTCCACACAAACCACCTCCCACAAACAGGAACGTTTACTTGTATTCCAGATTTCAATATGTTGCAGTCAGCAAACAGTTATAAATCTATGGACTTTTTCTAAGAGTTTCTGTATACAATTTAAGAGAATACTTTGCCACAAACAACATAGTGTTTTCTGAATTCACTCCTTCATAAACTGAAAAATGTGGGAGCACAAGAAAAAAAAATGAAAATGTACTTTCTTTTTTTTCAACAACCAGTATTTCTTAAGAGGTACATCTTAAAATACAGCAGAGGGCAGTACAGCATTATTTTACGTTTCACATTATTTTTATCACTGAACTTACAGAACTGAATTACACTTTTTCATAGGCCTTCAATTAACATTACATTTAAACTCTTGGCACATGTAAAGCAAAAAATAGGAAATATTTTATAATTAAAACATTATTTGAATGCCACTGAGAAGTTTTTACATGGTCACTGAAATGAGAATACATACCCAAAGTTTTATGAAAGCAATTTTTTATGAACTAGCAAAATACTAACGGGGGGATAGAGCAAGTGGGAGGGTTGGGAGGGGGCGTTTGGAAGTTTTTGGTCTGTTTTTGGTACTGATGCAGACACTGGAAAAGCACCAGGTCTTCTCTTCCATACCTTTGACCATTTTCATTGCTTGCTTCAAGGTCTCCAAATGGTTCACAGCATTCTTGAAGTGCAAGTACACCAAACTGCATACAATACTGCAGCTGAGGTAACATCAGAGCCAACTGAGCATAAATTTACAAATGACACTTTCATTTATGCATGTTTGTACGAAGTGTGCTTTTACTGCAGAAACACAGCACTGCTAATTCACTATCAGCTTGTGACCCACTATCATGTGTCTCCTGCAGAAAACAACTTGAGGATACTGGCAAATGAAAAATGAGACAAGCCAGCAACAGGTGCTTGCAGCCAAGAAAGCCAGTCTTATTCTGGGCTGCATAAAACAAAACATGGCAAGTAGTTTGAGTAGTTTTGATTCTCCCCCTCTATTTTGCTTTCATGAGACCCCCACCTTGAATACTGTATCCAGCTCTGGGGTCCACAGTACAAGAAAGGCATGGACCTGTTAGAGCGAGTCCAGAGGAGCATCACAAAAAAGATCAGAGGGCTGGAACACCTCTCCTATAAAGAAAGCCTGAGAGTTGGGCTTGTTCAGCCTGAAGAAGGGAAGACTCCGGGGAGGCCTTATTGCAGCCTTTTAATACATAAAGAAGGCTTACAAGAAAGATGGAGAGAGACTTTTTACCATCGCCTGCAGTGACAGGACAAGGGGCAACAGTTTTAAACTGAAAGAGCGTACATTTAGATTGGATATAAGAAAGACATATTTTTACGATGAGGGTGGTAAGACACTGGAACGGGTTGCCCAGAGAATTTGTGGATACCCCACCACTGCAAGTATTCAAGATTAGGCTGGTTGGAGCTTTGAGCAACCTGATCTAGTGAAAGATGTCCCTGCCCATGGCAGGGGGTTGGAATAGATGATCTTTGAAGATCCCTTCCAACCCAAATCATTCTATGATTCCTGTATTCTCTTCTGAAGAATTATTTCCTAGCCAATCATTCCTCATCCTGTATATGAACAGATAACAACTTCTATTGAACTGCATCCAATATTTGACACTTTCTCCAATCTGTCAAGATTATTTTGAATTCAAATTCTCAAACACACTTGCAGCTTATTCCAGCTTAGTGATAAATAGAAACTGAATAAGGATATTTTCTATTCAACCACACTAAACATTAATAAAATACCATACAAGACCACAGCTTAATCCCAACAAAACTCTGAATTGACGCTGATAAATCCTCCTCAACTAAATAGCTACTCAAATGGACAATGCTGATTCAGATCTAGAATAAATTTTAATTGAACCTCCCATCCCAGTTGTGCACTATCTCATATGTTCTTGCAATCCCATTATTTCTTACCATTGTCCCATGTTAGAAATTATAAGGTTTGCTGGAATTCAGTATATTAAAATACCTACCTGTTTGCAAGTAAGAGCCAATGGCACTGACAGGAAATAGAACATCTGAGTCATCATTCAGGACCTGCAGAGGAGTCCAACTGCATATCTGAGAATTGCATGTGCTTATTTCATGAGGCCTGCATTTAAAACAAACAAGCAACCTATTTATACAGTCAATATTCACAATGCTTATATTTCTTTCAGGAGACATTACTGCAAGAAAAATCTTTATTTCAATCTGCCTGCTGGTTTCTTGGTTCAGACATACATAAACTCATTAAAGATCAGACCATTCCAAAGTAGCTGAGACAAGCAGTGCTTGCCTCTTTTTCTCCAAAGAGATTTCTGTGTCAGAAATAAAGAGGGCATATTAGTACCTAAAATTTTTCTTTTTCTCTCAGTTTTTTCTTGTCTTGTTCAACTACCTACTCTGATGATAACTGGCTTATTCTGCTTAAAATTTGTCATTTTACTATAAAGCCAGAATAGAGTTGATATCATACTAAGAATAAGGAAACTTCAAACAGGCCAGAATTATAGCCTGGCTGTATCACGCAATAATTTCAACAACTCAGAACTTGAAGGAGAACAAGTCTAAAATCTCAAAACTTGGCTTTCATTGGAACTTAGAAGCAAAATACCATCAACCATAGTGGCCCAAATGGTTTAAACAATGGGAAAGAAAAAAACAAGACAGGGCGCGGGGGGGGAGAGGCACGGGAGGGGAGAGTAGAGAAAACGTGTAGTTCAAGCAGTTACATAAATCTGCCAGTACCCATGAAGGAAAGCGGGGGGGGGCCAGGAGGTGGTCACATGGAGGAGCATGGAAGATTTACTACTGGCTCCTGCAACATTACTTACTTTTCAGGAGCTTCAGTTTCACCTTCTGTGCCTTTATTTCCTAATGTTTTTCCATATAGCTCATCCTCTTCTGCATCTTCATCATCAATGCTCTTCACATCTAATTTCTGGTATTCATACTCTCCATTCACGAATACTGAATTGCTCTTCCACGAATGGTTACTTTCATTTCCATTCAAATTTCTTCCAAGAGTGCTTTCAGATGAGGGTAATACAAAAAGTGAAGATCTGTCTATTCTCTCCTCTGAACTTTCTCCTGTAATCAGAGTCTTCGTGGCATTCCCCAAATTTTGCTCATCTTCCTCTTCATCAAATGAGATAATATTTGTCACTCTCTTCTTCTTTTTTCTATCTTTTTTATATTTCAAATCTAGTAGCAACATAAAGATTTACATAGTTAAGAAAAGAGAAACAATGTAAAACAGTTGGGTTTTTTTCTTGAAAGAAGTCATGAACTAAATGACTTGGTTCTTAGTAAAGAAAAAAAACACTTATACCTACAAGGCATTTCACTATCTTCCCATACACAAGAACTTTTAAATCTTTAACTACCATCTTTATTTTATATGCCTTACATAATTCAGATTTTAGAAGATATTTTGAAGGTGCATTCATAACTATTCAATTTGAAGTGGAAAAGCAAGTTCAACAAACTTATAAAATGAAATTTAAAATAAAAAATTAGCCTTCCTGTCACTTTCTCCAATGTTATATGGCTAGTGTATATTGCAGAGTATATCTACACAACACAGAAAACATGAATCACTTCTGCAGAGAAAAAGTTAAAAAGAACAAACTCACAACACAAACAAAATCCACAACTTCCAATCAAATAAAGTTAGTTTTGTCTACATTCTAGAAACTGAGCAGTCAGTTTTCAGAAAAATTAAACTGGCTCCCTCCCTCAGCTAATTAGCTCTTAGTCTAGAAATACACTGAAATCCTCTTTGATTACATCACATCTATGCCGTGACAGCACTTATTTTTAAATTACTACCTATTCTCACTGATTTCAATGTGCACGAGGCTAAATGACCTTGCAAAGTTGAAGCACTCTAAGAAATGTAAGAAATTTACTCACCAAGACATCTCACATTGGAACTAAACTGTTTTGTTTAATTCAAGTCCAGCTGTTACATAGCCACAAAACACATAAACATACTTTTAAGAGGATGTTAAAACCCATTCTGAATGCCAGCAAAGAACATAGTCTTTAATGAAAACATCTGACTTGCTCTAACATTCAACATATAATGCCATTTGAGCAAACCCAATTTTTTTAAAGTGACATTTTATTGTAAGTTGTACATTACATGTACTGCATACACATGTACTACTGTACACTTAACATACGTTATGTTGTAAAGTCATGTGCAGCATATGGTCAATTATTCTGTTATTTCATCTTGCGAGCCTTTTCTATACTAACAAAGTGATCCCAAGTCAAGTATCACCTACTATTTTAATCTCGTTTAAAGTGCTAATAAACAACAAAAACTTTACCACAAGTTTGTTTTAAAAACCATGTATTAAGACAAATTCTATTTTAAATGCCAATAAAAAATAGGTCTCAACTTCTATTTCTACCAGATAGCATTCACGTGAGGCTTTTTTTTCCCCTTTTTCACATAATGAAAACAATTTAAAGCCTAAACTCAAACTTTGTTTCTTAAGTAAAAAACACATAAATCCCAGAATCTTCCTGCAGTATTGTACCTTTACAAAGCAGAACATTCTTTCAGCTCAATTTCTGGAAATAAAGATGATAAAATATTCCTTTGCTATTTTTGGAACTGAAAATGTATTATGAATATCACATTTTGCTTGATTACTTTCATGTTATAAGAGATTAAGACTTTGAGTCTTTGTTAGTAACTAACATCTTACAAACTGGAGCAACACTAACACATTTAAAGGTAAAAAGAGCATATGAGTGAATTTTCATTTGTGGTGATTACCCACTTCATATAGGAATTCAGACTGTAAACATGGATGCTGCTTGAGGAAGGTTACAAGCTAAGATTTTTACCTGATATATAACAGATATATGGCAGTGTATTTCCAACTGATAAAGTGCCAAAAGAAAACATATTAAAAATGAAAAATCATTACAACAGAAACTGCAAGGCATAATTTTATGAATAAGAAATTGAAATTCAGGTCACAAGCAAAGCACTTTACTAATAAGTTAGTATAGCTTCCCTGTCATAGCGGTACAAGAAAGCTAAAATACACATTTATCATTCAGTATTCACACCAGTATTTCTAAAGAATTTCATACTTTTTATTTCACACTCAACTAGTTTGTATGTGTAATGCATTTATTTTTAAGTTTTTTTGTTCCATAGTAGTGCATTAAACACATTTGAATATTTTATAAGTTTCTGAATGACACTAACATTGCAAAAACGCTTACCAGCATTTACATTCTTTGAGAGAACAGGAAGTGGGTCAATGTCTTGATCAGGTTTTATTAGAATCGAGACAGCAGATGATGCAGTTATCTCTCTAAGGAGGCTGCTAACACCCTGAGTGGATTCTTTCAATAATGAGGTTACATTTTGCGTTGATTCCTTTAACAAATCAGACACAGTTGGTGTGCACTTGCTCTGCCCATTTAAATCCTTATTATCAATATTGATTGCAAAAAGAATGGAGTTCAGACCTTCAGATAAAAGAAAGAAGAAAAAAAGACCAAAACCCCACTATATATTTCATACTAAAGTACAAAAATAGAACCTAAGGATTAACAAAGCTATGACATGTAAAACATTTTTCCCCCAAATTTCCCACAGCTCTCCATGCATGAATTCTTCTTCTTTCATGTACTATTCATTCTTTTTTAGATTATGTTCAAGCTGATGCAATCAGTTCTGAATTTATCTTGATAGCTGTTCAGCTGCACATTAAATAAGCAGTAATTACTGTGAACTTGTTTATTTATAATCTTTTATCTAAACGCATTTCACTACAACTTTAATATTTGTTGGTTCCTATATTCTACTAACGAAAACTCCTGTGAATCCTATCTTGCAGAATGAAGCATGTGACCATGTGTCTGAGAAAGGGGTGTAAAAGGTAATAATACATCACTTCTGTGGTCAAACTCTAGAAAAGTAAATTATCTGTTATCATTCCTTACTCTTACTCTCCTTCCATGTATTTACCTATAACTTGGGTCTTACTATAAAAGTCTATCATTGCTTTTTTCTAGTCAGGAATAACCCCTTTTGTCTTCTCTAAACTGTGCTAGTTTGTAAAAAAAGTTAGCCTTGACTGATGAAAAGTTAGAAAATTTATGTGAAAAACTTTTCAACTGTAGGAAGGCCAGATCCAGTGTCTTGTTCATCAATTCAAAGCATAAATTGGCATACCTTGGCTATTCACCCTGAATGTACATCTGACAAACATTCTCCACATAAGAAAAGGGCGTGTTAGAGAAGCTTCTCACAACCAGAAACAGATAAAACATGCCAAAATGAAGTAGTTTTCCAAGAACAGTAGCATTTAAGGGGAAGTCTTACCAGCTGCCATCGTAGGGATCATACTAGAACGTTCTTCATCCATCATAAAAGACCAGTCTTCATAGAAGACACTATAATTTGAAAGACAAGAAAAAAAGGAAGAAAAACAAGAATATGCAGTCCTATATTAACATATATTCCACTTCTAAAAGACATGAAAATGATGAAAAATAAGTACACCAATGGATCAAATTATATGTCACAGTGACTCCCCAAAGCCCTGAAAAATACAGAACTGTCTGAACAGTTATCAAAGACATGCTAAATAGTGTTTTAGCTGTGCTTTTGTTTTGGGAAAAAAAGCCACTCAGGGCAAGGAGGTTCATAATATATTGGCAGCCACAGTATTTCTCTACACTTATTGCTATACTGCATATATAAGTTTTTTAATAACTATAGTTGACCATAATTACCAAGCCATTTAAAAAAATACTGGAATACAAGAATACAAACAAAAAGATCCACTTCATCTTGAACAATCTGATCTAGTGAAAGATGTCCCTGGCCATGGCAGGGGGGCTGGACTAGACGATCTTTAAAGGTCCATTCTAACCCAAACCATTCTATTATTCCATGATTTGGTGACCTGCTTCAATATCCAAAACCATATCAACAATCCTAAACAGTCAGAGTCAACTAGGAATTTGGACATAAGAAAAAAACCAAAAAAATTAACACGAATTTCACTGTGAACACATGAATTTAGCTGTTCTAAACCTGGTTCTTTTTAGGAGCAGTATGCTGTATTTTTACTATCAGCATTCAAGTAACTAAACATAAAAACAGATAGCAAGAAAACCCTCAACCTATATTACACAGTTTTGACAGATTCATTTAAAAGTTTCCAAAACAGGTAAGAATTTGGGATGTAAACTGATTCTGTAAATCCCATTTGAATCTGGGTAACATTTAAGACTTAGATATTCTGGAATAAGCCTTTTGAGAAATAATATTTCATGTACAATGCAGAGAGCTAATAATCCTGATACTGTGCAAGTATTGCTATAAGCATGAGAATAATTAGTGACATAGCAATCCAATGGTTTTCTCTTTTTTTTCCTTTGCTGTTTCATTCACCTTTATTTGAATTCACATCAAAATCTGTCTTGCAAGAAAGCTACAGAGAACTTGAACAGACTAAAAATGAAAAGGAGGTACTAACGAGCTCAGTTCTGGCTATAATCTTATCCAGTACATCCATTAATTGACACAAATGGAAAGAATGCCTTTCTGCTGAATCCACTGGATTTGATCAAGCTCAACAGTTCTTGATAAAAAAGGAAAATACCCCAAATTTGCAAAAAGAAAAGGAGCTGAAGATGCATGAGGAAAAAGGTAGGACTCAGTTAAGTATGAACTTAAGTGCATTTTGTACATCCAAAGTACCTTAGGATTTCACAATGCATAATAAGTTATTCTAGTGACTCTGTAAGAAGAAGGTTCACAAACTGATACAAAACCGCTTCTAAGTGATCTGCAGTAGTAGCTACCTATCACTTGACTGCAGGAGCTTTTCAATTACAGGATGAGCATCTCCAAAAGGTAGCAGGCAACTACCATTGATGAATTGGTAAGATCAAGGCTGCAACCATGTACTATTTTAATAGAATGAGAGGGGCACCTCAAAGCTTGGTGTCAAGGTCTCAGTGAGGAAAACTGCTGAAAGAACAATTAAGTGAGTTAGGAAAGAGGATGGAAATTAACATGAGGATAGAAGCGTATATTCTCATGTGCTAGAATGAAGCCAGTTTTGGGTCACATGTTGATAAAGGCACAAGCCACTATCCTAATAGCTGCCAAATTTCAAAAATGAACAAAATGAAAGTGTGAGGTTAAGTGGCCTCACTAACAGAGCAATTAATATGATGTATTATTACAGTTGTAGTTTTTGGTTGGTTGGTTGTGGATTTTTTTATCTCAGTACTTCATTTGTCAATACATTTCCTGCATTACAAAGATATCAAATACAGTACCTGAGTCGATTCTTATCTGCAAGCAGCATATGAACATATCTTTCCAGGGAATGTTCATTTAGTGCACAACGCAACCAAGCCCGGCCCCTGCCAATATCTGTAGTAATTGTCTTCAGAGAGTAAAAGCGCTGCAGTTCATGTTTATTCAGAACCTCTTTCACATAGTACCAAAACACTGGCTCTGGAATCAAAAAATAATAATAAAAAACCCACCCAAAAATGCTAAGCTCATATCAGAATGCATTTACATGCAATTTTGTAAACAAGCAGGTAATGGTACATAACTTTGAACAAAGGTGAATCATTTACCATCTTTGTATAACTCTCCAGTTAAACAGGTTATTTATTTCTACAGAACTTGGGCTACTTAAGCACTTCAAACTTTTTACTTCACTGAAAAGTCAAACACACACATTAAAGTATTGTGTCTTACATTTTTAAATAGAATTCACATTTAAAAGCATGTATAAGCTAGTATTTCATCCACAGAACAGGTTCACATGTTCAGATGGGAATACATTATGCAAAGGAAAAAAATTCTTTAGAACTCTAACTTCCTGCTGATAGTGAAATGTTAGAAGATAGGTCCAAAGGAACCGGTAGCTCCAGAATTTGCTGACAAGCAAATGACAAATCATGTTACTTTAAAAAACAAAAGAGTTACATTTAAAATGGAACAATATCCCTTTCCACTAAAATACTTTCCTTGCCCTGCCCCCAAATATTGATAAAAAGTGGTTTTTTGCATTTGCCTCAAATTTCTCTATCAGAGGTAACAAAAAAATCTACATCCGTAATTGTAAACATACAATAAACCACCTCGTATTTTACATATTCCTGTTTCTTAACTGAATAACAACATATTTTAAGGATGTAATTATTAAAATTCACCTCTATTTTCTCAGAATGAAAAGAACAACCAAACATCAGATGATTCATCTGTAAGGCTTGAATCTTTACTATATGGTATAGTTTGGCAATTACTAGTCATTAATGTTGCATCAAACACGTACTGCTTGGAAGTATCTTAAAATATAACATTAACAATAACGTTCATGTGGCTTTGATTTGTTATAAATAGAATTGCTTGAATAACTAGAACAGTTTGAACACTGTTAATCTATACAGTTAGAAACAAATTAAGAGACTGTATGTAAGGCAAACAGGATATTTTTAAGAGCAAAAGAATCTGAGAAACCCAAGCACTACAAAAAATTTAAAACATATCAGTCTCTCAAGGAAGACTTGCAGGTACTCCTTTTGACAGTTTAATGAATGTCTTGCTCAACAATTTTATTTTTTTTTAAGTTAACAAAAAAGGGAAAATTATTCTATTGTACACATGAATGGTGCACTATCAACTCAAATATCATGCTGGCTATTGATCATAAACTCAACGTAGGCAGCATAAAGCAGCTGTTTAAAGACAGGTAAAAAATTTCCTCAAAGACACTTAAAAAAAAATGCACACGAGAGGAAACAGATTGATCCAGCCTCTCCTTGCTTACCACTTTTTTAAGTCTTTTTTAATGTAGTAAGAATTTTAAGAAAAGTCCATCCATGATGCTTCTCCTCCTTTCCGCTAAATAAAGAGCATGCAGTCAGATTTTTAATAGGTTTTCACTACAGTTTACGACTTCTTTTGGTGAAATGTGCTCATTTGAGGGTATGGGGGTTTTTATTAATCTCTGCTGAAGGCCAAATACAGCATTAGATTAGCAAAGTTTATAATATAGTTTTAGACACCTAAACACGTAACAAGCAGGTTACACATCAACTAAAAGTTTTGCCAAATAGGTCTGACAGTTATGCAAGAACAACTCAGAGCTCTTCTAAATTAGACAAATGTGTAAAACACACAGGAACCATTGAATTGACAATGTAGGATGTAAAACTCAAGGTGTATTTTGCTGAACTACAACCTCATAGGTACATTAACATGCAAACAATAAGGAGGTCCAATGAAGGTTTAAGAGCATTCAAATACCGTATGTCCCACTCCTTTGGCTTCAACTTACTTCATCTGCATTTCAAGAATAAAACGCATACATAAAAAAGCACTCTTTAAAATACCAGATTTATATCAAGATGATAGTGATTTAATTATTTAATTGCTTTTTGTGACCAATAAAATTTACTTTTCTGTCTTGCTAAAGCTCAAAACAATACTAAAGTAGGAAGTGAAAATATTACAGGAATACAGAAAATAAGCAGATTTCCCCTTGTGCCAAGAGTTAAACTCAGTGTTTCTTGGCATTCTGATTATTTACAGACATCAAGGATTTTGAAAAGCTTCAAAATTTGGATTCTCACCAGTTTTTAATCAAAATCCATCCAATGGAAATAAAGTAAGAGCATTCCATACTCTAAGTCCCTCCATGATGTACTTTATGAAAACAGTAATGTAAGTGGCATTTTTCAGATCACTGATTTCTCTCATTTGAGAGTAGCATTAAATAAAAATCCAAGTCCTAACTGTTGATATTATTTTTCATAGCAAATAATCCAATTCTTGTTATTCAGAAGTAAGATCATTTTAATTTCAGTAAAATACAATTTGTTCAATTGTACTGTAGGCAGAGAAGCCAGTGACATTATGCAATTCACCCCAATATTAATCACTTTTTGAAAACAGTTTATTTAGTTTTAATAATATCACAGTTCCAGTAACTGCAATACCACCAATCATTAATCAACCCTAAGCAGCAGTCATATCACAAGCTAAGAGCATAGACATCAATCTGAAGCCAGGTTCAGTGCCTTCTTATGAAAAAATAAGTAAAGAAAACAATTTACACTGTGCAGCCATTGTGCATTTAAGTGTCTGTTCTGCCAAGTAATTAAAGAACAGTTTCATGTTTGTCACAAGTCTCTCATAGTAGAACATTCTTTGCTATAGTTGGAAATATTAGTTCTTTCACTTTTAATTGAGATTATCATTAAATGAAGTTTATATTCTAGAAGCCTTAGTCTATCATTTTCATTTCTAAACACAGCAACTAATAATTTTACCACATTAGCCCTCATCATTACTCTACAATGTCCTACTATTCATAAGCAAGCTAAGACATGCAAAGTAGTAAAGCTATAAACATACTGTGACTTAGCAATGATTTCAAAATACATTCCCACTTTTGGTATTGATGTGCCATGAGGCTGTGGACAAGCTACATCTGTAATTCTGCCATGGTTTACCTATCTATAAACAGATAATACTATTCTACAATTATAGCAAAGCATATACATTAATCTGTAGTAATATGCAGCACCAGAACTATTTTTAAAAAAAAAAAGCAACAAAGACAAAATTTTGCTTCAGCCAGGAGAACAGAAGGCTTAGGAGGAGGGCAGACACCTAATAGCAGTCCTCCAGTACCTACAAGGAAGTCATCAGTAAGATTGATTTAGGCTCTTCACATCAGCACATAGCAGAAGGGCAGCAAACAGGCATAAATTAAAACAAGAAAGCCTTAGCGTTAGTATAAGGAAAAACTCTTTCATCATGAGGACAGTCAAATGTTGGAACATTCTTGAGCAAAGAGGTTGTGCAGTCTGTGGAGGTTTTCGAGTCCCAAATGGATAAAGCCCTGAGCAACCTCGTTTAACCTCACAGATGATCTTTGTAAGACTGCAGACCTCCTGACGACCCTTCCAACTTGAATTGGCCTATGATCCTCTGACTGAGTGCAGAAAAAACACGCTATTACTGACAGAAAGGTTTCAGCAAGTCTGGAACCTCTAATAACATAGTAGAAAGAGCAACCAGAGGCAAAGGAAGATTTGATTTATTTCGAACCTTTCAACAACATTGTCCTAATAATTTTTAGTAACTCCTGCATCGGCTACAGCATTCTCACATAACCTTAACTGGAGTTACATGAAGACACCCTCATATTATTACAAACTAAAGCTAGAATACAGTTCTATTGTTTACTGGTTTTGTTTAGATTGCTTAATATAAGAATAAAGGAGCTGCATATGCCTGTAATGACCACACCATCAACCGATACCAGATCACACTGATATTAGGAATTTGTTTGCTTGAATATATATTTTAAAAATTAAAATTTAAATAGGATTTTTAAGTCATAGTTCAAAAGAATTACTACTGGAGTTTTAAATAACTTTTCTTTTCATTTAAGAATAACAAAGTAAAACACTGAAGCTCTTAGGTGCAAAATGATGCTACGTTGTTTACAGCCATTTGAAAGTACAGTTGGCATGAATTATCTGTAAATTTCGAATAAAAACACGCTGCACAATTTTATTTTTCAATTGTCAAAGCCTGAATGTATAGCCTAAACAGCAGTATTCCACTATGTTAAAGAAAAAGATAACACCTGTGATTACATTAGAAAGAACAAAATATAAATTATACCAGACTCATTTGCCTGAAAGTGATAAAAATAGAGAAGTACTTTGCAACCGCTTTCAGAAAAAAAAGAACTGCAACACTGTAATTCATAAAGATAAATGCAGTGAAACCCAGTAATTTCCATTAAAAAAAAAAGCTTCTCTTCTTAGTCACAGTACAGCATTCAATTTGCTGCAAAGCAGCCACATTTTTGTTCTTGAACTTCCATACATTGCTTAAGCTTCTTAAGGAGTAAAAATTATGTTTTCCTCCTTCTTCCATTCTCCAACCATAGATAACTTTCCTGACTTTCTCCTCTTCCTCCACATCATCTCGCTGACAAGCCCCCTGATAAGACACACATATGCATGAGCATATAGCTAAATCGTGAAGTTCCCAAGTATCAAAGATGCACCTTTGTACATCTGACCACTAAGACAGGACAAAAAAATTCATACACTCTTGACTTTACTAACAGACAAGAAAGAAGTCATAAGAATTGTACATAATACCTTCAAACTTAGAGACACACTATTTGCATAAATCAGAGAGGGTGTAACAGGGGAGAACATTCTCTGCAACAAAGCATAAGACTCTCAATTGCGAGCTGGGGGAATAAAAAGTGGACAACCAAATGACTACCCGTTAAAGAGATGGAAACTACCCAGAGGCTGAAAGAGACCAGAAAGTATCTGATCCCCAATTGCAAACACACACAAGGGAGAAAAAAAAGCATAGAGAAGAGCCAGAAAGTCTGTTAAAGATTCTGTAAGCAGCTGAATTTGTTCTTACTTGTTCATTTAGAGTCCACAAAGTGTCGAGTCTTGCCCATTACTAAGTAAAAGAGGCAAACACGGGAAACTCACCAACTTATCTAAAGCATAGCTATTTTAGCTCCCCCAAAAAGCTAAGTCTAGAGGCTCTAACCCATTAGCAGGAAAGTCAGCACACAAGATCCAACATTTCACCCTATCATCCACAGGAAACAAGTCTGTTATTACAACAATTTAAAAACACCATTACATCAAGCTATACATTTTGTGTTAATGTAATATCCATTATGTGCAGTTGTCTGGTATAACTAGAAGTTTATGGCTGGAGATCAAATGTATTAACAATTTTAGTACCACTGAATATATTTTAAAAAAAACAAAACAAAACAAAACCCACTGTGTTACATGTTACACTTGATGGGAGTTTCAAAAGCCAAAAAGAAACTTCTTTATATTATGTGTTCACTGTCTAAGAAAAAAGATACTGTATGTCAATCATCATCAATTTTGTTGTGAAGGTTAACACGTTCACATACTTTTGATAAAAAAAAATAAGGGAAGCTTCAAGGTGAAAAGAAGGCAACAAAAATAAAGGATCTTTTCTTTAAATGCGAAGAAAGTAATAAAAAACAACCCAATCAATATAAGTAATGTAAGTTTCATTTTTAAAATTACATCAATACTGAGAAGTTAAACATATCTGATGCTATAGAAAATGGCAGTTGAAGAACACAATAAGGTTAAGAATGAAAATGTTGTAGCAAAAACTTAACAGCACAATTACACAATGTGTATCCCTACCAGAATTCAGAAGAAATTTGCCAGTGATACTATTCATGATGGAACTGTAGGAAATGCAGATTTCCAAACACCAAAATTTCTAGATAAACTTAATATGGAAGTTAAGCTAGATAATGATTGCAAAAACCATTTTCACTGCTTAATGAAAGTCCAAGTATTAAGTATGCTACCAACAGTCAGCCGTTCGTTGCATTGCTTAAAACTTGCATTAGAAATCATAATATTTGCTTGTACTTATCAACTGTTTAAAATAGAATAGTTACAATTTATGAATTACCTGTTTCAGTTTTAGTGGAGAAACCCGCTGCCTGTTTGATTGCTGCTGCTGTTAATGCTAATCCTCGGCTCCTCCTCAGACCATGCTGTAACACAGCTTCAAACTGAGCACACAAACAAGTGACTCTGCAACAGAATTTTTAAAGAAACCATGTGAAAAGAACAATCAGCTATGTTTCTACAGAGCAGGCTTATTCCAAATCTCTGAATGGAGAATGTAAAGGTGAACCATTCTCTTTTATCTAGTGAAAGACCCCTTATATGCACTAATCTCATTATTTGCAAACAGTATAATCTACTTATACCCACAGTCCCATCATGACTATCCAACGTTGGGGCATGAATTACATTCAGAAGAATTGGCAATCAATTGGAGAAATCATCCTCACCTGTTACAGAGATTGTTAGTCATGTTATTTTAGCTGCAATTACCTGTTTTTCATGTAATACAAATACATTTTCATAAATATATTTTGTACTACACATGCAATGAATGATTTTCTGAAAATACGCTGTAACTTCCTATACAGTTAATAGACAATCTTGTTAACTGACATTAGTATGCTGTAATTCAAACCTAGGAAAACAAATAAACATACATTTTTATGTCCTTCAGAAATCCCAGGCATAGGAAAATAAGAAAGATTTCTCTGGAGATGTGTTGAAACTTTAGTTGTTGATGTTGTTCTCTACAATACTATTTATAAATTTCCTGACTTTTTTTTTAAAAAACATAACCCAGCTAATAAATCAATTTGCACATAGGTAGAACCACTGTAAAACCAGCAAAGTTTTAAAATTCAGCCTGCCAAAGAAAGGACCATTATTGTAACCTACAGGGAATAGTAAGGCTTAAGGTATAAGAGACATGAATGCAACCTGTTTGTTTGAAATCTTATTTTCTCTACGTTTTATTTTTGCCATTAAATAAACACTGCTTAAAACTTAAGCTTTGAGAAAGTTATCACCTGGGTACCAAAGCTGATTACTAAAAGGAAGGACAGATACTTTAACTGAGTTCAAGCAAATAAATAAAAACAGTGGACAAAATGGCTCAGGACTCTGACCCAGCATTCCAGAAGAACAGAGTTCTATTCAGGGTCACAAAAAAGCATAAAATCTCAGGAAGAGTACTGACAGAAAAAGAGGTATATTTACCATAACTGCCCTGGACAGAAGAGCTTAGAACACATAATGCTTTCCAGCACATCTATGTTAAGAAAACTTTGTGAAAAAAAATTTACTAATAAAGCAGAATATAATTGCAAGAATACTCAATTGTGTAGCAATTGTGATAATTTTTTGCTAAAAAGACTACTGCTGTTAAAAATGGAAATTCCAGCAGACACATGACACCCCCCCAGAAAAACAAAACCAAAACTTGCTCAATTCAGAAAAAGCGGAACCAAAGCTAGGTTCTGTGAAAGAGCTCATATTATTAGAAATCCATGTACACTTAAAATCAAAGCAAGAAAACTGTGCAGCATTTTACAAGCAAATTTAGCCACTAGTAAAAAAAAAAAAATTAAATTAAAAAATCAGGTATTCTACAATGCCCAATATGCATAGTGTATTTACTAGATAGCATCACAAGGGTATATTAAATAAAAAAATACAGAAAAACATGGAGAAGTCTAGTATACACAGACATAGAACTCTGAACAATTAAAATCTCAAAGACAAAAAAAATCACTGGGAAAACAAAACTTCAAGAATCACATATTTTACTGGATTTTGATCTAAATTGTCAGACTATTCTCATTTTCAAAATTATCTCACAATGTTTCGCATAGTAACAACCTCAAACACCATGGAATTTAGGGGGGAAAAAAAAAAATCTATTAATGTAATGTCCACTTCCTTTTTAATCCTGAAACTGCCTAGCTATAATCTGTTATTCAGCATGTCTACCAAATTCTAAGGAAAATATTTATAACTAAAATTTGGCCAGCATTGTATCTTTGGAATCCCAACTCTCACTGTTTATCAGAAGATAAATACTCAAGATCATCATTAAAATTATTAAACAACTGCAGCAAAGCAGCTGTTCATGCAAACTGAGCAACAAAGCAGAAGTTTTAGATCCAGAGAATTTATTCTACAGAGGAAGTACTTCCTTCTAGCGGAGTTTACACAATCTACTACAAAGGCAAACATTGTCAATACATTGTCTCACAACCTAAACTGTAAAGATTAAATAACTGTCCCTAGTTGATGCTTCTGTGCCAATAGCTATAGCTGCACAGCCAGTCCAGCTGCTAGGTGCTTCAGCCCCACCATCCCTTTATCCCACCTGCACCTTCTTGCTTCCTCCCTCTCACCAGCTTCTGTCCAACAAACCCTGTGCTGAACAGATCCTGTAGTGAACTGTTTCCACTATGCTAGTTCAACAGAAAACTATTTCTCTGAGTCTGTTTCCCCAAAACACTGCAGGCTGAAACAGCCAAGGGCAGGACAGGATGACAGTAGTAGCCAAAAGTCAGATGGGCTTAAGCTGCCATGGAGTAGCACTAGCCTGGAGTTTCACAAACAAGTAATGCAAAGAAGCTGCATTACCAGCTGCTCCTGAAAGGTGATGGGTTCGCCCTCTCACCCCTTGTTGCTTCTTTTTCCTCTTCTGCACTTCCCATTGCTTCTAGCTGTATGATCTTCCCCTCCTTGCAGCAACTCTAGCATTCACCGGATGTTTTATTGATTTAACTCACTAAAATGGCAGAAAGTTATCCTTCTGCATTATTTCTTCTTAAATTAATTCAGAGGGGACTAGATGATCACCAGGCATTGCCTGAAAAGGTGGTAGAAGGGAACAGTACTGAACTCAGGGGTCTTGAGGAGATACATGAACCCTCCGCATCTGTTCAGTAGCAATGAATTCTTAAATATGCTTTCCAGAAGTCATGAAACCACACCCTTAAACATGTTCTTAAAGACTGAATTGGGAGAGTATGGGAGAGAATCTTATGCATCATTTATAAACAGTCAACAGATAATTAACTTCTTCCCAAAAGGCAGAGTCAAACTTCAAAGACATATGAAAAAGGACAACAAACAACTGCATTTAATCCTGGTGTTTTATTTATCTGAGATTCTTTGATAGGACAGATTCTAAGAAAGACTCAATAGGATACAAAAAGCACTGCAATTTCTGTCCGCCAGTCATCTTCGTTTTACTTTTAGCCTTAGAAACCAATATGCCACATCCAAGAACAAATGCAACTAACAGGAATTAAATGACATTTTTTGACTTACTTTAATAAAAAGGAACAATTTCTTGGACAGAAAAAGAAGAAAAACAGGTTTAAAACATGTCAGGATTAAGAAAAAATAAGAATGAAAATTTTCTGAATGACTACATGTTAAACACACTTGACACTTAAGTGTCAAGCTTCACGAAACACAGAGGTATTGGTAATAAATATGCATTCATTTTAGAAGAGGTTTTAGGGAAGATAAATTCTGCCATTCTCATGTTCAGACCTCAGAATTCAATGCTTCCTCAGAAACTCTGCAGCCACTTAAACACATGTAACTTCATAGAGAAGAACACTCTTTGTTAAGCTGCAAATTTGTAACAAGATGAAAAGTTCAGTCCCATGTCAGTGTTTGTATAAACAAAAGAAACTGGGGGTTTTCTGAGCATGTCAAGTATTTTGTGCCATATGTTTCACGTCATTGTGATACATAATCTAAGCATGTTAAAAGTTTCTTAGACCATTTTACCTGCTATCAGAGTCTGAAGCAATTTCTTTTCTTCCTCCAAACCGTATTTGACACTGCAATAAACAGATTTTAAGGAATTTTTTTACACTAACAAACTCAATATTCTGAAATATTTCCATATCAGAAACAAAGTAATAACAAAAAAGGAAGCAGTACAAAATAAAGCAATGACAAACACAGCCTGCAACAAAAAAAGTGCTTTACAACATCATGTTCCACTAACAGGCTACTCTTGGAGTTCAAATATATTCTTGCTAGCCAGAACACACCTGCAGGTCCTTCAATAAATTTAAAATTGAGTAAAAATTACTACTCTTGAGTTTTAAATGTACATCCACAAAAACAAACACTGCTCCTATTCAGCTCAGTGCTACAATTACAGAAGAATCATTCTTTATAAAACGTATCATTGGCTCACTTTTGAGGCAATCTTTTGCCTCCCAAGCTCTCCTAAATTGAATCCAGTCTATGAAATTCTACTTGCTGAACTTCATTTTGATACAAGATAAATACTTACATAAAAAAAAAAATCTTTTCCTGTATTTTAACCATTCACTAAAATCTTAGTGTAAAGAAAAAAAGCAGCTGCTGTAAAATGTTAACCAATTTAGCCTTTGCAGTACACTAGTTTAGTTCAGTCATATAAATACAAATATATATATATATTCTTCATTATTATAACATATATAAATACTACAAATATAATCTTTCAAGAACAAGAATTTTAAACAAATACTCTATAATAGTTGTTTGCTAGCAGACACAAAAACTCAGTAGTACTGTGTGAAAGACAAGATGACTTCTTTGTGTTGTAAAGGGGAGAAAAAAGGGCAAAGACAGTTCCTGCTAGTACTGACAACTTAGAGCGAGTATACTGTAGAAATATGTATCGGATTTCTCACCTGTTTAACTGCATCCAGTAGCCGTTCTAGAAGAAACTGTCTTTTAGTGTCATTATTCTGTGAACCTGAAATTCAACAAAATGATATCATTTTAAAATAAATAGTTTTTTAAGAAAAATACATTTGGGCCAACACCAGGGCACCAAAAACTTTCTTCCCAAGCCAATTTTTCCATTAAATTTATTAATGTATTTTCTCTAAGTAAAATGATGCAGTATAAGTCTGTGTTTGAGGTATACTGCAGCAATGCCAAATACAGTATAACTGTGCACAATCAGCACAGCTTGCCCCTAGCTTCTTAGCACAACCACCTGTGGGACCATATTGCAAGCCTGGAATTCACCTAGTTTAAGATTTTTTATTTTTTTTTTTTTTTGGGTTGGTTGTATTAGGTGTATGATGGAGCTCACACTGCAACCCCATAAATCTTCATACTGGGACAACTATCAGGGTAATATATCATCATAGCACAAGAAAAGAATGGAAATGAGAAAGAGACAGCAGGAACATCTTCTTAGTGTCAAACAACCTTACTGCAGAAAGACTTTGTAGTCAGGTGAACAGAAAGCAATTGTTACAATAAATCCCTTAAAATTAAACTGCCAGCATAGTTATTCCTAATTAACACCTATAAAATCTCATTTGTTACTATACAAGCAACTACACAAGACAATCTTTAACTTCTCAATCCTTTCAACAACAAATAGCATAACACTTTCCTTGTTGGAAAATGCTTTATAAACCCCTGTGAATATGTGTAAAAGTTATTATTTAATTAACCTACATCACCTCTATCACTTCTTTATTCTGAGATTAGGTTCAAAATATCCTTCAAAAACCTCTGTGACCTCTCTGGAATTAAAGTCACTCCATTCTTCTTCTCCTCTTAAAGAACATACAACTAATATATGCATAGACTGAAAGCCAATTGTCAAAACTCTGCACAAGCAAGTTCCTCCAGATACTGAAAAATCAAACACTACACAATAAGCCCTCTAGTAAACAGAGATGACAAAGACATGTGTCTCTTCCTCTTGCTGTCCAACACTGCAAAGTCCCAATCCCAGAATTTCCTATCTTCATAATCCCATTCAAAGTAGTTTGCTCCTAAACCAGCAGAAGGATACGGAATTTGCGCTACTGAAATTATTCTGCCTTTGTTTCATCTTAAGTATGGGATCAGGAGAAGAAAAACCCAGAAGTCTGTAATACGCAATGCTAGAACAAAGAAAACAATAGGAAAAACATGAGCTATCTAAGCTTCACAATGCTTATTTAGCTGAGTACAGTGGATTTTCAAGAAGTTATACTTCCGATTTTGAACTCTGACTCAAACTGTACAGATACATGATGTAGGAGATTTGCTTCTGTTAGTCAAATATTCCAATGCACGGAAAGTCAGATGCAGATGCAAACAATGTTCACTGCTAGTAAAGGACTCTAGAAACAAACCCCATACCAAGTAGGTTTTAACTGCCAAACTATGCCAGTTATGCCACTGTGAAGATAAGGTTAAATTCATATAATCCCTACTACTCCACTTCGTGTTCCTTCAGAGATCACAATTTTATTAAATTATATTCAGTGTTCCTACTGTGCATGCACTGCCAAAAACAGAGACACATGCCTATGCTTCTAAATGTCCTATAATAAATCACATAACTGTAAAATAAGGAAAACAATTAAATCCCAACTTTTAGTACAACCTCTCATGCGCAGTAACACTGAATATAAACAAACCTGCAGATTTTCTCCACTGTTTCAAAACTCATTACTTCTACAGTCTTATGCTACCCACATACCTACGAGAACAGGCATAATACAACACTTCTCTTTACATTAATAGTTTGAGACTACTTGAGAACGAATGCATGTAATTAATAATTTCATGACCTGAAAAACATCTACCAAATGAAAATATTAAGTATGAGGGTTAAGTTTGTCTTCCAAATGCAATACTTGTTAGTTTTTAAATTCACATCTATTTGGCATCTTTGTATCTATTTGGTAACACAGAAATGGTTTGCAACTAGATACCAAGCTGTGAACAACATAAAAAATGCATAAATACATAAAACCCACAGATGATCACTATATTAATTGATGTTCTAAAAAGACTAAAGCATGAGATACCAAATAGCCTTAAATTTACACAGTCTTAGTGCAGTGTAATGTGTATTTTGTCTTTATTTTACTTGTACATTTGTACTAATAACAATTATCACTACACATGATTAGAACCAATAATTTCCATAAGCAGTTCAGATCACCTTCACCATTAACAGGGCTGTGAGGCCACATAATGTCTATAATGAGGGCTGGCCAAGGTTTCTGTTCAATGCATGTCTTCAGAATTCTCCTATTGCTGTTCTTAATACAGAAATTTTGCAGGCAGAAGAAAAACAATATTCACAAAATCTTTCAATTTTTAAAAAATTTTAGACTAAGTTGTGTGTTTTTTCAAGCAGAGGATATATTTTTCTTTGTAATAAGCCTAGAAAATGCAGTACTATTTAGCAATATTTTTGTTTCACAGAGATTTATTTTTATCTTCTATCTACACCAACTCTATTTAAGATTTTGCTCTTTTATAGCCTTCATTTTCTAAACTAAGTCTTTAACAAAAATAAAAAAGAGCATATTTTCAGACAAAAGTACCAATTAAGTGTGATCCACTCTAATTGATTTAAAGTCTAATGGTGTATTACAAACTAACCAAAATACCCTTCTACTGATTCAGAATAGTGGTAAAAACTGCAGTAGCACATATAAATACAAAACATAGAATGCATAAAACCGGCATTACTCATATTTAGACTATTGCAATAAAAAAGGAAGTTCATACATAAGTCTAAAAATAATTGTGAAAACATAAGGCCACAAAAACTGAGAAACTTAGAGACTCCTCCCATAAACAGCTACTCAGTCAAAAAGAGTTAAAAATAGTCTCAGGTACTGCACCTGCCTCTGTGACCCTTGTCATCTCTTGCTGTTCACAGTCATGCTGTCCTATTTTTAAAGCAAACTTTTCTCCATACCCTGACAGAAATATCCACACCTACAGCAGAAGAAAACTGACTATGCAAATAAAGGAAAACAGGATTTTAATCCAATTCTTTATAGGCACAGCTCTCTTTAGCACCATATGTAGCATATAGGTTTCAAAAAAAAAAAAAACCAAACCTCAGATTGCCCTTACATACTTCCTGAAGTCTTGTATGTAAAATTTCAGACTGCAAATCCTTTTGCTTGTTGTAGTACAGGTTCTGAGAGTACCAGTTTAAGAAAAGACAAACACAGGCCTAATTTAACTACTAGCTGGTACTACATTATTGTGATTCTACTGCCTCATCCTGAATTAGTAGTTGCATTTTTTATATGTTTTTTGAAACTGTCATTAAACAAGTGACACTACCCCCAATTCTTGACAAGTACATATATCTAGTATCCCTGTGTTACTTCCCTTTAAAGTTTAGCCTATTCAACAGTGTCCAATAAAATATGAGTATGTAATTAGTAAGCAGCATTAGTAATATTAAAGCAATGCTCAAATCAACAGGAAGTTACCTTCACATCCACTACAAATACACTGTAGCTAAAAAAAATATATGTTAAAAATAATTATAGCCATAGGAAAAGAGCTTCTATCTGTATCCTTAGGAACAGCCTTTTATTTTCAAGGGCTAAAATTGGGCAGGGAAATAGGTGTAGACAGTGCTGTTACTGCTGGTAAAAAAAGGACATGGTTAAATTTAATAATGTTAACATTAGCTCTCTCCTCTTTCTGAAACAAGCATGATAATGATACACATTTCTCTGTCCTGATCTGTTCCACTTAAATTATTCTGGAAAAATACTGTACAGTATTGTGTAACAGTAATGTTTAGTAAAGTGCAAAATTAGCATTCTTTTAGTTATCTTGCTGTCTAATCGAAATTGTTGGAAATGTCATATAGGTCTTGCCAAGGGCTACACATGGGAAGGTTGGCTATGCAATTGAACTGCTAGCTTTAATGTAACCTTAGGGATTATTCTATATTAAGTAATTAAATGTTTTCTCTCCTCATAAACCTGTCTCCTCACTGTTTAAAAAAAAAAAAAGATTAAAGGTATTAAAAATAACTACATGATGAGGCTTTATGCCACGAGAGGTGCCACCTTGCCTTTTGAGTCACAGAATTCAAATAGAGCTCCCAAAGATGAGTCTCCTAGGAAGATTTAGGCTCTGATGTGCACAAATTTGCACAAGGCTAGTCCCAGCCTAAATTCATCACTGAAGGGTCTGAAGTTTTCCATAGGAAAATGCAGACTCTTAAAAACTTCAGAATTAGGATTTAGTCTATACTATGTCAAGATCTGAAACATTTGAGAAACTTTTTTTCCATGGCTTTAAAGATTTGAATGTTACTTGCATTTTTCGCAATGCTAATTAACAGGTTTCCCCACAATAATCTTTTTTTTTTCCTTATCTGTTCTTCCATAAACATCTTTTTTTTTTTTTCTTCTTACAAGGTGAGAACAAAACAGAGAAAAATACAACTGAAGTGTTTTCATTTTCGGGTTTTTTTCATTTTCAGAAATTACTACTATCCATAAAACATGTAGCATTTAGTTACTTCAGTTAACTCTTCAATTATTTTTTTTTTACTATCTTTGGCTACAGATCTCACCATATATTAAATCACAGTGGGATAAAAACATACAATCTAATTTTCAAATGCAGAGTGTTGTCCGCAACTTGCATTACTGAAGTTGTATAAGCAGATCCATGAAAATATTTACTAAAGCACCTCCCTTCTTAAAAAAAAACAAACAAAGGCTTGCCAGTGTGGTTTAAGACATACTAAGTGCCACTTATTTATAGGACAAATCTATTAAAATTTATTCCTCCGTCCTACCAAATAAGTCTCCACGCTGGCCTGTTCAAGCAGCTATGCTTCTTCCAGTCCTGAAGTTTATGGGTCCCGATTCTCAGGCAAAGCTTTTTTAAGCTCACAAACACATCAAAACCCTCAGGATTTTGCACACCCACACACCGCTTGACTGCTACACGGAGGCCAGAAATGAACACATCCACAACCAACACATCCTCATCAGGGCTGAGTTAGAGAAAGCGCAACAATACACCCTAATTACTGGAAGGGACCACTTGTTTCCACTAGTAATACTTCTCGCCTTTCTCACTAACTACGTGTTAGTAAGTTCGTGTTATTTTTTTACTATTATTTTCTCTTGCTCATTTATATTCTCGGGAATATTTCCTGCGATTTTGCACCACTGAGGCAACAGAAATCCCCGAGACCAGCATCACTCGTGCTGTGAGCCAGTGTCACGCTCAAGGGCAGGCTTGAGGACTTAAAACGAAGCAAAACACCACTTCTGGGCGGCTTTGGGAGCCAAAACCAGGAGCGGCGTGCGGCGATGCAGGCAACGGCCGAGCCCTGCCCCTCGCTGCAGGGCCAGAGAGGCCAAAGTCTCCAGAGCCTCAGTAGGCTACAGCCCCCAGCTCCACCGGGGAGAAGCAAGGGGGAAGAAAGGTGCCTCGGCCCGCGCGGGACAGGGCCACGCCTGACCGAGCGGGCAGCGGAGCGGCGGGGACCCCCCCCCCTCCACCCCGGTCAAGCTC
>JANZLQ010000064.1:9060537-9073977 GCA_026212715.1 Elanus axillaris
CCCTCCACCCCGGGCAAGCTCTGTCCCCGCCAGCCCCAACGCTGCCCCAGAGCCCCGGTGGCCCCACCGAGCGCACTCCGGTAGCGGAGAGGGCTCCGCTGCAGCCCTCCACTCACCACTCATGGTGGCCGCAGGGCTCGCACCCTCCGTCCGCCGGACCCGATCCCACCTCCCGCACAGCCCAAAACCGGGCCGGCCAGCGCACGCACTCCGCCCCGGAACTCCGCCCCGCCGCCCCGGAAGGTAAATACCGCGCCGCGCCATAGCGGCGGGCCCAGCGTGCGGCCGAGAGCTGCGTGTGCCCGCAGCGTCGTCCCTTCACGATCTCACCTTCCCTCACGGGCGCCGGGCTCCTGCCGGGCGCAACCGCCGCGCGCTGCTGCTGGGAAATAAGGCGCGAAGCTCTTCGCCTCCTTCCGAGGGCCGGCTCCGGCGCTGGCCTTAGTCCGCTCCGCCGTCCAGCAGCGTAATGCTGTGTGCTCTGCCCCGGCGGGAAATCCTGAGGCAAAGCCTCCGCTTCACAGAAAGCCTAACCATCCACCCCCCCTGCAGAAATTCTACGGGGAAGTGAAGAAATACGGGGCAAAGGAAAGATGAGAAAAATGGAGTTAGTGTTCTGTACTGTCTGTCACATGTGCTATGTAAGCTAAAGTGAAAGGTTCATGATTCAAAAAACGGGTATGGAAGTTGTGAGACCTCTAATACAAAAAAACGACAAAGTAATGAAGAAATTTTCATGTATGTTGTAGACTCGTTTTAAGGCATCATCTTGCTGGTTTGTGTTTGCGTGGTCTCGCAATGCAGCGCTTTGTGTTTGCCACATAATGCTCCACGCTGTGTGGATTAAAAGAGTGTAAATTTTTTTTAAGTGTTCCTAGGTAATAATAATAAATTTGATAGCTCTGTAGACCTATTTCAGGGGTTTTGGCTGTACACATGGCCAGACCTACACAGCTGACTAATAACTGGCCCAGACTTTGTGGGCAGCCTCCTAAAGATGCTGTAATAGTGACCATTCATAGATTTTGTGCAATAATTTACTAGTCTTAAAACATTTAAATTGATCATTCATCCAAGAACCTGAAATACAAAGCTATCTACAAATAAAAAGATTGTTGTTGCTTCTGTTGTTGCAGTTTTCCAGGAATAAAACTGGCCTGATACTAGGAAAATCACATTCATGCTTGGGAGGCAAGGTGACAAAAGTATATTCCTAATTTTATGACACAGTATCCTAGCATGACTATATCCAATCAGCAGTCTTTGTACATATGACAAGGGTAAGAAAAATAGAAGTCTTTATGGAATACAGTAGTCTGAAAAAACAGGGCGCTTAAATGAAAGTCTGCACCATCAGGAAATACATAGGGATTGCAGGTATGGTGTTCCACAGCACCACAACCTCCCTTAGCATGACCCAGAGATGCTGTCTGAACTGGGGGAGACTCCATACTCTACAGAGGTATTCATCATTAGAATGTTACTATTTCAGCATCACGGGGGGCTATTTGAAATTATTCTTTCCAAGACTGGGGATGTAATGTGGGTCTTCATTTCCGCCTCTTAGAACATTCCTTGTGTATCATCAAGCAATTTTTGGCACAAGATCTGAGTTTAACATAAATATATACTTGCAAACTTGTTTATTGATGGGTTTGCATATATCCGACATAAATAGATACAATCTCTAAAGGCAGGAAAAGCTATCCTACATAGGGACTTTCAGAAATTAAGAATTCCAGTAACTAGTTTAGTACCTGAGAATAATGTAGAAATACTTGACCAAAGAGATACTAGAATTAGAAATAATATGACAATATTAATGAAAGCACAGTGTAATATCTAGAAGGACATACTAGCCTTCTCCACTGACTGCAAGTATCTAGATTAACAGCTATACTGGAATAACTCATTATGCAGTAAAAATAAACTTCTCTCATAGTCACCCAGCACCCAGAATATAGTTGCAATAATCAAAAGATTTTGTGGTAACTAGAACAGTAGCTCCTTCTTCTGTAGCTGGTAATGGAAATGAAGTTTCACAGCCAGTCTCAGGCTTTACCAAGCCACAGTCACTGCAAGTGCATTCTTCCACTGAATACATTAATGTTTCACTTTGAAGTGAGTGTCTAATTCCTTCTGTATTCACACCGCTTTCAGTATTAGCCTTGGGAATGTTATTCCGCTCCACAGAAGAGTCTGTAAATATACAGAAGTTAATTTAGTACATATATCATGCTATTCCAGACATACAGTTATTAAAGATCCAAATTTCATTATGTTCCAACTATGTTCCTAACCTTAGTGAAAGTTTTAAGATGTAGTTATATATGATAATCTTTTGTTCTATGACAAGATATGCCCTATACTTCAGGATAAGCATTTAAGCAATCTAACACATATTTTCAAATCAGTTATTATTTACTGGCTGAACACTCCACAAATACAGTGTTTGTAAAATGTAAAAATAACTTCATTTTTTTCACATTCCCAAAATATACCGTATAGGCTGCTCGCAGGCTAGAATATTAATTATTTAATGTCTTTTAAGATGGAAACCTAGTATTGAATGTGTATCCTCTTACCTTGGTAGAATTCCTTTTGCATTCAATCAGAAGAGGATTAAATTCTTATAAAGATCTTGTGCTACTGAGGGTTCATAAATGATTTCTCAAACACCAGCAAGCAAGCCAGGTATGAATATGCACTAAACAATCCTGATATGATCCAGAACCAACAAAGAGAGATTGCTGCTTTTACAAGTTATCATCTGGATATTTTATTCCCTAATAACTTCAATAACTTCATTGAGACTATTTGAGGAATACAAACCAATCCAACAAAGATAGTTATCTGAATCTGGAATATAAACTATATGCAAAATTTATACACGGTAACTAACAGTAGTTAAACAATGATCTAAAATTATTTGATAAAGAAACTTATTTATTCACCTGTGTTTTTCAGGTTTTGTTTTAGTTGCTTTAGGTGCTTCCATTTAAGCAAGACCATTAAGGTGAACAGGGTGAACATTAAAATTAATCCTAAGACCAAACAAATCCAAAGAACTCCACTTGAATCTGCACCTTATGAAATAAGAGATTCATTAAATTAATTGTAAACAATAACGAATGAACAGTAAACGTGTCCAACACATAAAACTTCTATATCAAAGGAGGAATTTCTGTTTCTCTTGAGTGACAGCTCAAATAAAGCTTGAGACCTTTAAAAATTTATTCTTAACACATATACTCATACAGGACACAGTGCATACTACTTCAATATTTTTGAGCCCATATATTACCCTGATAAACTCTTCCCAGGTTTTAGATTTCTTTAGGTTTTTATGTTTACGATTCTATGTAAAATACGACATGAAAATGCCCAGCATAGCCACGAAGTATTGCAGAAATTTTACTTACTTACTCTTATCACAATAGTTTTCACATGCAGGCGGCGGTGTACTAGAACATCGAAGATGACAGGGCTTACAAGAGAGCAGCAAATTATCAAAGTATTCATTTTTGGGGCAGTGTGCCATCAGGGTCAGTAATTATGGAACTGGAAAGCCACAGAAATTGTAAAAAGCGTGAGGATCATCTACAAACGGCTTTTCAGTTCTCAGTTTTAGCAAATCTAAGAACAGCTAGCAATAATAGTTAGACTTCGCTCACAGCTCCACTACATAGTATCATGTTAAATAAAAAGGATGTAACTCTGAGGCCCCCAAGGAATTACTGTTCCTTTTTCGGCAATTCACAACTGTAGAAAAACAGAACAGCTGCACCAAGATAATTTTCAATGTAAATTTTGCCTGAAACAGAAAACAGTTATTTATAGAAGACATTTCTTGAACAGGTGCTAAACATTACAAACCGTAGAGTTTGGACAGCTTTTTCGCTTTGTTCATTTTTGGGGGTTTAGCTGGTTTTTTGCTTACAACCATACCTATGTGAAAAATTTAATAAGGTTATATTTTAATAGTGAAAGAAGAGCTATATGAATATTTTACAATTTTGATTCAAGACATTATCTGCATTTTCCACCTTATTTTTCCATAATGCAAAACTGTCACTGTACTAAAACTCCTGTACCCAACATGGAAAAAGGGGTGGGCCATGGATTTCATTCTTGTGGTAGAGTGTGTACAACACCTCCTTCCCAGCCAGGTGATGGGGCACACTGAGCATGCATAGATTTATCTGTGTATGTGCAGTGATCGTAACATTTCTGAAAATGCATTTGTCTTCTCCCAGGTAAAAAAAGCTTCGATAACAGACTGCCACAATGAAAATAATTTACACGGTTAACTTTTATCTTGACTTTTTAATCTAATAGAATTTATTTTAAATACAAAGTTAACCAGTAATATCTAGCAAGTTGCAATAACAGCCTCTCTCAAGTATTGCTGCCACAGATAGATTAGAATTATAGGCTTATTTATAGTTAAATTTCTCCTTGACAATTAAGTTAATTGCCTTTTTGGCTACAAAAAGAGAAAAAAATATTGTATAAGGAACTGTAATTTCATACTATATTACTATGTGTGAGACTTATTTTCCCACAAAATGCAACATGTGGGAATACACAAACTGTTTTTAGTGGAATAGTCTAACAAAGCAATCTATATTCTAGTCTCTAGCAGATGGAATTGCTTATTGTGGCTTCTGCACTTGTTTCTATAGGCCAGGTGCACAGCTGCAGGCTTTCTATTATGAGCTTTTCTCCCTATTCAAGATTAGTGGATAAACAGGAATTGACAAAATCTGATTTAGGCGTGATGAAAGAGAATATGGATACAGACCCTGGGTAATGCCAAAAATTTCACTGGGAAGTCAATGCTTGTACTGAAGTTATAAAACTGGTTCTGACTTGCTTCATACATTCACACTTTAGGGGTAAAAAACCCTAAGTTATCACTAGGATATAATTCCTATTTCTGATGAAGCACCATTTGCTAGCTTATGCATAGAGTGATTTGAGGTTTTGCTTTTAAGATGCTGTTTAACATTTTCAGTCATGGAGAGGGCAATCACATTCTCAGCTGTGATCAGAAGGCAGATATTCGTGAAAGTATCTTCATGGTATCCACAGGTGTGATAAATGAATTTCAGGACAGACAAGCTGGGTCCAATGCTGTAATCTTTTATCAATAATTCCACTGAGTTCAGTGAAATGCTCTATAATTTCAGTTAAATAGAATATTTTCCTGTGCTGCAACTTCCATTGTTCTTGCATTTTTATATTCATATCTGTAACTTGTACTAAGACCCCTTATTCTTTTAGAAGGGAACCAGCTGACTAATTCTATAATTGTCTTCTGCAGCTGGTTCCAACACTACACATCTGCAGGATTGGTACAGTCTTTACTATTGTAAAATTCCTTATGAAATTGACAGCTCTCAAATTCCAAAACTTTCAAATTATATCGCAGCTGCTGAATGCTTCTAACATTATTTTAGTAGTCTAGGGAAATCACATGTGTACTCTAACAGATGAATGAATCAGTTCTTTGATCAGTTTCACACTTTTTTTCCCCAGTTCTACTAGGAGTGTGGGGGAGGACTGTCTTTGTTTCAGCTGCTTTTATTACAGTTTTCTTGCCTCATTTTTTATGTATGATAATGACGCTTTTTTTTAATTTTCACTTTTGACTGAATTTATTTTAAACACTTTCTTCAACAAAGTAGTTTTGCTAAATAGGTAGGTTTATAGCATGTTGGTATTAATTCACAGCTTCAGAAAGAAGAGAAAAAAGTTCAGAATGACAGTGGTGAGCATTTTTGCTGGGAGATAGCAAAATGCTGTTGTTAAATAGTGTGTAGAAATCCCAAGTAGGCAACATAGATAATACCAAGCTTGAACAATGCTAATTGATAAACTCCTTAAAGTTCAGTGTTATTACCATGAAGAAAGAAACATTGAAATGCTTGCTAGCAATAGGTTCTGTTAAACAGAACACCTTCATATGCCACTTCAGGTCTTCTTCTGAATTTTTTTAATGGAAGAGGGATTCTACTGAGATGTGTCTGACTTTTCCCATATGCACCCATGCTCTGTATCACTGACCAAAGAGTAAAAAACAATGCTTAGCACTCCAGAAGTCAATGCATGTAGTTATTTTACTGTTTAAAAAAAAAACAGGCCTTAAACAAAAAACACACACAGATACTTACAATGTATCTTCAAAACATATTGACTGAAGGAGGTAGCTTTTCTTGGAAAATGTTAGTCTAACTTTCCTGTATACCTGCATGGGTAATATTTATCTACTTCATGGGAATAAAGTAATTTTATTAAAATTCGCTAAGTGCTTTCAATGAAAATTTTTAAACCCATGCAAAGTATGACTTCATAGAATACCAGTTTGGAAGGGACCTTAAGGATCATCTGGGCCAACCTTTCTTGGCAAAAGCATAGTCTACACAAGATGGCCCAGCACCCTGTCCAGCTGAATCTTGAAAGTGTCCAATGTGGGGGAATCCACCCTTCCCTGGGGAGATTATTCCAATGGATGATTGTTCTCGTCGTGAAAAATTTTCCTCTTGTGTCCAATCAGAATCTCCCCAGGAATAACTTGTACCCATCGCCCCTCATTTTTTCCATGTGACTCCCTGTAAAAAAGGAGTCTCCATCTTCTTTGTAGCCACCCCTTAAATACTGGAACATGGTGATAAGGTCTCCCCTAAGTCTTTTTTTTCCTCAAGGCTGAACAATCCCAGTTCTCTCAGCCTTTCTTCATATGGCAGGCTTCCCAGTCCTTTGATCACCTTTGTGGCCCTTCTCTGGACCTTCTCCAGCCTGTGCACATCTTTTTTGTATAGCAGGGACCAAAACTGAACACAGGTGTAGCCTGACAAGCACCGAGTGGGATAATGACTTTATCTCTGCTGGTGATGCCCTTGTTCATGCAACCCAGCATCCAGTTGGCTTGCTTTGCTGCAGCAGCTCACTGTTCACTCATACTGAGCTTGCTGTCTACCAGGACCACCAGGTCCCTTTCCACAGAGCTACTCCCCAGCCAGGTAGATCCCAGCCTGTGCTGCACTCCTGTATTATGTTTTCCCAGGTGCAAGACCTTACATTTGTCTTTGTTGAACTTCGTTATGCACTCCTGCTCTATTTATTACTGTAACATATCCTACAACTGATACATATTTGATATGATATGGTACTATTCATAAAAACTGTGAAGAATGGCCTTGAGGAGAGAAATGTTGATCTAAAAGCAACAAAAGAAATAATAAAATACATCTAGAATGAGTATACATGCTGCTTATAACATTGCTTCTCTATGCCCACCATTGCTATACCCAAATAGGATTTCTAAATTCCAGGGAAAATGTACTGAAATCATCAACACAACAACCATTTAAATTAACACTCAACAGTAAGAATACTTTCTCTGGTACAGTTAATGCAGACATAATTTCATCCCTGAAACTTACAAATTTCACTTCTGAAATGTAAAGTGACACCCTTAAAGAACCTTCCGGAAAGATGACCAGTTTTATAGCTCAGATACTTCTGAGGTTCAAAAGGAAGTCTAAAATCAAACTTCAGGCTTCTGTATTCTACTAAAGCAAAGAAAAATATATCATTGGTAATTTAAAGGTAAGATAGATTCCAAAAGATACTATTATGTAATAGATGTGATAAATCTTTTCTAGAAAACCAGATGGCTCAAGAATTTTTCAAACAACTGTCTTAAATAACTCACGTAACTCTAAGGTAGACTGGACTGGTGTGAATCTGTTTAGAATGGTCAAATGAAACAAAGAGTTGTAAGTTCATGATGTGGACCTAAGTTTTTCTTTCCAGATCATGGCATCTTTCTGGATGATCTGGAATAAGAGGGGGGGGGGGGGGAACAGAACAAAAAAAGGAATACCATTTCAGTGACATGTAAGACGCACATTCTATTTCAAAGTTTGAAAATTATGTGATTAAATCAACATTGCTTTCTCAAGCAGATTAAGAACACTTGTGGAAAAGTAACTGAAGTCTTGATGTGTTCTGTAAAAAGAACCCATAGCTGCCACTCTTACTGAGGGTGTCACTGGTGATAGAAAGAATTTCAGAGGGGTAACGGAAGCAAGTGGATAATGGTAACTTCATACAGTTTTATGTCTTCCAGGCAATGCACATTCCTCCCCTTTCCATAACCCTCTGCACATGTTGACAGAGCAACACTGACAGTAGTTTGGAAGAAACTGCATAGACCAGATAATAACAACAACAATAAACCAGAGATTCTCAAGGCATACTGTTAACTCACTGCTGTTATGTGGAACATTTTTAAGGTGATCTATTGACGCTACACAAGTAGCTTCACCTTGAGGCAGAGATGCTTCCCAGTAGATGTAACCCAAATATAGGACTTCCGGGAAAAATATTAGAGAGGAGTGTAAGACTTGACATTACTTTGTGAGACAATTAACAATGAAATGAACTACAGGATGTAACTCCTACCATAGGTAGTATTTTTAGAGTCTTCACAACTACTTTACTTTTTGCTATTAAACTCTTTCCTCTGTTTTCGTAGTCCAGAAGAAGTGCATCTGTTTTTACTTATTGGCAATGGCTTTTCCTGTGTACCCAAAATACCTCTCTCCCCAAAACAGCTTGCTGTCATTGTACTTTAATACATCTGCTGTATGATACGCATAAGTGTTAATATTGCGATTCCTATAATATTTTATCACTCAAATGCAATGACATATATTCTAAATCAGCCTATTTTGCCATAAAGATGATTCATGTCTAATTAGTAAGACTGGTCTGTAGGTCACCAAAGATGTGGTTAGATTATATACAGCTAAGCTGATTAAAAGTCTTGGTGTTAGTGAAAGGGACAGTCCTGCTCTTCACTCTGAAGCTCAAGGAAGGGCTCTAGGGCTTACCTGACCACATGGCAAGCAGCTTTAGTTTGTTAATCCAGTCAGTTCATAGAGCTTTACTCCCTAGGGCCTGGGAAAAGGCCAGAAACGGAACAGAAAAAAAGATAAACAGCAGATTACCTACTGGGGATGTGAAACTAAGTCCACCACAGAAGTACAAATTTGGCAAACTAATGCACTAATGTCTTCATCTTAAAAGTCCTGTCAACCTCTTAAATAAAGTAGAAATTAATTTGTGTCTAATTATTAGATATTGTGTATATGGGTTCATAAGATATTGTGGCAGATAGGTCTACACTCTTTATAACCAGCTGGCCAGAAACAGTTTTCCTATGTGGCTAGTTGGACTTCAAACACATTTATCATAAGACACAGAAGTAAATACAAAGAAGTCTCATCTTTTCAAACTCTAGGAAACCTCCTCTCAAGTAAAAGGCTAAATACAGCTCATTTCATCAGAGCTCTGGAGAATACTGCTGTCTCTTACATCAATAATTTTCCTCCTACAGTTGGACTACTACTTCCCAGAGCTTTCGGCTTTTACAGATAAATGACTTTTTTTTGATAGATGTGCCCCAAAACACAAATCCCTGATTATTAAGCAATACATTTTTCACACATAGCAAACTGGGGAGCAATGATAGTAAAGGGTCTCTAATGTGTCATTCATATAAACAACCACCATAAAAGTCAGTCTTTCTTCCTTAGCTAGATATAGTTTTATTGATGTAGGTAATGATGAAACAGAGGTGACAAATGGTAGAAAAACCATGAGGAATTACAGTTGTCAGGGCCTGTTGCCTTTGTTTTCTGCACATCCTAACATTCAGACGTCCTATTTCCAAAGGGTCTGAAAGCAGGCATATAATAAGATCTTGATAAGCAGTAATTCCCAGTGACAGACCTTACTACACATCTAAAACACACATTATTTCAAAATCTATGTCCTGTAGTTCATCTGCTGTTTTCACTGACAACATGAGATTCCCCAGAACTTCTGAAGACACATATCTATATAGCAGTTTTGAAATTCCATTTTGGAGGACCATTTCTTATCTGCCCATGCCTCTAAAAAGCATACAACAAATATTTATTCTCAAAGCAGAAATGAATCCAACATAACTGTTTCTCTATTCAGTAAACCACGGTGTTGTTCACTCTCAAAAACAAATGTCAAACTGACAGAAAAAGCTAACGCATTCAACAGAAGATTATTTGGTGCAGTGTGCAGGAAATTTATTTGATAGTTATAATGTAGATAGGTGATGGCACTTCCAATAAAACAGATTTGGGGAAATGATGTGCTACAGGAGTAAGGAAGACATTTTCTGTCTTAACAAGATTCTTGTGCAACCTTCATTTTTGAGTAATTTTGATAGGAGGGAGTTAAAAATAAAAAAATTTTTAGCACTTTATTGGGAGAAGTGTACTATACTAACTAGCTTTAATGTGAGATGTAATACCTGAATTCAGAAGCTGTTTATAAAGTAGAATCTTGGATTCAGCCAATGAACAAAACAAAAACCAGAAGCATGAAGAATAAATGTATTAAGTGACATTAAGATAAGGATATTGTTACTTAGAAACTGTAGTTAGGTTATTTTAATAATTTATCCACTGCCTTGTATAATACATATTAAATTCTCTAAGCAGCACAATATTTTATGTAGGCTGTGCACACACACAAAAAAATACATCTGAGATGACTGGATCTCCTACAGCAATACTTACCTTTAGGGAATAATAAATATATAGCTTATTTACCAGTGAAGTTACATTTCAGCTGTTTTCAGTTACGGGATTTACAGGTCTTGCATTGGCTTTCCACGTAGAATTACATGTTGGTACTAATAAATGCTTTCCCCTCGTCACTTGATTTTTCTCCAAAAGGCTGACAGTAATTAGTAGAGTTGTACAAAATAAGAAAGGATTTATCAATATAATAATCAGTCATTTAACTGTAAATCCAGAAAGTGTTGCCAGGGAGCTGTTACATCACTGTAACTTAAATTCAAAAACTCCCCAAGATATCCTCTAAGAATAATGTAATTCAGACAAGTTAAGCTAGCCTGCTGGAGCTGACATCATTATGAAAAGTAATGGGAAATAAATTTAAGAAGAAAAGTGTCAACTGCAGAAACAACAGATGAAAAGCAAAAACAATTCTCAGGTTTGCTTCTAAAGTGTTTCAGTCTGACTCAAGAGTGACACCCAGGGACAATTTGTAAAGACCAGTGTGAAATACATTTCTTTGCTCTCCTAATATGATTATCGACCACTGACAACTCTCTGAACTTCAAATCTACATCTGGAAGCAGTAAAACATCTATTTGTTGTTTAGAAGAATAATTTTAGCATACTGTCAATTCTATTAGGGTCTCAAACTACTGACAGGATTTCAAGAAATCAAGTAATTTTTACTGGTGAAGGGAGTACAGGTGGATAACAGCACAGACCAGGAGGTAGTATTTTGGAGTCATACACACACACACACTCTAGGTTTACAACCTTCTAGCATGTGAGCGGAAGACCTAGAGTTACATGCCACTTTGGCAGAATATGAGCATACAACACACAGAGCATCCAGCCAGAGCATTTCCTGACATGAACCCAAATTTGATTGTTGGTTACCTTAAACATCTGCAGAAGCCTAAGATTCCCAGAAATACTTGTCAGTGCCCATTTTTAACATGTGTTAAATTATTACTTATGTGACAGAAATTAGTCACCTGAAAAAGGTAAGGAGAATTTTATCTTTCACTATTTAATTTGAAAATAGCTATTATGGGTTTCAACACTGAAATAATAAAACAAAAACTCTGAATGGAAAAAATGAAGAAAGTAATACTATTATGGCAATAATTAAACACAATGATTGAAATTCATCTTTCACAGAACAGTAGATTAAGGTCTACTTACCACACAAAAGTTCAACAACAAAGCTTTGTTCTGACACTGCTTTGGGGTTTCTCTGTTCATGCTTGTGCCAGCTTTTTTGCCTGACTGTACTTCAGAAATTCTGCTAGCATAATTACATAGCACTTACCAAGAGAAAGAGGGTTTTCTGCTAGGCCTATTACGTTCCCTTCACAAACAACATTAGCTAGGCTGACAAAGGAATTCTTCTGGCTGTATAGTTGCTTCTACATTGTCGGTTTTTGCTGGCACAGCTCTTCTGGGTAGCACATGTAAATTTTTTTTCCACTCACCAAGGCAACTGACCTATGCTGTCAAGTCTTATAGTACAGGCTTGGTCTGAGTCCTCTCCAATTCTCTAAAGCTATTTACAGAAAACATCCAAAGAAAAAAAGTCCCTCAAAAATCACCTCATCACAACAGTCCTAAAAATCTGAGGGATCAATGTACATAGAAAAAAAACCACCACTTTTTCTTCCCAAAAGTTACTGCACTTCAAGGAACAGCAGCCTTGCAGACAGTTATCTCCTAAGAAAGCGTTAAAACTTTCTGAAACAGTTATTTTCAGAAATCTGTATTTTGTTAAGTGTATGCTTCAAGTGTATGGCTGGGAGGCGTAAGTTGTTCTAGGAATGGGGTACACACTGCTAATAAACAAAAGGAAGGGGTTTTTAAAGGATTCATCATGTTCATAACCTTTTACAAACTGCACAGAACAATCCTCTTTTTAGACGCAATATTGTTTAATGTCATTTGGGCACAGTGCAAAATCAAGAACAATGTGGATTTGCACACTTTAATTAGACCACTGCTTTGAAAAAAGTGGTGTTGCTGTTGCTACATCTGGTATTTCCAAAAAAGATCAAAGAAGAAAACAACTGAAAAGAAGAATGTTCCTTAAAAATAGTAATTAAAATAACACTAGTATAAACGTTGTCAACTAAATCTCAGACAACTTCTGTATCCGTTACTACATTCAAAGTTTACTTAGCTAGGAACCAAGTTATGGAAAAGATTAAGTGCCTAGCACAGAAAAGCAGTGTTAATAAACCCTCTGGGGAAAGATACCTTTTCATTTGTCTTGATGTTCCATGTGTGCCAACACAGTTATGTAACTACTAAGGACAATGCATAAAACAATAATTGTGCAAGTAAGTTTGAGTTAAACTAATACTTGTTAGAATGCCAGTGACATTTTTATGTTGGTGCAATAGTTTTTACAGAATGTAAACTTAATTTTTTTTCTTCATTTTTTAATGTAAACACATTTTGTGTTGGAAAAATATTCTCCCACGTAGTACTATTTTAGTGACTTTGCAGATGGACAAAACAAATTAAAACTAATCAGTGGTATAATGCCAACAGGAATAATGGAGTTACAATATGAACACCTATGAATGACTTAAAGTGCTTGACATACACTAAAGTCTAACAAGAATTTTTCTTCTGATAATTTTAACCAAATCCTCTAGCTATTCAAGTGTTTGTGGACAGGTTTAGGTAACACGCAATTACTTTATTTCAAATTCCATGTACAACATCACAGTACCAAAATGTGCGCTCTCTCAAGACAGAAGGGAAATTGTAATTGATTTAGCCATCCCTATTCCAGAATAATTCCCCA
>JANZLQ010000064.1:9081888-9102934 GCA_026212715.1 Elanus axillaris
GGGGGCGAGAGACCAGTGCCCCGGGGGTTGGTGCCCTGGGTCCTGGCGGCAGGAGGGTCTCGTCAGCGAGAAGGGAGGACAGGCGGGGAATGGGGTGTACCGCGGAGGGGGAGCCTTGTGCAGGAGAGGGGCTTGGGGGAAAGGGCATGAGGCAGCCTAGTCTGGGCAGAGGAGCCACGGGGCATTGTAGAGGAGCTGGTTGTGGTGTCTGGTGCAGCCCGGAGAATTGGTGGGGTCCTTGGGAGGGGGTCTGCAGGCCGCTGTGGTACAGCTGGGGTGGTGGGGACTCTGCGGGGTGTGCTGCGGGAGGCCAAGCCGTAGTACAGGTGTTGTGCTCAAAGAGCAGCAGTAACTGGTGTGGTCTGGCTGTACGCGGATCCTGCGTACGTTTCCCTGGTACCTTTGCTGGCAAAGGGTCGCCCATGACGAGAGGAAACCATGCAGCTGTCTTCTTGCTAAAGCACTAGAGAAGTTGTCGAAGATTTTGGTGGTAATGAATTCAGTGTTGCTGGGGATAATGGCACTGCTTCAGCCACCAGTGCTTCAGATATATCTTAAATGTCTTTTTGAAGATTGTATCAGTTAGTTATTTTGTTCTAATATGATGCTGATGAATGATTAGTAGGGAAGAGAGGTTTGTCCAGCTGGCCTCAGTCAATGGAGTGACTTGAAATTTACCCTGCTTTTAATTTGAGAGGCTCTTTCTGTATGCAACCAATGTTTATACTAGATTTACTTTGCATATGGGAAATTAAAGGAGAGCTACTTTTTAATTTCCAGATCCAAACTGAAGGTCCTTCCAAACATCAGACATGCTAGTTAACTTTGTGGTAGTATTTTAATGTCACTCAAGGAGTTTGAGACCTGATTGAGTGTGATAGTTTAACATCTTCCTGTTTTTTTTCCTGAAATTTTCTGCATCCCTATTGGTACAATATGAAACAAGCTAGTATTTCAGATGTTGGTTCTAGTAATTTAATTTCACTAAAACAGCTACTTGTTACATTGTTTGTCATGATTTCCTGTTGATTGTGGCTTATTATTTATTGTGTTTTGATTTAATATATTCTTGCTTTCCCTAGTATCTAAAGTTATTAGATGTTAATAGCTAAAATCTGTAACTTTCTTATATGAAACTTGAAAATTTTCATAAGAAAATTAACCTGGTTTTTGTGTTAGAGCAAATGTTAGATTATATGTTTTCTACAGCTATTAATCACTCCTGATTTTTATGAGAAATTGTAGCTTATGTGTTGTGCAGGCAGGCAATATGTAAATGCATTAAAATATACTTCCAAGAAGCCATGGGCAGACTCTTGGATTCCATTTAGAATAAATGTATATGTTAAGATTCTCAAATGTAAAGGTAGAGTAGATAGCTTGAGGCTGTGCTGAACATGTGGTAGACCTTTGGATAATCTTGAAAATTAATTCCAGTGTATTTTTCAGCCATTGCAACCTGAATCTAAGGCTTTTTTTTTAACTGTGTAATCAATACTGTGACTAAAAACTTGCTTGGCATTGTGAATGTTATTCTAATAACTTTGTTTTTTCTCCCTAGCTACTTTTGTAAGGTTTCTTCTAAGGTTTCCTATATTTAATTTTTTGTTGGTAGGATTTAAACTACATTTCCTCATCTGCTCACTCTATTTATTTCCTCATGCTCTCCTTTTCTCCACTCTTTTGCTACTTCTGAGGCCTATGATGAGCTTTTCTTTCCAGAGACTAGACATGACTTTACTGAAAGCTTCCTGGTCATCTGGAGTGATCAGGATAGCTTTTCTTTCCATCTTAGTTGCTGAGTACATTTCTTACATAGTGCTATAATCTAACTGGTTTGAATTCACCTTGCTTCTATATCATCTTTAAGGTTTAGAATTTTGACTTTCTATAATTAACCTGGATGTCCCTAAGATTAAGCAGACAAAAATCTTCAGTTAAAAAAAAACAAACCACAAAACAGTTTCTTTCTTAACTGGAATAGTATACTTGTTACATACTTTTCCAGGTCTGATGTACTCGGTTACAGAAAATAATTGACAGTCTTGTTCTTGCTGATGTTCATATAAGATGACAACTACTTTCCTGGCTAGAAGAACTAGGTGGAGCTTGCTCTGGAAATAAGTCAGAACATGTGATGAGACAACGGTGCTGAATAGGTTACTTTTCAGCAACCCAGTTTGCTTTTGCTCCCGTAGGAAATTAGGTGTTCATGACACTCATTCTTCATTACATTGTGAGAAAAAAATATTTCTATTTGTCATCTCTATTGAGGTATGTACAAATACTGGTTCGTACTGGGAAAAGTCTAAATTAATCTTGATCCTTACAAAGAATCTAAACAGCTATGTGTCAGTTTGAGGACTTAAGTGGCCTACAGTTAAGTTCTAGTGACACTTTTCTTGGAACTTTCTCTTGGTGAGGTTTTGTTCAAGTTACAATTCCTTAGTAATTCAAAGGATGTTGTAGGTCAAGATAAATGTGTAGTAGCAGCATGGCATATAGAAGAATTCCACAGAACTGATCTCCATTGTGTGCCTGTAGTGTGTAATAGCGTTTCCTTTTATGCATGCTAACTTCATCTTTTTAGTAATTTGTATAAAATTCTTGTTGCTTATGTTTAGAGCACTGAAATAATGCTCACAGAAGCCATTTAGGGAACAAGATGTTAACTTTTTAAAATTGGGAAACTCCTGAGACCTGCATTCCAAGTAGTCTACTTTGAAACTTCTGGTTTATGCATGCTTTCGTTTGATTGCAAATTGTATATTGGGGAGAATATCTGACCAGTGTTTACCACTAATATAATTTTTGCTTGCCGATAGTTTCAGAATTAGCGTGGAATTAAATTATCATTTGATCATATGCAAAAAGCATGTTGTTTAAATTTTTGAACCTAAGAACAAATTAAAACCAGTATGTCCTAAATGTTGCAGCTGTGAGGACTTGCTTTTATCAAATTGTGTCAGAGTCAAACTTTTTTGTGTAAAATCTCTCTCTGTTGGATTCTGTCAGAAATGTGAAATAGAGACTTGGCGATTTTCTGTCTGCAACAGACATCGCAGTACCACAGTTACTTCCAGTGAGCATGTCAAGTGTGTCATGAACAAGTTGTGCTTCTAGGGAAACTTACTGTAGATAGCAGCTCCTGGACTAGGAAACTCAACCGAATTAAGGCAAGGTGTGATAGTCAATAAAATGACAGTGGATTGTGTTACGGCCTCTAAACATTCTTAATCCCAACTACAATTTACAGCTTCACTGTTCTGTACCATCTATGACTTTTTTTGTGCTGTGTTTTGTTAATTTTTGAAGTGTGTATAAGATGTAATTGCATTTGGATAGCTTTTTGTTTGTTTCTATATAAAGGTGTGATTTGGAGGTGTGAGGGAATAGTTAAAACTGCCTCATCCTCCCCACCATCCCAAGTAGTAAGATTTTTATTATGCAAGTTTTGTTTGGATCTCAGGTGTGAGAGGTGTGAAAAATTTCTGAAAATGCAGCATCAACCTGCATTCTTGTGGTTCAGTTTTTGTCATAGTTCTTGAATATCCAAAGGATTCTTGGTAAAATTGATCACAGCTCCTTTGTATGGGCTTTATTGTATTTTATGTTAGTTTTTCTTCTTTTTAGAAGTAATTTTTAAGTATGCACTGTTGACTTTGCTTGGAGCAGGAGACTGAACTAGATAGCTTCCTGGGGTGCCTTCCGACCTGAATTGTTCAGTGATTTGAAGTATGCAGTGGTTGTGGTAAGAAAAAGGTGTCACTGGTAGAAAAGTAACAAGAACAAAAAGTGTGTGACACATAGCAGCTAATGTAGGAAGATAGCATTTATGCTTTTGGTGGTATTAGTGCTACTGCTTCATTTAGTAGCTTTCTTGACCACTTCAAGTAAATTTCTGAACATACTTGTTAATGACTACAGTTTTGTCAACTTGCACCTACAGTCTTGAGCCATACAAATATCTGGCTTAAGATTCAGATTGCTTCACTCCCTCAATATCCTCACTCACGGGCAGTAGTTACTTTTGAAATAGTTACGTTCAAGCACCTGGACATCCTCAGCCTTTAGATGCTGTAAATAAATGGATGCTATAGCATCTATCTTTCTGGGTTTCCCTGCCCTCATTTTTCTTGACCTTGTAGCTATTTGGGACATCCATATATTCCCTCTAACCCCACTAACCAGAGAAACAAAAGAAGGAGTTTCAATATCTTCTGCTTCAGTTCTGAAGCCTGTCATTTCCAGAGTAGGATGATGAGTTATCTGTATCATCATGTTCCCCAAAACTGGTCATATATTGTTTTATACCATTCTCTGTAGACTGTATGTTAAGGCTCTTCAACAATTTAGTCCTCGAGAGATTTCACTTTGCATATGAACTTGCTAAGAAAGTCTTGTCTAAAACTAGCAGTCCACCTTTCAAGAAGCTATCATGTTAAAGGTTTACATGGTTTACTTGTATCTATTCCGATAGCCACATGCTGATGATTTCCTCACAAGTAGCCTGTTGGTAATGCTACTGTTAATACTTCATAATTGTAAATTCGAACTGCTTACATGACAGCAAATTAGTGTTGTATTGTGAATGCCAGTGTATGGTATAAATTCCTATGACTCAAATCAAGATTTTTTTTTTATAATCACGTGATGATCTAGAGCAGTGTTCTTCTGTATCAGCTTCTCTAGACAGATGAGCTGCACAAACTTTTTAGAAACAGGGCAGAGAAAGGCTGTGTCTTGGCACTGACTTGGCAGATGATCAGATATAACATTCCTGTGTGATGCAGCCAAGGTGCCAATGTATTACACAGATGTCCTTTGTCTACATCTGAACTGTCCCCAGGAAGGTAGCCAGGATTGTGTAGCTCCTGTTAGAATAATTCATCACGCTTGTGGCCTTAGCATGACTCCAGTAAAAGACAGACCACTGGGAGCTGGCAGTGGACTAGATGAACTGTCCTAGAGTATACATGCAGTCTGCTGACCATGTGTTTAGCACCCTGGTTTGGACTACTGATTTAATGTATTCGAAAGCATGATGTTATTTTAAAACTTGATTGCTCTATCAAAATAAACACAAAAATAATTTGGGATAATTCTTGGATTCTATCAGCAATCTGGTGTTACAATTCCACCTTCAGAATTTTGGGATTTCTGTCCTGTTTTGTGATGAGAGACATGTAAGCAAGAGAAGCAGCTGATTGTATGAAGCTAAGATAGAAACATGGGGGGTTGGTTTGTTTGGGTTTTTTTTTTTATTATGAAGGAATAAAGCAGTAAAAACCAGTGAAATTTATGGCTGTGTTTTGAAGAGGTCTATGTGACAGTGATTAACTTTCAGTACAAAAGTTAGTTTAGGACAGGTGATGCAAAATTAAAAATGTGTTCTCTAGAACAGTCTGAGAATTTATGTGTAAATTTTACTCTTATGTGTAAATGTTAAATTCCTGAGCTCAACCTGCTAAAAAATCCATGGGGTGCTTATGTTTGTTTTTGAGGTTGATTTTGGTTTTTTTTTTGGTTGGTGCTTGGTTTTTCTGGTGGGCTTTTTTTTTAGTTTCTATTCTCTGATAACCCAGTAGGATCTTTGTTAGAGAGTGGAATCCTTAACTGTTCTAATACAGAGCTTGATTTCTTGACCGTCTGTCTCAAAAATCAAGTTATCAACTGAGTGCAAATACTTGCCTTAAGGAATAGGGTTTTTCATTATGTTCTCTGAAAATCCTCATAAGCTTTCATAGACTTAGTTGTGAAGAAGCATGTTGGGTTTAGGTAAGATAAACTTAAGGTGTCCCCTCACTGGGGAAGGAAAAAGGTGGGTCTTGTACTAAATTAACATGTAGTAAAATCCTGTGAATACAAAGCAAGTGCTAATTTTTTTGTTAATTTTACAAAGTCCTGTTAAAACTATTGAAGCTGCTTTTACATTGGTGCATTTTAAAAATTGGGCTTACATCTCTGTGACCACTGGTGAGGCTAGGTCATAGGCTATGAAGCAGGGCAGAGACAAGAAGAAAATTATTTTGGGTTTAAGTTAACTTTCAGAACAACTGCCTTAATTACAGCGAAATCCTGGAAACCTTTTCTTTTTTGTGTGTTTTAATATATTAAATATGAAATACTTTGTTTAGCTCTAGCACTTATTTGTGCTTAAGGTAGTTTTTTGTGTTTTTTTGTTAATTAAGAATCTCTTGGGGGGGAGGGGTTATTCTGATTTTCATGCTCTATGTGATTGACTCAGACCTTTATTTTTTACTTTGGTGAAATTCCCTTCATGCTTTTGTTTAAAAAAGGGGAGGGGGAATGTCTGTTATGTAAATCATGAAAACTGTTGAGACTGTATTACTATAGTGTAAGTATGTGCTGAACTCAGGTATTCAGATCACACATGTGAAAAGGTAATGGGAATCCTAAGGGGGGTGTCATGCATTTCTTCACTCTTCAGCCTTCCAGGAATTCCTGTGAAGGAACTTGCCTGTATTGAAGGAGCAACAGCAAACTCACTATACAGACCATCTCAGTTTTTTAAATAAGATACTTCTTTCAAACAGAATTTGCCTTTTCTCTCTCTCTCTCTCTCTCCCCCCTCATGCAGTTTCATTAACCCCATAGTCTGCCTTAGTTGTCAGGTACCAGTACTGTCTAGGTTCTTACTGCTGCAGCAAAGCAGGCTGGGAGCTGTGAGTGCTGCCATGCATAGCAAGAAATTATGGCCTCTCAAATTCTGTGAAGGCATTTGCATTGTGGCTCAGGTAACTGCTACTGAGGAGTTACCGGTTAAGCACTGAACAGCATCCACTTGTGTGGAGACATCTCTCTGCTTATTCTGTGCATCTGGTAAATACTGCAGTTTACATGAAGATGGAAGTTGTCATTACTGCTTAGCACTTGAGTTTGACTTTAATACTGTACTTTAACTGCAGTTCTTCTAATATTGATTCCCAGTTTACCAGCTATACCTGTTCATGTTTCATTCTAATATAAATATAATTATAAAGCAATTCTCTATTGTTTCTATACAAGCATTCTAAACTGTTAATGCTGTGAAGTTCCTGGCTTATACTGTTTTAAAACAGTATTTTCAGAGGTTGATTGATAACTTTTAATTCATTCTACCTGTGCAGCTTTGGTTATTATACAACAAAAATGCATGCAAGTACAAAATGTGATGTAATATGTAACAAACTCACCAGCTGTGTAGTAGAATGCCATGTGAATGAAATATACTGCAAGAATCCACTTAGCCTTTCTTTAGGATATTAGCTGTATTTTAAAGAGACTAATCACCATGTTTTAAAAGTTGTGCAGGTTTGGAGTCTTTATCGGGAGCATGCATACTCCTCTAGTGAATTTTAAATTTTTTTAAAAATGTCCTTATTCAGACAAGATTCTGAATTACCTAATGTCATTGTCTGATTGTCTACCAATAGATAAATGCAGCATGTGTATCCATTTTTGCCTTTGGCATTGACAACACAGATATTCCAAAAAAAGTCCTAGAGCTCTGATGTTCAAGATGACTAAAGATAAACCGCTCACCTTGTGTAATCCAGTGAACAAGGTTGCAACAACAGTTCTTGATTTATGGTTTGAGGAGAGATGGAGTATGGAGGATGCTATGTAAAGTCTAATTTTATTTATCATGTATAAATCCAAGAATTTGAAGCATTACTTGAAGATTTTGCATCTTTTTAAGACATGTTCTGACTGTAAAACCAGATTTCATACAAACTACATTTTGAGTTTCTGTCATATGACAAGATTCTAATTTGAATGATTTTCACTGATGAGGTTCTAAAACTTTCAAGCTGCACTTGAAGTGTGTTGCAGATTTTTCTAATTTGTGTTTAATTTGCTGTATGGGGTGTTTTTACAATGCCAGTAAACTATGTTAATGATAAATGTTGTTAATTAGTTTCCTGACTTCCAGAAAACACAAAATTAAAAACTTTGCATATCTCCTTCAATGTTTTGGAGACATGGGGGTAAGCTACAGAGACTGCTTAAAACTTTTAAAGATGAGTATTTCTAAAACTTTAAAAGGTATTTTGTTGCAATGACTGTTCTTATCTCATGGGCAAAATCAGCAAGGTCACTTCAGTTCACTGGATTTGCCCAAACATTTTGCCACAGGGACAGTACAGAATTTGGACTTGTGTCTTAACCTAGATTGAGTCCTAGGTAGTAAGCCTATCAGCTAGTTTCAGAATTGCCATCTCCTTTTTATGTGATCCAAAGATTCCCTGGGTGTTTCAGAACTGAAACTTAAAAGGTGAAGTGTTTTTCCTTAAATTACTCAGATTGCCTTTCTGTCCTCTCTGCCGCGGCACTAGTAGTGTGCTTCCACCCAGCTGATAATGTCACTTCAGATTGCTGATCCACCCAAAAGCTGGTAGGTTCTTTGCTAGTTCAGATTTTGGTCAGACCAGCTCCCTTTGTGGGGAGCTTCAGTAGTTATACATGCACTAAGGGCTGACATGAGAGAAGAGATGACAAAGAGCAAAATGCAACCCAGTGGCCTAAGAAGCAGTAGGATTGCATCCTTCTTTTCAGGTGATTCTTAAAGGCATAGTTCAGGCAATCTGTTCATTTTCACACAAATGATAAACCTAACACTCTAAAGTCAGACTTTTCTCTTGTATGTTTGTTTGCAATGTACCGGTGCCTGAAATAGCCTGACTTAACCTAAATTTGTTTATCGGAAGTGAACAATTACTGAGGAGTGTTTATTTTTATCGCTTAAAGCCTGTTCTTTTTGAAATTAAGATTATTTTACTTTGTTTCTTTACAATGAAGTTTTTTGGAGAGCGGTTTGTATTCCTTTTCTGCTCTGAAGGAACAGTGTATGTTTCATGTCATTCAGTGTCCTCTTTCAAAGCATGGCTGCCACTTGTGTACGCACCAAAGTGACCAGAATTTAATAAGTGGCTGTGGTAATAACTTAATGTCTGTTGCCCCTTGATTGGCATTAGTACTGTTTAGGATCCATACATAAACTGTCTTACTGATTCTCTTGTGTGCTAGACTTGTACAAAATTTAACATATGGACCTTTTTAGGTTAACAATTCCCTATCTCTTCTCTGTTACTTGTGAAGAAACTTCTTTTTTCCTGTCTGCATGCCTGTTGTATTACAGACCAAAAAGTAAAAACTGAGTTTATGAATGCTGTTGATTGACAATGTATTTCTAATGAATTAAATAACTCTTCAACCACTTGTAGGCCTCTGTTTCAAGGCAAGTGCATAAATACTGTCATTTAATACACTTTTTCATTATGGATAAACTTCAGGAGTGAAATTAAGAGCTTGTTGAAAGGTTCTTGTAAGGAAAATATGTATGCATCCCAACTGTAGTATGTGTGAAATAGCCAGCAGTCTTCTGATGTGTTACAAAACAGAGGCTTTAGGTTTGTATCTAGATTATGTGCCACCTGCTTACCACACTCATAAATGGGCTGATTTGAATCCTTTCCAGCTCTCAAATGAGAGTAATGCATCATTTCTTAGAAGGAAACTCAAGGTATTCTAATCTTATGCTTTTACTTACCTTATTAAGTCCTTCTCTTAGAGTTTTATTGCTGTGGTTTTGGGACCCTGGAGTGCAGCTCATATATGATACGACACAGGAGTGTAGGGAACAGTTTCCTCTTCTGTGTTGCTGTGCTCCCTCCACTGTTTTCTGCTGGTCACTGGGTGTTGTGCTATGACCCACATTCACCCTGCCTACAAGCTTTGTCCTCTGGCCATCTTCCAGCTTTTGCAGCACTGCTCCAGTTTATAGAAGTCTGTAGCAAATATGCAAACAGCACGAAAGCAAAGAGGCTTAGAATCAGGTCCTCTGTATGTTTTTGTTCTTTTGAGCGGATTTGTTCCATCTTTAGGTCCCATCATGCGTATAGAGCAAGTAATGCTGTAAGATCAGTGTTTTTATAATGACATTGAAGGAGAGATGCAGTACAGCTAAACGGAGGGTATGAATTTGGTATGTGGCTGAAAAATGTAGGATAATGAACTTATTTCAAAGAATTACAAAGTTGAATTTATACAAAGAGAAAACTAAGTAGGTTGAGGTTTTAGGGATAATTATAGAATGCCTCTTCATCATGTGGAATAATGTCCTGAAATGTCAAGTTGTGTAATTGTTAATTGGAACATATCACTCTTAGTAGCTTTAATAACTAGGTATACCTCAGCATATAGTTTAGTGGCATGGTTTAGTGCATGAGAAGGTTGAGTGATCTATCCAGAAAACATATTTGTGGCTTTGATATGCATGTGACTGGTGAGATTGCCCTCTGAGTAATGTGACTATGTTATGAAGTTTAAGAGGACTGGCAAATTTACCAGACGTATGAATGAGTTTATCATCTCTTGGTCCTAATAACTACAGAAGATCTCAAGAATTTATTCTTAATAGCTTGTTTCAATTTTCTACTCAATGCTTATGTGAAATTGAGGCGCAATAGCATTGTAGGTATGCCTATAAACTGAAGCTGGCAGAACGTTTCCATACAGTTCTGACATCACACACGCGTTGTTTCTTTGGTACAATGAAAGTGGTTGAGATTTTTAAACACCATTTAGATACTAACATTTAAAATAGCCAGCATGCCCCAAAGGGATGAGCAGGTAAAGTACTAGGTATAGAAAAATTGCTTCCTTTAAAACTTGCTTTAAGTGTATCTTTCCATGTCTGGGGAGGAAGTTGAACTTTTTAGAATTGGCGTATTATTTTCACAACTTCTAGGCAGTGTTCTTTAGAAATATTAGAGCTTGGTGGCTATACTTAATACTGTTTTCAGGGGGGAGAATACATGTCTTGCAATAAAATCGGGAGATGGCTTTTATGCCTAAGTGTGGAAATTGGTTACATCAGTGCATTTTAAAAGTTAAAATTTTTCTCTGCAGGCGCACCTGTAGAAACTTCTCTAGAGGAGCAGACAGCCTCTTGTGAAGGTAATTGTTTTCATGTTCTGATGGTACACAACACGGCTCCATTAAATATGATTTAAAAACAATTATTGCAAAGAATCTCCTTTTTAGAAATCTCTGAACCTTTTCCAATTTTCATTCTCTTTATCCTCCTACTACTATTGTAATGCAGTGTGGTTATCTGTGGTTATTTACAATTTTATAGCTAGTCAAGCAAGGCACATAAAGACCAAGTGGTTTATTGAAGGTCATAAAGCTTGCATGGAGCAGAATTTTTTAAATTGAATCTGTATATTAAATAGCATTGGCAAGTGCCCAAACATCTGAACTATTCTTTTATTTATTTGGTCACTCCATTATTCTTTGTTCTTGATACTGTCATGGTAAATATGTGTCCTTAATGATTCCTTTTTTCTTTTTTTTTTTCCCCGTAGGTTCAAATGCTGCTGTTAACATGGAAATTTCAGAATCTGTTGGTAAGATGAGAATTGTACCGTTTCACTATGATAGTACTATAAAATACAACTATAGTGCTTTTGCTGAATCATTGCAAACAAAATTGAAGAATACCTTATTGAGCCTTTGCATTTTTGGTCCTTACTAATTTTTGTGCCTTTATACTTAAGATTAGGAAAGAGGTAATTAAACACTAGTATGCATTGACAGGTGCAATTGGATTACTTGGATGTGAAAAAGCATCAGTGCTTTATTAAAAATAATTTCATATTACAAAATAGTCCCATTAATATGTGTGAAATGGTGATTAACAAAAGTTAAAGTGATCAGTAATATGAACAATCAGAACATGGAAATAGTATCTTTCTCTTTGTATTTGTATGGCTTTCAGAAGAACTTAAACCATTACCCCTCCTTTTCTTTCTAAACATATGGTGGTGTATGTCTGTGGATTCATACCAGCATGATGGTCTCAGTGGATCTTCAGATTTGTTTTTTTCCTTGTAAAATTGTTGCCTTGTTAAAACAGAAGTCTCTTAATCCCTGTGAATCATAGTTTTCTGATGTCAGCACATAAGTTAGTTTGAAAGCTCCCGGTAATAATAATTTCAGAAACAAGCAGCAGTTGCCCATTTTTATATAGGAAGACATTAACAGACTGGAAAGTTGAAGTCTTTCGATTGCATCTTTGGGGCAGGGGCTTTTCTCCATAGTCATTGCTTTTAATTTCATTATCTATTTGAATATATCTAACTGGTTAATTTTTAGTGGAAAATGGAGAGACAGAAATGTCCCCAGAAGAGTCATGGGACCACAAAGAAGAAACAAGTGAAGCAGAGCTAGGAGGTGGTCCCGCAGGGGATGCAGGGCCTTCTGAAGAAAGCGCTCAGGAAATGATGGAAGAGGAGGAAGAAATACCAAAACCGAAATCTGTTGTAGCACCACCAGGTGCTCCTAAAAAAGAGCATGTAAATGTAGTATTCATTGGGCACGTAGGTAAGTTGTAAGTGAATGTGAAGTAATTGGATCTTTGTGTTTTGTATTATCTAGAACTTGGATGATCAGAAATTAATCCTGCTCTTTATAGGAGTGTGTGTATTCACTATGTCTTGAGGTTAATAAGAACATTCAATCTAACAAAGCTACTCCATAAAAATTAGAAAACTTAAGGTCTTTCAGGGGTAGAGTGCCTGTGTTCTCTTGGACACAACAGTGTCTGTGTTCATGATTTCTCAAGTACCTACTCTACTGAGGGCTTAAGTGACGTATCTGTTTATGATACAAAGATCATAATCAGAAAGCAGTGTTCCTTTTCTGCTTGCTTTAAATATTTTCAGAGGGTTCTTACTAATTGTTATTAAAGTCAAAAATTATTATTCAAAATATTAAAAATAGTAGAGCCATAAACAGTAGATGAACATAATTAAAGGTTAAAAGAAGGATTTATCGCAAAATGTCCCAATTGAATAGTTTCAACAAGCTTCAGAAAAATCTTAAGTGGTGTCAAAAGTACAGAAAAATTATTAAATCACAAGTTTTGCAATACATTCTGTATTTTCATTTGTATAGTCTTTTATCACCTTAAAAGTACTGTAACTTAGTCCTCAGGTAAATTCAGAATGGAGTCACACAAAGTAAAGAGGCAGTGGGCAGAGGTACATCCCAATATTGAAGAGCAGCCTACAGAAGTTAGATAAAAGGGAGAAAGGAAGCAGAGAAGGGGCTTTTGCAAGAGCTTCCCACATTCTTAGACCAAACTTTTGCTGGATCACTGCTTGTTGAGGCTTTTTTTTGTTATGTATAATGCCAGGTTTGTATGTATGACAAGACAATTTTGAAAATTCAGTGTAATTGAATTGACAATTAAATATTATGGAAACAAGGGAAGCTGAGAGATGCTTCAAAAACCTTAGATTACAATTCAAAAATATCTTTGGAAATAAATTAGATAAGTTTGTTCATAATGTTCTTTTTCTAGGGTTTTCTTTTAAATTTTGAATGACAATTTTTTATTTTTTATTTTTTAGATGCTGGCAAGTCAACTATTGGAGGACAAATAATGTAAGGAAACTTAAAATCTTTTGATTTGCTGTTCCTTCTTGTGAATTAAAAGTACATTAAGTAAAATGAGTAATATTTTCTTTATGGCTTAAATCAGCATAGATTAGTATTTTTATAACAAAATGTTACTCTCCCTGTCAATTTAGTTACTTATTGTCTTCGGAATTCTGAATTCCATCAGATCTAATCTTACCACTATAGGAGTTTTACTTACTTAATGGAAACAACTATGCAAAAGCATCCATTATAAATTAAAAAACTGAATCCCTTTCTTAGAACATGATTCTGTTTTTCTGCGTCATTTTAAAGTGCTATTTGAAACTGCTTTGAGCCCTTCATTAAACTTTGTCCTTTATGTGAAGATTAAAAAAGAAGTTTAATATCCTTATTCCCTGATGCTAACATTGTCAGGCATAATTTGATTTCAGAATGTGAAATTGTAGTAGTTAATATTTTAAGTATTTTAGAAACAGTATCTAGAAACTGCAATATTTTTGAGACAAAACTAAATAAATGCAGCTAGGTCTTGGAGTTTGTAAAAAAACCCAAGGAACAGGAAGTGGTACATGAAGAAATAAATGCTATCCTGCTGATGCAAAGTATTTCTAGGTTTTTTTAATAATATTCTCAGCAAAAGTGGGAGGTCTTTGTCTTGGCATCTTCATCTTGTTTTGTTTTGACCAAACTGGAATGTTGGAGTTGTCATACTATGTTTAACCTTGTAGTTCATACTAGAGCAAATGAGCATTTCATTATCTGATGTGTTTGAGTATTCTTGTACAAGGAGATGCTTATTCTGAGCACTCCTACCAATGTGTTGCATTCCTAAAGCTTTTTGTGGTCTTTCATTTTTTGCAGAATATCCCTTTGTTGTAAGGGGAATTGGGTGCTTGTACCAACTTTGTCATTAACCCTTTATTTACTGTTACAATTAATTTTCCTTATAAACTAAGAGGATTTCTGTTATTAGAAGACCAGGTAGAAATATCTGAGGGGAAAATATGGAAGTTTTAATATAATAAAACTGTTCAATACTCATTTCTTTCCATAACTGGAAGATATCTCTTAAAATATCACTTTCTTTGTTCTAACTAAAAGGAATGAAACAAAAAATATTTTTCTTCACATTTCAGAAATGGGGGAGGTGGGGTGTGAAAAACTCCTATCACGGTTTTTACTTAATTTTGAAATACTGGATTAATCTCATACAGATTTAACAGATGTAGTTTCCTTTCAAAACTTGCCTCTGCAGAACATTTTACAACTAAGGCTTAAAAAAGACATTCTTCATACTTCTGCTGAAGTGGTACTGGTGTACTTTTACATATCAGATAATGGTGTGGCTTTTTGTGGAGAAAAAATTCCACTCCTGCTCACATCAGGCAGTTCCAGTTTTTCAAAATAATCTGTAGGGATTGTATAAGTATTTAACTGTTTGGAACTATGTTTCTGCTTATGTAAAATTGCACTTTCCCCCCTTTAGGTATTTGACAGGAATGGTTGACAAAAGAACACTTGAAAAATATGAAAGAGAAGCTAAAGAAAAAAACAGAGAAACATGGTATGAACTTACTGAGGATAATAGCCTGCTTTCCTCTTTGCACTGTGATGAAAATGGGAAACTCTTTTTTTTTTTTTTTTTTTTTTTTTTTTTTTTTTTTTTTTTTTAGTCTCTGTCCCTTTAACACTGGCTGCCTGCTGGAGAGGGTTTTGAGTGTGGGGGGAGGAATCTTTTATTTTCCTCCAGTACTTCTTTAACTAAAACTATACGAAACAGTGTGATTCACATTGGAACAGGTTTTGCTGCTCTGATGCTTTGGTAAACCTAGCTGGTAAAAAGGAATATAAGGCAACCACTTTTCTCAGGCAGTTCTTGGGGTCATTCTATCTGTATGTCTTTCACCTGTAAACAGCAGAGAGGTATCCAAGGGGCAGAGATTAAAGCTGTCAGTTTGGCAGACAGGAGAGAGTGGGTGAATAATTTTGGCTGTCAGCTTATATCTCATTTTTACATGAATAAAGATAGGGTCCACAGTTCTCAAGTTTCCTCCAGGCAAGATGATGCTGCTGTCACGTGTGGATATTTTGCAGGCTTCTTGTTTGTTTTGGGTTTTGTTGCTGTCTTTTGTTTGTTTGGGGTTTGGGGGGGTGTGTATGTGTGCATATATATACAGTACATATAGCAGCCTGATTTCTCCTTCAAACAACTGCAGAATTGATTCTCTTTTTTGAAGCTTTCCATTTTTGGCTGTGGTAGAGGAAAACAGGGGTTCAAAGGGCTCTGGAAAAGAAGCAGCTAAAGACTTCCTTAGGGCTAGAACAGCAATGGAGCACTCAAGGGGTAGGCATTGACCTGATGGTGGGGGGGGATAAAAAGGGTGACATACGTTCTTTTTATCAAGCAAGCATCATCTGTCTGTTGGGAGTTGACCATAGTAATAAATGTTTCAGGACCTTCCTCAAAAACCATGGACAGCTTGAAAAACAGATTTCCGCTTCCCCCCCCCTCTTTTAGGGAGTGAGTTGCAGGAAGTGCCTCCTTGAGTGCTATTTTTACTCTTTTAAATATGTCATGATACACAACAGAAAGTATGATGTACCTCTGTGTCATTATTAAAGATCTTGTTAGCTCGCTTCTTGTGTTGAGAGTCTTGAAATTTGAACAGTTTTACTTTGTGATTCAGAAAATTCTATACCGTACTGCAGAGCTGACATTTCAGTCAGAAATGCATCTTTCCCTAAAAACCCCAGTGTGCAGAAATTACTTCCTATCCAGCTACCAGGCATAAATTCCTGCTTGACTCTTGTTAGCCGGGTAAAGCCTGACCTTTGGCTTGGCTGAAATCTTCCAGAAACACAGGCCATGGTGAAGATTATGACATACAGGAAAATGCATACTAGTACAAACCAAAGCCATCTAGCATGCTATCTAGACCTCTATCAGTGACAAATAGGTACTGCCTGGGGAAGACTGATTATATATCTGTAATTCCCAATGTTTAGTGTTTTCTCTGACTGAGGAACCTCTTGAGCTGGAAAGGACGTCTTTGTATTTAATAGTCCCTGACACTCCCTCCCTCGTCACTGGTCAGCTGAGTAAGCAGCGTCTCCTCAGACATTATCCAGTCAATACAAAAGACAAGCTAACGATCTTTATAAGCTGCTGTTAACAGTGGAAAACAGTGGTATGTTAAGCCAGTTCCATAGTTCCATTTAGTTATTACTACTTTTCTTCTCCTTAGTGAGAGTATTAATTTTTTTCTCTCCTTTCTATTCACCAATTTTCACAAAACCTGAAGGAGCTAAATAATCTTTTGAAACTTCAGTTCATCTGTTTAACTTAAATCTAACTTGTTTGTCTTGTCAATGGCCAATGGGATAAAATATGACTGGGAGGGGACAAGAGTTGATATAATCGAAGTATCAAAGATAGAGTGAATAAAGGTGGTGTCTATTTCATAGTCAGCTTCTGTTTATTAGTTCTCATTTCTTTGACATATATTATAAGAATCATTATTAATGAATATGTGCAAAGCAGAACTAATTTTTTAATTATGCAGAGAAAGAGGAATTGTTTTGTGATTGATCCAGAGGTTTTTTTCAAACTGAGCAAAGCTTAAAGTATTTGAGCTTAGATCATACCTGTGTAACTTAATATTTGAAAATCGTTTTTTTAGAATTGCTTCCTAGAAATGTGAGGGAGAGCTAGCACTGGGCATGATAGCAATTATATATATAGAAAACATTTAATGGAAAGTCACTATTGGTCTTGAAATGCTTAAGTTCAGTAACACTGAGGTGGTTAGAATAGTTGAGCAGAAAAAAAAGACATTATATAATGAACAAATCATACATAAATTTAGCAAAAAGTACAAAAATAGAATGTTTGGGTTGGTGTGGTTTTGTTTTTGGTTTTTTTTAGGTACCTTTCATGGGCCTTAGACACAAACCAAGAAGAACGAGACAAAGGTAAAACAGTAGAAGTGGGTCGTGCCTATTTTGAAACTGAGAAGAAACACTTCACTATTCTAGATGCTCCTGGACATAAGAGCTTTGTTCCAAATATGATTGGTGGTGCTTCTCAAGCTGATCTTGCTGTGCTGGTAAGGACAAATCAGATTCTTTTATTCTCAATATATTGTGGAGTTAAGCTTTTCATTTTTATTTTTTGTTTGCTTAAGTCTACCAAGTTGGGTGGTTTTTGGAGTAACTTAACAGCTTCATAAAATTGTCCACAGGTGGTGTGATTTTTATGTATGTTGGTGCAGAAACTAACAGGTAATATTGAGGAGATACACCAGTGCATTTTGAAAGCTTTTACCAGTTTTGACTCCCTAGTTATTTTTTAATACGACAGTATTACCCATTGTTAATTTTTCTCTTGAGAGAATTGTAGAACTTCTATTAAAATGTGTATTTTTAATTAGGTTATTTCTGCAAGAAAAGGAGAGTTTGAAACTGGATTTGAGAAAGGTGGACAAACAAGAGAACATGCCATGTTAGCAAAAACAGCAGGTGTAAAACATTTAATAGTTCTTATTAATAAGATGGATGATCCGACTGTAAACTGGAGTAATGAAAGGTGAGTTTAATATTTTAAATTAATCTTCAATAAAAGATACTGAAATCAAGTGGTTCCTAAGTAATGTAATTTTTTGCTTCCCATTATTGCTGAAAGAATGGTAGACTGGTGGATTAAAGACAGAGCTTATAAAAATTGCGGGGAAAACCAGAAGCATAGTGCATAGGACACTGCCTCTCAACTAAGCTTGAAGCTCTACACTGCTTAAACATTCCCGTTCAACTCTTTGGATCCATGCATTCTAACATAGTTTAATTGTTGACTTGGAAACTTTACACTGAACCTAAAAGGAAGTGACTCTGTTTTCAGTAGTTTAGTTTGCCAGATTCTTGATTGCTTGCCCGTGTTTCTGCTAAACTCGTAGCTTAGATTTGGTAAGAACAGCTTTATCCTGTTCACCTTATTTCTCTGCCCTGTATTATTTGGAGTTGTTCTTTTATGATAAGCTGAATTGAATAAGCAAATAATACATTAAAGTGGTTCGTGATTACAGTCTAAGAAGTGGGGAGGGAGGGAATCTTGTGACGATACAGGCCAGGTAAAAATAACTAGGAAGTCAATATGTAATATTTACATAACTAATAAAAAGGATTAAGGTTTGGTTTTTTTCTGCCCTAATGCTCAAATGTTACTAAAGGCTTTTAATTTTCCTATGTGTCAAAACTTGGGTCTTATGGCTTCTGTCACATCTTTCTTCTCACCCCTTCAAGCTGGGTGCTAAAATAAATATATAACTTAGTCCTTCCCTAAAGATACTTGTGTAATGATGGGATACAGTTTTCTTGTACAGTGTAATATGAAGAGTTGCCAGAGAACTTGCTCTGCTGTCAAGAATTGGGAAAGTTTTTGTGGAAAGCTATGAGGAGTCCCTCATGTACCCTTAGAACATTAGCCTAGTTTGCTAAGAGAATAAGGCATGACCAGTTGTGCTGTCTTTGTCCTGCCCAAACCTTCTCACATTATTGAATTCAGCTGAAATTGACTGAGGGGAAGTAGTGTAATGAAAATAAATAGCATTAAGTCTTAGGAAATTATGTAGGAGGTTGGAGGAGACCAAGCCACTACTAAAGTGAAAGCCTGCAGCATGACCTCAGTAGCTGTCTGCTTAGTCTCTCCTGCTATCTTGGCCTGGATCTTTTGCTTAAAAGCAGACACAGCATATGCTGCTGCATGCCCAGCCCAGTAGTTGAGGTATATGGATAAAACTGATGATGCTTTATGGAGCAGAGGAATGAGGGGGAATAGGCAATACCAAGTTGTGCTAGAAGATTGGGGAAAAGATGTAAACAGTCCACTAAGCTTTATTAGGTTTGCTTGCTGCTCGCAGAATAACTTAACTGATGAAAATTAAATGTCTGTGGTTTTTGTTGAAAGCACAAGTGTTATGTCATGCTGGAATAATTGAAACTTATCTTCATCTGCTTGTCACTTTAATAGATATGAGGAATGTAAAGAGAAACTGGTGCCATTTTTGAAGAAAGTTGGCTTCAATCCCAAAAAGGATATTCATTTCATGCCCTGCTCAGGACTGACTGGAGCAAACCTTAAAGAACAGTCAGAATTCTGTCCTTGGTATATGTACGTATCTTAAATTGAACAACTTAGGTATTTGCTATATTTCAATAAAAGTAAATGCTACAGTGAAGGTAGGGAGAAGTGTAGCATAGTATATTGCAGCTGTGTTCTAAAGTGCTTGAGGAAATACAATCAGGGCAACAAGAACACAGCCATGCAATGAGCCAATTAAAAGCCTTTGCTAACTGCAGAAGATTAAAGTTAGCAGACTCTGTAATAGTATTAGCAATATTCTTTGTCTTTGGGAGTTTGAGTGCCATACTAGCTCTTGAATTTTCCAGTGATGCTGCAGTTGACATGTTGCTAGAATGAGTAACTGATGTGAACAATTTGCTTGAAGCTGTATTATAATTAGTGACAAGCCATGTCTCTCACTGGATGTCATGTTTTTCCAATACTGTTCATGGCAGTTAAAACATTAATGAAAATTGTGTTTGGACCTAGCTTATGGTTTTGTATTTCTGAAACCTATTCTACATCTAGCAAGATTCTCAAAGGAATAATTAATTTGTGTAAAATATGCCTGTAATGTAACTTAAAAACTACATGCTTTTCCTGGGTATTAACATGTTAGCTAGGGTAAAGTGGACACTAATGATGGGATGTTATGATAGATTTAAATTAGGGGTCACTGTTCTTAATGATGACAGAATGGAAATCATTCCTTTTGTTTGACTGCATTTATCCATTCTGAGTAATTTTTAAATAGAAGGGTGTTCATGAAATTGAAACAAATGCCTTCTGCTCTTTTAGTGGATTACCATTTATTCCATACCTGGATAATTTGCCAAACTTCAACCGCTCAGTTGATGGACCAATCAGGCTGCCAATTGTGGATAAATATAAGGTACAAATTAAAATAATAGGATTGAAAGTATAAATGGACTGTTTCAGAAAGCAGTAAAAGGGCTATTTACTGTATTTTTAGAGGATATCTTTCTGTTCTTCTTCGATATGTCTACATTTCCAACTGTAGAATAGAGGCGGAGAGGGGAAGGAAATAATTTTGGCATTATATGAGACTTAAAATCTGTAATCTTTCACGAGAGCAGTTTCCAAAAGTTAGCTGTGCTAACTTCATAGGGTTAAGTAATCATACTTAGAGTTAAATCATAAATAGAGCAGAATTTTTAGGAAAATGTTTTCAATTTTTTATGTAATAACTTCTTTTTCTGAAGGATATGGGCACTGTGGTCCTCGGGAAGCTGGAGTCGGGCTCTATTTGCAAAGGACAACAGCTTGTGATGATGCCAAACAAGGTATGGTTAGATATTAAAAAATGTTACTACCCTAAAAAGGAGCTTGATTCTTAAAGATATTCATTACTTTAAATCAGAAAGTTTTCTGTTGCTCAGTTGAACATAACTAGGCTTTCATGTTTTAAATGGGTCAGGTTTTCGGGGGGGGGGGGGGGGAGGGAGGTTATTGTTTAGT
>JANZLQ010000064.1:9103034-9114576 GCA_026212715.1 Elanus axillaris
CCCCCCCCCGGGAGTGGATAGGTTACTTCCTTAGCATTCAAAACTCAGGTTGTCTCTCCTTAGTAAACTCAATTGCTGGGTATCATAGTTTATTTTAACTTTGCATTTGTATGGTTGGCCCACAAAACCTTTTCCCTGCTGTGGGTTAACATTGCTCAAAACTTTTCTTCTCCACCCCCCCCTTTTTTTTTGCTTTTCCCTTCCCCAAAGGGAAATAGGGAAAAAAAATGTAAATGATGCAGACACTACACAGTGTGTTCCAATGAAAGACCTAAAGTTTGCTTTAGTTAAGAATAGGTTGTTTGTGCAGGTAGGTATCTGTTCCATAAAGCAAGATCACTATTTGGAATCATTGTGCTGCCCTGAAGAATGTGAAAATACAAAAAATGAAGGATGTGAAAATGTAGTTGGGGAGAGGCAGTGTATGAGAATAGTGTATTCAACTAATGGTGGTGTTTCCATTGGTTTCTCACCTATTGAAGTCATCTTGATTTAAGCTGACACACTTCCTGCAATTATGCAGGCTGAGGTAGTTTGCTAGAAAATGTCTCAATACTCAAATGTACAGTAAATCTACAGCTTATTGAAAATTGGTCTTTCCTGATCAAAATATGTTTATTAGATTGAATTCCATGTCACGTTTCTCAAGAGCTGCTGAAAGTTGAAACTAAACTTACTTTGAGATCATGCTTTTCAGTTTTTAACGTAACTTAACAGACAGGGGCTTTTTATAAAACTGCTTGACACGCATCTGACACCCATGTTACTTTGGGGTTGATTAGGAGAAATAAATTGTAAATGGCTTTACCTAAATTGTTACAGAATTTGTATTCAGTGAATAGTGTGTTTGATTACACACCTTTTTTTTAATTACTTTATCAGCTAATAAGGATTGAACTAAAACTTCAGGATGTCAGAATAATAGGCATCTTTCTGAAACTATTCATTTTTTAACTTCTCTGCCTTTCCAGTATTTATTTTCTGTTGGTATCTAGTACTGTGTAAAGATACAAAAATCAGAAGAGAGGTTACAACATATAGGAACATTAGGAAATGCATTTTGGTGTTTGCTTGGAGACTGTTCATTAATGCACATTTGGTATGTTTATCATCTTCTCCAGGAAATCTTGTATAATTTGGGGATTCTAGTATTTCCTGGATTACAGTAATACTCAGACTGTTAGATTTTGAATGTAACAAGTCTATACAACAGTCTGGCTTTTGCATTCTTCTTAGATAACATTCATTGTCTCTCATATCTTCATTAGTTTTAAATTCATTTCACTTTAAGAAATAATGGATATTTTTAAAATTTGCTTTCCATTGAATATATACTACAGAATTATATTAGAATACATTTGATTAAATACTCTATTTTAAAAATTAGTAATTCATCACTCAAATACTTTAAATGTTCTGAAACTTTCAGAACTGAATATAACTAATTTAAGCTGTAACGGAATTATTTATTGAAATCCTGTTGTATTAAAATGATTTTGTACCAGACTAAGATATTCACAATAGAAAACTGCATTTTTGTTTTTTTTAAGCACAACGTGGAAGTTCTTGGAATCCTTTCTGATGATGTAGAAACTGATTCAGTAGCCCCAGGTGAAAATCTAAAGATCAGACTGAAAGGAATTGAAGAGGAAGAGATCCTTCCAGGATTTATTCTCTGTGATCCCAACAATCTGTGTCATTCAGGACGCACATTTGATGCCCAGGTAGAATAACTAGCATTTAATTGTTGTATAGATGGGTAAAAAGCATTAAAATATTTTGCTTGTGTTTCACCAAACCTAAGCTTCAGTACTTAAAGTTTCAGTTCAGATTTCTTGTACTGTTGTCTCTAAATTGACAATAACATATATACCTAACACTCTGACATCATCAGGTTGTTTTTAAAATATCTGTTCTTTTGAATGTAACTTCTCAGTGAAGTTTGATACCTATAATTGTGAAAGCAAGATCTTGTCAGGCCAATTCAATTTTATACTTTCGTGTTGTAAACAACTTAGTTGCTTAAAATTTTGTTTCTTTCACAAAAATTTATTGTGTGTTTATTGTTCAACTACACATTTTAATATAGTTCTGTATAGGTTATTCTCAGCTCTTTCATAATTGAAGTAAAGAAAAATGCTTTTATTTTTAATTGTTTTACAGATAGTGATAATTGAGCACAAATCCATTATCTGCCCGGGTTATAATGCTGTGCTGCACATCCACACCTGTATTGAAGAAGTTGAGATAACAGTAAGTGTCCTTTGAAGTTGTGATGTAAACATAGACACACACATACACTTGTGCTTGTTGGGGTGAGAAGTTCTGTCACGATCTACATCTGTAGAGCAGCTAATGCAACAAAGCTCCAGCCTTGAATGGAATCTTTGGTCAGTACCATAACCAAAAATGGCTGTAACAGTTAACATAAGCCTTCTGAAAAGTGTGGTAAGTCATGATTGACTCTCTTATGCAGTAAGTCTTAGAAGGTGTTTTTAAATTTAAGTATTTTCTTTCTTAGACCACTTCTGTTTTGTTTGTAAAGAAAAAATAACCCTTATTTTAGCACTCACAGCTATTAATTTTTTTTTCTTATACAGGCCTTAATCTGCTTGGTAGACAAAAAAACAGGAGAAAAAAGTAAGACACGGCCCCGTTTTGTGAAACAAGATCAAGTATGCATTGCCCGTTTAAGGACAGCAGGAACTATCTGCCTTGAGACATTCAAAGATTTCCCTCAGATGGGTCGCTTTACCTTAAGAGATGAGGGTAAGAGTGCTTGATCAACAGTTATTAGCTGCTGCAAAAATACAGTTATTTGAAATAGGAGATCGTGCATGGCAATGAGGTATTAAAAAGCTGGTATCTAGTGGAAATCACTGTCTGGGTAACAGTGGAAAAGTGAATCTATGAAAATTGTTGTTATTGTGCAGAGTTCTTGCTAGTAAAAAAAAGTGTTTTATTTTAGAGGAATAATGTACAAAAATGTGTAGTGTGAAACAAAAGGTTGAATTTGAAAAATTACCAGCACTGTTTCTTAATGCATCCTGGAAGGTCCACCCCAATATGAATACCATAGTTTCTCTATTTAAAGTTAGAAAAGATAAGGGTGGTTGTATGTTGGCCTTTAACTCAAGCTCACCCTGGTAAAACCCATAGATTTGTGGGACATATTTTAAGTAAATTATCTTTAAAAGCAGTAAACAGACCTGGTAGAATGGTTCTGCCTTGCCTTCTTAGATTACAGAAAGCCTGCTCTATAGTCATCCACATTCTATTACTTACTGTGAGGATAGCAGTTTTACCATTTTTAAGATTTTTATTATGCTTTTAAAATACAGTGGTGCTTTCATTCTACAATACAACAATTTATTCTCTGTATTATTTCTAATACTCTGGAGAGCCTGTATTTTTGGGGATAGTTTTCATGTGCTTGGAGCCTTACACATTCTCTTCACAGTATACGTAACTCTACTGTTTGTCTCCTTGGTTTAGGTAAGACCATTGCAATTGGAAAAGTTCTGAAACTGGTACCAGAGAAGGACTAAGCATTTTTCTCAATGATCCCCGCACAATACTGTGAGGAAAATCGACTCTGCAAAAGCCTACTTCACACCGCCTTCTTATTTTCTGCCCATTGATAAACTTCTCCCCATATTTTGCAAAGACAAATTTCACAGCAAAGGTCCACATTATGTCAGCTTTCTCATATTGAGAGCTCTGCTATGCCACTGTTGAATTTTCCCAAAAAGAATTTTTTTTTTCTCCCAAATTCTGCTTCCTTGGAAAGATTCGGCAATAGCTTTGTAAGTGATGTGGACATAATTGCCTATAATTATGAAAATCTAAAGGATTTTTAATGTTTAATTTCCCCCAGCATATATATTAAGACATCTTTTTTCCAGGCAGATCATTCAGAGTGTGCGAGTGTGTGTGCACATGTTACAAAGATGACTACCATGTTAATAAACTATTCAATTTGAAATCTTTTTCGGTATTTGAATTGCTTTTGAATAATGTTTTTTATCCAGATGTAACACAGTTGCATTAGCTTTTTAACTTTCCAGTAACCTAGGTATTTGGTTACTTGGACTTTTCTAAACTCCTCAGCCTCCCCACACACACAGTTTTAAATGAGGCAATTGGGCACTCAACCAAGTTTGTATTAAAATAATTAAGTTTGCCCCTTCCCTTCGTTGAATGCATTCTTGAAATTAAGAAACATTCATGCAAACGTGACACCTTCATTAGCTTTACATTTGTTAATATCTTCAGCAAATCTAGGTTGACTTAACATCATTACTAGACACAGTCAATTTTGAAGGCTAGGACTACATACTGTGTCTTTATAAAAATTCAGCATTATTAAATTTTTAACTGCAGAAAATGCTAGCCACCAGTAAATCAGTGAAACTTGCAAAAATAAGAGAATTTGTGGCAATAGTGCCTGTTAGTATTTATAAGAGCTGCATTTTGTGGGAGAACTGGGCTAATTAAAAAGTGCCAGTTATATAAGTTACTCAGTTCACTCTGTCTTTAAATTAGAGGGCTGGATAATCCTTGCTGGTTTAAAGATCAGTGTGAACTGAGAGGGAGAAAAACTATTTAAATCCCTAAGAGTTTGCACATACTGAAATATGGGAGGGTCAGAATCAAGCACAGTCTATAAATTTTTGCATATCAAAAAGCAATGTAAGCTTATGAGGACCAGTGAAACTTTTCTTGAGAAATTAAAGCAAAACTGGTTCAAAGTAAAGCTTACTCAGTACAACTTGAAGGAGCTGCATAATAAAACCCTATTTAGCTGCACTTTGAAAGTGGACTGTCTACAATTGCTATCCTGATTCTAACAATTAGGATGAAGGCTAATGGATTTTTTTGTTTCCCAGAATATTAGTAGTAAGTATTAAAAGGTATCTTCACAGCTTCTTCAGAATGTCTTAAACTAAACATTTTCAGTTGTACAATTGTGGTGAGCCCATCTCCTCCCCCAAAAGTTTACATTCTAATGACTGTATCTGAATTCACAGATAACTCAAAACTCAAACAGATTTAACCTTTCTGGGGTTTTTTGTTTTGTTTTGTTTGTTTCTTTGTAACTGTGGAACTCCCATTCATTTCACTTACAGCTACATTGTATGGACAGAAGAAGTTATTGTCCTTCAGTTTCATATGACTACACTTGTAGCTACCGTAATGCATGGAATTTAAATAAATTTTATTATGTCTGCAAATCTCTGGGCTTTTATTTTTTGGTAAATCAGAGTTTAAAAGTAACTTTTTTCCTACCAAGTGAACAAAACCCACGGTTCCTTGGATCTTAAATGAAGAAATTAAAAGCCAAGGAAACTTACTGTCTTGTTCATATTCTGGATTGACTTAAGATTTCCACATATCTGGCTGCTTTCTTGAAGTAAGCTCATGGATTTGAAATTTGCAAAGACCATTATTGGAGAATACTTACAGTTAGATTCCTAAATTGTTAGACCTTTTAAAACTTTTTTTTTAAAGCATTGAAATGCATCTCAAATCTACATTTTTCCACTTTTGAGCAAACTTAACAAGGGATTCTAAACCTTCATTATTTTGAGGCTGGACTGAGTATTTATTATTAAACTGAAAAATCATCTGGTGGGTTGCAATACCAGTAGATAGAAAGTCTGAGCATTTCCATTACTCATCCCATCTAGTGCATTTGATTACCATTTCCATAAATCCAGTTAATGTCCTCTTGTCTGTAAAGGGAGGCTAAATTATTTCAAGTTCATTAACAGAATCTACATTATACAGTTAAAGAAATTGCTAACCTGTGATAGGGTTTTATTTGGGTATGAAATATTTGCATTCTATAACAAACGCTGCTAAAAGAATGTAAGGCACAAATCTACACAAGTTGGCTGCATTTTGGTTAGAAAAGCTGACAGTACCTTACACTGGAAGAGTCTTCAGATTACATCACAACTTTTTCATTTCATCTCCATTCTACATTTTATAATCCCATGTTTACTACTATTGAGTACAGCTAAATCTAGATGAAAGAACAAAAAAGGATAATGTGGCTTTGTTTGAAATAAATACTATTTGCTGATTCACTGATGTAATAAAGTTTTTAAAATGACGATCCTGAATACTTCCTTTTGTGAAAACGTGGTATGCTGTGTTGAAGATGAAAAAAATAAAGGAGCTGTGCAACCACAACAGTTGAAAGAAAGGGGGGGAGGGGGAAGGGAAGGGAAACAGAAGTTGGATTGAAGCTACAGGAACCCTAGGAGCGCTGCCAGTGTAACTTGTGCTAGTGTATGATTCTGGCAGAGTATTCCTGGGTCCTGGTGTGGATGTAACACCAGCAAAACTGTGAGTGTGTTTCTGCAGAAAGGAGGGATTTGGGGATTTTTTCCCCCCAGTATAATGGCATTTACAGCAGTCTGTATGTGCAGTGTGGTACTGATGTGGATGACACCTACTATCCCTGATTGTTGGCCAAAGTTTTTAGTGTAGATATGGCTTAAGTGTGTAGCCATGATGTAACTTATAAAAACATAAATTATAATTCTATAAATTAAGACCTTATATGTCCTTGAACTGAAAGCCTTGGTATATGTAACAATAATGTAAAAAAAAAAAAAAACCAACCTGAATGTGCAGCAGTACTAATTATTTTGCAACAGGAAAGTAATTACTTGTTTCTGCAAGTTACAAGAAGTAAAGCACACTAAATGGATGAATTGATATACCAATCAGTTGACTAACATTGCCATCAACTACCTACTTGAAACCATTCCAGCTACCTTGGTCATCTTTGCAGACAACTGGGAACTGATACAGAAACATGATGGCATGGATTTCCTGAGACACTTACTCTGGTAGTAAATTGTATTCTTGAACAACAAGCTATTGATGATGGTGTAATAGTGTTGTAAGAAAAATGGCTGCTTTAAGGAGGTTTATCCATGGGGATATTTGCTGGCCATAAATTTTATGCCCCTCTACAGATTTCTTTCAGTGGCATAAAAAGCCCAGTGAAAATTGCTCAATGAAGAACCTCTCTTTTAGACTACTTATGGCACCAGTCCATATATTAAAAACTATGTTAATTTTGAGAAATGTGTTTTTATAAGTGTTTATTACTGAATATTACCGAAGAAAAAAAAGATTGTTTCAATGTCCCAAGTATTTGATTCTGTATTACTCTGGCTTTTTGGTTCTTAATGCAGACTGTTTAAATGATGATGTTAAAACAGATGAAATGTACTCCAGACAAAGACTGTTTTCTTCCTGAACTGACACTTAAACGCTCTTACTTATTCTGCTGTTTTTGTATAAGCTAGATAATTTGGTAAAGAAAAATACACCAACAAAACTGGAGTTACTACTGAAGATTTTATATTGTGAACCTGTTTCTTTTCTTGTGTTTATTTTAATGCACTATAAACCTGACAATATTTCTTTTTCTCTGAAGAAAGGCTAGAAAGGAGTCTAGTCTTAATATAAAGTGGAAATTTATGCTAACAAACTGAAAATCTGTTGTGTGTATATGTAACTTTCAATAATACATATCCTTTCATTGGCTTTCCTTCCCAAAAATCTTTAGCTTCCAATGTAAATTGGAATTTTCTGCATCTCCCCTCAGTTACTTACACCTAAAAAAAGTCCACATATTTCTGAATAAGAGTAATAAGAGATATGACAGACTAACTGTTGGATGAAAAAAGGTACTTGAGGCTGTGTTCCTGTCATCTCTTAAGCCTGTAGAACTGCTGATAGGCAAAAGATTATAACAAGAAAATTTTGCAGCTTGTGTCACAGACAGGTGCCTCTGTTCTCCTGAGAAAGTAGTCTTTGAATAAGTGAATAACTTGCACTGTAAGCATCCATCAATCTGACAGTTAATTAGATTATAGCTAGAGGCTTACACTAGGATTGCAAAGGAACACAATCTAAAGAAAACTAGGGCTTGAACTCCAGCTCTAGCAGGGAGATTCTCTTCTGAGATCTCTTTTGTAAGGGAATTCTTACTCCTGGTTGAATTTCTGCATATTCTTTGTACTAGTTTTGTTGCAAGAAGTACACCTGGGATTTCGACATCTGCCATGAAATAATCTGGCGGAACACAAGCCTGATACTGGAATTTTTGGGATGCAGACTAAAATAATTTTAAACCTCAAAGACTTGTTTACAGCAGAAACAATTCATATTTGTACATCCCTTTTGCTAGGAGAAAGTATAAAATTAGGGATATATAGACACATCCTCTTAAATAAGAAATGAGGTAGAGTGGTTTGCAATTATATCATTTTAAATCCTAGCATTAAAATAAGTGTGACAAATGGCTTAAGGAGAAATATGTACTTTCATAATCAAAGTTACATTGAGGGCTAGAGCAGAATATATTTAGTGTACAGCAATAACACTGATGAAAGTAACAAATCTAATTTCTCTTACAAGAGTAACTATTAATTTGTGAACTTGCCAAATTAAAAGTACACTCTTTATATTCATTGCATGCTGTATTAAGCAGAAATATTTCTTATCCAGATTAACTTATTTTTCCAAGAGAGCTCTATTAGCTATGTCAAACACCTTTCAACAGAAAATGATCATACTAAGCCAGTTAAACCACATCTAGTAAAATGTAGTCATGTCAGACTTAAAATGTTGCAGAAAAATGTACCTGGATGAGACTAATATGTGAAAAATTTGAATTTGAGTCACTAATAACAGTCCCTTTAGTTTTATCCTATTAATGCTATGCTGACCCAGTACAACCAGGCTTCAAACATACTGTTCAATCATATCTTGCAAGACTAGCCTACCTTATTTTCAGAGAGATGTCCCAGTCATCAGACTTTTTCTGTTTTGTTTTAACATGTCACCATAATATGTTGTTTTATTAAAACATGGCTGCTCTAAATTATGCAAAGCCTATGCAGATAGGAGCAAGACTAATACAATTATCAGATTATAAAACACCACAGCTACTATTATATGTGTAAGTTCTACCCATGCTGAAAAGATTTTACTGAGTGCCCTATTTGGCTACTCTGCGTGTTCTTCGCCTTTCAGTAATTTCTCTATTGAACACTTCATACAACTACATGGCAACAATAGCTTTACTTTTTCTTAGCCAGTTCCATTTATTTTGTTAATTTGTACAAATCACACACCGGAAAATTAAAACTTCCGTTTTCCAGGAATTTTTTTTCACTCAAGTCTGGGGAAGTCTTGAAGCCATCAACTATTCTACTGTTGCTCCACGAACACTACCAGCAGAATGAAAACGTAAATCATTGTTACATAAAGCAGCCTGTCAAGAGACTAGGGTATTTTAATTCCTTTCTCTTTGTACTGGCACACTGACTGACAACTTGTTTTGGAAGACATCTGATGAACAGGAATAAAGCCATAACTAGAAAGGCAAAGAGGAGAAAAAATCTAGAAGAGAAGAGAAGAGTGAATAACTAAGACTCCTAATTTCATGGGTATTTAACCCCTGGTTATGCGTAGCTGTGTTATCCAGGTAGCAGCTCACCTGTGTGATGAATGCAGACAGCCCACAGCTGCCATGGTGCACACAGGACTGTGAGAATGAGGCCAAAATAGTTCCAGGCTAGATTTGACCTGAAAACAATGCACTTACTCACCATGGAAATGGATGGAATAAGCATCCCACAATTAAGCTACTTCCTGTAGTCAGTCAATGCATTTCTAAACCGAAATGGAGATACAGCAGTTCTGTCTTTATGATTCACAGATAAGGAACAAATGGTTTGGCATGTGATAATCAGTGGTAGCCTCAACTGTAGCAACCTGGAAATAGTGAAGTTCAAGGCACTAAGAGAGGTATGTGAGGAACATAACTAGCGGAGTACAGCCCCTGGACTTCAAGAGAAAGACTTTGAGTTACTCAGAGAACCAGCAGGCAGGATCCCACTGAAGGCAGCTCTGAAGAGCAAAGGAGCTCAGGAAAGCTAGCAGCAGGTCTTTAAGGACAACCTCCTCCCATCATAAAAACAGTTCCTCTTGATACTCAGGAAAACAAGTAGATCCATCAGAAGACTGGCTTGGCTAAACAGCAAACTTATGACATCACTCCAGTGCAAAAAGACAGTAATACAGGAGGTAAAATCAGGGATCGGCTGCAAAGAAGGATCTAGAAACATTACTCAGACACGTAGGGATTGTCTTAAGAGAATAAGAGCTCACCTACAGTTGAACTGGGCCGGGATGTCAAGGGCAACAAGAAGAACTGCTACAGTAGTAACAAACGGCCAAACAAGGACATGTGGGATGGTTGCTGAGTGGGGAGGTGATTTGGGGTCCAGTTGGGCTGCATTCAAGTATGCTGAGAGATGGCTGAAGTCAAGCAAGACTGTCAGCTTTGAAAGGAAACTGAGGGAGGGTCCCAATGACTGGAGAAAAGCAAATGTTCCCCCACCTTCAGAAAACACCAGAAGGAGACTCTGGGAGTCACAGACCGGTCATGTTCACTTGGTTCTTGGGAAAATCATGGAACAAGTCCTCTTGGAATACATTTTTGACACATGAAGGAGGAGCTTGGGAACAATCAGCATGGATTGACCAACCGCAAATCATCCCAACCAACCTGATCATTTTCCATGACAAAATGACTAGATTTGCAGATGAGGGGAAAGGAGTGGATGGCATTCACCCCAGCTTTAGCACAGCTTTCTACTGCCTCCCACAGTCTTCTTGTATCCTAAACATGATGGTCTAGGTGGGTGACCAACTGGTGGCTAACAACTGGTCGAATCATGGGCCTCTGAGGGCAGAGATAATGGCTTGTACTCTACCTGAGGGCCAGTAACAAATGTACTGCTGGGATTTCTCCTGGAACTCGTTCTGTTTGGTCACATCAAGTTTGCAGACGACATCAAGCTTGGGGACCAATCAATAACCTTGAGGGCAGGGTTCACATACAGAGGAACCTGGACAGGCTGGGGGACTTAGGCAACACAAACCCTTCTATACTCAACCAAGGCAAATGCAAATCTGCATTTGGGAAGGAGTAGCCCCTTGCGACAACCCTGGGGAAGGACTGGCTGGGGAGCAGCTCTGCTAGAAAGGCCCCAGAGGACAGCAAGCTAAACACGAGCCACCTAAACATGTTCCCTGGAGGTGGAGGTGGCCAGCAGCATCCTGGGCTGGGCCAGGACAGCACCAGCAGCAGGTCAAGGCGAGCACGACAGAAACTTTTTTCACCACGAGGGCACTCGGGTATCGATGGGACCAGGTCGCCCGGAGAGGGAGTGCAATCTCCCCGGAGGCTGCGAAGCCCCGGCCGGACACAGCTCAGAGCATCCCGGCCTGACCTCCGGCTGGCCCCGCTGCCGCAGCAGGCGGGACGGACGGCCTCCGGCGCTCTCTTACAAGCTGAATTAGCCCGTGAACCCGTGACTTCTCCTGAGGGCTGCGCTACAACCTCGGCGGCAGAACCCCCCCCCCCCCGCCACGGCCACGCGGGCCGCCGGCACCTCACCTACGCTCCCGCGCGGCACCGCCTCCCGGGGCGGGGCGGCAGGGC
>JANZLQ010000064.1:9114685-9126695 GCA_026212715.1 Elanus axillaris
GCCGTGCCCCGGAAGGCGGCGTGTGCGCAGCCGTGGCGCCTGCACGTGGCGGCGGCGGCGCCATGGCGAAGGGGCCGGAGCATCTGGAGCGCGGCCAGGTACTGCGGGGCGGCGGGCCGGGGCGGGCCAGGCTTAGGTCGGCCTGGCCTGGCCTTAACTCCGGCTGCTGCTGCTGCTGTCGTCTCGTTGCAGGTGAAGAAGGCGGTGGAGGCCCTCCTGGCTTTCGCCAGAAGCAAGGCCAGGGGAGACGCGCAGCTTCTCAACGAAAGCGAGAACGTCCACCTCCTGGTGACGGTCTGGAAGGTCCCGCGGGTGGCGCAGACCATCAAAATGTAAGAAATTCACCCTCGGCCGCGTAGTTACAGGGGTGCTCGTGTCCCTTGGCCTGGAAAAGAGCACTTTGCTGATTAGGAGCTTAAGGGATTTGACTGCCACCGTCCTGTCCTGGCACTTCCCGTGCCGTGAGCGAGAACCGTCCGGTCACACCAGTGCTCTGTCCCCGCTTCTCGTGTAACTGGAAGCTCGGCTGCGGCCGCTTTATTTACGCGTAGAATATTGGTTTTGTACCTGGCAGGTACAAGGTATGTGCTTTTCAATCCTGAAGTTGAAGAAAAGAAATCTATCTCTTCTTTGCCTCAACTCACTATTATATCATTAAAAAGACCCTTGTTTCCTTTCTGTGATGCCCAAAAGCGAATGCGAGTTTTAAGTTTTCCTTTAAACTATAGCTATGCTGTATTGAGAAAGTTTATATCTATTTAACTGAGCCCCAGTACTACAGAGCCTTGTCTAATAACTGGAGGCGGCTGTGGTGTTAAGAGAGGAGAATGGGTAGTCCTCCTCATCCCGGGACCTGTGTGCTGACCGCGCCTGGCGGTATGGGTGGATTCAGCGATGTATCTGGCTGGAGCCATGGTGTAGGATTGTTTAACTTTTACAGTTATGTGTGCTTTAGTAAGTATGGATTCCACAGAGGATGTTTAGTAGTTAACAAAGAACAGAATCTAGATACGTGACTCCCGTGTAGTACTTGTTAAGGGTATTGATCTCTGTAGACAGTGTAGATCTAGTTCTGGAAAAAACTTCTTTCTCCTCTTAGACATTCCCTGTCCATCTCCATATTCTCATTGTAGACCACTGCCCCATGGCATTCGACCAGAAACAGCCGAGGTTTGCCTGTTCACAAAGGATGAACCGAATTTATCACCAGAACAGACTGAAAATCTGTACAGGAAACTTTTAATCCAGAATGGGATCAGAAGTGTTAGCCAGGTAAGAGAGATACATTGTAGTGTAGTATAGTACTGTCATTTCTGTTCTCTTGTACCAGCGAAAAAGGAAAGTAGTTGTTGTTTGCTGCTGTTTAATATTCTAATCTCAATGGTTCTGAGTTAATGATTGCTAGTAAGATTTTTCTGACTATTCAAACTGTAGTTTTTCTAAACTCCAAAATTTACTCAAGAGTAATTTCTTAAATTTGAAACAGGATCTTTAGCAATCAGATGTAATTGCTAGATAAATGCTCAGTATTTAGTTTGAGTAATCAATTGGAAAAACTTACAATGTAAAAGAATATTTGAGTTCTTTGCAGCTGGATTGGATTGTTTATGCTACTAACAATAGAACTAGAAAATAATTTTATTTTTTTTAACGTTAATTTAGATGTTACCATGTACTCAAGTTCTGTTTGGTAATTTGCAGTTACTGTGCAAGAGATCCATATTGTTTGATTCTTGAAACAAAAAGTACTGTATCCTTTTTCTATTGATTGTCTTAAGTATTCTAAAATAACGCACCATGATAGATTGTTAGTTATGCATGTTAATTCTGTGCAGTTGTAAGTTGTATTCTAGGCTGTGTTTTCAGCAGTGGGGACTAACCTGTTACTTGCATTGCAGATCATCTCATACAAAACTCTCAAAAAAGAGTATAAACTATTTGAAGCTAAGCGTCGCCTCCTGAACAGATTTGATCTCTTTCTGTCTGATGACCGAATTAGAAGGCTCTTGCCCTCACATCTAGGAAAACACTTTTATGAAAGGAAAAAGTAGGTATTTAAATTCTGTGTATCCATTTTGTATTATCTTTTTTAAGATTAGATTCCTCTTAGAAAGTTTTGGTTGGTTGGGTTGGGGGGGTGGTGGTTTGGTTTTTTTTAATTTAAAAAAAAAAAAAACAACTTTCTTTTTTAGGGTACCTTTATCTGTAAACCTGAAAGCCAGAAATCTTGCTAAGGAACTACAAAAACATATCCAGGGGACTACACTCCCAGTTACCAACAAAGGGTGCTGTTAGTAAGTATGAATAGATTAATACTTGACTTGAAGGGCAGTTGTACCTTAACTGTAGGAATTTTTAGTGAGTTATATTTATGCCATTAATATGTGAAGAAAAGAGGTTAAGGGTCACCATTCCAGATACAGGCCATTTTGAACCTTAACCTGTATAAAGAAATCAGTAGTTCTATTTAATAAGAAGTTTTAATGTAAAGTTTTACTTCTTGTCTCTTTTTCCTTCCACCTAAGGAATTTCTAGGCAACTGTCACTGTCAAACAGCATGTACAATCTTAGAAAAATATTACTGTTAAATTAGGTAAAAACTAATTCCAAAATACTCTATTGTTGCAAGACTCTTTTTCATTTATTGTGCATTTAAAATGATCTAAACTGGTAATAGGCTTAGTAATATAACACAGATGTTGCATATCCAAATATGGAAAGGTTAATAGAGGTGAATCTATTCTAACTGTTATTTAAAAAAGACTTCTGCAGTAGCCAGCCATCCTTTATGAAACTTAAGATAATTGTGGATAAGTGAGCTTTTTTTCATTTCTGGGTATGTGTAAAAACAAGTAACCTGAAGTATGATTCTCTGCCTGTGTATAAATACTACTCTTCTTTCAGTACAGCACGTATAGGTCACACTGGAATGAAAGCTGATGAGATACTAGATAATATTATTGCAGCAGCTGAGGTGATTGCTAAGAAGTTACCAAAGGTACTGCTGATTGATTGCATTAAAGCCAAGTCAGTTCATAATTCAGCCTTGCTATTTTTACGTAAGATACTGGTTTTGTTGTTGCAGAATTGGAAAAATGTAAAAATCCTTCACCTCAAAACGCTTAAATCAGTTGCACTTCCGATTTTTACTGCAAATATCTCCAACTTGGATGAGCTTGACAGCCAGCCATCTCTCAAAAAAAAGGAAGTAAAGGTAAAAAAAAATAAATCTTCAAACTTGGCATAAAACCAAGTTGGCTTCCTTTTGTGCATTATAGCGTCTGATGTGTTGGGTTTAAATGTTTGAGCAGTTGATCCCAGGCATTTATGGCTACAAATGGGTTAAGTGTTCCTGACTCTGAGTGCTTTGAATATTCAGTAATACTATCAAAATTATGGAAACTCCCTGATAGATTGTAAAGCAAACTGGAAATAAGTAAGTTACACATTTCTAGTCCTAAACTGTAGGGAACTGAGATTCATTCTTCAAACTTTTGCTTGTATTGTTTATTCAGATTTGCCTTCTGAAAATACACTCATTAACAAATATATGGACTCAGACTATGCATCCATTATTGGCTAATCAGTGGCATCTGAATAATTCACAAGCTTATGTATTTGTATACATGAGGGGGAGGTCACCTACTTTTTAAAAAAAGAAAATAATCAACTATTCCTTTGTACTGAGTTCTGCTTATTATGTTCTTTTGTCCAAAATAAATTTGGAGCATATATATTCAACTTACAGATTGTAATCTTGACATTATCATTTACTTAAGAGCTATTTTTTATAAACGTGTGAAATTAATGCATTTTTTCATATTTTATACATGGTTGACCAGCCCAGGTCTATTGAACAAAAGTTTTTAAATTAATGTTGCTAGACTGTGTAATTTTTAAGTATATTAAAAAAATTATTATACATTTAGAAATGTTATGGGGATTTGTCTGAGATGTACTTCCAATTAATTCTAGAAGGGAAAGAACAAGAAACCGAAGAAGGCAGCTAAACTGAATTCAGGTCAAGTCACTTTGATAACTGAAATTAATGCTAATGCTGCTGCTACCGAGGAGCTTGTGATAAGAGAAAAAGTAGAAGTGGTCCAAGAACCAGATGATCAGGATGATGAAGAAATTCCACAACTGGTGCCTATGCAAACAACCATGTTAGCTGAGCTGAAGGTAATTAATGATATTGAGAAACTCATATTTGAGTTAAAACTGAAGATTTTGAACTGTTTAAATTGTTCATTGCTCCTTAGGGAACAGTGTGTGTTAACATGCTTCAAGTGAACTGGATTTTTTGTGAATATATCACGAAAGCAAGAGTTGAGTGTATGAGGGAGGTGGTGCCTTGGGGAGGCGGTTAGTGTTGGGGTTTTTTGGTTTTGAGGGATTTTTTATTTTTTAGTTAATCCCCTTTAAAGACAGGAAGCCAGTGGTTATTTTCCTTTCACATATTTTTCTGAAAAGCAGCAATTTTGTCCAGGTTCAATAGCAAGCCTGAAGTCAAAAGAAAGAGTAAATGATTGAGAAACAGCTTAATACTTAATCAAGTAAATCATAACATTTAAAATTCAAATTTTCTTGCAAAATTACATTTTAATGCATTTTAATGTATCATCTTCTGCCTGGAGTACAAAACTTGAGGAAAAAAAAGTAACATTCTCTAGGATAGTGATATGCAACATTAACAATCACATAATATAAATAGAGAGCTAGCAGCTTGTGTGAAGTACTGTATGGACTTACTGTTGCCAGCATTAGAGATGATGTGGATCATGTCATTAACATGTCTGCAAAACAACCAGACTGATAATACTGACGTTTAACAAATATCTAGGAAAGATATTTGGACGAATAAACCAGTAACACTTATAAATTTTTAACTTCGTTATACTGCATTTATGATTGGAACATACCCTTAAACTCTAACTATGTACCTTTTCAGGGATGCCTAAATTAAAGCTATTGTTGTGCAGGCTCACCAAAAAAATTCATAGAGCTTGCTTCAAGCTGCGCTCGTGCAACAGGCCTACATTAGCTGATGTGATGTGATTGCCAGAGCCCTGTTTCCAAAAACCTGGGAGTAGATACAGCTAGACTATCTACTGTATGAATAGATGAGGGCCATTTGGAAATAATGTGATGAACTCAAGGGAATACTAGGCCTGGTGCGCAGATAAGAGTGCAGTCAGTTTGTGTGTGTGCAGCTGGACTTCAAACAGAGCTGATATCTATTAAATCTATTAAGCCTGGAATTGTGGCAAGAAGAGGACTGTGGTTTAAAGCTCTGCCATAGAGGTCAGTGACTTGACTGGCCAAGAGGATCCTTGCATCTGTTAAATCTTTATGTTCTTACTATTTTGTTATTTTTTCATTATTTTCATGATTTACTTCTGTGTTTTCATCCTCTGCTTCCAGGCTTAAATGTGAACAGGTTATTTGGGTTTAGGGCACAGTTCAATCAATACAAAGCACTTGTCATTTATAATGGTTTTCACTGATCCTTCTTCTTGAGAAACAGTAAAGATGTTTCTTAGGTGAAAGGGTAATTTTTTTGTGTCTTAAATACAGAAAAGGGAACCAAGTCCAGAAAAAGGTGACAACCTGGGCAAGAAAACTAAAACACCCCTCGGTAAGAGAAAGAAACAAGGTCTAGCTCTGGAGACTCCAAAAACGAAACATAAAGTTACAGAAGAGTGTGCAGACTTGCAGACTTCATCAAAACAGAAAAAACCCAAGCAGCGCAGCATGCCAAAGGAAGCAATAAAAGAAAAAGAAATTAAAAAGACTCCCAAGAAGCCTGAAGCAAAGTCTTTTGCAACACCCAAAGCTGGCACATCAATACAGTCAGCCAAGAAGTCTTCAAAAACAGCAAAGCAAGCACCCAAGAAAGTGTGCCGACCACAATCAGCATGAATACTGTCTGTTGTGACATGTTTTATGTAGTCATTCAGTGGTGTCTTTTTAGTAAACAAATATATTGATGAAATAAAATACCTTCTTGAGAAAATCTGATCGCGGGAGCTTTTTTTATGGAGATCTGTAATGATTAATTTATGTTTCCTTTTAACTGACAAGCTGGAACAAATAAACTAATGAATGATCTTAATTGGCTCTATTTCTTACCTTTTATCTTTTCCTAGCCCAAACTAAAAGCACTCAAATTCTCTAGTGTCAAAAGGGTAGCGGGGGGACTATTCCAGGAGAAAAAGCTGAGAACTGCAAGTGACATCTTCCTGAAGCATAGCTTAGTACTGGAACAGACAAGGGCTGAAGCAAGAAGCATGTATACCAAGAGCAGCAATCTATTTAATGTGGTTTAAAATATGAAATGGCTGTTACCATTTTTTTCTTAAGTTGTTCAATATAATGAAAACAGGTTGACATCTATTGATCTTATTCCAGCTATTTAAGTTAGCAGCCTGATAACAAGCCAAACATATTTTTTAGCTAGGGTATTTGTGGGTTTGGTTTTTTTTTAAAAAAAAAAAGCACAGACAATTTTACTTTTATCATTGTATGCTTTGACCATTTATACTTTATGACATCAAGCAAAATCTCCTTACCTTCACTTTTCGGCTTTATTTCTGCTACCAGAACAAGTGAGGGTGTCCTTGCATGCTGGTCACAATACTGCTGTTTCTGCCATCTGAAAAACATCAAAGGCTGGATGAATTTCAGGTGTGCCAGCTAAGTGAACCAGTCCCATAAAGGCATAAAAATACACACTGCAGAACCCAAAGGTTATATATTTGAAATTTTACAGAGTAACCAAATTGTTGCTCTCTGTATGATTTACTTCACATCCTCCTCAGAGAGAGAATACAAGGCAGATTTGAGATGAAAAGTCCTAGTGGTAAAAATCTTTATTTGCAGTATTTTACTCAAGTCCAAACAGGAAAAAGTTCATAAGAGACAAGAAGATTAATCAACAGTATGTAACTAGCTTTATTTGTGGAGTTCAAAAAAACCTATCCTATCTATATAGGATATCCCATATCAATAGATTTGCTACCTAGAAAGTAGTTGGGTGCTAAATAATAAGTGGTAAAAGAAACTAAAGAATATGAAAAGATTCTGCTTGATCCATGGTGTCAATTTTCTGTAACCCATGACCTCTTGTTCTACTCTGCCATAAACATTTTTTAATCAAGAAACAAATTAATCTTAGCCAAAAAAAGGCAAGTCTGACTTGATGATCCCTGTTAGATCCTTGCTAACAAAAAGATCTGATCTTGTCCAAAAATAATCCCATCACTTCCTAGGCTGGGCTGCAAAATATTACTTCTCTTCCATAATAGTGAAGTAAGCAAATAGAGAACCTCCTTTCTGGAAATGTGTTTTTGTTTCTAAAAATTCATGTTAAAATGTTTCTTAATTTGTAGATATGCAGAAAATGATGAAATTAAGATCAGAACTTCTGTATGAGTAATTGATAGTGAACCATACTAGCTTGTAGGTGCTAGAAAAACACCTCCTTCGCACTGAAAATACTAACAACTACTGCCTTGAAATTCTGCAGTACCTTAAGCCAGTCTCATGTTAGGACTGCAGTAGTTAGTCTTGCCTTTTTGATAGCAGCACTGGACTTCATACAGCTAGGTAAGACATGCAAAGCATTTGACTGACACAAACTAACCCACTGGGGAAAGAGTATATATATATAATGTACTACATAGCAGAATTTGTTCCTTCTGTGTTGCAGAGTATCCTGGATTCCGGCAGTTAAGTAAGATGTAACACTACTGATGTGATTCTTATTCTTCCTCTGAGTAATGTACTCTTTTATTTAAAAAGTACATATTTAGAATTCAGAAAATCAGTGGGTAATAATTTGACATAGTTATCGCAGATCTTCACTTGGAGACTTTTGCAGTACTCACCCTTGCTCAGAAACAGTAAGTTACCATTGTTACAGGGAGGTGTGTTTCTCAACTTCTCAGTGCACTGTATGTATTGAGGATCAGTGTTGAATGATGGAGTTAAATTTGTTATGTCTATTCAGGAAACTATTTCTTAGTAATGTTTTTCTTGCTTGTTTAAGAGACCTGAGAAAACCTGTCACTTTGCTAATCAAGAAAGGACAAAATATGAAAAACAAACATTCATTCAAGTTGAAACTGTGCCTACTGCAGATGCATTACAGAATCAAATCAGGTGTAAAACACAATTGTTTTCAATTAACTAATTTTAACTGGCAAGCTGTAAGGACCAAATCACCAATCCATGTCCTTAGTATAAATGCTCTTGTAACAAAGATAACTGAATTTTCTATGCTAGCAGAAGCAGCTAAGGTGGAAAACACCTCCCTGAGGGCTGAGTTGGTTTAGCTCTGCAAGATGCATTGGTGACTATTAAGTTCAGTCTTAATGTGAATAGCTAGTGCGCAGTAGTCATGTTTGAGCCTTTATAAGGACGTTTCTGGGAATGACCATCAGGCGACTGAAGCAAATCTGGTATGTTTATGTATAAATTCTTATAGACAAACTATTTTTATTCCCATAATGCTTGTTCTGACTGACTTTGGAAATAGAAGGGGAAAGGTTTAATAGACTTCTGAATAATTTAAGGTATTATATCTTTGACCTTACACTCTTTACTGTATTTAAAAATTGAAGGTAGAAAGAACAGAGGAATGAACTATAAAAGCCAATTATAGTACGGTATGGCTAGTAAAATTACTAGTCTTACAATAAAGCATTACTACAAGTTCTATTAGGAGCCCCATAATTCTGAATTTAAAAAGGGGACTTTGGTTAAATTCTTACGCAACATTTTCAATAGTATTATTTGTCTATGGTTTTTAATGGAAAAATCTGTCTGTTAACTTTATTAAGAGTGTAGAATGGTAGTATTTTAAAATACAGAATTGTCAAGATATACCTAAACAGTGCTTTCTTTACACAGCTCATGTATCCTTGCATTAAGTACTTTGTGGAGATGGGGTAATAGCCAAAATTTTTTTGCGTATCATTACTGTGAGTGAGTTCATGTCTTTTTTAGAAGTACTGAAAGCAGAGTGGCCGTATGGAGGCTAGAATAGAAGAGGAAGTTGATAACTTTTGAAATATCAACATTCTCATTAAAAAAAAAAATCTGTTTTGTTATTGAAATTTGCTGCAAGAGTTTAAACTAAACTCTTACTTAGATTAAGGACAAGTTTCTGCAAGGAGCCTTTGCTTTTATTTGAAAGGTTTAATAAAGATACTACCAAAATACTCTCTCTAGTAGCACACAGTGTGGTTGTTTTGACTAGAATTGATTCTGTATTGCTCATTTGTTCTCCATATTTGTACTAAAGTGGGAACTAATTCATGTTCCTCACAGAGATAAACTGGAATTAGGAAGCAAGTCTTTCAAAAGACTGTAATAAGTGTTAAACTACAGTGAAATAACTTAGTGCAGGTACCTTGCAACTTATTATTCTACTGAAGCCAAAGTGCCTTTCTCCCCGCCACCCCCTGCCCCAAAAAAAGCCTGCTCAACTACTCCTTTTGCAAGAGAGGAAAAACTTAAAAACTACATTAACTTCTTCTCTGATTTACATAGCTGGGTGCTTTTTAAAAAAATAATCAAATGGAGATATATTCAATGTTTTAGTACCTTCAGCAGTGTCATGTTTTGAACAATACTGAGCTCTTGCTGGAAACTGAATTTCCATGGACATAGATAAATAGGGAGGAAAAATACCATTTGTCTAGAAAAAACATAGACTAGTTTATGGCTGTAGCTCATCTGTAAGCTTTCTGCCATGCTTATAGAAGTCACTATATTTGTATGCATATTTGGTAGGATGAGGGTGATAATGTAATTTACACTTTCAGATTAGCCCTGAAGTTCAGCATTACTGGGAAGAAAAACAGCTAATAATAAAGCAAATACATGAATATTATCAAACCAAAGTCTTGGCAGGAGGGATGCAGAGAAGATAATCGAAAACTTGTTCACAAACTCATTTTGTAGGAGTTAATTACATCTTGGGCACCAGGGGGAGGTAAGGTTGGGGCACACAATAAGAATGCCACAGAGCTAGAACTATGACTTAAATACCTGTTTTTCCAAAGAACCTGAGTTAAGATTATTAATACTGATTGATTGATTAAAATTCCTTCAGTATTTTTTATTGTATTGTAATTAGATCTGCCTTCTCACTCCATCAATTTTCACATTAAGCAAAATGGTCATGATTATTTCTTTTATGGTTGTACATGATTATTAGAATTCCTACTGCCATCAGGATTAGTATGTAATCCTAAAATTAGCTTGACTTCCTAAGAGCTATTCTGATTCTAATGGAATAAACCCACCCAAACTATGGGTATATATGAGGTATATGAACCTCACTCAAACTTGGACAGCTGGTACATTATATTCTTTCTCTTACATTGTTGAGAGGGACAAAATTAGAAGGTTATCTAACACCATAATGTGAGGCAGAAGTAGAACCATAGGTGTTTTACTAGAGCTAGGTTTAAACTTCAAAATCCAAAAGACACTTGAAAATAATCAGGAAGAATAGCTGTATAGGCTTTTTGGTACCATAATTCTTCTCAAGATAGAAGTGGTATGAGGTCTCAAAGTGAAAGATACTTTCTTGAAGTACTTGAAATGATTTTAACTTTTTGTCTTTTTAAGAGGATTTTAGCTTATGGTTTCCTAAGGACAGCTTTCATAGAATAACGTCAGTTAGACAGGCAATCATTAACGAAGAAGTGACTTTACTTAGTCTTGGTTCTCAATGTTCAGCAGGAGCAGTAAGTGAACCAAGTGCTATATTATAGTAAACCAATAGCACTCACTGTCACTGGAGGAATAATCTTCCTCAGCGGCATTGTTCTTTCATACTGTACATCCACGAATATGTGGAAGCTGTATATGCTTTTAGGCCTGTCAGACCTTCCATTGGCTTGATATTTCTGGTTACTGGAACAGTGTGGCTTGTCCACCATTAAACAAACTGTTAGATATAAGGGCCTCATGAGAGTATGCGCAAGAGAGCCTAGAGCCAAATACAGTTCTTGTGCTTGAGGGCTTGGGAGTGTTAAAAGATATGTACTTGTTCATTAACTGACATAAGTGTGAACTGAAATAGGCATTTTGCCTTTTACATAACTGTTTTACTTGCTGGATTTTTCATCTTGCATTCACAACTAGTTTCCTGCTTGTTAATGTGAAGCTGCATCCTAACTACCCTTTTTAGGCCAACCTCCTGAAGTACGTAGTTGTTGTCTATAAGAGTTTGCAGACGCACGTTATAACTGTCTTGCAAATCTCTGCTGCCTACTAATAGCTACCTCCTCTTGCAAGTGTAGTCTACAACATGGACATCCATCTCAAGACCACCTTTTTGGGAGTGCCTCCCTTCTAGGGTATCTGAGCAAACTAAGGCAAAGACCTCACCCCCCTTTGGAAGGTGACACTGCCTCAACTGGAAACAGCTAAATGGGTCCAGCTGCGTGTCTCGCACTCGCCTGCACAAGGAAACGGCAGAGACCACCACTTGCAACGGATGCCTCAACTCCAAAATGCTGGCGGTCACTACAGGCCAATCTTCAACGCCCGTCCCTGCTATTCTCTCACCAAGTGGAGCAACGCCTGAAGAGCCAGCCGCGCCAGCCGCCTCCACGGGTCCGAGGCTGGAGGAAGGGGCCTGTCAGGGGCCGTCCAACATGGCTGATGGGGAGAGCCCAGCTGTAGGAACGAGGCCTCGGAAACTAGGGCCAGCCACCCCCAGAGCGCCTTCAGACAAGCGAGGAGCAGAGCCCACGCCGCCCCGGCGGCAGCGGGGCTCTGTGGGGCAGCCATCCCGCCTTCCTCCTCAGCGGCCGCGGGGCGCGGCGAGAGCCCCTCCGCCAGGGGGCGTGGCCCCGCGCGCAGGTGCAAGCGGAGGGGCGCGGCCCGGACGTCCCCCTCAGGTGCGGCGCCGCGCCCCGCCTTCCCTTCAGGTGCGGGCGGCCCGAGGCGGCGGTGGCGCCGCTGCTGCCGCCGCTCCCCCGCGATGGCG
>JANZLQ010000064.1:9126795-9137747 GCA_026212715.1 Elanus axillaris
CGCGATGGCGGCACCCGGCGGGCTGGGCCGCTGCGTGGCCGCCTTCTGGCTGGCGCTGGCCTTCGACGCGCTGGGCCTGGCGGTGCTGCTGGCCGGCGTGTTCGCCGACGTGTTCTTCTCCGACCTGCTCATCTACGCGGGCGGCATCGGCATCTTCCTCAGCCTCGTCTGGTGGGTGTTCTGGTACGCGGGCAACCTGGAGGTGCCGCTGGAGGAGCTGCGCGACGACGTGGGGCTGGCGCCGCCCAAGGGTCGCGGGGACAGCCTGCTGCGGGGGCTGATGCACGGCCTCAGCCTCCGCCTCTCCTCCGCCTTCGTCTCCGCGCCGCGCTCCCGCGCTGCCGCCGCCGACCTGGAGCTGCAGCGCGCCAGGGCCCCGCGGGGCCGCCCCGCCGACCCCAGCAGGTGAGAGCCGGGGAGGCCGCCGCCCGGGCCGCGGTGTGGCCAGGACGGGCCTCCAGCGAACGGGCAAGTGGAAAGGAAGCTGGGGGTTCCCGGGAGAGAGCCTTACGTTTGCCTAGAACTTGAGAAAACTCTCTTGCCTGAGATAAAACTTAAAAACTTGGTACGTTAAACCACTTGCTGGCAGCCGACGCTTTTTTTTTTTTTTTTAAATTGCGGGGAATCTTTCTCAGCTCCGGTGATAATAGAAACCGACGGAGAGAGGTGGCCCAAATTTGATTAGGCAGGGACGATACTTCCTGTAGACATCCAAGAATGGAAGAGGCCAGCTGGTGTCAAGCATGTGTGAGTGTGATGGAGTTGGTATGCAGGGAGGTTAATGCAAGGTCTGTCAGGTTGCAAGCGCGGAAGACATGCGGTTCTGAACTGATCATTAACTGGTCCTGACAGGCGCTCTAAATGCCGCCAGAAGTAAGTGTGGGTAATGAAACAGCCCCTAATCACTACCTTCGTGAGGTCTCAGGAGAGGAAGCTCCCTCTTTAGCAACGTGAAATGCTTCTTTCTTGGAGAACAACCACAAAAAAGGTGAAATGCTGACTTGTATTTAACTTAGGGGCAGAGTTGTAGCTAATAGTTTGAAACTCATAAATGCAATCAATAGTTAAACTACTTGTTGTGAACCTCAGTCATTTGAAAAAGATGTGCTGGGCTCCAGTGTGCAAAGAAAGTGTCTAGGTTCAACTTCGACACATTGTTGAAGATCATCAAGCCTTTCAAAATATCCCTAGTGCATTCATTAATGTGACATGTTTATTTTGGAAGAAAAGCATGCTTAATGCCTTGAAAATGGGGAGTGGGGAGAAGTTAAGCTTTCACTTCACCATGTAAAATCCTTTTCTAAAGGAACTGTAAAAACAATTTTGCACTAAGTGTCTGAACTATTCAAGGATTTTGAACATCTTGCAGTTCTGATTCACTGTGTGTACAAAGTCAGCTTTTTGTGCTGCTCCTTGAAATTAAATCCTGAAGCTACTGTTGGTTTACAGAAATGTTCATGTGGAAATAGTCTTCTTTCGTGAAAGCCACAGAATTTTCTTGAGAGGAAGTTCTAACAGTAGGGAAACACGATATAGATAACTATTGCTTAATAGAAAACTTGTAGGAGGTGGAGTAAGAACAGCAGCAATACAGCTTTAAGAGATTTGTTACTGCTACGTAGTTTATTATTAACTATATATGCAATTAGAAAACAGGCTGTTGAAAATGAGTCATTCTCCTCTCTTTAGACTTTTTTTTTTTTCCTCCCTGGAATTGGTGTAGAACTGACAGAGAACCATATTTGCAGGGAAGAAGTTACATTTGTTAAATGACTATGCCTGACATTTTTCATATAAAGATTATGGCAATTATAGGTATTGAGTTCAGCAGATAATATGCTATCTCTGTAGATGGACCTACTTTCAATATGCATACACAGGTGTGTGTTTTGCTGTAATAAACTTCTAGTAGTGAAAGCTTTATTTGTTTTTAATATTTCAAATCTTGCATGTTACTGATTCTAATTAGAAATAATCTATGGTTTATTATTAACTATAGAGGCAGATGTATAGCGTGCTTTATTACAAGCTCTCCCAAGTAAACAGCAGCTTCTAATGCTACAGTAAACAAACTTTGGTACAATTGCATTACTAATTGTAATTCAAAAGGAACCAAGACAGAGGGAGTGTATAAGAGTTGTTATACATTGTAACAAGAACTCTGTGGTTTTTACTTTCAAGGTAAAATAAAGGATAACAAATGGTTGCACCTACAAAGATAATTCAGGGTTCCCTTTTGAAGTAAGCTCATCTGAAGTACTTTATATCTACTCATAAACAACTGTCTGAATCCGATCATTCCTTACTGATAGACCAAATCCTCTCCCAATCTGGAGATATTTATGAACTTAACCAAGCGGGTTAAACATGTTTGGGCAGATACTGTCACGAGAGAGGAAGGGAAAAAACACCACCACCAAAAAAAAAACCAAAACCACCAAACCCAAACAAACCCAAAACCAAAAAAACCCCAAACAACTCCCAACCAAAACTCAAACCACCACCACCAAAAAACCCCAAACCTAATACCCCATCCCCACCATACTGGCTGTTAGAAGAGCTCCCCGAGCCATTAACTTCAGATTTCACCTAATATTAAAAAAAAAAAAGTGCAAGTGTTTGTAAAATTAACTGTTGCCTTAAGGAAGTTTCTTTACAGAAGCTATTTATGCTTTTTTTGTCACAGATAATTTTCTGGTTCTTGCCATTAATAACTTTCTGAATTTATTAATAGAATAGTGCATGTTCTTCTGATTTCCTATCTTAAAAATTATATAGTAGAAGTAAGTGAGAAGTGTGAGAATTACCAAGATATGGAACGGATTATATTAAAGGAATAACAAGTAGATTAGGATCCTTGAGCCTGAGAAGAGATGCAGAATATAAAATATTCTAGAGGTCTATACAGTTATAAGTGGTATGGAAAGGATACATAGGGAATGCCTCTCCCAAGACAAAGCAGGGACCAAGGAGTTGTCACATGCTATGTAATTGAAGTGTTGGATTATTTGGCATAAGGAAATGTGACAGATAAAAATTTACTGATTCAGAAAGCCAGAGGAAGAAACAGAAAAGATGCACAGATAATGTATTTAGCTCAAAAATACTTGGGGCACTAAGTGGCAGCTGAGATAATATCCTGAGGAGGTATTACTTGCATGATATGTTCTTATGCCTTTATTGAGACATCCACACTTGGTCACTATTGGACATGGTCTGTTGACTTCATGGGTATTTTATTTGGGCCCCACTTGGCTGTTAAACATGAGGAAAAATATTTTTAAGACTGACTTCAAATAACAGTTCAGAGTTTTATATGACTATTTGTTCTAAGACTGTTCTGGAATAACCTGTTCTTAATGTATTATCTTCAGGATCTGTTGAAGACACGACTATCGAAGTTACTGCCTCTAAAAGTGGGGGAAGTGCTCCAAATTATGGAAAGAGAATTCCCTACTCAATGCAATAGGATTCTCTCATTGTGGAAAAACCTCTGCAACCATAATGGACTTTATAAAATGGACACATAGAGCCATATCTCTGCCAAATGCACCTATTTCAGTGTTGGACTGGATAGTTTTTTGTGGGTATTTTTCACCATTTCAAAACATAAATTAGATCTCTTAACCCTGATTCACAGAAAAATCACTGCAGCATGTAATATAGGATTTTTTTTATTTTTAATAACCTGGGAATGTTTGGATAAAAAGCTTTTGCACAATGAAAAGCTCTTGCACTGTTTTACCAAGGTCTGGAAGTTAAAACTTACTGTGAATTTTTATGATGCCAGTGCAATAATTTTGTAAGGGTGCTTTTAAAATATCTATGTTAAGCTATTGATGCAAAGTTGCAAATTTAGTAGAAGTTTTTTATAGTGTAAATACACAATTTACAGTGACTCTTGTAAAGTTTCATCATTATTTTGGAATAACATGGAATTTGAGATTTTATAAGTAGGTAAGTAAAAATAGTGATGTTGGCATACCAGTACATTCTTCATAGTTGCAAATGATGTAATATGATGACTCTTAGAAGCAGCGGTTTTAATCCAGTACTGTTGGAAATTATTTTCCTAATGCTGAAGCATTTGGGGAGGGGAACCACCAAAAAAATCCACCCTGTTGATTAACAAATACTCCGATGCTTTTTAAAAATATTAACAATTTTACATTTGGATGTAACTGAGAAGTAGCATCTGGGAAAAGATTAATATTAATGATATCTAAAATTCTTGTGTGGAGAAATTCCTCATGAGTTCATCTGTTTTGAACTAACAGAGTTTGAGCCCACCATTAGCAAATATGGGTAGGTCTTAAAATTTTAATGTACAATTGTTTTTATGCCACACCTCATCAAATACTAGAGGTGGATTTAAGGAAAATGTTTACTAAGAATACTGTGGCTGTACTTCCTTGTGAACTCTTGAAATGTCTTTCAATGTTCTCTTGTAAATTACTGGAGTAACTTCTTGCTTTTCTATGCATATTCTAATTTTTAAATGTTTTCCAAATGCTCTCAGTTTTTCAACAAGGTTAGATGAACACCAAACCTGAAGGTCTGTAATGTGATTTCTTTACTAACTGCAGTTTTTAGGAGATATATACAATTGTTTCCTCCTCTTAGTCAATGCAGTGTGACACCACTGTGTTGTTTCAATGGTCTGATTTAAAAAAAAAAAAGGCAAACAAACTCCTCCCTTAAAACCTATAGTTCACTGTTTCAGTGTCATTCACAAGAATTTTTTTTTGTTACGTGTTTTCTGAACAGAGATAACTGCTTCTTCTGATTCCCTGTAGTTTCACTTGTAAACTGAATTATGAGATGCAATGTTTAATAAGTGGAATGATTAGTAGCAGCTATAAATTAAGCCAAAACTTTTGTGTGTAGCCGTTCACATACTTAGTATGGTGAAAAAATTTTTTTCTTCTCTAGTGTTGCAGTCATAACTACCGGAGTGAATTGAGGAGGGTTTTTCATTTGCTGTAGATTACAATGTAATTAATCTTAAATCCAGCATCAATACTTAATGATTGTTGTGTAAGATAGTAGCCAGAATGCTGTTGGCTGTTGCAACTTCACCCAAAAATTGCAGGTGATTTGAACGTTTACAATTATGAACAGTATGTATGTTTTAAAAATTAAATATAGGAGCTGACATCAGTAAAGGAGGATGTTAATCACAAAGTGCTAGAATGTTACTAGTATGGTGTGTCTAAACAATGAGATAAAAAGTACTTGCTGTGGAGCAATGATAACTATTGTAAGCTATGATCCTTTCTTTTTGAAAATGTCAACCAGTTACCATTTCATGCAGTCTATTTGCCTTCTAAATAAGGAAGGCTAATACTAAATAGGAACTGGTAACTGAATTATTAGCAGTTAAACATTAACAAATATTTAACACTATTTTGGTCCCTGGTATCCTTAACAGTTGTAGCTCAATGCAGCACAAAGTCCATTCAAAGAACGTTTATATTGTTGATTGGAAAGAAGCACTTGTACATGCTTAGGACTGCTTGCTGTTTTGCATCTGAAACTAGAATTCCTTTAAAGGACAGTCCTATGTGCTCTGTTTAAAAACATAGCAAGGAATGAAGCTCTGGTTACAGGAGCGTGATTATACAGGAGTTTGTTTTCTTGCTGGTTAAGCCTTAAAACTAGATCAAAATGGTATCCTATATTCCACTAAGTGAAAAAAAAAAAAAAAAAAAAAGCCAAACCCCTAACTTCTAATTATGTAGAAAGGATTAAATGCTTGTTGTTAGATTCTTTAGATGTGGACTGTATCTAAAGGAAACTTTAATGTGGTGTATATGGTTTACTTTCCTTAAATTGGAGTATATTCTCCAGGGAGAAATTAAATTGATTAGTAAATTCTACAAAAATCTGTTTGATGTGACTTCTGGGAGTGAGAGTTGCTGGGAGGAAGATAATTACTGCAGTAGGAGCTTGTGTAGAGAATAAGAAACTATGTACAGCTGGTGAAGAGGGCTAAGTTCAAATAATGTCATATGTTGCTGTAACTAGTTATGTGAATTGGAGAAGTAAACATTACATATTCAATTGAATTTAAAAAAACCAAACAAAACCCCAAAACCTGTTTTGAGTAGATTGAACATTACTGAAAAACTACACAGAAAACAAGTGCTTCCATCCAGGTTGCTCTAAAAGTTACTGAAGGCTTTTACATATCTAATGTGTATTTCCTTTTTAATTGTATGATCTCCAAGCTGCTAGATCCTTTAATACAGTTAGTTGATGTGTATTTAAAAAACAAAGAAAAGAAAAAACCACAAAAACCGCAAAACTGGCCTTTGAAATAAATGCCATTAATGATTTCCTCAACCGGAGTATTTGTGTGTGTGTATACACACAGTGTTGTGAGAGGAAAAGCAGTTAGTAGCTCTGAGACCGAAAAGTCTGTAACACATTCTATTTAGAGCATTTAAAGAATGCTATAGCTACCAGTGTTGTGCTTTAATATAGACCTAGCCCACACAGAAGATGAAAACAGGCAGAAATCTTGCTCAAGCTCCCGGTGCCTCTGCTCCATCCGGTGCCCGGCTGCTTCCCGAGGTCAAATTCTGCTTTAAGGTGGACACTCGGCCCTCTAATCGCCAGTAAGTTGCCTGGATCTTTTTTTTTTTTTTTTTCCCCTCTCTTAAGTTGCCGAACTACCGTTTTCAGTTTGAAAAACGCGACTTCATCGGTCGGCCTTGGTCTCGCGACCCGGCTATCGTGAGGGTCCGGCCCGCTCTGGCGGTAGCTGCTTGTAAATGAACTTAAAAGCCTGGCCGCCCCGTCGTGAGGCGGCCAAGTCGGGAATTCTGCTTCCCCGGGACGTGTTGAACACTAAGGCGGACGCTGCCCTTCGAGACCCGCTGCCTCTAAGCGCGGGCTGCCCGTGCCGGTACCGGCCAAGCGCCGTCGTCACCCCCAGGTGACGTTAAGCCCGAACGGTGGCCCCGGGAGAGCTTTCCGCCGCGTCCCGGGGAAGAGAGCGCCCCTGCCCGCCTCTCCCTCGGTCCGCCCGCACCACCGACGGCAGGGAAGAGCGGCTGCGGCCCTTCCAGCGGCTCCTCTCTATGGTGCGAGGGGAGGAGCGCTCCCCGTTTCCGGCGGGGCGAGCGCTCTTTCCGCCCGGCTGCGGCATGTGGCGGCACGGGCTTGCAGCGGGAGAGGGGCGCGGCGCGCGGCGACGCCTGCCCTGCTAGTGGGGCGCGCGCTGCCGCCACCTCAAGGCAAGGGCGGAATAGCGCCGGGATCCCGGGGGGGGACGGGGACGACGGGGGACGGGACATGGCTGCTGCCCGTCCGCTGAGGAGAGGGGCGCCTCGGCCGGTGGGGCCCCCCCGGGCTGGGCCGGGCTCCTGAGGGCGGGCGGGGCGAGACCGCCGGGTGCTCACGCAGCTTCGCCTTCCCTCAGGCGCGGGGCCGTGACCATGCTGGGAGGGGACGAGTTCATCAGCTCGCCGCCCAGGAAGACAGTGCGGTTCGGGGGGACTCTGACGGATATCTTGCTGAAGTACGACAAGGTGACTGCGGCTCTGCTCCGCCGGCCGCCGCGGCTCTCCTCGGGGGGCTGCGTGCGTTGCCGGTGCGCTAGTTCCGGGGGTGTAATTCGGTGTGAAGTCTCGTTTCGGCTTGCATGAGACCGTGGCTGAAGGCTTAGGAGAAGAACGTGAAGGCGGCCGAGCGCTGTAGGCTGGTGCCAGGCGGTGTTGCTGTGCGAGTGAAGGAAGTTCCCTTGTGAGTCAGCCCCAGTGACGACCTGGATGGATGTAAAACCTGGCTTACACCAAAGGGAGCAAAGTGATAGCAGCTGTGTCTACAGGGAGAGGAGCTAAGAATGACCCAGCGGCTTCAGTTGTCTTTCAGGGATAGTGCTCTGTTACTGCTGCTTCAGCCTTCCTTGAGCTCTCTCACTCAGTTGTGTTTTTCATGTTACTGTTCAGTAATATTAGGTTGTTCGGATACGTTGGTGAAATTCGTATTTTTTGCTGGAATAAATGTGAGTGTTATTTACTTATTTTTCTTTCCCCTGCTAGGGCGAGACCACAGATTTTGAGTTGTTAAAGCATCAGCTGTCAGATCCAGACATAAAGGTAAGAGTTTTGGTAGTAAGGCATCTGATGATTTAAAGTTCAGCTGTCTGAGTGTAATCATCAGACAAGTCATTCTAGTGCTTACCCATATCCTTTGCTTTAAACATTTAGCTGCATTTAACAGCTTTTTTTGCTTTGTGGAAACTATTGAAACGAATGAAAACAATTGTCTGCTTATACATGTATATCTTTTATATGCAGGATCTTGATAAATGATGTCTTGTGCTTACTGACTCATTGCTCTAGAGTGAGAAACTTTGCTTTGCGACAGGGTCTTTCTTTGTTCCAGATACCATCTTTCTAGGTCACTGATGCTTGTTTTTACAGATACTTCTGAAGATCAAACCATGGTTTCTGACTTTCATAGTCTTTAAGTCGCATTAATTTTTACCTTCTCCTGTTCTCATTAAAAACTTGTTTAATTAGTAAGATACATATGCATTTAGTAGTTAGCACGCAGAAATATTGTTTCACAGCTCTTCTGTATAGCTGTGAGTACCCACCACATTTGTTGTCTTTGGTGGTTTTGTTTTTTTCTTTCTCCTTTTAATTAAACCACAAAACTGTGAGAAGAATGCTGCAGGAAGCATAATGCTATATGGAGTTCCTTTTCTCTTTAAAAAGAGGACATTTTGTAAAATACTTTGTTTTTAGCAGGCCTTTTGGAGTGTACAGGCAAAATCAGTGTAAAATATTCTGTGTAGATTTGCTACTGTTTCAGTATCCCTCTTATTTTAAGACTTGAATGTCCCTTCTGCTTAAACTAGAGCAAAAAGAAAAGACAATAAAGACTGAATGGCATTTCTTTTAAATATGCTATGTGTAAGTGAGGTTTGCATGCCTTGCTCAGTCTGTAATGTAAGCCTTCCAGACAGGCTGTTGGTTTGGGAGTTGGTATGCATTTATTCTTGCATTCAAGAGGGCACAAACTTAAAGAAATTCCTTGCATGTTAATATGAAATTAATTTCTGTTTACAGTGTTAATCTTTGACTTTTAAGGATTTTGTTATCTTCTAGTAATAGATAACTATTCCCATAAACAGTGTTACCTATTTTTTCTGCTTATTTTAAGGATGCCCAGATCATTAATTGGCTGCATGAATTTCGAGCTTCTGTTGCTTATTTGACCAAAGAGCTTGAACAACTGGTCAGCATTTTGCTGGTAAATATCTGTTTGTTGCATGGGAAGATTAAGAGTTTAGTACTCAAAACATCTTTCTCTGACATCTTGGTCTTTGCTTACTTTAAGAAGCTGCCATGGTTGAGAAGAAGCCGAGAGGTAGTGGAAGAATATCTGGGTTTTCTTGGCAATCTAGTGTCAGCACAAACGGTCCATCTTAGGCCGTGCCTCCGGATGATTGTATCACATTTTGTCCCCCGTAAGTCACTTTTCTCTTAATCTTCTTTGTTTGCTTATCAGAATGTCTTTCCTAGATAAAATCTGTATAAATACAGTGCGTGACACAGTTAATTATTGGGTTGGGTTTTTTTCCTGTTGATTACTTTCTTAGCTTGAATAGTTGAACTGTGACACAGTTTTCTGTACCTAGATTTTAGAAGACATATTCTGGTGGCTAATACAGACCCCGTTTATGAAGATGTCTTAGAAAGAGATGAACTGTGTAATGTTGTTATTACAAAAAAAAACAAAGTCTGCAATGAGGATCATATCAGATGTTCTCAAGAACCCCTGGTTGTATGAATGAAACAGTCTTTTTTTATGAGCTTCTCTTTATTTTAGAAAGTCTTGTGATAATTTTGATGCTTTGGTCCTGATGAAGGCTGTTGTCAGGTGTGTTTGATTTGGCATTGAAACTGTTACCTGTAAGATTTGTACAATTTTGACATAATAATCTCACTTTTTGCTAGCTCGAATAACTATCAGAGAAGATGATGTCGATATTTCAGATTCTGATGATGATGATGAAAGTGAGTATAAAGGAAGCATGGCTTATATGTGCTGCTGTAATACCTTTACTAAAGAAGTATACAGTGCATGTTTCTCCTTTTTTTACAAAATTAATTTAGCCCAGTTAATGTAAAACATTAAGAAACAGTACATCCTTAAATTCTCAAGTCAAAAGACTTTCTTGTACTCGAATCAATGGTGTGGTGACCCACTCCTTGTTACTTTCAAAACCGTGTTGTTGGTGCAGATGTTGGTGCAGTATCTGTAAGAATAAGACTGAATGCACAGGAGAACATTCCTAGTCCTAGATTGTTTCAAAGCCAAAGAAAAGTTAGGTGTTGGGTTTTTTTTATTTTATTTACCTCAATAAAACTAGGTAGTTTGGGGGATTCTTAAGTCTTTTTTTGTTGTCTGCCCATGGTAAGCTCAAATCTGTAATAAAAATGCTGTGTAATTGATGTGTTTATTGATAAGGCAAACAGATAGCTAAACATCTTTCAAGAATTTTATGTTTTCTTACCTTGAATGCTGGAATAAATTTCAGTTCTTCTTGTGATGACTCCACTACTCTTCTGCTGTTCGCTTGTGGCACTATTTAGATAAAAAAAGCCTGGAATAGAAGCTTAATTAGCTGTTTGTTTGACTCTTGTGGAAACAAGGCATGATCTTTCCATAGCTTATCTAGTTACAGACTTGGATTTAACATACCTTCTAAATATTTCTGTATTGTGAGATAAATTTTGGATTTCCAAGTTCAGTGTTCAGTGTGAGAGCATACAACAACAATACCTGGCCTTGGGGCTGGCAGCACATTCAGAGTTATATTGATTGTGATACCACAAACTTTATTTGTAGTTATTTTTCACACTCATTTTGGCAATCCAACTTAAATAAAAAAAAAAAAAGAAAAACCAAACACTGCTGCCCCCCTCCCCCCC
>JANZLQ010000064.1:9151096-9180163 GCA_026212715.1 Elanus axillaris
CCCGCCGTGGTTTCCCAGCGCCCCGCGCGGCGCGGCGACGCCCGGCGCGGCGCGGCCCTCGGGAGGAAGCGCGGAGCCGCCGCCTGCCTCGGGCGCTCCCCACGATGCCGCTGCTGATTAACGGTGAGCGGATCGACCTGGCCCGGCCCACGAGGGACGTGATCCGCGCCTACCCGCACCTCGAGGTGAGGAGGCGGCGGCGCGAAAGGGCCCGGCCGAGGGGCCCGGCCCGGCGGGCGCCGAGCGGGGGGAGCAGCGGGGCCGCGGGCCGGGGGTGACTGGGGGCCGCCCGCCGCCTCGGCCGGGCGAAACGGGTGGCGGAACGGGGCGGCCCCGGGCTGGGGCGGCCCGGGCAGGGGCCGCCCGGCACCGCCACAGTCCCCGGGCCGTGACTGCGACAAGGCAGGGACTGACTGAGAACAAGTAAAATCCGTGTCCCTGGAGGGGATTAGGGGTGACTGCCCCCAGGCGGAGAGCGGCCGGCCGCTCCCCTCGCGGGCTGGGAGGTCCATCGGCCGGGCTGTCCTTGCGCGCTGTGCGAAATTATAAACACTGGTGATCAAAGTCAACTTCCAGGAGGTTATTAACCTTCCCTCCAACATATAAACGTTGTAATCCTAAGGGCGGATGGTGAGCCAGGAGCTGCAGAGCAGAGCTGTCTAGGAAGATGTTGCTCATCAAAAGATGCATCCTCATGGAAACTGAGTTTTTTTGCGGAAAACCGGTGCAAATTTGATAGAACTGTGAAGTGGTTTGTGAGCCCCAGGATGGAAATTCACTGCCTACCCAGCAGGTCTGTGACAGCGCTGCTGCAGTAGTCACAGCCCAGGGATCTGTGTTTTCCATGCACTAAGCGCAAGCTAATAAAGAGCAATATTTTGATAAGTACAAAATAAATATGCTGGATCCTGGCAGTAGAACGCTGAAAACTTTACATTTCCAAAGTTTTCTGTCCTGATTAAACTTACAATCTCAGCTCTGCTACTGTCTAATGTAATTTTTGCCAAGTCCTATGGCTTTTTGTTGTACCTCCATTTTGTCATCTATAAAGCAGGAAGAAAGGTTTTGTGTGTCTATGGAATGATGGGATTTAACAGTTGGCTAGATCAGTGGCAGGAAAGTGAAAAATTCTCAAAATTCAGAATATTCCATAAGATAAAATATGTATGTTTCTCTCTGACCTGGATCCCTTTGCTTTTCAGAGGTGATGTTTCTATGAAGTAATGGATACACCTGAGAATTCAGCCACTGTAGTCTCTATTATCATTTATCTTTAGGAAAAGGCAAAACTTCTGAGAAGTCAGCCTGCTCAAATTGTGGAACCCAAAGGTCTTCTATATGTTCAGCAGAGAGAGTTTGCGGTGACTACCCCTAAAGATGGTATGTGGGAATGTAAGCATTTTTTCTTCTACTGATGCAGCGATTGTCAGACCGGAGTTCTTACAATGCTTCTCTCCTTCAAAATAGGTTCTGTTTCCATTCTTGGATCAGATGATGCAACTACCTGCCACATAGTTGTGCTCCGCCACACAGGTATCTTTAAAGGATGTTTGGAACAAAATCTGTACCCCTGAAGTAATGAATTACTGTTAGTTTATGCTGTTGGGTTATTAATAAAATAAACTGCAGTTACTTTTATATAAACTTGAATCTCAAAAAGTCACATGATAGATTAACTAAATGACTTGTTCAGAGAGTTGGCATGTTTAGTGTCAGAGGTTCCGTGTTGCAGTTGCTCCATGAGCAGATCCTAAACTTGATCTGCTCCCGTGGCCAGCCGGTGGGTAGTGGCAGTTGCAGACCTTGGCTGTGTTCAGCAGTTTGGGCCTGCAGGGTTTGTTAATAACAGAGGCAGAATTTGTGGAAAGATCCTTGCTACGTGCCAGGATTTCTGCCATTAGAGACATTACCTGGTCCTGGTTAAGAGGGCACTTCTGCCCTTTACATGAATTCTGGTGATTTGATAATGGGGCATGCGAAGACATTATTGCCGCATTCAGTCAACCCCTATCTTCTGCTTGAGGCCACTGTCCTGAGAGGAAATGAGATGGTGGTGGATGTAGCTCTTCGTAAACTGTTACTGATTTCAATTATGGTAGCATAACAGCCTCCAGCAATGTCGTTAACTAACTGTCCTCTCACGTCTTCCTCAGGCAGTGGAGCTACCTGCTTGACACACTGTGACGGATCAGACACAGAAGCTGAGGTGTCACTCATCATGAGTTCAGTAAAGTCTTTCTCTAACACCACAGGATACGGAAGGTCAGCTCTGCACTTAGTTCTTGTGTTTTTCACAAAGGTTACTGCAGTTTGTAAGTTGGGGAATTTTTATCTGATTATAAGGTAATTATATCAGATAATTCTGGTAATTGTGCAGGAAATACCTCTTGATCAGGAACCGCATGTAAAGTGAAAATGATGTCCTTGATGATTTTGAAGGTATTTTTAGCAGTGGTTTAAAGATGGTTCCATTCTGAATAGTGTCTCTGTAAAATGCCATTGTGAGGTTTTGTGTTTGCTGTTTTGCAGTAAAATTTTGTTTCAGATGTGTGAAATTTTCCAAAGAAGTGCTTTTGGTTTTATGTTATATATTTTCTTCCAGACTGTTGGTCTTGTAAATTCCTTTTGGGATCTGAGAATCCATCTGGGATTTTTTTCTAAGTCCCACATTTAAAAAAAAAAAAAAAATTAAAAAAGGTGGAGGGGTAGGACAGTGGGGAAAAATGATCTGAAATGGAATTTAGCAAACAAGGTTCTTCTGGTTGTGGAAGTTTTTGCCCCTGTAGTTTGGTAAGAACAAAAACTCAATGAACTTAGAAGATACAGTCTCTTTGTCAGGACTTGTCTTTACACAGACACTTCTCAGAGAAGAACCCAGCTGTATGGTCCAGAATAGTTGTGAGGAGGTCAGGGGAGCAAAAATCTTTGTTTAACCCTTTCTTGGGAACTGAAAGGTGATTAAGTTCCATCCAAACCAGAGGTACTGACCATTGGAGATACCACTGGGTTAGACAGAATTGCATGTATGTAATGCCTCTTAAAGTTCTTAATTTGTGCTATTTCCTGGGTGATCCCTGAAGTGTTCAGAATGGAATTACCATAACTTGCTATGTAATGCAAACCAACTTGGTGCATGTGACTGTAACAAGTGAGGCTACTCTAATGATTGCTTTGCAGATTGGGCTGGGGATTATTTTGTAAAGCTATTCAGTTTGGGATGTCTTTTTAATTGCTGTTTCCTGTTATTCCATCTCTGTTAGGCTGGAAGTGCACCTAGTTGGAGGTTTCAATGATGATAGGCAGTTATCACAAAAACTTACTAATCAGCTTCTTAGTAAGTTCACATTTTTTCCACTCTCATGTCCAAAAAAAAATAATAGTTCTGACTGGATTTGGGTTAAAGTTTGTTTGTAATCTCAGCCCCCTGTCATTTAATGGAAAGAAATCTGGATTCGTTTTGAGGGGTGTTATCTCTACCTGAGACCTTGGCGTGGAGAGGGGTTGGACTTCTGAGGTTCGCATATGGCCAGCGTGTGGGATGGAGGGTCTAAACTTGTAACTTCTTCCTGGCTTATATTCTAGTGTGTAGAATTGGGGTGCAGTTCAGCGGGGCTTGATTCCTGCTGCCGATATGCTACCTGATCTTGGTCAAGTGTTGTCACTGTCTAAATCTATATGTATGGGTGACTTCATTAGTTACTATTCATTTCTTACCTTAATGTGATGAGGTAAAATTTAATTATTGCTTGGAATTGTCTATGAAAGATGTCTTTACAAAAAAATTGGAAATGTAAAACACCTGTTTACCTGTAAGTGCTCTGGCTTGTGCTAAGCACATTCTGAGTGTGGAGAGGCCCTGGCCCCACTGGAAGGGGAAAGGCAGGGACAGGGGCAGAGGCAGATGTCGGGATTGGAGGGAGGTGGCCAAGGGGATAAACAAAAAGATAAAGGGAACCTGCAACGATCCTGGGATGCACCCTCGTGGCCATTGCACCCAGTGATTCCTGTTACCTGTGTTATATGTTGTATGAGAGTTCTGTACAGAATGAAGTATTTTGGTTAATTTTTTTTTAACCTTTTGATGCATCTTTCATGCATCAAGTTAAAATTTGAAACAATAATGCTGTATTGCTATTAGAACTTTGGGGGGGAGGGAAGGGTTTTTTCCTAGTGTGTGGGATGGTGAAAAGCAGAATTAATTTACAGCTAATGAAAGACTACGTTTGCTCACTATATCTGTAACATTTTAGGAAAATATATCGTAATATAAGCTGTTAACTATGTAGTAAACAAAAGTGGAGCTAATGTGATGCCAGAGCTAAACCAGTATCAGTAAATGGAGTAAGTGGCACAACACTTCTTTAGCATGTTTTTGCTACTACAAATGGCCACTCTCTGTAAATTACTATTATGTTTAGTAGCAGTGGCTTTAATTTCATAAAGTTAGTTTGAAGCAAATCTGCAAAACACACTTTGCTCTGTTGCCTTATCTAGGAACAGTGTGTTAGGTATCTCTGCCCATCTATTCTGCAGTGCGCAGCACTGATAATGCCCCCTCGTCTATATACAGCACCTGCTTTGCCACCAGTCAGTCTTATACATTGCTGCTATCGTTGTTGCTGTAGGAGCATTTGATCTCCAACCAGATGATGTTCATTTGGTGACTTTCTGCGTAACAGGTAAGAAAATGTTTCCTTGGTTTTTGAAGTATCTTTAGCTACTGAAATCAAAGTGCAGGGGTCTTTCCACACATGGCTTTTTTTATCTGTCCTGTAAGAAAGAATAGCACAAGTCCTCTATAACTACTTGTAATTTTTATTTTATTGCTGGTAGTGTGTATGGTGGTATCAAATAGACAATGTAGCGAGGATTCTCTCCTTACCAAGGGCTGCTGAAACGCAACTGATTGTAGAACCACTCATGATCATTACCAGGTTATTTCGCCACTGTTGTCCTGTGGAAAGCTGCTGTCTGTCTATGGATATCTTAAGAGGCAACTGAGAGAGGCACTTAAGAGACCTTTGACCTGCCGGCTTGTTAGACCTGCCTCCCTGCAGGTTCGAACAAATTCATAAACTCATTCAGTTAGTTCATAGTGTGTGATGTCACATAAAGGAAGAAGTAATTTCCTTTTCTTTGTTTTTCTTCACATTCAGGTCATATTTCTATCATCTCTGCATTTCAATGCCTTTGGTGACTTACATCTTTGAAACTTGGTATCATGGTAGTTTTGCATTGTGGGTTTTTTTCTTGTAAAGTGCCTGTGCAGAAAAGGGAGGGACAGTTGGCTGGAGCTGGCCACACTGTTAGGAGATAGAGAGTTCTGCTCCAGGCTCCAAGGGTGGTGTTATTGACCTGTACCTTCTTTTCCATATTTCTTTTAGGCTTCCTTGGTTTTTTCTGTCTTTATGCAACATCAGATCTGTTCTTCTCTGATAACACACAACTAAATGCTGCTCAGAAAAAAATGCAAAGCCCTAAGAGTTTGACTTTTTTTTTTTCTTACAGAACTAAATGACAGAGAAGAAAAGGACATTCACTTTCCAATAATTTATGGAATAGGCGAGTTCAATTAGCATTTAATTGTTTTTTTGTAACTGGATTGCTTTTTAGATGCCAATAGTAAATGGGCTGCTTTTAATGACTAGATAATGCCTGTCCTATAAGTTTTGCTCTTGGAGGCGTAGGTAGAAATACAAGTTTTCTTCTGGTACAACAGTTAAGGTAGATGCACACATGGAAATGGCTGTGTACAAATGCAAGCAGATTTTTTTTTCATTTAACTGTATTTAGGATATTGTCAGTATCAAGCTACTGTACTAACCTTTGGGGTTAGAATTCAGCCTTCTTTGCATTGTTCATTCTGTGTTTTTTCTGACTGAAGAACCTCTGAAAATGTTCTGGAATATTGAAATGCTGCTGCAGCAAAATAAGTAAAAATATGCTGACACAGGCTAAGGGGTCTGTGGTACTGAGAAATACAAGTATAGTATTTGATGGGTTCTAAAATTCCTGCAACATAGTTGTGTCAGGGCGTGGTCGTTTTAAACAAGTGTTTTGCAAGAATTAATTGTTTCTGTATTTTAAACTCTTTACTTCCTACCAGCTGTGAATGTTAAAACAGCAGAGATTTTCCCTGCAACCTTCCCAGAAAAAGGGCCAGATGAAGATTTGCGTTCAGCTCATGTTTTAACAGGAGCAACAGTGAGTAAAAAAAATGGGGGAAAAGGGTATTTTTGCCAGAAGGGGAGACCAGTTAGGGGCAATGAAATGCTAGAAGTTTAAGGAAAAACTACTTTGGTAGTGTTCTGTCAGTAACAAAACAAATGAGAAAGATGCAAGAGCAGAGGCAAAGGCTCATGGTGGAGATCAAACCACTTCTGCAAGGGGTAAGCTTTATCTTGGAAGTACAGCTCTTTGATGTGCTGTTTTGACTAGCCCTACAGCTTTCAGCAGGATAACTTATGTGAAGAGATTCAGGTCATGGGCATAATCCCAGCAGTTTCTTTCAGTTCTGGGTGTGTTGTTACAGTTTAATGTCTTGTTTATCAGAATAATGGGTTAATCTTAATGCAGTAGGAATGAAGTGGGGCTGAGCGGGCATGCAGTATGTCTAAGGCAAAAGCTGCAGCTTAAGGCCTTCCACATTAAGTGAATTTACTGTCTCTCTCTCTCGTCTATGTAAGCATTGTCCAATGCTTAAGGCTCCCTGTGTTGTTACAGCTGACTAACATTTATGATGCAAAGATGGAACAACTACATATTGGACCTTATTTCTGGAGGCCTTTCCCACATGTGGATTTCTGGTTGGAACAAGATGATAAACAGATTTTACAGGTACCTGAAACTGACTTTTTTTTTTTCCCCTTCTAGCTGAGTAGAGAGAGGGGTACAGTCTGTCAAAACTCTTCCTAGTGTACTGCTGGGGAGGCAGGGGGGAATAATCTTATTAAAAGGCAAATAATTGGGAACTTTGTATTCTGGATGTCAAGCAGCTCTTGCAACCATCTTGTTTTTCAGAATCTTTCCACATCGCCCCTGGCTGAGCCACCCCACTTTGTTTCTCACATTAGATCTACGTTAACATTTTTAAAAGAACATCCATTTCCATCTTGCTCCCTGTTTCCTGACAGGAAACCTCGCATCTACAAAAAAAATGAAGAAGGGTTGTGGGAACAGGTTTGTTCTGACATGATCTAACCTGGAACCAAACACCACAACTACTTTAGGGAAGTATAGTCTTGCAAGAAGAGCAGTGTGTTGCAGAAAGCATATTGCTGGTCACAAATACCATTGTTCTGTGCTTTTCAAAATAAAGTATTTTGACAGAAGTAACTTGCTTTTTCTGCATTACTTACATAGGAATCACTGGTACTTAGAAGTAAGAATTGGGCTTTATTTATGTTCTCTTGTTCCAATCCAGCAATTTAATCAGCAGAGGTGCAGAGAGACTGAGAAGGGCAGTCATTACATTGGTGTGTACTTTAGAAAGTTATTTTCTGCACAAAGTGGAAGTTGCACACACTTAAAGCTTCCTAAAATGGAGGGAAGTATCATTCAACAAGAACTTAATTCAAGAGTAGTAATTTGAAGAATCTTTATTGAAACATTTAGATAGTATCTAAAGAATGAAGCTCATTCCAACAAAACTACTGGTTTAACACTTCCAAATATAAAAACATTAAAAATTAATTCTTGTGGAGATAAAGCTATCCCCAACAAATTACTCTTATTAACATACTTCATTGCACCAAAGAAACCAAGGAGGAAGACCAGTCAACTTAATTGTTTTTGCACTTTAGAAAAATTGCACTGATTTTCATAAATTACCCCAACAGCAAAATTAAACTTGGTCATGGCATCCCAGCACCACAGGATCTAGAATCTTAGAGTCAAATCAGGTGACAGTACAATTAAAAAACCCCAGATTGTTCAGATTATGAAAGTCAGTCCTGCTACCACAACAGCTGTTAACGGTGTTAAGGTATACCTTTTAGGGGAGAGAAAAAAAGACCCAACAAAAAACAACTGAAGCAAACTACAGTGCTTGTATCCAGTTCTACAGGGATGGGATGGTTTTCCTCAAAAAATCAGATACCTTGAGGAAGGCAAGCTTTTCCAAAGCTCTCCTTTCCACACAAGGCTCTGAAAACTTGCAGCAAAGTGATTAAGATAATTCAGGATGGGGGGAAAAGAAAATGTCTACACCTTACCTTTTGATTTATCCAAAGCTTTGCTTGTGCATTAAGTAGTCCTAGACAGTATGAAGTTGTGCTGTAGTGTAAATAACACACATAATTTCTTTGAATCTGTACAATTCCTACCATAGGTAAGTTACTGTTATTCAAAAAATAAGTGTTGAAACCATCACAAATGTATTGGTTTTTCAAGCTTTACTACAACTAGCTTTAAAAATACACAACAGAAAACTCCAGTTACACTATGTAAATGTGTTCAATAGTATTTGGTTTAGAAAGGCCGTGCAAAGGAAAATAATGGTGCATTGGTGATTCTTTCCAGTGGCAGAAGCAAGAAGCCATTTAGGCATGCAGAGGCACTATTTCTTTCTAAAAGGCTTAAAACTCATTAACTTAGTTCCCACTTGACCTAGGGCCTTAGCTGAATGGGTCAAGTCATACAACAGCAGGAAAAAATGGTTGATGGCAAAGTACTATTCAGTGACTCCTATATACACCACAGGCATCCATCCCTACTGCTCACTGCACCACAACGGTTTGGCAATGTTCTTTATCAGGTAAAAAAAAACAAAAACCAGCAAAACAGAGCTAGTGTGACTTCAGTAGATGTTTTGCAAGAGAGGCTAAACTAAATTTTAAATATTAAAAAAAGGTGAACAACTGGCAGTTGATTTTTTTTTTTAGAAGTGTAGTAACAAAGTAAGATCATTTTACAATTATTGGGTGCAACTGTATTCTTAATCCTGTGTATGGCTGATTGGTTAGTTAGCAACTATTATCATGCTTAGATTGCTATAGGAATGATAACTGCCAATTGTTTTTATAAATGTTTATGAGCACTTAATAAATTTAACTAGTACTTTGGTGACACTGACATGTAGAGAGGATTAAAGCAACTGTAATAAGTGTACAATAAGACAAATCTGTCCCATGGGGGGAATTTATATTTGTGCAAAATCCCAGTTAATAAGTTACAGTAGTTATTACTGTACTAGTGTGTGGCACTGTTCACATTTTAAACGCATCATTAATACCCTGCCTCCCAGGGCACGGGCTTCCTCCGCCAAGTCTGAAAGCCAGAGGCTGGATTTTATCTTTGACCTTCTTGTTCTACCTTCTTGCAGTCATGTGGCAATTGGTCACTTTGAATGTCCTCAGTGTCTGTCTTTGTTGCCTGTGCCACCTCCTTCTGCTCCTCGGCTTTTTCTGTCTCCAAAGGTCCCTGCTCTTGGCCAGGGAATAGAGCTGGGGGTCTCTGATCCACCTTCTCCAGGTCATCACAGTGGCTGACTGAACTGGTCTCACTGAATGCATCAGAACTTCTTAGAGACTTTTTAAAAATTTTCTGACCTGTAGAAGTGTTTGAAGAATACAGTACCAATGAAGGCAGCAAATACAAAATGTGCTATGCACAAGTTAAGTTTCAAAGAAAGTATCTGAATTTTACAATGGCGAAGAAATAGATTTTATTTGGGTGCTAACCTGTACCCTAACCACAGACATACTTTCTTGCAGATGCAGATACATTTGCAAGGCAACAGCACCTCTTACTTTATCCTCTGTACACAAAGACTGTTAAAACAGCTGAAAAACAAGCTGCCTGCATGCACAGTGAAGTAATTCTAGGGTAAAAATTTTCACTGAAAAATCACAAGTGAAAGCCAACCAGCTCAAAAAGCAAGTTAAAACTATGGTTTTCCTGCCAGTCAAATCAACATTAATTATTAATACAGAATAATAATATTAATACACAGAAAGTGCCATAGATTTAATAGATCTTCACCTTAGAATGACTTTGTCCACAAAATATTAGGTAGCAACAGAAATAAAGGTGCTCAAATACTTGATTATACATTGTTTATGCTTTTATTTTGAATAAAACTTTGAGCTTGTTTGCCTGCTGATTTTTAAAACTCAATAACCTCATACTATTCCAGAGGAAGATTCCAGACTTCATGGGCAGTTGTCAGTTGATGGGGTAACAACTTCCTGAACTCCCAGGAAGAATTCTTGGGAAGAAAACAGACTGGGGTGGTGTTCTGTGTCATGTTTACATTAAGTTTTTTAAGGTGGAATTAAGGCACTAGGAGATGAACTGTAGTTCCAGATATTGTGACAGGTAGAAAATCATGCCGGTCTTTCTGTGTCATGCAACTTGGATGGCAGGATGTAGAAACTTACCAGGAAGTCTTTGCTTTGCAAGGCTGGACGTAGGAGTTGGTGGTGGTGTAGTGCCTGTTCCTTGGGCTTTTGATACATATGTAGATTCTGTGGATTCTAGAGAGCCTGCAGGTTGAAAGAAAAGAAATAAGTATCAAGTTGAATATAGCACAAACTAGACAATTTTTCTGTTCATCTGTATTTATAAGGTATGTAACAGTCTTCTGCACCTGCATGTGCTAGGTTGAGTTGAAACTGCCAGTTAATGGTAATCCATTTCTGAGTACCTGGGGACATGACTGCTGAGACTTACAAAGATGAATAAAATTTCCCTTCACACTCACTTCACATATTCCCAGCTGCAAGCTATTGAGCAGTGTGCTTGGAAGGGGTATCTAGCTATGAGGGGCTAAGTATTCCCAAAGAAACCTTGCTGTTCTTTGCTCTAAGAGCCTTCCACCTGGTGCATAAAGAATCAGAAAGAAAGATCCCAAATTCAGCAGAAGGCCTTCCTTGCTGTTTACAGAGACACACAGACAGCTGGGCTATTGTTCTAGGTCCAACAGACACTTTGGCAAGTTCAGGAATATTCTTAAGATTCTGCCACAATTTTTACAGTGAAAATTTATAACTGCAGAAAACAGTATGTTAGTACATCAGTCTCAATGATGTAAAAGCTACAGACAGCTCTTTTCATGTCAACAGATTTGAATTACAAATATATGAGTAAAATAATAGTCTTTATATTGTAATATTCCATTCATTCCCGTCTCCCACAAAGCCAGGTTCACGCTAGTCCTTGGCTAGTTTCAGCCTGTCCTTGTCAGACATTGCACTACTTAGCATGCAGACTGGTACTTTATCACTGTGGCAACAGGCAGATGATAGCTCAAACCAGGATTTCAGACAGAGGCATCAAGTTCTAGTAGCACAGCAGAACACCCAAGTGCCACTTGCAAGCACACTCAAGAGGATACATGTGCACATACATGGCAGAGCACCATTCCAAGACCTGAGCTACCCTGCTAGCTTACGTATTAATAAACACAGCATAAGCACCAAACTTTTGCAGCATACATAGCCAAAAGTCACAGAAATTATTCCTCTATTAATAAATGCCCATGTCTAATACAGCTTTTTTAATGTGACTCAGCATGCAAGAATAAAATGTAAACTGTACAAGTGAGGTTAACAGACTGTCTTACTAGGTGTTACAGAAATAGTGACAAGCATTTTGTTTTACATCCTGAGGGTGGATTATTTCACTCATGATCAAATCAGCACAGGAAAGTGTGTTACAGTTTTAGTACAAAATTGGAAATGGTTCTAATGACAGCATAAGGTGGCAGCAGATGCACTGAGTCTTACCTGCTGTTAAATTAAATGTTCTTCCCTTTGGTGAGGCTTGGAATGGAGAAAACCAGTTCAGCACAGAGCCTACTACAGGTATTTGTCGTAGCAGTCCCTGCAAAGTACACAATCAAACACTGGCTGGTGAGCAAGCTACCTGTGTTGTGACAAGTTATTTCAAGTTACCTAGACAACTGATGTCTGTAGCCTTACCTCTTCCAGAAGTCGTTCTTCATTTGCTTTCTGAAGCTGAAGTTGTGCTTCCTGTATCCCTTTTCTAACAACTTCCGTCATGTTTTCCAACAGCTAATAAAAACCAGAAATTGTATTATTACATATACTACTTGGACTTCAAATTGTCTTTTTAGTTGAGGTTTTGAGGATATAATCATGGTAGTCATATTTTTCTAATTTAAGACAGTATTTGATAATCCCTATTCCGTTATAACTGAATTAAAGAAGGTACAGGCTGACTGCAGGATTTTTAAAAGATATACTCAAAGGACAGAATGTCATTTTAAACAGATATGGTACATAGTTTTCTTTTACTTAGAAATGAGCCCACGACACAAATTCTTCAAAGATCTGCTTAGCACATAAGTGTTCATCAGCTGCTGAATCTGACTGGGAAGAATTTTTAGGTTCACAGAGTACATTTTGGTTTCTAGAAGTACCTGGGACTTAAACCAGCCTCACAGTAAGTCTAACCAGGTATGGGTCAGTCTAGGTTCAACTTTGGTTTTCAAATTTAATATGACTGCCAAGCTGATCCCTTTGGAATCCAATGCCAGCATTAGTGATGCTTTACACTGAAAAGGACAAGCAGCTTACTGAGAGAGCTGTAGGGGCAGTAAAAGAACAAACCCAAGAGATCAAAAAAACCCAAGTCACAGTTTTTTCTTGTGCAAGAGAAATGCCAATATCCATAACTTAATATGGGTTTTAATATTACATAAGGCCTAGATGACAGGCACTTCCTCCACAATATAAAAAATTTGGGTTACTGTCAGTTAAAAAAAACCAAAGAAAAAAGAAGAAGCTGCTTCTTTTCTTTGGGGGAGAGACAAGCCAGGAATTCACCAGCACAGCAAGCTAAATATCCCAAGGTACTGACTACGGAAAAGGTTATATTTAGAGTACAAGGAAGAACCACTGCGTTCCCTGGTCCAGTCAAGATGTTTGTCTTAAATTTTGGTTCTGCCTTTTAGTGTACTTATCTATATGTCTTAAGGGTTTGCTGATACTGGAGTAGTTTTTTTTTCCTAAAAGCTTCCCCTTTTACCGAACATCACGTGTCTAAACGAAGCAAGTGTCATTCTCACAGATTGGTTCTGCTTCTCGGTTTTGGATCAAATGGTGTAAGATCCTTTCAGTACCACAGTTTTCTTGTAGCTGGTTCCAAGGACTGCACCTTTCTGAGTCCTCCACTACTCTTTATTCCTCCCTAGAAGCTTCAGGATCAGTGGCCCATATTCCAACATTCAGTTCCTAATCTCTCAACTACAACAGTTAAAAAACTGAAGGTACTCTACAGGTAAACCATCTTTCATCTCACCCCCAAAGCAGCACAGGAAGTCAAGAGCAGGCAGAGAGTCTCCAGAAAACACTGCTAGAAAAAATTTCATTGCCAAAATCAACATATTCCCAAGGGCAGAAATAGGCAAAGGATTTCTGAAGCTGTATTTATTTTTTTAGGTGAGGAAATTAATTGGCCAATACTAGAGGAATGAAAAGGAGACATTTATTTGTGATGCAGGTCATTTAGGAATTCTACTTTAGAGAACATTTGGAGAACTCCAATCATGTAAATGCTTTTACAAAAAGGAGTTGCATCATCAGCTTTATTACTGCAATAGGTAATTTTTAATTTCCATTTTTAAGCCACCAATGTAAATTTTTTCACACATTGTAGGGCACAGTCTTACTTTAAAGCTGGTATTTAAACAATCTCAATCCCATCACATGATGAGAAACACCAGCTCACAACCAGCCCCCACCTTCCCTTTTGGTTTTGGGTTAGGTTTTGTTTTGTTCAGGTTTTTCTGACAGCTTAAATTTTAGTGATAAAATGAACCTATTTCAGTACTACTAAAGTTTTTCATTAGAACTCCTGAACACAGGACCATGTACATAAATCAGGACATCCTCCGAATATTATAATCCTGTAACAAAAGTTCTCCTCATGTAGACAACACTGATTATTACGTCCACAGTAATGACTAGCTTGTTGCGGACAAGTACAATTTTTACTTTCACAAAGAAAAAACCCAAGTCCTGAAGCCAATATGGAAAGCAAAAAATAAAAGGTGCTGAAATGCTCTGTGATTTATTAATACATACTCGTGAATTTTCTTCAATTTCTCTGCCAGTTGCTGCAATAGTTTCAACTAACTCCGACACATCCAGGTCCTCAGTTACCATGCCAATATAAACACAGTTCTTCTGCCCTCCAAACTCTGGACCTGTGAACACAGGGAGAATCAAGTCTTTTGATGTACAAAAATGCATTCTCACAATAGGTGCAACACTCATGCTTGCAAATCTGAAAATCCTAATACATACCCACACATGCACTTGAGTAATGAAAAGCAGTATCTACATAGGTATAAATTACGCAGCCTAAAAAAGCCCAGCACTGTGGGTTTTCAAAGAGAGAAGAGAAAACAACATCTAAACAAGAACAACTGTGGATATTTTATACAGTCAAGGAGTCATATAATAAATATCAGTATTGAACATGCTTCAAACGTTACTTTCTCATTTACAGATTACTTGGTTCCACAATTCTAGGGCACTTAATTTTTGAAAGCTGACTAGAAAAAGATCAGAGTTCTGAGTAAGCAAATTCATATTATTTCAGCTATAATGTGGCACTATGTAAATAGGAAAGTGCTGCTAATTATCATTAAAGTCATCTGAAGCTTTTAATCTAGCCACAGAAAGCAGTGAACTGGTCAGTGGGTTTTGAATGAGATCTGCTTTTCATTAGATACATCACTAACTGAGCAGGGTCAATTTACAAAGAGGAACAGTGCAGCTTTTATTCTTTCTGACAAGGACGGACATTTTTATCTAGTTGCTCAAAGTCCATTTTCACAGTTATTTCTGAGAACAGTACACCTTGCTCACCCTGCTGAACATTTACCCACTGAAACGGGTGAGGAAGAAACAGTTCCAGATGTTGTTTCTACAGTAACCATATATGCAGCATTGTAATTTTGCATTATTAATGACCTATGTACAAGTGACCTACCGAACCATTATAACACAGTCAGTAAAATGACTATTAGCTTGAACAGAAGTTTTTTAAATAGTGCAGTTACCCAAAGAAAAAGTGAGATCCGACTCCAGCTCATTTAATTTTTTCAGAAGTTCTGTATTGATTTTTTCTAGTTCTTTTTCTTGTTTGTCATCATTCTTCCCATCACTGTGATAGTTGTATCTTCAAACCAAGCCAGAAAATAATTTCATTTTACAGTATGTATGAAAATATAGACACATTTAGCATGTTTATACAAATTCTGTATTTTATGAACCAAAAATCTCAGAACTTTACAGCTTAGATCAACAAATCTATTGGCATTTGTAATCAGAGATTTTGGGGTGGGGCAAGCTTACACTGCAAACTTCACTGAACAACAAATTTCTAGGTAATATACTGATTATAATTCAACTGTTTTAACTATACAGAATCCTTCCCAGAAGACTGTATCAGAAGATCAGAACAGACACTTGAAGGGTTTTTTGACATGTTATTCAGTATATAAGTGAATCCTGTTATAGATAAAAATGTAAGTTATGCTTGGCTAAATACAGTAAGATGCACTTGCATATTATATATCTATCTAACAGATCCACACACTGCCTCCAATATTAGAACTGTTGCCCTAATTTTGCTAAAACAGCTCTTCGGCTTTTCTTTAAAAAAATAATCAAAGTAAACAACATTAAAAAGGTAATTTTTTAAAAAGCACTCAAAAGCTTCAACTGGGTGCAAAGCCAGATAATAATCAGCAAACAATACATCCATATCATCACTGAAAAGACCACGTAATCCTTTCTGTTAACACACAGTCTATCCAAATATATAATGAAGAAAACACTGAAAAATTTACCTCACAACACCTAATCCTGGCCAACTAAGATCTTCAATATACAACAAGCCTACTGTTCTTCTCACTTCTTGCTCAAATTCCTCTCTCAGCTGCAGTGTACTTGTCAATACTGGTATCTTCATTTTCAAGCAGTCTACTAACTGATCAACATCTTGTATTTCAGTTCCTAAAACTAAAGAACTGGTATGTTAGTGTGATAAAAGTGAATAGACATCAAATAGATGTTTGAATTAAGTAATCTGCAAAGAAGCCACTCTACGTCAATCATAAATACAATTTACAGACAGTACTGCAGTATCTTTATCTATATAACAGTGTTTTTCCTTCAGTTATCTATCCACTGATACAAAGTGGAGAGAGCTAAGGATTTAATAAAAAGTAAGACCAATAAAAAGGGTTTTCTGATGTTACAAATTAATAAAGACAATACCCTTTTTCATTACATCAGTAGCTAGCAGAAGAAAAATGCCTCTTGCCATAGCCTAACAGATCATGAATTAGCTTCCATGCTGGTTTAAAACAAAACAAACAAAACATCATAGCATCACCAAGTAATTTTATTCTAAAATCTACTTTTCTGTGTACACCAGGATCCTCTCATGTCAGCATCAGGTGTTTTGATAGCCTGAGCCATTCTCCCCACACAAGCTAAAAGGAGATACCTTGCATCACCCCAAGCCCCTGCAGGTTGCTCTGTGCATCTGGTGAGTCTAAACAAAGTACATATATGGTGCTGGCTTAAACATGACATTTAAGACACTTTCCAAAACACAGATTTTTTCCTTATAGAAAAAACCTACAGGTTTAGTAAATAATTCTTCTAGTTAAGTAGCTATATTTTGAACACAAACACCATTTCAGTGTTGCAATACCTCTGTAGAAAGATCAAGCATCTCGGGTTAAGCAACTGAGAGAAGGAAATGTAGGGATGATTTATCCTTCATATTTCTTTTATAACTGTTAGAAACAAAGAACTTCTCCCCTTGTTTTTCCTAATGAATTTAAGAAATAATCAGTATAAGTCTTTCTCTGCAGAGGTGGTGAGGCAATGTCACCCACAACAGCTAAGCTACCACTAATGTGCCCATTGCCATGGCACAGCAGAATGATAAACTGAGATAGTTTTGTTTTGTTTTTAAGAAAATCCTCACCATAGGAGAATATACTAGAGTTTCTTGAGTATATCTGCTTTTACACCCGGAGATTGTTGTACAATTCTATAGCAAGTCCCAGTTTTTACAAGTGGCTAAATTAAGTGAGTGTTACCTGCAGAAGTCATTAGTGGGCTAAAACGCACACACATGCCTTCATCTTCCAGTTCTACCACATCAACTCCACTGGAAGGGACCAGCTGTGCCAACTGCTCTCCTAGCTGAAGGGATAAGGCACAGTTAAAGAAACACAGAGAGTGTGACCTCCTGCAGTCGCTGACTCTGGCTAGACTCTTCCCACCGTTAAGGGGAGCCACACACTAAATACAGTTTTCTGTATTTCTCAAAATCACTTCTTACAACAAAATACTTCTAGCTTGCTGGTGAAATGACAATGTTGGACATATACTTAAAATAATGAAAATTCAGGGTAAGCTACAAGTGCTACAAGTCAGAAGTTTCTGCAAAATTGTCACTAAGTATGCCATGATCCAAAATAGTTATGTGCTCAGCTCTTTGAAAGCACAGGTTTCTAGAATTAATTCTCTTAAGATCTGGAAAAGAAAGACTGTTTGTTCATGAATACATAGACACTGTCAATGAAGCATCTAGCTGATTAAAAGGAGTTCTGAAGTTTTTTCACATATTCCCACAAGACCAAAGAAAAAGTCCACTACCAACAGCTTAAGATGCAGTAATAATTTCAGTAGTAATTACATATGTAAAAGAATCAGAAATGTGAAAGCAACTTTGCTTCAGAGCAAATTCATCTTTTAAATCCAAAGTGCCCACTACTTTTGCAGAGGATACGAGATCAATAATAACTATCAAACTAGTCTACCAAAGGTCTTATTAATTACTGATGAACCCCTGGAAACATTCCACTGTCACTTCTTTTTTCCTGAAGACAAAAAGCATCCATTCTTACCCACTGATTGAAAGTGTCATAAATGTATCTTTCGTTGCTTATTATGGGGTGCTGAATAGTTGAGGCCTGTGCAGCATGTGACATTTGATCTGAATCCAAAGATATAAGAATCACAGAAGTGGAATTTTATTTACTTAATTAAAACAAAAGGCAACCTAAAATTTAGATAAAAGACAATTACATTTCCTAGGTAATATAACACATCTACATGATGTACTGGACCTCAAGCAGACTAACAAAGATTATTTTTTTTACAGGTATGCTGAACATGACAAATACTAGAAGTAAAACAGAGAGTTGAATATAGTAGTTTTAAAAACAACCAATAAAATACTTCTCAGTTTTGAGGTTCAAATGCCCAATGGAAATAAAAACTATGTTTACATAAAGCAAAATCCTGTCACAGCAGGCTGCAATATTTAATTTGATGCATTCAGCTACTTTTTTTATCAAGTTTTAACAATTACTTTCTGTTTTAAACCACACAAAAATAATACTAAGTATTTAAAGACTCCATTATACACATAAACCATGCAGAAATGGCCAAACATCTTAAATCTTTGTAATTCAGGTGGGTGACTTCTCCCTAGCAAAGCTTTTCAAATAAATGCATCAATGTACAGAGTAATCCACCAAGTCACTAGACCTGGATGAATAGGCTTACTTTGTGAGTGCAACCACTAATTAGATTAAAACCAAACCCAATCCTCCTCCGTGCCCAACACAAAAAATCCACAGAATATTAAAATCAACACTCATAAAAACACCACGAAGTTTTCTAGCAGTCTTTTGCCTCATCTCAGCTGGACATGTCCCCACTCTCAGAGTGTGCACATATGAATGGCACAACATCATCCTCTGTTGTAGCTGAGAACAAAAATCGTCTTTCTTGTTGAGCACATCTAAGGATGTTCACAGCCACACGAGTTGTGGCTACTGTATACCCACAAGAGTATTTCCAGAGCTGTTTCTAATGTGTTCTGCTATTTTTAAACTATTGCAACAGCAAGTATAATAAGCAAAACAGAGGACCACGGTTCTTGCAACTAGCCACTAAAAGTTTAAAAGGAACAGAAAGCCTGAACAAACCTAAGAAAGATTCTCTTCCATCAGTACACTCAACACAGCGTGCAGCTTATGAGACTTCCATCATCTGCTCTCAAGATCAAAATCATAGGCAAATCTCTCCTCACTCAGGAAGGCAGAAAATGACTTGTTATGAAAATTTAAAACACTGCAGTCTGGCTAAAAAAAGAAGCTATCACTTGTATGGATTCTATAACGAGATTATGACCAGCATTACCAAGCTTTTTAAAAGCATGTTACACAAAAGAATTGCACTACATAACATTTACCTCATCAAATTAATTTTATGAATTAGTAGCTTAAAAAACTATAAAGAAGGTTTTCTTGGTTTTGTTTTTAAATAAATCACATACCTCTATTTGAATATTCCTGGAAGAACTTGAAAACCACTACTGGTGAACTCAGTTCATCTTCAACCTTAAAAAAAAATTTAGATATATTTGCACATATTTTTTTAAAGATTTAACACTGTGTGTATTTCCCTAGGCTGCTGAGCAAAGCAGACCATTTTGTTACTGGCGTCAAAACAACATTCACACTAGTTCAGGATTAGAATTTAACTCCAGGAGCGTAAACAAACATATCTGTAAACACAGGAAAGTAAATCATTATTCAGTTAAAGCAGAATTGTATTGATTTAAGGTATGCATAATTAAAAATTGGGCACTATAAAGCAAGACACCTAAGCATGTTCATTAGCAAATATACGGCACTAAATAGTTTATTTAGCTTTAAGTATTGTCAAATATTAACATCAAAAACAATTCTCTTGGAAATTTCCCCAGAATCATTGGAGAACATCAAGAAAGTTCCAGCAGGAATAACAAGATTATAAATGATCCTGCTTTAGAGATAGGAGAAATGGACTGGGCAACTTCTGGAAGCAGTCTGAGGCTACATTTCACAATCCTAAAAAAAGCAAGATTTAAGTAGAAGGGGGAAGTGCTACACTAACTTGAACTCTCCCAAGGCCACTAATACTCTTTGAAAAGCAATTTTTACATAAATGGTTGCTGTCACTCAGTGATCCATGAATTATCTATTGCCCCAGAAAACTAAGCTGAATACGTCAAGTGCCAATTAAAACTGGGCGCGGGGGAAACCACCAAACCCTATTAAACAGGACATTTCACAGAAACTGAATTTGGAATTAATAATACATTAGATGTAATTTCTAAAACTATTTATTGTGTAAAAACCACATCTGGGATCATTTTTGCATACAATTTCACAGGGTTCACAGTATCATCTCAACAGCAGGGTAAGATACAGCCAGAATCTATTAGAGAGGCTTATGGAAACTGGTTTCATAAATGTATTGCTGAACAAATCCACATTTTAAATGGAATTAAATCAACCTCTGGAAAGAATGTCTGGATGTTGTTCTGTCAGCTCCACTGACTTCATGAGTACACTGCAATGGAACAAACACAATCTAGAAGTCACACACAACCAAGCCACACAATTTCACTGAACACCAGAACTCAACTAGAAAGATACCAAGCATCTTCAAAATACTATGAGTTAAGTAATATTTTGAAATAATTTTTTAAATCAAACTTGTTCTTATCATTTAACAAGCAAAGATTAAGCTATACAACCAAAGTGTTAAATGAGACTGTACCGAAGTTTTAATGAAATCCAGGTTTTTCAAGTTTTCCAGCAACCGTTGACTCTAAAACACCACAGCAGAAGGGAAACAAAAGGAAGACAAATGCAGTTTTAGAAGTTCAAAACTATTCTGAAAAATATTAAATATTCACTACTGTAATTTCTATTTCTGAACAAACCCCTACGGTATGTCAGAGATTCATCCAGTTCTTACTAGTAAATTTAGAATGCAATGGAAACACTATTTTTTGTTTTTAGTAAAACACTGACTACAAAGCTGTTTTCATGAAAGTAAAGTCTTGGTGTATTTGTTGACAAAGTTCCAGAGATATTACAAATCCATTGACTAACTAACACACAGTGTATAGCAGAACAGTTAATTTTCTCAAAGCTACCATAGGAAGTGGTTATGACAGCTTTCTAAATTATTTTCATTAGAAAAGACATTCTTACATTGTGGTTTAAGACTATTAATAGACTATTATAAAAGCTAAGATCACTCTTAGATGCCACAAAATCTTAAAGATTAATGATACTTTGTCATTCTTTTATGTCTGTTGTGCCAATAGCTTCTTCACTAACCATTACAGAAAATTTCCATTTCCCTTTTGCCCTTCTTTGATTTTTTTAAGTGCTGTACCTTTAAGGAAAAATGTTTTGCATATAAACAAAGCATTTTTAAACTAACACATTATATTGGACCTTAATTTTCACTAGGCTAAGGACTCAACCGCAAAAATAGTGCACTTGCCATTGTATCTGAAGAAATGTTTTAAGTCCTTTTTGTCAGGCATTTATAACTTACTACACTTAAAACAATATGATGCCAAGTAGAGTAGGAAAATAAGAAAGTCTTTCTCCGAACAGATTTCAAGCAAAATAGTTAAAATAGAGAAGTGACAAAATAAAGGAAGTGATTATGTTACTTCACTGTTTAGAAAGAACAAAGATTAAGTATTTCTCATTAAAAGCCTAACAAACTATACATTCTAATAGTAAAAGCACATCCCTCTCCCAAACACTTTATTTTGCTTTCATAATTTGTTAGTAACACAGTACAAACCAATATGCTATAATGTCAATAACTACGGTATTTTTAGTTGATTCTTCTACAATGCATCACAATAGTCAAAAAAGATGTATTAACAGCTATTATAAAAACATTCTTAAGTATAACAGTGTTCTCTGATAGCCATCTGAATATCACTTGTGCTATTGTTGCCATCTGAACTTGTTTCTGCTTGGAGACTAAAGATGTTAAATTAGATCGTGAGGATTCTTAAGAGCAGTCTCCAACCCATACTCAAAGAAGCAAAGTATCCATAAACAATGTGCCAACAAGCTGTTGCTTACTAGTTGTGAGGCATGCTTTATCCTCTCCACAATCCCATCATGGCCCAGGTACTGCAAGGAGAGCCACAGTGGCAGGGCACGGAGCTTCTCTACAGGCTGACTCGATGTCAGTCCAGCTGCTAAGGACTAAAGAGGAAAATAAACAATAAACAACTATTAGCCTCTCTTCAATTATTCCATTTTGGCCAGCTTATGGAGTATGTCACGGCTTAAATAGGGGAGCTTTTGCAAATTATAGTTTAGATGCTTATGCAGAACAAGTCACTATACCATGATCAAAATTAAAGTTTCAAGATCTTGAGAACAATGCCTGAGAAGCTGGACATACCAAAGATGGATCCTCATGTCTGTAGAGTGTCACTGCAGGTACAGCCGGAAGACCCAGCCAGGATCCCAGAGTAAGAGTCATGCTGTCACATTTTGTAGCAGCCTGAAATTTATTACAATAAGCAGAATATAAGCCATATATATTTTTAATAGATCTTGACCTTAAAATCTAGAGTACAGTATTAAGTTTCTAGATATAGTAAAACATACCAGTACAGAAGAGGAGACATAACCCAAAGCCAAAGTTGCCAAATTCACACTAGAAAAAGAAAGTGGTTTTAGCACATACTAAATATGTATTAAGAGACAGCATTTTAATCTTCAGTTTAAATATTTCATGGTGATATGTAAAGGGAGGTAATTTTTGTTTTTCCATTTTTTATTAACAATGCCATAGATGTTGCTACACAGTCTTCCAAGATTGAAAACCCAAAAGTAAAAATCCATTTCAATCTAAAAATGTTGCAGTCCAGCCTTTGGGGAAATCATTCCCCAAAGTCCTACCCATAGTTCAGCAGCAATCTGGGATCAGAAATAAATAGCATGCAAATATAACACTATACAATAAAGTATCAGGAGAAACAGTCTCTCTACTCCAGGCTCAAAAAAATTAGTCTTAGAGCACTGGAGTCTTCATTAGCATTGTCTAAGTTCTTGGAATTTCTTTTCCTCTTGGTTTAATCCTCCTCCCAGTTATGTTGCACACTGTACTTGCAGCAGTCTTCTTGACAACATTCATTAAAGTGTCATCTCTTCCACACTCATTTCATTCTCCTTCCTCATTCTCAGTAATCACTGTATAATGTCTCCCCTGACTTGTCCTATAAGGTCTTTTTATTCATATTCCAAGCCCTTCAAAGCAAGAGCAGATAAGATTACCATCTGAGTAAAAGTAACAATTAACCTATGCTGAAATAACCACTCCAATTAATTATTCCTACATATGTAAAACAATTCATATGTCATACAGTGACAAAATTATGACCATATAAAATGCTTAATATGGCAAAAATAAAGATAGTCCTATGACTCTCTGGTTAGCTGTAAAATTATGTGCTCTCCATTAGTTAATTAATACAGTTACACTGAAATAAATTTCAAGTTTCGTACCCTTCTACATGGAGCCACATATTATGCTGCTCACAAAGTTCCTTCAGTCGGCCAAGTTTATCTGTGTGCCCAGCACCTGGTGTCCCTTTGTTGAAAAGGAAAAAAGGCAATGACAAAGCATGCAAACTAGGACTCTACATAAAAGGACCCCTTGTATTGTTGTCAAAAAAAGTCACATAAGAGCAGGAAAGAAGATATTCAAGAAGAGCCCACTACACAATATTCTTATCTGGTTCATCATGACTTATGAGTAACTGGAATTCTGGACAAAAAAAAACCCCAGAGATACTTGTTTTGTTTGTCAATATATGTTAAAAAATACTTAAAAAATTAGACATCCTAGGCACTAAAAGACTCAGCAGCCTCAGATAAGAAATGTAGACATTTTTAATACATTCAATGTATGACCTCAACTGAAGGAAACTAAACCAAAATTAACATCTCTGATATTTTTCCAAGTCTAAAGCAAGTAACAGTCACCTCATTCATTTGTACTTAAAAGAAACTTTGCTCATGAGCAGTTCTTTTTAATTAACTAGAAGAAAAAAAATAGTTTTTAAAGCTAAAGTTGATGGCACACCCATCAAAAAATTCTGAAGTGTTAATGTGAAACTGATTTTCAACAAGATATTTGCATTCACTAAAATAAAGTTCTAGTCATATTAATACATCAACTGACATAAGCAGCACCGTAGCAGTACAGTTCAACTTCAAATCATTTAAAACTCCCTCTGGACAGATAATTATTGTGTGGTCATAAAAATATTTCCTGGTATTTCTGGACATATAATCACTAAGCTGATGAACAAAATATCTTTTTATTTTGGATTTAAATATATTCATGAAATAGCATGCTTTTTTGGTTACTGTTTGTCCACAGCACTTACCAGCATTGGCCACAAGCAACAAAGGCAGTTTTCCAGACTCAACGTCATCTTTAATCACTCTGTCCAACAAAGCAACATCCTGTTATCAATAAGAACAAAATATGTATTTATAAATATATTTGTCAAACAATACAGAATTTTCTGCTGAACTGGAAAAATGCATTAAGAGCAAAAACAGACAGCATTCTGAAGTTCTGAAAGACATTCTTCTTGTCTTCGTGGCTTGCAGGTTCTTCTTCTCAAAGGTAAAATAACTTGAAGGTCAGATAAAGCATTTGTGAAAAACACAACACGTATACAACATGTAGTTTGTAAATGTACATGTGACTACGTGTATTCTAGAAATCTTGGACTAAAAAGCACCTTACTATACGCTATCAAAAATATCTTGGAATTGACAAGACCAAGATACAAGCTGCTGGCTTTTTAGAAGATTTCAATCTACAATTTGTACACCTATAACACAGAAGACTTAGAGGTTGAAAAAGTAAGTACATTAATAAGCTTTTCCTAACAACATACTTGACATTCATTTAATGAGGCTTTAAAAAAAAAACCAAACCACCACAAGAGCTCTTAAGGAAGACAAACTTACCATTTGGTGTTGAGATCCAAACATAGTGTTACAAGGCACACGGCACATGCAAGAAAGGGGTAACCCTAGCTGCAAAGAAAATGATGGAATTTCAACAACTGAGACATACTCATTTCAAGTGTTCACAAGAAATATACAAAGTGACACAAAAAATAGTAAACATGACAATAAAAAGCTGGATATTACATTATAAAGAAAGTTTCCTGCTAAAACTTATAATCAAATTAATAGCAGAGAAAAGAGAACACAGGAAAAACTGGAAAAAAACAACAATCAACTTTTGGTTAGCATGTCAACTGCATTCCATTTTTCTAATGAAATACTTGTGCCCTGTACAACAGCCTAAACTCAATCCTCTTTTTCTTGGCCATGCCTGCAATTAATGCATCCTATAAGAAAACGTGTGCTTTGTGCACAGGCCATGTTCCACTGGAGGTCCACAGTCACTTTACTGCTGAGTAGAGAGCAATCTGCCTACTTGGATCATACAGTTCAGCTGACTATTCATGTTGCTAAGTCTGAAGTTCCACGTTTGATATGGAGGCAAATTCCAGCTAACTTTTGTATCACTAATGTGAAGGGGAGTTTGGGAATCAAGGTCTCTTACATTTTGATCTTTAACTTGGAAGATCACCAGACAAGTGAAATGTAGTTGATCATACTCATCATTGAAGATTCAGCAAATTAAGAGAACTACAGTTCTATAGCCGTTTGTTTTAACCCTTTCATTTAACAAAAATTGAATTAATGTCTGATTACTCAGTTCCAACTGTCTGCTCTACAATATACACTACTTCTCAAAATCGAAGATAAAATGCTATCACTTCTAAGTTCAGTGATCACCTAATGTGGACAGGTTACCTTATAAATAAAAGATAAGGCACCACTGTTAATAGCAGAATCTACTCTGTACTCAGAAGCAAAAGGCTCCCAAAATACTGATTCTTAGCAGTATTTCTTCCGTCAAGAAATTCCGGTCAGTAACTACATGTAACATTTGGCTTACCAAAGACACCAACTTATTCCAGTGAACTCTTACCACCTACTTCCCACGTAATTTTGGCTGAGACAAGTTCCATCTGTGATACCATTTTTATTTCTCTGCAGTCTACATTTTTAATCTATTGGTAGTACCTCTGCCTGCCTTCTCCCATGACTTGAAAAACACAGAATTTGACTCTTCATTTTAGTGCATGTTAAGTTTGAAAAATATGCAATAGTAAAGTCTGTATATGGCCTCAATTAGTTTATTTAAGTCTACAAACATTCATGCAAATAAAAACTTATTGGTTTTGCCAAGTATTACAACATAATTAGGAAAAACTGGGTTTCTTTAAAGCACTGGGTTGTTGGGGTAATCTTGCTGTTCCAAAATAGACTTTTTGAAATGGGATCAGCACAGCCTATTTCTCCCTCAACTGTTTTCCTTTAAAAAAAAAAGATAGTGTTTACTGAAAATAAGAGTACAGGGACATCATTCAATACAAATTTTACAATAGATCAGTGTTTGGTAATCCACTATGTTTGGGCCTGGGTCCTTTTCACCATGACCAACAACTTATTTAAAGTGCAATGCAATCTAGAAACAATCACTCATTTAAAAAACCAAAAGTTAGCATGTAAGATCCTTTCACTGGAACTACTCAGAAAATTTCTCTCCCTCCCTCTGTATCATTGCTGCAAAACACAGACTGTAAATTCAACCTGAAAGTATTTTTTCCAGACAAACGGTTTTACTGTAAACATACGGTCCACTACAGCTACTGAGGTTACCCCCAGTATGGACTTTGCTTCCTTTCCCCAAGTTTTACAATTATGTTGGAAATCACAATTAATAACGCAATACCAACACACTGTATATAATTTCTGTATTACTAGCTTGCAGATATTTGGCTGGCAAAGTATGGTTTCTGAGGTTTGGCTGGCATCAAAGTATGGGTTCACCTCAGACTCCCTTCCCCTCCCACCCCCCGTTGTGTTGCTGTTCTGTCACATTGCTATTGTTTCTACCATGAGGAAAAATAAATAAGTTTTCAAAATCAAAGTTAAGCTTTTCCTAAAATCAGCATTTTTAAGGCCAAAGCTCAGTCCTCATTCTTCAAAAGGCCCCTTTTCATGCTGTGTTTCAACAGGCAGACACATCATCCTAAGTCTTAGAAACATGTATGATTTTATAAACCATAAAAATCTACTATGTCCATAGAAAGGCAAAGAAGAGACGAGGGTGAAGGGAATCCGCTCATGAGGAACAATGATCAAGTAAATGTGTGGAAGGAACAGGAGAGCTGCAGAGAAAGCCTGCTCAGCTTGCTTGGGGATACATTTATTCAGTCAATATAGTAGCATTGGAAAAAATGTCAAAGAAGCTTCACTTCTAACAGTGGAAGTTCCAAGCAGACACATGGATCTAAAGGACTTTCACTAGTCCAAACCAATTTACAAGACTGCTGCCAGTACTGTACCAGACTGTACTGCAAGTACGAGTCTCCTGCAAGAAAAGTCTGAATATATTTCTAAAATCTAAATTTCAAGTAGGCAGTATGAAGCCAGGTTCTATTTGCAGCTAAAATCCCAACTGATTCACTTTACCTGATTGCAGAGAGCTTGGCCCAAGCCTGTTCTAGCTGCAGAACTAATGTATATGACAGGCTGCTTAGTATATAGCACATTAAATCCTTCTATTGTATAATCTTCATAGCGTGTGTGAATAACAAGTCGACAGATTTTTAGGAGACCTTCACGATCATCTTCATGGTAATATGCTGATCCATTTTCATATCTGCAAGAAAAGCCAAGTAAACATGACCAACAAAACCAGTAGCCAGTTTAGAAACTAAAATAACAGTGACAGCAAAGGAGCTCACAAGAGGACAAAGAAGATGGATTAAAAAACCCTTCTATTCTCCCAGGATAAACTACATAAGACAGGCTGAGATCAACAATGAGGGAAGCCTAGTATATGTTTTCATTTAGACTCAGACATGAAGTGAGAAAGAAAAAAACATCTGGGTTCCTAAGGATTGCCTTTACAGAGTTTAAAACCTTGCTTACTAAGAGCAATGTGAAATACATGAAAAGCTTCATCTGGTTTTAATATACATGTAAATTCTGGACCACTAATTTTAAAGAATGTCAGGTTGCATTCTCTTTAAATTAAGTTAGTAAAATTAGAATGAGACACATGAAGTAAGGTGAAGGCTAGAAACTTGCAAACTTTATTATGAAATCACAAATCAAGGTATTTCGTAATACCCAAAATTGGTATGTAATTTGTATTTAAAGAGTTTGAAAATAAGACCACAATTCAGTACAATCTATTCAGCACACTGCAAGACAGTTTTCCAGATGTTTTAAATATTTGAGTTACATAATTTTAGTATTTTTTCCCAGGAATACTTTAATGATTTTATGGCTATTTTGCCTTTAATCTGATTTAATAGGCATGTTTCCTCGGGGCTTGTGGGGGTGTGGATATATGTGTCTCCCCCTCCCCACCATTTTTAACCCATTTAAGAATCAAACTCAGATCAGCACATTATCATTTATAGTCAAGAAACAGGAGAAATTAACCAAAGAAGAGATAAGGTATGAGTGTTGTCAATTTATTAAGCAACTTGCAAGCTAGATTTTTCTTTGAGCATTTTTGTGCAACGCTGTTGTGGTTTAACCCCAGCCAGCAACAAGGCACCACAGCCACTCATTCACTCCCCACCTCCCAATGGGACCAGGAGGGGAATCAAAAATAAAGTAACTCATGGGTTGAGAAAACAACAATTCAATAACTTAAGTCAAATGAAATATACTACTACTAATAATAATCAGTATAATAATTTTTTTAAAAATATGTGAAACCCAAGAAAAGACAAGTGATGCACAATGCAATTGCTCACCACCCCCTGCCCGATGCCTGAGCAGTGATCTGCCCCCCCGGCAAACTCCCCCCGTCTATATACTCTGCATGACATTCTATGATATGGAATATCCCTTTAGCTAGTTTGAGTCAGTTGTCCTGGCTATGGTCCCTCCCAGCTTCTTGAACACCTGCTTGCTGGCAGAGCATGGGAAACCAAAAAATCCTTAACTTGTTTATAAGTAGTGCTTATCCTAACTAAAACATCAGTGTTATCAACATTATTCTCACACTAAATCCAAAACACACTGTACCAGCTACTAAGAAGAAAATTAACTCTATCCCA
>JANZLQ010000064.1:9180263-9205023 GCA_026212715.1 Elanus axillaris
TTCTCACACTAAATCCAAAACACACTGTACCAGCTACTAAGAAGAAAATTAACTCTATCCCAGCTGAAACCAGGACAAACACATAAGTCAGTGCCTTGCATAATTTAAGAGTGGCATTTATCAACACATTTACATACAGGCCCTGAAACATCTTAGGTTATCAGAGTATCTGATGCACAAATACTGCTAAGTATTCCAGAGTTAAAGTCCAGAATGACCCACATGTAAACATTTACTTCACCTTTACACAACAGTTCTGTGATCTAACATGGGCAAAGAGAAATTCCTCTAGTGCTGCTCATAGACACATAAAATGTCAAGAAGCATGAAGCAGTTCACAGCACAGTATTTGTTCAATGCTGTTGCCTATGGGTCAAAAAACTTTGGGGATCACGGTCCAATAGATACTCAGTATTAATCACAAAATCACAATGTTATTGAGTATTTGATTCAAAACAGAAATTTTTCGTTTTGTTAGCCATGCCATTTAGAAACATCACTGACACCCTCTCTATATACACACACATTTGTCAAAATAGCGGATTATCTGCAACTTCTCAAATATCATCATTGCACAAGGTTTCAACATCTTTAAGTCTAAGACAGATAAAAATAATCACTGAATTTATAAAATAATTCTGACAGAGGTGAGCGCATCAATGTAAGAAAAATCCTTGGTAATTCTAACAACTAGATTTGGGTTAACTTCAGTTATATTTTTTACCATTTCATCTTGCACTGCACTAAAATAAACAAACAGATAAATAGATAGATAAATAAGTAAATAAACCTCAGTAGCACTGGCAAGATTTTCTGAAAGATACAGTATCATGAAAGCGAAAAAGTGGTTTGTTTTTTTTTGCTTCAGGAAGAAAGAAATTAATCAGATTAGAAATCAATTAATCAATTAAATTAGAAATTACTCAGTGAATCCTCCCCACTCTAACACCTCCCCCCAGTAGATCTCCATTCTTCTCACACAGAACAGCTTAGGGTATCTATGGTACATGATGAAACAGGCACTTATGAAATATTTCACTGTACTGTAAATTTCGGTAGTATCACCTACCATATGTGGAAAAATAAACTAGATCCAGGAAGAGCACAGAAGAAGTTAACTGAAAACATATTTTAAAAATAGGAAGCACCCCAAGTCTCAGCAACATAGCATATGGCTCAAGAAACAAAAATTTAGTTAAATGTTTGACCAAGCATATGTCTGCAACTGTACTTTGGCCCTTACCTCCACCATATAGCTGTTATAAAAGGATTTTTATGGCAACCATGTTACTAGTAGTTCCTGCCATCCAATATGCAGTTTCTCTCTCTCTTTAAAATTTTGTGATGTGTTTCAGACCTTTCAAAGAATATTTGTAAGTTTGTGGCACAGTGGTTTCTTTTGCCGACATCTTCAGTCCAGCCACACATTTTTAAACAGTTATCACTACCAATTCATACATAAGTTATTCACAGTGACTCACCTGAAAAGCCTGCAGAGCCAGAGAGTGGTATCAGAAAGGATCCTTGTTGTAAGTTTTCTCAGTCTTTCCCTGTCTAGCACTGATATATAAGCAGCCAAACTATGTCCCAGTAGAGCCATGTGACCCTGTTCACCAACATTTTGAAGTCTGCAAGCCAAAACAGAGTAACTGCCAACTACATAAAGTCATGAACATTACAGTAATTTTAGGTTTGCGTGTTTTACTGTAGAGTGGCAGAATTTGTTGACAAGCAATTTTAACTATTTAGCAAAGAGGAGTACAGTATACCACAGTCACCTTCCTGTCATTGCATATTACATACTAAAAAGCCAGTGCAGATGAAAGCCCTTGCACTTCACTTGGCCAAGCTGCTTACGATAACGCCTCAGCTTCTTTTTTAGCCAATCAGCTAGCATGAGTTGGAACCAAGCACCTTATCTGCATTGGGATGTTAAAGTGCATTAAACACATACCTTTCTCTCCTCATGCAGAGGAAACTCAAAAGGCTTATTATTAATATCTTTAGAGGCACAGCATTCATTAGTTTGTTGGGGATTTTTTGGTTTGTTGGGGTTCTTTTGTTTGGTTTGGGTTTTTTTTTTTAATCTCCAAGTTGTTTTTCAGATGTTAGTTTTCAATAATCTTCTGCATATTAGTTAGCATTATTTCCATTTTGCAGAAAAATGGAAACAATTGTTTTTTCTTTTTTCTTTAAAATCTACAGGGAGAGGGTAAAAAAAATATTGGTATTCAAAGTTTTATAAGACTTTCAGACTTAAAACAACCTTCAGAAAGTAGAAAACAAAATGAGCTGTCATCAGAAACAATTCCCTTTTATAATTCAATTTAGCAATTAGTAATGAAAACTTTAAAATTTTAAGAAAGCCAAGCCTAATGCATTATTCTGGTTCACAATATAATGTAAGTTTCCTTTAAAAAGTTACATTGTTGCACAGTATCTTTACACTTTAAAACACTTAAATGTGTAAATTCTATAATAATCAGAATATAACAAAATCAGATATCTTCCACATACAATAATTCATATTGGCTTTACCGGTAGGCCTGTGAAGTTTCCTCTTCCTCCTCTCCATGCATTAGGTTCTGAACTAATTGAAGTATGCTCACCATATCCTGGCCACTGGCATACCAGGGCAGGGAAAACAAGTGTCATTAAAAAAAAAAAAAAAAAAAAAGAAAAAAGGTAAGTACCAGCATCCAACAAAGAGTCCATCTGGGACATTGCATGGTAAGACATGAAGACAACACTGCATTTTTACAGAATGCTGAGTATAGCAACATAAACAGTTCCTTGCTCTCAGAAAAACGAATCATGAAGACAAGCTTGCTGAATCTGTTAATTCAAACCCCTACTTAATTACAGTAGGACACTTCAATAAGTTATGAACTCGGACTCACATAAAAACAAATCTACTGAAATCTGAAAATTTGGACTGAAAAGTTTGACTTGACAACATTTAATTGCTTATTGCTACATAGCAAAGTACGGTTATACCTAAGGATCCCAATTTCTCTTCAGATCATCCAGCTTTGTCTCACAAACTCAGCACATCTGTTAAACTACCACCTACAAATATTAGTTTCTGGTAAACAAAAGCTACATTAGACTTCTGACATGATGCACTTTAACATGGTAGAACTGGAAAAGACCCATAACACTTCAATTTGTGTAATTCCAACTAAAATTTACAGTAGTATAAGAACTTACACTCTGACAGTTGAAATTGCTTTTTATTCTTAAAAAAAGCTAATTCAGTGTCTCCACTCAAAAACAAGTTTAGTTTATGTACCCAAAAGACTTAAATAGATTTTGCAATACTTCCTGAAGTGCTAGTTTGGGCTCCTGCAGGACCATCTTCCAAAGAGGCTACTACCAATTTAAATCCCAGTTTTCAGGTACAATGATCTTAATTGCCTTATGCACAAGAGCACCATGTAATTTTTTAATTTTTTTTTTTAAGATAGCTGTGCTAAAAAGGTGAGGGGGAGGGTGTTCTGGTTTGCTTTCTGTTTTTTGGTTTTGGTTTTTTTTTCAGGTTTTCTACCTTATCAGTCTCAGTTTGTTTTTTTTTTACCTGGGTGTTTTAATGAACCTTTATTCTATAGTACAAGTTTATACTTAAGTCTCAATCACAGCTGTAGGCAGCAATATTCACTAGATTCCAACAGTTCAAAATTTTAGTCACCCAGGACAAGTAATTTTTATTTTCTTTTTCCTATGTGAGTATGGAAGTAGTTGGTATGAGGATAATCTTCCCCCCCCATCCCCACATAAGTATGGAAAAAGTTGATAAATGTTCATGTTTGCATTAATACAGAAGTTGCTTGGAAAACAAACATGTATTTTACAGATTCTGAAAAGTAGAGAGCATTATCTAGTTGTCACCTACCTGCCTTGAAGTGGTCCAGGAATATCCTTCCGTGCATACTTCTTCTCATTTTCCTCCTCTGCTTTTCTAAGTTAGAGACACAAGAATAAACTATGTATTTAGTTTGTTTTATAACATCAAATATGTAGTTGACTTTGACTTGCAGAAATACATACTGACATGTTTGTAATCTGTTTAACTGACAACATTTTCGTAAGTAAATCAGATGAGACCAACACAAAAGTTTAGCTCAGACTGAATTACAGAGCTCCTAAGTTTTGAGTGTTTAGTCCTTTAACAGAAAATGTCAAACTTACACAAGTCTCATATATATAGGAATTAAAAGTTATTTGCACAGCAGTAAGAAAAAAAAATCTAACATCTCTGAAAAAAAGACTTGCTGGACTTGCTCTGAATATTACAGAATATGCATAAAAATATATACATTCATTTTAAAAATCCCATCATTTGAAAAACAATAGTGATTTGTATAGGTATAAGCTTCAGAAAGACAATATGGACTTAAACTACTATGAAAATGAGTTATTTCCTGCTTAATGACAGCAACTTCAAAAATCCTTCCCTTAGCACAAGCAGCTATTGTTTTTGTAGTTGTTATCCTTTGCATGTACCTTTGATTGTCTTCTAGCATCTTCATTGCTTCATTCAGATTCTTTCCCATTTCTGCTAGAGTAGGGTCAACCATCTTTCAGGGAAAAAGATTACAACTTTTAAGAGAAGACTAAAAACCATTTATCTTACTAAATGTTTATCTTACTACTGTCCCCACAACATCCTCAATCAAATTCATAAATCAGCCAGATTCTTTTAATTACTCTGTGTCTACTCATTTAAAAACAACAATGTTGAATATCCTGAACTCAAATGTACAAAATGAGAACATACTACTAACCTAAAATAACCCAAAGAAAACTCAATTGTGATGTGGATTTTATTATTGATAGATCCAATTTTTTTCTCCACAAGGAAAGTCATACTTTTTCTGATGAATAATAAAAGAAAGAGCATCAGAAGGCAAGAAGGTTTTGAGAAATGCAAGATGTGCAAGTGTGTGCTCATTATAATGCTTTAGCTAAAAAAATTAAGTATGTGTTAATTTAGCCCAACTGAATAATTCTTTTCTTTTTCATAACCATTCTACACCAGCAATAAAACTTCAACTATTCCCTTAAATGTAAAAATTCACATGTGGTCCTATCCAAAATTAAAAACCAAACAAAAACCCAAACAAACTAAAAACCTGCTAAGGGACACCCTAATCTTTCTACAGAGTATGGAAAAAAGAAAATGCAATCACAAGTCTTTCAGTGGCAAATCTCATTTAGAAATTAGCCTTTTACTTCACCTGAGAACTCATTTTTCTCCACCAAAAAACCCCATTACCATATCCCAAGTTGACTCGACAGTTAGCTCTCATGGTGTACGGACTCTCATTAAAAAAACAACTAGCCCTCTGCCATAATAGTAACAGAAGGGAAAAAAGACCCCACCAAACACCCCACCCACACCCCAAACCACCCACCACTAAATGAGAAAGTGATCAGTGAATATTCTTACAAGAAAGTTACCTTCTAAAAAGAAGTTGTTTGGGAAGCTAAACATTGAAAAATTTGACCAAGGCAGGTTTTAGGTCACTGAGCATTTTTATGCAAAATCAGGGGAAATTTGCATAAAATGACAGTTCATTCTTTTTTCTTTTTTTTTTTATTGCCAGTTCAACTAAGAGATATTAAACTTGCAGTTCAACTAAGGGGCATTCAAACATGTTCAAATAATAATTCCTAGAGGAGGTTAAAAAACCCAACATTTCTTACCTAGGAAACACAAGAAGATACCATTTAAGACTGTTATTGCAAAGGCAGAAATAAAATGGCAGTCTTCCCTGCCGTTTCCTCATTCAGGTTTCCCTGTCAAACTTTCACAGTGATAGTTTTCAAAACACATGAGAAAACACCTAATCCAAATACTCTTGTAAATCTATTTTTTCCTATTTGTGGTACCTTTAAACCAATTTTTGATCTTAAATTACTGGAGAGATACCCTTTCCCGTAGCAGGCAGCTTAAGAAAGACTGACATGCAGAAAAGGCTTATCTTCTAGCAGTTGCAACCGCCTAGCTACACAAAACAGGTCAAAAATCCTGATTTCACTACTGAAACCAGGCAACAACAGATACTTGTTAAAGGGCCTGTCAGGATGGAAGAGCTTTAAAAAAATCATTGAACTTATTCCCCCTGAACCAGTGACAAGTTCAAAGACAAGTAAGCAGTATTTTCCAAAGAACTGCTTTTGCTTTGAAGGAATCTCTTTTACAAACTTCAAGCCAAGAAGCCTGGCAGAAGCTTGTGACACTGACACAAGAGATCTGGACAGGAACATTTATCCATTTAAGGATTAGATGCCATTTAGAAGCTCCCACAGAACGTGAAAGGTATCATCTGGCAGAGTCTGATTTACTTATCGTGATCAATACTAAACTGTATTTGAAAAATAAATATACCCCAATATGAAGGTAGAAGGTAACACCACTGAGAAGACCCATCACATTAGACAGCAAAACCCCCTAAGATACTCACTCCAGTGACCCTGTTACAGAGCCTCTTCTCCCTTCCTCTGCTTCCCAAATGTACTGTAAGCAGAACCTCCATAAATTCAACATCAACCCTTTCTCAAAAGATAGGCCCACATACCAAAACCTATAGTAGTTAACCCTCTAGACTGCTGCTAAGGTTAGGGGGATGCTGGGGGCAGGGCGGTGGTTGTTTAAAAAAAAAAATCCAAAACAAGTTTAAATATTAAACTTACACTATCCACACTGCAAGGATATAATAGTTTGTCTGCTACAGTATTTGAGAAACAGTATTCCTAAAGGCCTGCACACACTGTCACTGCTGATGGAAACACATGCATGCAACTGTTGCACACATGCAACACAGACAAATGCCGTTGCTGGTGCAGATGCAGACACAAAAGCAAATTCAATCACAGAAGGTAGTGGGATTAATTTACATGAGGATTTTTACACTATTTTTATCCAGAGGACCGAAGAAGAAAAGAAAAAAATTAAGTTGAGAGCTACCATATGTTCAAAGACTATTTTTACCAAAATATTGAGAGATTTAACTCATATTATAGCAAGTGGTAGGTGGCTGAAAGAATCAGTACCCAAGCATGGTCACACTGGATGAAACCAAGATTGATAGCTCTCTATTCTGTTGCTTTAGAAGTGGCCAGTAACAAATGTTTGGGGGAAGAACAAAAGAACAGTCAAAGTATTCAGTAACATTTTCCCACAGGGACTCCCAGCATTTAGCAATAAATGTTTTTTTACACTTCTGGATTCTACAACACTCACTAGCTATGAGGGCTACAACTTAAGTAAGCACCAAGTGAAAAAGCAGTACAAATACAAAAAGTTCAGGACCTCATCATAGAGATTAAAAAAATATACACACACTGCAAGCATTTGATACTCAAAATACAATACATATCGCTAGAAGAAAAATTTAACTATGATCACTGGCAATATTTCCATACATTTTCAGTGGTTTCCAGAGTTGCACCACAATGAAGAAACTCTGAAAAGAAATGTTACTTAAAAAAATAAATTTAAAAATCGGTTTTGCTCCTGGGAGCCTTTAACAGAGTGATTGACTAGATATAATTTACTGATTGCGACTCTCTCCCATACTTTAATTCAGGTTGCTGTAAAACATGATCAGTGGCTGGAAGGCAGTTATTTGCTTGAACCTTCCTCAGCATCACATGCAAATATTCAAATAGATCTGTTGTAGATGAGGACACAAGATGTAGAAGCATTACAAAAAGAGGTCTGAGCTGCTTTTGTTTGTTACTAACACAAAATTCACCTGCTGGAATTAACCTGAGATGTAAAAACCTGCACATGCTTACCTTGTGACTCATCCTATCTCACTTACTAGTAATTACACATGCATGAAACATTTCTGCCAATAAGCTGGCAGAATAAATACGTAAAACACAGTTTTAAAAGTCCTAAGAAGTTACACTAAGCTTCATAAAATGCTATGAAATCCAGAAAGTCTTTGAATTCTAATGTGGGTTTAACTGGAAAATGAATCCCTGCTGGTTTTTTCCAGTTGCTAAGTGGATACGCAGCAAACTTATTTTCTCCTTTGAATTATGGGAAGCAAAAGAAAACCTTTTACTGCTGTGTACTGAATTTTATACATGCTTCCTCCTTTGCTCACTTTAGTAAGGGCATGGAGTTGGGAAGCAGAAGACTATCTACTTATTTAAGCAGCAAGAAAAATAGGTGTGGCAAAGTTGCAGCAATGAACCATTCAGTTAAGAAAGGTTTCTGAATACACTTTGATAACATGCCGTAATAATGTAGTACATTGCTTTAGTTTTTTCTGTAAATGAGAGCAAGTGTTTATAAAATCAAATCAGTGATAGAATACGTTTTTCCTGTTCTTGAACTGTTTTTAAAAAGACTGGTGGATGAGTTCTTGAACACTACCACCTCAACCACAGGACAACGCACTTTTTGAGGGGGTTAAAACAGCTGCATTAAATACTGTATTAGCCTTAGTTTCTGCACTCAGTCTTTCCCCTGGTATCCCGGGATCTGACTCAGATCACAGTTTGGTAATCCTTTGACCAGATGAGTTACAAGACATGCAGTGTCCTTTCAAACTCTAAGGAGGCACCCGCCACGGCTTCTTCCTTCAAGGTGTCCATTCAGCACCCTGACACCTCCTGCCTCCTTAAGACCTTCAAAGACCCTGACATTCACTACCTACTTCGACTTCTCTCATCGTTGCCTTCAAAATGTCTTAATCCAATTCACTAAGGTTAACTTGCCATAGGTTGGATTTACATTTACTTCTCTATTTTGTAATTAATCTGTTCCTATTTTTTTAAGCACTTTGAAATGTAAACTGTTTCCAGTTTTATAGGCAGTATGTCACACCTTTGGGTCACTTGGCAACTGGGGAAGGATAAGGGGCCATTCTCCACTTGTGATAAGACTGAACATTAATTAAAAAAATTCAAAAAGGAGAATGTTGCTTCATATACCAATGTTTAACAATCTTGATTTTGCACTTCTGTAGGCTGTACTCCTAATGTAATAAAGGCATGATTTTTAAACAGCTTATATAAATTATTGTGTGTCAAAAACTCAGAGGTGTAGCTCATTACATACTTCATGAGAAGTATGCCTCATTTTCCCACTACATTATTATATTTGCCTAGAAGAAAGTTTTACCATCAAAATCAAAAACAGTTCTCAACAGTAAATTAATCTTAAACAGTATCAGTATTCTTCAGACAAAACAATGCTGTGTTTATTCTCCAGGCTAAGAGAAGTTTTATATAACGAATAAAAAAAGCAGCTACTTCACTACTGCTAGGCTTGAATGAAAATGGCACTGTATCACCACAAGTGTTCTGCTTATAGGCATTTGCTCTTTTAATCTCTGTCACTTCCCTGACACACGGCAGGATTTGCATGCAAGTCTACTGTCACTAGTTTTCCCTAAAGTTACCAGGATGTTGTGGTAATTCACACAGTAACAAAAGACAAAATCACTGGCTGAGCAAGAAACCAAAACAGGTTTTTTGTGTTTAGGGAAAACACTTCTGTAGAGAGAGCAAGAAGTTTTGGTCACTTCTATCAAAACATAAATGGAGGGGCTGGGGAAATGACAGATCTTTTAGCCAAACTTCTGAAATTTAACACAGGCTTCCAATAGAACTTAAATTTGAAGTTTAACCCAAAAAGATTTCTTGATTTCAGATACATGGTATAATTAGAATGAATTGTATGACACACAATTTTAATACATAAAAAAACCCCAAAACATGTGTCTGCTAAAACAAAGATAATTTGCAAAATCAAACCCTGAGATTGCTGGTGTACACACCTGCGTGTCAGATTCTACAACGGTTTTCCTCGCAATCCTATTGACCTATGTTTTCAATTCTCAGGAATTTTCTCATTTGCTAAAAAAAATACCTTTTTTCCATTTGCAATGTCACCACGCATTACAGCTAATTAGGTAATTCTACCAAAATGTTGTCTTCGTTATGAAAAATACAAAGTTTTGATGAATTTTAATACAAGTTAAAAAGTACTTATCACTGACACCCCAATAAGCTACATGTATAAATACATAAGGAGGAGAAAATCCATGGTTGAAATAAAAAACAGTCTCAGATGTATTATGATAATGCTTAAATAAGCACAAGATAAATGGAGACACATTCCCTGAAGGTAAACATATCCCAAGTTGGATGAATTTCAAATTTATTTAGGGAGATGGCTTCTCATGTATCATGCTCAAGACTAGATAAAGGGCAGATTGTACAAATTTACAACAATCTTAACCAAAGTCTATTTCAGGAGGGCACTAACTGCTAAGTGGCTAGAAGACAATAAATGTATGGTGGCATATTATTATACAGAGGACTACAGCTTTTATCATACATGTTGAAAAAAGCCATGATAAACAAGAGAGTAAATAAACCAAACAACTCTTTATATACATCTATTTGCATATATTGAAAAATCAGACATGTAAGTCCAAAAAAGTAACCAAACATGCTGCATATAGTAAATGATGCAAAGGGGAAGGATGCATTAACATCTGTTAAGCACATAAAGTATAAATTATTTAAAACATATACTGTCCTCAAAGACATACAACAATGGTGATAAGCTATGTTTGAGCAGCCATTCCAACCTCACTTCTAGGGCAGGTCTTCTGAAGCACAGCAGGTGCCATGAAAGCCAGCAGAAGCGTGGCAAGTCCCAGGTTACTCTACCAGATTCTGACTGACTCACAGTGACAAAGACAAAATAAGTTCTGTCATTCGCTTACGGTATTAGAGAACCAATATTTGCTTTGTACAGTACATTCGACAGAAGAGAGCAAACACCTCCAGTGTAAAACGGGGAAAAAAAAGTCCAACAGTATTTTCTCGACTATCCTGCTGAAGGCTAACTTTCCCAGGAAATAAGCTCCATCTTCTTCTTAAGGAAACAGGCAAAAAAGCCCTTTCCTAAAGCATTTCCTGATAGTCGTTCAGCCTTTTTATAGATGCTGGACAGAGAAGTAGACGGCGTTCACACAGGCGACGAACGCCAAGCGCCGTGGCTGGGGAGCGGGAGGGGGACACGCCCGGGGGGGGGGTACACTAACCCCACTAGGGACTCAAGGCTCCGTGAGACGAAGTTGACTCAGGCCAGTGTGGCACAGCCCCCTCCGCGGGGGCGGGCCGGGAGCCGAGGCGCTGGGGAAAGGCCGCACCGAGCCCCGGCCCGCGGCTGACCCCGCTCCCTCTCCTCGGCCCCGCGGCGCAGCCCACCGCCCCGCCAGCGACGCGACGGCCGGGGCCCGCTCGCCCCTCAGGGCCCGCCGCGCCTCAGCCACCCCTCCACCCGCAGGTGCCCCAGGCTACCCTCTCCCCCCACCAGCCTGGCACGGTTGCGCCCCGCAGACCTTCTCCAGAGAGGCGTCCATAGCCGGCGGCGTCCCCGGTGCGCACCGCCTCCCCACGGGGCACTTCCGCCTCAGCCCCGGCCGGCTCCACGCTGGCAGCGCCGACGAGGCCGCGGCGGGAGGGGCGGGGAACGCGCTCACCTAGGGAACAGCACCGGGCCCGCCCCGCGGCCGAGACCACCGCGGCAGATTGGTGGGGAGGATTCGGGACAGCGGCACTAGCGGAAGGCAGGGCGGAGCCGTGCGCCGTGACAGCACAGGCTGCCGAGAGCGCAGCCCGCTCCGTGTCCCCGCCCACCGCCGTTTCCTGGACTCCCCCCCCGCTCCAGCTGGTGGAACAGTCCCGGAGAATGGCCGGAGTGGTGACAGATATTGGCGCATGCGCAGCGAGCGTGGCCCAGGAAGTGACCGACTCCCGCCGGTGCGAGGAGCAGGGACGCGAGAGCTGCGCGGAGGCGTCGCCGCCGTGTCAGGGGTTCGAATCCCCGCCTCGGCGGGGCGGGGCAGCCCCGTACTCCGTGGGGGTTCGGCATGGCTCCAGTTTCCGCAAACCTCTCGGCTGTCATCTTGGTGTCGCCACCCTGGCCTACAGGGGCTTGTTAACAGTGGCACCGAAACCCTTCTTCCACGTACGGGTCCTGCGGGGAAACGCTGCACAGCCCCTAAGAGCGGCTTCGTTCAGGCTCGGCGGGAGCCCCGAGCGACCCCCGTCCCGTGGGGGGGGACACGAGGCGGCAGGAGCACGGCACGCACCTGCCTGTGGGCTCCCGACAGACCAGCAGATCCCGGAGAGCCAAGCCCTGTTTTCCACAGCTTTACTTCTTTCAAGCTGGAGTTACTTTTCGGTATATATCCCTCTTCCTTTTAGCGCCATTATTTAATAGCTCAACTTGCAGGTACCACTGATGTTCTGGGTTTTGCACGGCCGTGTCTATACATTCGGGTGACACGCTGGTAAGGACGGCTCACGGGCCCCGACACAGTGTGTCTCCCAAGCACTGGGCAGCTCGCTCCACCTCGTTATTAAAATGTATTTCAGTCTACAAGCCATCCATGCCTATTTAAAGTAATTCCTGGAGGATTTCATGATCGTTTCAAATGCATTAATGCCAGTTACTGTTAGGACAGGGAGTGACCTACCACCTCCTGCCTGGAGATGGTTCCCGAAGCCAAGTGTGAGCCACTGCTGGGGCCAAGAGGAAACTCCTGGAGCGCGGACGCAAGGGCCGCCGTGCAGGACACAAGCCTCCCCAGCTGTAAGCTGTCTACGTGGACCTCAGATCCGCTTTGCGGCAATGGTTCTCTGTGTCCAAAGCTGTGTTCACGTGTGCCTTGAATGCATCAGTTCTGCCTTTCTCCTCAAATTGTCTCAATAGCAGAGAGCAAAGCGGCGGAACGGCATGGGCTGCTGCTGCTCAGCAGGTATGCGTCACCCCTGCTCAGTGAGGTAGCAGACACCAGACTGCAAAACAACAGCGAAATTGAAAAGAAAAAGCCATAACCTACTCACGTAAGCAAGTAACAAGGAGATAATAAAAAAGATAATAAGCAAACAGCGCCTAGTTTTCACTTGTCTCTTAGCTGTTGCAGCAATACTGCACATGCCTCCGTGGTGCAACTTAGGCTGAAGCCCAGGAGACGCGGTGACCTACTTCTGAGCGAACGCATAGTCGGTCACACGACAGATAAGCCCACGACCCGACGCCCGAGAGCCCAGCGATCACCTGCAGGCCCACCGGAGACCGGCGCGGCCGAGGCCGGCGACCCCGCGGGGTGCCGGTCCTCCCTGGCAGCGGCAGGCCCGGCGGAGGCGGCCCCCGCCGGGGCGGGGTAGCCCTGAGGGGGAACGGGAACCGCAGAGATGGCGAGGCGGCGCCCGGGCCGGGGCGGCGGCGGGCGGGCCCGCGAGGAAGAGGAGGCGGGCGGAAGAGGCGGCGGGCGATGGCCGGGGCGCTGCTGCGCGGCGGGGTGCGCCGCTTCCCCTGGCTCTGCAACGTGCTGCTCTACGGTGGGCTCTTCGCGGCGGGAGACGCGGCCCAGCAGCTGTGGCGGCGGCGGCGGCGGGGGCAGCCGCCCGACTGGGCGCAGACGCGGCGCGTAGCGCTGGTGGCCCTCGCCTTCCACGGCAACTTCAGCTACGTCTGGCTGCGGGCGCTGGAGCGGGCGCTGCCCGGCCGTCGCCCGCCTGCCGTGCTCGGCAAGGTGCTCTGCGACCAGCTCCTCGGCGCCCCCGTCGCCGTCCTCGCCTTCTACACGGGTGAGTGCCGCCGCCCAGGCACCGCCATCGGGGGGCAGCCGGGGCGGGCGGCCGGGGGCGTCGGTCGGAGAGCCCCAGCGCACGCACGCTGGTGAGGTCTTGGCAAGGGCGCACCGAAAGCGGGACTTCTCACCCCAAATAGGACGGGGTGGTTGGGTACGCCCCGGCCTGCCGGGCGGTGGTCGCTGCGGGCCGGCTGCCGCAGCCCCCGAAAAGGCGCTGCGTGGTCCTCAGGCAGTGGGCTCGCTGCGCGCTGTGGGTGCCTGCCGAGGCGCTGCCGGCACAAGGCCTCGGAGGGCGCCGCAGCCGCTCGCAGAGCCGCGCCCGGAGGCGGGGGGCGGCTGGGGAGCCGCGAACGGCGGGAGCCCTCCCCGAGGACGTGCGAGGGGCGGCCGGGGGCTGCAGAGCTCTAGGTGGGGGGTGCCGTGCCGAGGCGGAGTCCGACCTTGGGCTTGGTTGCGCCGGTAGCTTTCCATGAGCTGCAAGGAATTCAGAGCACCTTACAAAGATGTTACCATCCACGTCGGCTTGAATTCCTCTGCTGAGTTCTCGCCATCAGCTGTCTCGTTTCCAAAACAAATTAACTGTGAATGTCAGGAAATACTATAGTTCAGCAAATAAACTGTACCGTCTTCTGCTGTGAGTGTATTTAGAAACACAGCCACAGCATACTACTAATGTATAATCTCCAAAGCTAACAAATCAGAAGAGACTTTAGAGAAGACTAGTATCTATTTCAAAAATAAACGTGAGAGAATAAGAAAAATAATAGGTGAGACTAGTGTAAAACAAGGCTCTCGCTTAATTTGAACTTCACGTGGAAGAAGAGCAAGACGGGTACTCTTTTTGCCTGGCATTAGGAGATCTGCATTTTATCACCCCGACAGGCAAATCATTCACTTTGTGGTTGAAGAGAAATAAAGCGAGGGAAGAAGTCAAACACCAGATACTTACTCTCAAAATCCTATCTGCCTGTGTCAGAATGTAAGCAGAGAATTGCCCAAGGACCAGAAGGATTTGAAGGACCACAAAAGGGATGGACAAAATCTCTAAATTGGGTAGAAGTATGATGTAACAGCAAAATAATCTATCCCTTGAGAGAGATACTGATAACTTTGTGGCATGCTAGTATCTAGAGAGATACTGGAGTTGTGCTAAGCACCTTTGGGCCTCCGCTTATGTATGAATGCGTAGCTTTTGATTTTAGATTGATTTGTTAAAAGCATGTTTTCTAATACCTTTGCTTAATATAGGTCACGTCTTCCAGTTAAGGTGGGTGATCTTTGATGAGCTGCTACATCTCTTAGAAAGATGTAGTCTTAATTTGACACCTGAAGATTCTCATCACCGTTTAAAGGCTTGATCATGTTGAACCCTTTAAGCGATATTTCATGTGATGGGAATTCATTTAATTTATTTCAGTTTGCATTGTCTAATATGTAATTTCAAGTCATACCGCTTTACTCTTGATCTTGGGTGTTACGATGGGAGCCTGTTGTGAGGTTGTGTTTTCCTAGAATCAAGAGGAGTTTGGATCAACTAGAATTTATTTAAAATTTTGGAACACTGTATGTGGAGTGTTAAACAGGTATGTTTTGAAACTGTTTTGCTTGTCAGTTCTAGAATTTGGATTTGATGTAGTTATCTGTGAAGGTAAAAAAATCACATGTTGATTATGGGCAAAATTAAAAAAAAGGTGCCCTTTTCCACTGGCTTCAGTGGTCTGTAGGCACCTGAAGTCCTTCAAGGATCAGAACTACTTCTGGCAATTCAACAATGTGCAGAACGCCTTATTCTCTCTCTCTTATGGATGTAAAAGGTACCTTCCATCATATCTGTTCCACTGCCATACCACTGGTGAGTTATGTGGCAGTGGAACAGATATGATATACCACCTATACAGTATATTCCAGCTGATCTATGGTGTCAATGCCGAGAGCCAGGTCAACAGATGAGGAGATACGATGTTGCACTATTAGGTAGCCGAATGGTATTTTTTCTTTGTAATGATATCAGCTTTTCTTTCAAAGCCATTGCAATATATTTTGAGAAGAGTTTGGGATATCATTGGGAAAAGTGAACACTTCATTTTTGCATTTCTTCTGATTGTTGTAAATATTTTGCCACTAGGTATGAGCATTCTTCAGAGGAAAGAGGACATCTTTTCAGACTGTAAAAAGAAATTTTGGAATACATATAAGGTGAGGCAAGCAATTTGCTTATCTCCCAGCTAAGCAAAAAAATAATATTATTGGATAAAATATTTGAAATAGTCCTTCCTCCAACAGCCTTTCTCTCACTCCATTATTTGATTAGATGTAGGAAGCTTTAAGTACCAGCAGTCCTGTGAAGTCAGGGCAGTCTGGAGCAGGCATTGCTGCCAGATGGGTGAAATGATGCCATTTTAAAAATGTACAATGTTTATATACATAACACTTGCACCGAGCTCTGTTTGAATGACAGCCCTACAATACAACACTGATTAAGATTGTGCTACCTTTCATCTTAAGAAGTACCCCCACACCAGTGTTTAGTTAGTAATGCCATTGACAACACTTACATGAACACCTGTTAAAATCCTTAGTTATAAATATATCTTTTTTAGGAATCATTTTCCACCTGTACTTTTCAGTGACAGTCTTCTCACTTTCAGAAACACAGTTCCTTGTTTAAGAAGACTTTGGTATAAATAGCTGGTTTTGGTTTGCATTTCTTCATACACAGGAAAAAATTATCTGTGCTGCCTCAGAGCTGAGCAAATTAAGAATTTTAAAGCTTTGTCAGGTGCGAGAATGATAGATTAGCAGAAATAAAATAATCGAAGGAGAAACCGTGATGCATGTGAAATTTCTCTTCACACTGTGGAACTATATAGGTAGGATAGAAAAGGATTATTTTTATTCCTGTGGAGGATGATTCTAAAAACAGTGCTCACTATATCCTATCAAACATAAGGTTTCTATTGACCTTGTGTTCTATGAGTAAATTATCCATGGATTTTTGCAAAAAAGCCTTACATGTATGAGTAACTAGAAGGAGCATTGCAAGTGTGAAATAAATAGTGTTCCGTGGTATTTTTCATTCATGGCTGAAACAAATGTTCACATATTTAAACATTTGTTCATCCATCTGGTAAATGTGCTTATGTATCTGGTGTCAGGTGACTATGAAAACTTAACTGTTCTTAGTGTTTTGTATATAAAATGAGTTAGAACAATGTGTTTGAGAAAATCCTAGCGTAGAAGCTTATGAAGATGATTAGAAGTTTAATATTGCAACCTCTAAGTTAGGCAACTTAATTTACAATTAAACGCCTTTAACTAACTTTACTCAAATATCTTTCAGTCTTTGCTAAATGGGGTAAGAAAAAATGAATTTTTTTGGTTGAAGTCCATAAGAATAACAAAGAATTCATTTTCATTTCAGACAGGACTGATGTACTGGCCTTTTGTGCAGGTGAGTTTTTAGGGTAACTCAGCGTTTCTTTCTCATAAAACCTGACCTGATGCATCCAGAGTATATCTAACCCAGTGAAAAGTCAATGGACTTGTTTGGTGTGTAGGTTTAAGACCTAACAATGCCTGGAGCACTAACTGAGCTCTCTCTCCTTCCAACACAGCTGTCAAACTTCATTTTGGTCCCTGTTTACCTGCGAACAGCTTACACTGGGCTCTGTGGCTTTGTCTGGGCTACCTTCATTTGCTTTTCCCAACAGAGTGGAGATGGCACAGCAAAGTCAGCATTTCTATGGCTCCAAAGAGAGAAGGTCAATGCAGATGAAGAATCATCAGAGAAATAAGAACCTTAGTTCTAAAAACATTCTAAATTGTTAAACTGAGTTTATGAAAATCAGTAAGCTGCACTGCAGCCTCATTGCTGTGTTTAAAATAAACAGTCATCTCAACATTTGTTGGTTAGTATAAGCAGTGGAACAGTTTGTCTTTTTGCCTGTTTATTTTTCATAAAAGAGGCCAATTGTATATTGGCATTTAATTATTTTCATGCTGCCAGCCCAACTCTTCAGGGAACAGCTGACTTACAGGGCAGTGTAAGCATTTGCTCATCATGTCAAACCACCTCAATGGGGAGAAATACTGCTAATATTTAATTTAATTTTCAAGCAACTTGTAATTGCTAGAAAAAGGGGAATAGAACATGAAATCATCACTTGTCGGACTTGACAACTGTTATCAGTGCAAGATTGCTTTTGCAGAACAAAATGTAATGGATTTCTTATCTAAAAAGTGGCATTGAATCTTTTATTCAGAGAAAACAAAAGTGCTGTGTTTTGTAGGGACCACTTTTCTATAGGGAGAAACTTGCTTTATTCTACATTAAAATCTATATAACAAATGAATTATTCCATAGAATGTACAAACCTGAAATATATTTGTAGATCTTTTGTCTTAACTGGGAGAATAAAGATAACTAACTTTGGTCAGAGTTCTTTGAGGTGGATGCCGCATGTTGACACCTGGGGGAAGCATCAGTCATAGGCAGCTCCTGCATGATGGAACCTAACTAAACACTGCAGTGAGCTTTTGTTATATCTGTCAACAACTTCCTTTGCCCCTCAAGGGTCAAAGTATTGAAGAGTACGTGGGAGTCTTGACACCTGGACTCTTTTCTACTGTTTAATTATGTTGAAGATATAATTATGATTTTGAAGAAAAAAAGCATGGGAAGGAAGTTAATGTGAATAATGCCAGAATCCATCTCAAAGCAATCCAGCTATATATAAGGAACTTCCATTTCTTCTTCAAATGGCTTTTAAACATTCCTATTCATAAAAGACACTGGGTAACTACACACAGGAGGCTAGGAGAAGGTGAAAATTAATTATAGATCTGCTTTGTCAACTGAGGATCAGGTCTGGATGCAGGTGTGCTCACTGGTATTTTATATATGTGCATATGTATCTCAGAACAGGAACTGTGCAAATTTCTGTAGTTGCAGTAAGTTGAAATCAGACCAGGGAAGGAGCCCTTGGTTTTATTAGAATGGCATTTTATGCCTTGAAGTTACTAAATTGCAAGCTTGAAACAATATCTCTTGTAACCCATCTTGATGATGATTGTAAAGAGAAGACTCAACCCTCTTTGTTACAATAATAATGAACCACTTTGAGGAATGTCTGAATTCCTCAGTCTTATCTAAATAGTAAACCAAAGCCTGTTTAGGCTATAAGCATACATTCCTTTGGCCAGCAGTTGTACTACTTAATATATTGTTTACAATTATTTGCCACTGTGGGAGCCCAGTGCTGCTTATCTCAGATAGGGGAGGGGATCATGCAAGCACTGCACTATCTATTCCAGGTAAAATCAACTTGTTTAGCATAACCCAGTGGTCAGGCGTGATGCAAGGTGCCTGTATGGCTTTGACTACAGGACTACAGCAGATGGGAGGAGGGTAGATGGTGGGGGACGTGCTTCTACAGCCAGTTTTGCTGGCAGACAGGTGGAGGAGGTGGCTTCCCTCTCAGGATAGCAATTCCATCTTCAGCTGCACAGGCAGACCTAGAAGAGGACACCTTCCTATGATCTTAAGGTAGAATTCATTTTAATTTACTTTTGACATCTGCAGTATGGACATCTGCAACTTGTCTGATCAGTTTAAGCTCTGTTTAGAGTCAGTGGAGGAAAACAGGCAGTTTTAGACATCTGTTTTAGGGTATGGTGAATTGTGCACTGTCTGTTTCTGTCTATAACAGAGAGTCTCAGATGACTGGCTGCTATGTAGATAGCTTCGTTGTAGATGCTCATATTTGGTGAGTGGAATTCCTCTGCTTGGTGTCTATCTTACATGTCCCTATGGGAGCAATGTAGTGGGTGTTGCTGTGTGAATCCCACGGTCTGAATTGGGCAGTCCTGATGCTGGACATCTCAGTAGGAGTAGAAATCCACAGAGGAACTAACTGCATTTTATCTGTCTATTTAAAAAAATGAAATATGACCAAATAGATGTTTCAGACAGCTACAGCTGTTAAATTGTTACTCTGTGTATAAAGTCCTCAGGATAAAGAAGCAATTTCAGTAGTGTTTTTTCTGTTGATATTTTTAGGATCAAAATAGCGTTTTAAAGTCTGTTCTATTCAGTGAGACTGAAAAGTTTCAGATAAGGTGTGCTAATTATTTGATTTTTTTTACAGATGCTATTTGTTTTTATTTCTGCTTGTGCCTCAAGTGTTTAATGATTAATAGAATTCTCTTGGAGAAGGGAACTGGAAAATAATGACATTATAGGAGAGTGAAATAGTGAAATGGTGTTGGTTTGCTGTAAGTATTATGCGATATTCTGCTGCAATTTTATGCAAAAAATATTTCTGCATGGGTATAGTTGGGAAAACTTAATCCACGGGTGAATCAAGAATTTAAAACTATTCTCATGATCTGTATAATGCTGATGCTTTTCTTCAAGTGGAGTATTTAATGAATGGAAGATCCATCTTTTATTTTAAGTGGCTTAAAAGCTTACACAAGCTGTGCTTTATTGCTGTATGCTTTTGTCCTGCTAGCATTTTGTTTGGGAATTTGAGCTAAATCCTGCTTTGTCTTCAAGTTTCTCTGACTGTGGGCTTCAGGGTTTCTCTCTGTATTTCTATTACTGGAAGTACTATTCTTTCATGTAATGGAAGCCTGTAGCTGTTATATTTCTGTACACTTTAGATTCTGCATAATCTTTTCACTTCCTCTGTTTCTCATGTTAATGTTCTGGACAGTTAAGTAGCCCAACTCCCTTTCCACATAAAAAAATCATGGGTTTTTTTTTAACCTAATTATGAGCACTGATTGGTCATCAAACATTTCAGACCCACATAATACAAAACAATGAAGCTGTGTTGGGACAAATTCTCAGTGTGCATAAATTAATGCACCATCTAAAGATTTTCTGCCTCTCTCAACTTAGTCTGAGTACCTAACAGCTTAGTTGTTAAAGACTTTATTATTTCTTGACAATTTTTTGGCTTAGAAGATTAATTTCACAGAATATCAGAATGGCTGAGGTTGGAAAGGACCTCTGTATATCCAGCCCAGGTCATCTAGTCCAACCCTGTTTGACACATACATAAACTTTTGTTTGCTTCTTCTAGTAATTCAGTAATTTCTTTAAAAGAAAGAAAGATAGGCAAGACTTGTCCTAATGTCTCTCCGCCACCCTCTAAAAAACATTCGTGAGGGCTTTATGACTATTTCAAGGAATTGCCCTGATCTTGTATTGCCAGCTGAACATGCAGATTTCCATAACCAGAAAGATGAACAGAATTACATATCACGTAGGTGCTCAGGAAGGAGGGAACACACTGCCAATAACTAGGAATGCATTCAGGTGACATTTTCATGTCATGGGTTCTCTGTAAGAGCAAATGGGATGAGAAGACTTTTATGTCACGTGCAGTTCCAGCTTATTACTCTGGATAGCTGTGGAGATGTAGAGTCTGAATTTGATAAAATGAGAATTTAAAAATGTATTTTTCTACTGCAAATCTTTTATGCAAATGAACCTCCTGTGCTTACTAGTATGCAAAATACATACTTCTAGGCTTGGAAAATTCACCAGAAGGCCTCTGTCTTTTTCACACCAGAAACAACCATCCAGTAACACAGCGTAAAATAACCAGTTTCATACTGCAGTGAAGGTGAAACTGCCTGTAGTTTGTTATCATGTCTGATATGTTAAGTTCTCTGTATAGCACAACCTTTGAAATCTGTGCAGCCTCAGCCTTCTGATTCTCTGCTGTAAGCGCCAATGCTTTCTGCTTGTATTCTTGCCTCTACTGCTAGTGTCAATCCAGTGAGATGTGCAAGAAATACTTGAATTTGACTAAAATTATGAATTTCAAGTTGACTGAAAAATGTCTGTGTTTTTGCAAAGGCTTAATAAACTTTAAATGATGTTTTTTGGCTCTGTCTGTCTTTAACTAGTGTGTCTAAACAAAACCAGGTCTTACGCAAAGTTCTTATGGGATCTGTATGAGATTTTCATGGACCACATGCAGCAAAAATCTCAATTTGATGTCATAGACCTTACCACAGCAGCAGAGTAAAAGATAAGCAGGGATTGTTCATTCCCTTTAAAGGTTAGTTACATACAATAAGTCATCTCCCACTTCTGAACAAGTTCAGAACAGAACTTCCATTTTCAAAGCCTTGTGATGAAGCCAGTCGAATTAGTTTCTCTTTTATTAAAAAGGTAAAATTTTGATATAATTATCTGTTTAAATAATTAATACATTTGCAGAAGGGACTGAGAAATTCAGGCAGGAAAAAGATATATAAAACTTTTAAAAAGAACAGAGGTTAGCAGTGGGGTCCTTATGGAAGGACTACACTCACGTAGTTTGTGTGGGATACTCTTGGGAAGGAAATGGTTCAGAAGATTTGAGGCTGAAGGGAGTAATGTATTCCACAGCTGGAAGAGAGACACCACCTCTATTCCTTGCTCTAACTTCTTGTATATTTATAATGAGGAGTAAGCTTTGTGAAACGGTTTCAAGTTGAAAAATTCTGTTTCATTGCCTTTATGGCCAACAAGGACAAAAAAGATCATTCAGTCTGAAGCCTTGCATAATGCAAAGCAAAGAGTGTTTCCTGAATCAAACCCCTTGATGTTGAGTCTCATGCCATCTTCTAGAAAGGTATCTAGACTTCAAATAATGGAGGATCTTCTGCATCTCTAAGAAATTATTTATGTATTTTTATGAATTTTTATCACCTATCTAAATCAATCTAGCCTTAACATTCTAATAAGATACTGTTACTCCCTGTCTGACAAGATATAAAGACTTGGTACAGTATTCCCTTTCTGACAAGATTTAAAGAGTTGACAGCAGTCAAAGCCTTCTGTATATATGTAGTGGTAAATTGTTAAATTTTTTGTTTCATCCTTGGATGAAAGACCTACAATAGGTTTAGCTCTGTTAGGCCCTTGTTAAATCATTCTTCAGGCTCTTTTGTGAACCCTTTTTTGCTGTGCAGCCTCTAATTTGAAATGTAAATAGTAATGCTGTAAAGATTAATCCCAGTGACTGGTACACATATGCCTCACATTGGTAATATTTTTTTCTACTTCTGCTTAATACTCCTGTGTTTAAGCAGCCAAAGACTGTATGTGCTCCCTTAATTTCAAAGTTGCACTGAGAATTCACATTCAATTGCCAGTCCACAATGATCAAAGTTACTGTAATCCATTTTAAACAAGAAGGAAGGATGCAGATTACGTATCTGTATGAGGGTTGCATATACTCTTCAACATCATCCACCCTAACAAACACTGCCTTCCCTTTTTTTGCAGCTGATTAATTTAACGTGGCAGTGCCCGAAAGGCTTGCACCATATATCCAAATAGAAAAACAGACTTCATTGCAAAGAGTACAGTAAAATGCATCATTCCCCTCTATGCAACGCTAGTAACAATTACAGTTATTTATGCTGAGAGAAGTCTCAGCACCAGAAAAGACTAATGAAGTGTTGAGTATGTTTGGAAATGGCATTGTCAAGGACAGCTCTGCTGTAGCAGTGAGTATATGAGAGAACTTCAGAAACTGAAGGATGGGCCTTTTTGTTTCCTGTGTTCAGGGAAAGCCAGTTGTGACGTGGGGCTGTAAAACAATGGGAAAAAGGACAGCAGGTCAGAGTCTGTGTGCACACTCATGGTTTTTGTAAGTGACATAACGTGGGACACCTACGCAAATGCTCCCCTCTGCTAGGAGAAGACCTTAAATATGGGATCTTGATGCAGTCACCCTTCTCCATTTTACACTGTCAAGGCTGATTAAATCAAAGACAGACCAAGAGGGAGCGTGAATATATAGCCTACTAGGTAGTTCAGTCACCAGAGAATATGCTGTTCCCGGTTCTGTTACTGTACTTTATCGAGAAGTAAAATGCATAAGCACTCAGATGGCTGTGATAAATACCATGTCTGGCCCATATGGACTCACAAACCATGCACACAAAGTTCTACACCACATGAGATCCTTTATCTGTGGAAGAAGTGTCAGCTTCTTTCTGAACCGTGTGTCCTTTTACAGGGTATGATTTGGCAGCAGAGTAAATTAAGTTACTACATTCTTGCCTAGAATTGGTATATAAGTAAGTATCTCACTATAAGTAAGATGTGCACTTAGTGTGTGCATACATAAGAATAAACCCTCACACTATTACTTCTTTGATTTGTCAGGAAAGCAGCCTTCCTCCCATTGCACAAATATCAAGAAAAGACAAGATTTTTGATGAGTTCTTTTTCCACCGCTAGTCTTTTCCTTTCTCTTGTTCTATGCTGGCCTGGAGAAATCTACCTCTCAAAGCCTGCTTCCCTGTGGTATTCTTATCTTATCAGTGGTTATATCACTCTGTGAAGTAAAAACCACCTTTACTTATCTACTAAGAGTGTTCACCTACTTCCATTTCATGCATCACATACTCGTACATCCAAAATGTAACAAGACTGTTAGCTGCAGCTGATTTACTGTGATTTGCCAGTGACACTGAAGGATTTTGCATTAGTTCAATGGCTAGCTCAGAATGGTCATCATACAGTAATGAATTATTACGTGTTGATAGTAATTACACCTGATATGTATGGCAAGTACCTATACAGTGTTTTTCTTACTGTTTTGGGGCAGAAGTTGAAAAAACAAAGGAGTAACAGGTTCTGTATCACTGAAGGCCAAGTTTGGAGAGAAATTAAAGTCATCAAGAAACCCTTTCAGAATTCAGGGCTGTGACATTATAGCTTCCAGTTCCAGTGAAGGGGGCAGCGAAATGCTCCATGGAAGTGATGGACGTGCCTGTTAGGGTGCAAGGGTAGTACAGCATGTACACTGCTTAGGAACGTGGATCAGCAAGACGCTGACACAGCCTTTTTATGCGCCTCAGAGCTTGTAAGCCGTTTTGAGCTCTCTGTGTAAGATCCAAACTTGTGTAGGTGTATTGGGACTGGCTGAGATGGAATTAATTCTCCCCATAGCAGCCCTCCTAGTGCCGTGCTCTGCACTGGTAGCTAGGAAGGTGTTGATAACACACCAGTGTTTTGGCTACTGCTGGGCAGGGCTGGCACAGCATCAAGGCTGTGTCCCCAACATTTTTTGCCCCCTCAACGGGAGGCTGGGGCTGGGCAAGAT